>CM029013.1:14940363-15643306 GCA_016801055.1 Panax notoginseng | reverse complement strand
CTGGTTAGGAATATGAAAACTAACAACCTTACGAAAACAATCAATTTTAGCATGATGAGTGGTTAACCAATCAATTCCTAAAATCACATCAAAAGCAAGTATCTTTAAAGAGATAAGATCAACAGGT
Source organism: Panax notoginseng (assembly GCA_016801055.1). Lineage (NCBI taxonomy): Eukaryota > Viridiplantae > Streptophyta > Magnoliopsida > Apiales > Araliaceae > Panax > Panax notoginseng. Next base: position 15,643,179 of record CM029013.1, on the reverse strand, counting down.
AATGTGATAGTGCCAACTTGGATCATGCAAGATTTATAAACTGTAGATGTAACGAAGGTTTCACCCAACGGAGTTTCAACAGATAAGTTAAAGTCCAATTTCTCCGGAGTCAAGTTTAAACGTTGAGCACAAGCAGGAGAGATAAAAGAATGGGTAGAACTGGTATCTAGTAAAGTATAAACTTCGCAAGAATTCAAGATTAGCTTACCCGTGATCACCTCGTTCGGGTTTTTCACGTTTTGGCCAGTTACGACAAACGCTCTTCCAGGAACCGCTGATTTCGCCTTATCCGGGACAGCCCTTGGAATCACCACTCCCGCTGAACTTGGTTTCGCTATAGTACAATCTCGAGCGATGTGGCCTTCCTTCCCACAGTTGTAACACACCTTGGATTGTTGTGGACAGTTTGGGCTGATATGTCCCTCTTTCCCGCATTTGTAACATCTAACTGGCGGTCGTTCTCCTCCCCTAAAATTTGTTGTTGGTGCTGGTGCTGGTGCTGATGTCTTCCCGTCATTGTTGAATCTCCTCTTTCTGAAATTTCCACTTGACTCACCTCTCCTATTATCATGGCCACGATGACCACCCGAGTGGTTACCGCCTTTGTTCGTATTTTTCCCTCCTCGTTGGTTATCATCGCTCTGATGATTGCTGTCACCGGTATGACCCTGGTTGTGGTCCCTCGGTTGAGTATACTCATTATCTCTCTCTAATAATTGGGCCTTGTTGACAACGTCTGAATACAGAGAAAATTTATGAGAGATAAGGTATTGACGAATCTCAGGTTTTAAACCTCTCAGAAACATCCGCGTCATACGTTCCTCATTTTCTACCAAATGAGGTGCAAACCTGGATAACTCTGCAAACTTCGCCTCGTACTGGGACACCGTCATGTTGTTTTGTTCCAGTCTGATAAACTCCACCTCCTTCATATGACGAATACTTTCAGGGAAGTACTTGTCATTAAACAGTTTTTGAAACGTTTCCCAGGACATATTGAGTGCGTCAGGCTGGGTACGCTTCACAGACTCCCACCAGTAGTCTGCCTCACCGCGGAACATAAATGTGGCGAATGGAACCTTCTGTTCCTCCGTGCATCCCAAGACATCAAATATCTTGGTAATTTGCTTGACCCACGTTTCCGCCATGATCGGATCCGGCTTTCCCTTAAATTCTGGTGGTCCCAACTCCTTAAACTGCTTGGCTGTGACAGACCGCGTGTTGTCATTATTTCCACCTGTATTTTGTACACGAGTCTCCCTCGTCTGATTTTGCATGAACTGCAAAAAGCTCCTAAACATTCCATCATTCATCGTTTGCTCGGTAACGTTGTTTACAGGAGGAATATTGCCTTCCTGTTGCACGTTCCCCTGGGTGGTGATCAAAGGTGTCTCCACGGTCTGATTTACTCCATTATTAACGTTCTCAGCTGCCATTCTTAAATACTGTCATAAAACAAGGGTTAATAGTCATGTCATATATTATCCCTATACTCTGACCGACCAAATAAACACCAAATAAACTTAGTCAGGTCATACTAGCGAAGGAATTCCCCGTCTCTCCCCTCCTAGTTCTTATCTCACATCTCAGCCAGGGATCATATCCCTAAGCTCTGATACCAACTGTGACGCCCCCAGAATAGGTATACAACACCCATTCTGAGTCGCCAAATACATGGTACAGAAAGCAAACTACAACTTCAATAATACAATTGTCGTGCAAAATACGACAACACATACTGTGAGTTTAAATACAAATATTGTCTTCTAGACAATATCCACACTCAAATAAATCCTCATTACAATTATTCAAACACTATTTTACAGAAATAGTGAGGACTGCTAATACATCTTTCTAGAACCATCACTCCATACCCCGACTAGATCCTGCTATGTTCTCACCTCCTGAGAAGAAAAATGGAACAAAAAGGAAAAGGGTGAGCTCAACTAGCCCAGTAAAGAATATTATGACTAAGATAATATACAACAAATTATCGTTAGTCTTCAACAGGGAAAAATCTGATAAAATATAATCGACAACAAGTTTTAGATCAACAACTGCAGCGGAAACAGCAAACCATTAGAAGAGTCAAGTAGAGAAAGAATTCTACTATCTTCTAAGATTTAAAAGTCCATCATCAATATTTTATCCCTGTAACATCAATTAATAATCATATTTAACCAAATATTCATCTTTGCACTACAGGCCAAAGATATTCATTTGTATCATCAGTCGGTCATGTTCATCTCAACACCTGTTCATCTTTGCACTACAGGCCAAAGATATTCATCAAGTAATTATACATCTTTGCACTACAGGCCAAAGATATTCAGTAATATCATCATTTAGGACTGAGGATGATGAAAAATATCTTAAAGAGAACGAATCCAATGAGACAGAAGGACAAATAGTAGGGATTCGTATAACAGTTTATCCAAGATCAATAATACTTCATAATAATCAATTGTGAAGCAGAATTCAAAAATAAAGATCAAAACATGGATACAATCAAAGATAGTAACCATAATAGACATCTTGGACAAAAAGGGAAAATTTTATTTTTCGGTGAATAGTGCCGTATTCGTGAATAGTGCCGTATACGTGAATAGTAACTCCCGACACAAAAAGTTCCAATTTGATAAAAACTCATATCAATATTTCAGCATAATGATATTGAAGAAAATAATATCATTAAGAAGAAAATAATATCCCTTACCTCAAAATATCAGTACTTCTGGTCGGAATACCGGTATAAGGCTGAAAGAAACTTGCTCTGATGAATAGAAACTCTCAAAGTATCTAAATACTCACAAAATACACTCAATAATCTAGAGAGAGAAAGAGAGAAAACTTGTTTCTGGTGTGATTTTCAATTCTAACTTAGCCCTCTATTTATAGGAAAATTTTGGTAGGTTTGACCTGCAACCTGATGGCTTTACCTGCTACTATTCCCACCCACCACATTTGAAATATAATTCAGCACATTTCTTCACCAACCACAAGTGGGGCCCACCAATTCTAGAATTTTCCACCAAAATGATAAACTCCGAAAATTCAACAATTTCTGAACCAGTCATCTTGTAAAATTCGTAATAAATCATACGTTCATTTTTAACGGTTCAAAATTTGTGGACATATACTCAACTTATATATGTATAACATATCCAAAAATTACCACGATCCAACGGTCGGATTAAAAATTATAACCCCCGCAAAATATCTCAAAAACCCTGATTTTTAATACCTCCATTCCGACAAAAATACTGACAAAAACCTCAACATTAACTCCTTCATTTTTAACCACAAAAATATATCCCTCATTTATATCCACATAATATAAATATTTCCTTATCATATGAATCAATAATTAATTATTCACAAATAATATTACAGAATCACATTTATGACAACCAGGCCGTTCCCAGGAAAGAGGGGGCTTTCCAATAAGGATTTCTCCTTACTGGCGCGCAATTAGATGACCAAACCTCTCCTTAGACAGAACTTTCTAGACATTGCCAATAATATTATCTAATAATATTATTCAAATAATATGAATTATTGATCTGATAAATGAAAATACTGTGCAGCAACAATTATTGAAACAACAATAATATAAAATATCAACGCAACAATTATTGAATCAATAAAATAAAATATTGAATAATAACTACTGTAACAATTATTGAGTAGTGCCTTCTTACGTAAGAATCAATAATTGGTGCAATACCGTGTGCTATTGTATTTTAACCACCGGGTATTCCAACAGTATTAACGGTAACAACTACGCCGTTATTTATAAACAACTTATACTTGTCATTTTCTTCATCCAATCGCTTTCCGTTATGGGGCCCACACAAGGCTGCGTCGTCGTACGAATATTCTCCGACAGCAAGAATATTCCACGACCAACCGAATATTCACCGACCAAAAATAAATATTTTATAACCACTTGCTTATTTTGTAAAATTTGCACATTTCACCCATAACCAAAGTATTATATCAAATTAACCCCTTATTATTCACAATAATATTTAGAGAAAATTTGATTTTATTCATTAATAAGTTGGGGTCTTACATGAACAATCTTGGTATGGAAGTCAAATCCAACAAGAATAGGAAAAGTATATGTAGATGATCTTTTTGAGAAGTTAATTGGGAACAAAACTGTCCAAGTTCAATGAACCTAAATTAGGGTTCTAAGTTATTTTTTCTATAAATAGGCCTCTTGTTTTAGAGAGAAAGGACCCCTTGTTATTTTTTTTTCTTAGTTTTTCACTAGTGTAAAAAGGAGTAATATATTTAGAGTTTGTCTTTTCTCTTATTCCAATCACGTGTGGTACTACTGTCAGGAAGTATTTGTATCTTTCTTTTATTTATATAATAGAATTTTTTTTTAATTATTGTTCTTATTTCATGTAAATACTAGTACTAATATTATTTATTTTTGTTTTTAATTCTATGGCTAGCTAAATTTCTAATACCTAAGATTATGATGAAACTAAGTATTTCATAATAATATTTTCTTTCAGTTCCAAAATTAATGTTTAATTATTTTCGCCTTCATATTTTCCTTCGTATAAATTGCATATGATTTTTATATTGATTGCAAGGTTTGATAAGTTATAGTTAATCTGTGATTTTTTCATAATTTATGTGTAAGACCCCAATTTTTTTGAATAAAGATGAATTTTCTATATATATTATTTTTGAATATTATGGAGTGAATTTGATATAATGTTATAGTTGTGGGTAATATTTATAAATATTGTAAAGTACACAAGTTGTTATATAATATTCGATTGGTCGGAGAATATTCGTTTTAACAGGGAATATTCGTACGACAGCACAATCATTGGTGGACCCCACAACAAAAATATTGTCGAATTAAGAAAACGACAAAAATATCTTTTTATAAAATAACGGTGAAAGTTTTACCATTAACTGTTAGAATACTTGGTGGTTAAAATACAGTAATACACGGTATTGTACAGTATTTTTAAATTATTGATTCTTACGTAAAAAGTCATTACTCAATAATTGTTACAGTAATTACTGTTCAATATTTTATTTTATTGATTCAATAATTGTTGCGTTGATATTTTATATTATTGTTTTTTCAATAATTGTCATTGCACAGTATTTCTCATTATCAGATCAATAATTCATATTATTTGAATAATATTATTAGATAGCATTATTGGCAATGTCTAGAAAGTTCTGTCAATGAGAGGTTTGGTCACCTAATTGTGCGTCAGTAAGGAAAAATCCTTATTGGAAAGCTCTCACTTTCCTGAGAACGACATGGTTGTCATTATTGTGATTCTGTAATACTATTTGTGAATAATTAATTATTGATTTATATGATAAGAAAATATTTATTTTATATGGACATAAATGATGGATAGGAAAATATTTATTTTATGTGGTTATAAATGAAGGAATTAATGTTGAGGTGTTTTATCAGTATTTTTGTCGGAATGTAGGTATTAAAAATCAAATAAGTGTTCTTAAAGCTCTATTGCGTGAGTTATAATTTTAATTCGACCGTTAGATCGTTGTAATTTTTGGATATGTTATGCATATATAAGTTGAGTATATGTTTACAAATTTTGAACCGTTAAAAATTATCGTATGCTTTGTTATGAATTTTATGAGGTATTAAAAATCATCAGTTTGTGGATTTTTGATATTTTTTGTTTAGAATTTGAAAAAACTTAAACTTACAAAGTTGTGGAGAATTAAATTTCCTATGGAATAGACATGAGATTCAAATTTTTCTGATAAAAGGACTATTTATTATGAATTTCTGAAGTTTGAAAAATAAAATAATTTTTATTAGAATTGGAGGGGACCCACTTTTGTTTTTAACATGTGGGCTGCTATTTTTGTTCCAAGATGGTTGGTTTGAAAAGGAGGAGGCATGGGAAGAAAAAAAAAATATTATTTTATTTATTTAGTTTCCTATGGCGTTCTAGCATTTTCCTATAAATTGGCGCTTAAGTTAGAATTGAAATTCACACCAGAATCAGAGAATTCTTCTTCTATAATCTTGAACGTATTTCTTTAGAGTTTTAAAAAATTTTGATCATAGAAAATAGTGAAAATTTTCTTCAAGAATATCCCCGCTATACCAGTTGGAATACTCTTCTTTTCAAGGTAAGGGATGTTATTTTTGTTCAATATTCGCTTGAAATAATATTTTCTTCCATACCCTGTAGTATGTAAGTAATATTATTTTATTTCAGATTTCGAATTCTATACTCGTTTTGTTAAAATTTTGGCTTCTATACTCCATGAAATTAGTAGAATATCCTTGATATTTGCGCTTCATCTAGTATCTTTTCATGGAAATATTATTCTGAGCATTCTTGATAAGTTTTTAACTTTTTCATGCTGGAGTACTATTCACGGGGTTAATATTTCCGAAGTACTATTTACTCGAATACTATTCATCCGGGGTACTATTCATGATAAAAATTGATTCGTTTTCGGTCTAAATTATTTTTGGTATAATATTATTCTTGAATTTTACTCCACAAAATAAGTATTATGTTGACAATTTGGACGTTATTGATTTTTGAATAAATTAAATTATAAATCTTTAAAAATTTATCCTTGAACTTGTTTTATTGAATTCTTATATCATTGTCATCATCCTCATGTTTATATTATGTTGAAAGTCATCTGTGGCCTGTAGTGCATAGATGGACTTGGTATGATTATGACCAGGAATTATTCGGTATAATCATGACCGTAATATTACAAATGATGTGGAAAAAATTCTCATTGGCCCGTATCTCATTGATGGACAGTTGTTGGCATGATCATGACCATTGATGATTACACGAATATCCTTGGCCCGTAGTGCATGGATAATTTGTGGTTGTGATACTAATGAATATCCTTAGCCGTAGTGCAGGGATGATGTGGATTATTTATTATGCCGAGTCTCAGCGATAAAAGTGATGAAAAACCTTTTAAATCATATAAGATAGTAGATTTTATTCTCTACTTGACTCTTCTAATGGATTGCTTGTTCCGCTGTAATTAAACTTGATGTTTGTTATATTTTATCAGTTTAACACTGTTGAAGGCTAACTATAAATTATTCTGCATTATCTTAGTCATAATATTTTTTACTGGGCTAGTTGAGCTCACTCTTTTACTTTCATTATCCTCTTCAAGAAATGAGAACGTAGCCAAGACTTGTCGAAGAACAGAGTGACGGTCCAGATGATAGCATTGGTAGTCCTCACTATTCTATGAAATAGTGTGATAACAATTGTATTGAAGACACCATTTGAGTTGAATACTGTCTAGAAGACAATATTCGTTTTAAAACTCTCAGTTTATGTTTTGTCGTATTTTACACGACAGTTGTATTATTAAGTTGTATTTGAATTTTGTACCATGTATTTGGCGACTCAAGATGAATGATGTATACCTATTTTGGGGGCGTCGCATTATATTTGCCCATATTAATTATATGAATCATTATTTTTAAAGGGAAAGGAGAATAATTTGGAAATTGATTTAGGAAATAAGAAATTATTTATTATGTTAATATTTGGTGGATTCTGATTCCTAGGTATCTTTTCTCATTAATAGCTTCCGTTATTAATTAATAGTTTGCATAATTTAGTTAAAAAATCTTCTTCACCATTTTTGTTTTTAATTTGCTTAAAATATTAATTAAGGATATATTAAAAAATTGATTTAGTCTCTGTGGTTCGACCTGCACTTGCCAAATTTACAATAGACGCTATGCACTTGCAGTTACATAATTTTAAGACATCAAGTTTTTGACGTCGTTGCCGGGGAGTAGACTTAATTTTATATTCCTTAATTTTTATTTAATCGAATTAGTTTTTTTTCTCTTCTAATTTTTTTTTCCAGAATTATTGAAGCAGATCGAAGGAGCGAAAATATAAAGATTTTGTTGCTGTCTTTCTTCGATACTTCGTATCTCCATATTTTTATTAAAAAAATATAGTAGTTTAGTTTTTTGTTTTTTGTTTTTTATATATTTTTTTGTGTAACTTTCGTGGTTTGTTCTCTATTTGTTTTGTTATTTGTGGAAAAATGGATTCTTATTATAGTTGGAATAATAATTTTACTTGGAATCAAGAACCCTATGAAAATTTTAATGCACAACAAGTAAATCAATTTTTTCCAACTTATGAAAATTCTTATCTAAGTTCATATCCATATCCACATTCATATTCATATTCATATCCATATTCAAATCCAGAACCTCAATATCCACAAGACATATCAAATGAAGAAGAGAAAAGACTTAGTGCCCTAGAGAAAACTACAAAAGTTTTAATGGAAGAGCAATTTAGTATTATATCTCGTTTAGAAATTCAAATGAGTCGATTAGCCACCATAATAAATGAACAAGAGGTAGGTGAAATTTTCTAGTAACTCTGAGGTTAATTTCGAAAATCTTGATGGTTGTGGAAATGATGAGGAAAGTAAAAAATTTATATTTAATTCTACACAATTTGAGTCAAGCGTATTTGAGGAGTCTACAAATTATGAGTCTATACCTAAAATTGATCATGTTGCATTTGATGAGTCTGTTGATAAAGTCTATAAGCCTAAAGTTCCATACCCCGAAAGACTTATTCCTAAAAAATCACTCACTGATTTTTTGGTCTAGCCCATTAAAGTAAACATGATCCAAGAGTTGTTAATGACCCAAGAGATGATTGAAAATAAAAAAGATCCAATTGATTTGTTCTTAAATCACCTTGACCAAAATTTGAATGAATCCGAATATTTAGATAAGGTTAATGAGCCGTTGAGATCCACTACAAATAAGTCAACTGAACTAGCAGATGTATTTGAACCAATTCTTCAATCATTTGAACATGTTAGTGATAGTTTTCTTAAGGTAAATTTTATGTATAACTTTGATGAAAATTTTGACTATTTTCAATTTCTTAGACCTCCTGAAAATAATGAAAAGTTTACACTCACTTACTCATTTGTATCATTCATGTATATTCACATAATTTTTAGGATTTATGAAATTTGTAGATATGTACATTTGTTTTCTTTCTCACCACATTTTCTTGCAGAACAAATTCCCCGCATACAAGGAACAATTCTTTAACATCTTTGTTCTCTTTTCTTCATTTGCATACATTGACGACAATGCATGATTTGGGTATGGGGGGAGTTTGTTTGTATTATTGTATTAGATTTTTTTTTCTTTTTAGGAAAAAATAGTAAAAAACACAAAAAAAATTAATTAAAATTTATTTAACTTTTTATGGATTGAATTAATTCTAATAAGTATTTGTGGAGCAAAACTCATGAGTAAGATTGAAAGATTTAGAACTCTTAAAGTTTTAATAAGATATGAATTCTTAGTTCGAAACACCATCTGGATTAAAATTGATTTCACAAGTATTTTTGCACTTCACGTTTGCACTAATTCTTAGTTGTGGAGTATAAACCATGATTCGAGTAATTTCAAAAAAAAAAGAAAAAAAGAAGAAGAAAGAATGAAAAAAAAAATTGATGTGAAAAAGTTGAAAAAAGAAATAAAAAAACTGCTTCAATGTCCATTAAATGAAATATCTGGGTATCCGAGCCTCAAGAAGCATCGATATTCACGCTGAAAAGTATGATGGATAAAAGCAGATTGACTAGTCTTGTTTTGTGGCATTTGTTACTCGAGTAAGTAAACCCTTAGGGGTGTCTCTACACCTAATATCCTAAAGCCATCTGGTTTGGGAGTCATTGGTTCAACGCTCGCTCTATATAAGTAACTCTGAAAAGCCTAAGAAAATGAGATATTGCACAAGTCAAGAATCAAAATTAAAAAAAATGGGAAAAAAAAGAAAGAAAGAAAAAGAAAAATGAGCTTGCTTGATTTTTATGGTAAAAATTCTTACTAAGAGTTACATCATATACACAATGCATGCATCACATGAAATTAATTTAATGAAGGATGGTGTCTAGAATAAAGATTGAGTATTTTTGATAAAGTGAAAGTGTGATTTTGAATTTAATCTTGCTTATGTATAATGCCCATAGATATTTAGAAGCTTTCTTTCAATTTCATAATTTGTTGAACCCAAAAATATATTTTTAAATTTTGTGGGTATATTCACTGCAAATCCTCATGAGACACAACTCGCCCACTTGGGATAACCTTGAGGTTTAAAGGCTTGTTGCACATGCTAAGTGCAATCGTGTTTCCTACGAAAATGGGATAATGTAATTTTATTTTATTTTTTATTTTTATTTATTTTACTCGAGGACTAGCAAAAGTTAGGTATGGGGGTATTTGATAGACACGTAATTCATACATTTTACTATCCCTAATTTTGTCTTTTAAATTATATTAAATTATTAAATTATTATGTTTTATTTTATTTTGTAAGATTTAATAGTTGTGGCAATAAAGTCAAATTCTTGGTGATCAAATAATATTTAATGCTCTTATTCATGTAAGGAATATCCAAGAATAATCCTACAAGGAGTAGGAAATAGGTTGAACAATTTTGGTGTGCAAGTCAAATCCAACAAGAGAATGGAAAGTATATCTAGAAGATCTTTTTGAGAAGTTGATTGGAAACAAAACTGTACAAGTTCAATGAACCTAAATTAGGGTTCCAAGTTATTTTTCCTATAAATAGGCCTCTTGTTTTAGAGAGAAAGGACCACTTGTTATTTTCTTTTTTCTTAGTTTTTTACTAGTGTAGAAGGGAGTAAGATATTTAGAGTTTGTCTTTTCTACGTGTGGTACTACTGTCAGGGAGTATTTGTATCTTTCTTTTATTTATATAATAGAAATTCTCTTTTTAATTATTGTTCTTATTTCATGCAAATAGTAGTACTAATATTATTTATTTTTCTTTTTAATTCCATGGCTAGCTAAATTTCTAATACCTAGGATTATGATGAAACTAAGTATTTCATAATAATATTTTCTTTCCGTTCCAAAATTAAAATCCAATTATTTTCGCCTTCATATTTTCCTTCGTATAAATTGCATATGATTTTTATATTGATTGCGAGGTTTTGATAAGTTATAGTTAATCTGTGAATTTTTCATAACTTATGCTTGCCCATATTAATTATATGAATCATTATTTTTAAAGGGAAGGGAGAATAATTTGGGAATTGATTTAGGAAATAAGAAATTATTTATTATGTTAATATTTGGTGGATTCTGATTCCTAGGTATCTTTTCTCATTAATAGTTTTCGTTATTTATTAATAGTTTGCATAATTTAGTTAATAAATCTTCTCCACCATTTTTGTTTCTAATTTGCCTAAAATATTAATTAAGGATATATTAAAGAATTGATCTAGTCTCTGTGGTTCGACCTACACTTGCCAAATCTACAATAGACGCTGTGTACTTGCAGTATCTATGTGTAACAGACTTTAAATATGCCACTAGAAATTATATCAATATAACAACTCGATGAGATTGTGCATTACACTTTCTAAATATTTGTTAGTACTTTAGAATGAAACATTTTTAACCCTATTGGTTACATTATAGACATTTTTATCAGTAAATATATATATATATATATATATATATATATATATATATATATATATATATATACACGCACACACACACAACTGTTATATAATATCATGGGGTTTAGTGATTAGATTAATTTTATAATTGGATATGTATTTGCGCACAAAACGGTTATCCAACTCTATGTAACATATGCTACTAAAATTTGACCATCGTATAACAATCTACCATCTTCTTATTATATTTTAATTTATTAATTACATGTATAAATTTATTATTAACAAAATGAATAAAATCACCGCAATGCGCGAGTTTGTATCTAATAGTATGCTAAAATTAGGTTATTTCTACCCGTGATTTATATTTAAAAAAATTTAGAAGGAAAGTTATTTGTTTACAAAATTTTACGAGGAAAGTTTTTATTGGCACCTAAAAGAAAGAGTGAAAAAGAATCGAGAAATAAAGGAATTTTCATTTATTTGGCATTAGGAAAAATATGATCGAATTAAACACTTAAATTACCAACATTTCATCTTGCGATATTATTATCTTGAGCTCCTATATCAAGGTCTTTAGAGCATTCACAACAGTTTTTTCAATAAACTTTCTATCTCCACATTTGAAGAATATATCAATAAATTAGTATCCAGTTTCCTTATCCTTATATAATTCTCTATTTTAATCCCTATATATGATTTGACTCATCAGGGTGAGGGAATCAAAAGAGCGTTCCCTATTTATGTAAAATGACATTTCACACCCTATTTATTGCAATTTTATGTTGGTTAAAGGATCTTATCTCACTTGATTGCTGATTTGGGTATGCCTATCAAATCCACTTATTTTTATTTTTTAAACAGAGGATTTTGAGAAGAAAGAGAACTATAAAAAAATTAAAAATCAATCAAATTTTAATTTTGATCATTTTTGTAAAAAATATTACTACTAATTATAAATTTTATTATTTTATAATTAAAATAATATTATTTTAGTTCTCATAAACACATAATGATCGTTGCACATTTTGATTTTTAGCAATATCTATTTTTAAATTAAAATAATTGCAAATTTTAAATTCAAACAACAATTACTTTTAAATAAAAAATAGTTATAACGTTCAAAACATGATTTGACTGTTGGAACTTTCAAATTTCAAATTTTAATATTTAATGAATCAATATAAGGAACCTGTTGGGTACATAGTGAAAAAATTGAATCCCTATCATACATAATGACCCAATAACACTGCAGAATAGGTATAGAGATAAAAAAATTGTTGTGAAACAGTCAACTCTCGAATAAACACAAAGTTTTTTTTTCTCAAGTACTTCCTTTATTTCTCATAGTTCTATTTATTAAAAAATATGTTTTCTTACTGATATAATATATAAATGACATAACATCTTCAATTTTAACAATATAATTTTAATATTAGTCACTGTTACTTACTTACTCAAGTCGTTATATTTGGAGTGTTACTACGCTGATAATGTTTTTTACAAAAAAATAATTTATAAAATAATATGACAGAATATAATTCAGCATACATGAATGAGTAGGTCTAATGATAGTAATCGACTACATCATTTTATAAACAATTTTTTATAATAATAAAAAAAATGTTATCAAAATACTATTGTTATATTTGTGCCTCCTCCTATTTTCTTCCATTTTACCATCCTCCTACAAAACGAGTAATAAATGAATTGCTCAACTATATATATATATATATATATATATATATATATATATAGTGCCGATCAGATCCGGGAGGCCGGATTTGGCTTAAATTCCGAACTTTCATTCTCATCCTTTGGATGATATCCAACGGTCCAGATCAGGAATGGGTTGGGAAAAAAATACGGGATTCCAAATCGGGTCAAGATCCGTTCGAATGGGTTAACAAGAAAAAAAAACACTCATCTCATTCAAATCACTCTTTCTCTAGCAACACTGCTCTCTGTCTCTCCTCTCTCTGTCTCCCAAGATCGACGCCGATTTTGGGAAAATCTGCTGGAGCTCCCGCCGAAAACTCCGGCGACGCAGACGGCAAGATCCCGACCGACGCATTCGCTAGGTATTTTCTAATTTTCTGTTGCAACCAAATGAACGAATCCTAGGGTTCATTTCAGGGGTTTTGATTTCATCAAAACCATTAAGCTTCTTGAGAGGAAATTAGTCACTCTGTTGGTTTTCGGATGAAGTTTTTATTACTATAAAGTTTATTTATGTGGCTTCCAGCTGGTTGTGTACGTTATTGTGGGATGTATATATATATATATAGTGATGTGATGATTTATGGTGTGGATAACCTGTTTAGTTTATTATATGGCTCTTTGATTTGATGATTGTGGAGAAATTTTGTTTTGAGAATTTTGGAGGTCTTTTGCATATATGTACTTATATTTTCGGATGTTTCATGTTACAACATTAATTTTTTAGTGTAAAGTATTTTAATTTTATTTATTGTTGGGTTTGCAGAATGCAGCAGTCTCTCACATGATCATAATATTTGTATAGCTGAAAGATGGTTAATTAGTCTCTAAAACAGTAATCTGTAGCCTTTGAAGAAGGTCTTTCTTTTATCTAATATGTGCCAAGGTCTATGTGGTAACTGGCCAAGTCTTGAAGGATTGATTGATGATTAATATACCCAGGGGCCTATCTTTTATCTAATAATACTTGATATTAAGATTGCTTATAGTTGCGTTTGCCTTTATAACCTCACTAATTTCTTAGTTTCAGTTGTATTTTCCCTCTTATGTTTGAAAGCTCTTCTCTGTTTCTTCACCTTGTGTTGCAACTCGTACTTTAATTTTCAGGTTGGCGGGCTTCTCAATAGGTGCCACAAGGAAAACGAATGTCTTCTCTTTAGTGATTGGACCCGGTGCTGGATACAACTTGGTGAGCTGAGAGGCAATTGAAATTTCCTTTAAACTTTAGAAAGCTTGGATTTCTGAAGAAAGCCACTAATTTACTTGTACACGCTAAAAATCAGAATTTCCTTGTTTTAATTAACCTTTTGGCTTTGGGCATTCTATTGATTTTCTTAATGGTTGGAAGCAGTACAATTAAGTAGCCAGTTTGTTTACCTTGTTTTATCTTATTCTAACCTATGCAGAAGTCGAACCCTTTACCAGAACAAGACCATCAGCCGGTAGCTGGGAAAACTGTTGAATTAAAGAGTCGAAACATATTCCAACAATAACTCTGTGCAGAGCATGAGTCCTTCAAAGCTATTTTTTGACAAGAGGAGACAACGAATTGGTGGGTTTGGCACAGAAGAGGAATAGCTTGGAGAAATGTCTCTTTAAGCTGCTAAAGAGCAATTTTATTACTCTTGTAGTTGTTTCTAATATAGTTAGTGAATGATGGGGAGAAAAAGGGAAAGGGTTGTTGTGAGAAAAGGAGGGAGTAACGCTTATACCATCCATGTATTGTATAACATGTTCAACTTGGTGAAATGAATGAGTTGGAATGGAGGTTGCAAAATAGAGTTTGATTTTTATTTTTTACCATTACCACAGATATTTACTCTTGTATGTAATGTATTTCTGTTGGCACATTGTAAAGGGGGTACTCGTCTAATTGGTTTTGAATATAAGAAAACATTTTCTACTTACTATCAGTTCTAACATTTTTTTTAATCTTTGTTACATTTGAACTTTTCAAGAGGCCATTAGCATAAAGTGAAAGGGGCATTCTTAGCTTTTCAGTGATCTAGTATTTGAATTTTAAGGTAATTTGTACAATTTTGTGTAATGCAAATGTTGTATTAGCAGTAGTCTTGGAAATCTAGCTGATGTTTTTCTTGACAACATACATGTGTAATATTAGTAGTAGTCCTGGAAAGCTGTACTATGAGTGTCCAAAGGAGAATG
Organism: Panax notoginseng; assembly: GCA_016801055.1. Lineage (NCBI taxonomy): Eukaryota > Viridiplantae > Streptophyta > Magnoliopsida > Apiales > Araliaceae > Panax > Panax notoginseng. The sequence continues at coordinate 15,627,780 of CM029013.1, read as the reverse complement.
ACAGACTTAATAAATGTAATAAAAAACTTCTTAAATTCATCTATCTATTGAACTTAAAGCATGAAGTCACAATCTAGAAGCTAAACTACAAACACAAATTACATAAATGCAGCACTGAGAACATCAAATTGGACAAACATTACAAATACAATCATTTTTATACAATCGATGTAAGGTCAACAAATACAAATTCCTAAACAAGCACCAACACTGCTAATTAAAATACAGGAAAAAAATAAAATAAAAAATTATTACATTTAAAAAGATCGGACAATATGCCAGTGAAAACAATGAAAGCAGCCCCTGCCGCAAAGACTCTCATCCTGAAACACGAAAATGTCATCAATGTCAACTACAAGATGCAGACAAAATTGCAATCAGGAAAACAAACCACCTATGCCTAATCCCCCTCGCAGCAACTCCTTCCGACGCTGCTCTTCTAAAGGATCTGGACTCTTCATTATTCTTCTCATTTGTCTGAAAATAAAATCAAGGCCAATTTAATTCTAAGCTTCAAATAAAATGCTTAATCAGTTCCTGAATCTTTATTCATTAGTCCTAGAATACCTGTCTTGAGCATGTTGAGCAGGAAAAGGAGACACTCTGTATTTTGCAAACCCAACAATAAATAAAATTAAAATACTTTACACTAAAAAAAATTAATGTTATAACATGAAACATAATACTGTCAAAGTGGAGTATAATTCTCTATATAAAATGCAACTTATTTCTATACCATGTCCAAGTGAACTGACCATTTGCAGCTGCTTTATGATCCAACTCTTTTTTCCCCGTGAAAATATACTGATCCTTTTAAAAATCTCTATTATGTGCACAGAAAAAAACTACATTTCAAGGGCTTTCTCTTCAAGATGCCAAAAAGGGTGTCTCCAATTCTTTCTGTATTGCTAATAAGAATAACTTATGTTCGGGCGCCCGGACTAGAACGCGACTGGATATATATATATATATATATATATATATATATAGGGTCATTTACATTAATATACAACATTTAAAAAGTAATTACAAAAATAAAACATACACAACATAATTACAAAAATAAAACATAATCCCCTAAAATCACGTGTCATTATCAAGTCAGTTACCCAATTTCATATTTTAAATTAACCGTCCCTAAAATCATGCAACTTGACATCGACACAACAGATCAACGACGGAGAAACAAAAATACGAAGCCGAAGCCTCCTGTCGCGACTAAACTCGTAATCGGAGAAGACAATTCCGGTTGTCGCGACGCTTCTCTAAGATCGAAAATAGCATACAAAATCAACAACGCCTTCAAGATCAGTAACCAAATACTGCAGTGATTGTTGAACACAAGATCAACATCAACTTCGATTAATAAATACTGAGGTATGATATTTTAAAATTTATAATCATATAGTTACCTATTGTTACTACGAATTACTATATTGGTTACCTTTCTTAAGTTTTTTGCACTTAAAATGGTCACACGGTAAGAATAATGAATGTTTTGATTGCAATATGAATGTTTTAATTGCAAATTTCATGTAAAAATGCAATTGGTTACTGATTAACATTACATTAGTTACTGTCTAACTATGTCTATTTTACTGTTTAATACTGGATTGGTTAATACATACTGGTACTAACTAATGTTACATTGGTTACTGACTAATAATGATTTGGTTACTGTAACCATTACATTGGTTACTGACTAATACTGAATTGACTACTGTATACCATTGCATTGGTTACTTACTAATAATGACTTTGTTACTGTGTAACATTATAATGGTTTCTGATGAAGACTTGGTTACTGACTAATGCTGAATTGGTTACTGCTTAACATTACATTGGTTACTGTCTGACTATGTCTATATAACTGTTTAATGCTGGATTAGTTAATGCATAATGGTACTAACTAATGTTGCATTGGTTACTAATTAATAATGATTTGGTTACTGTGTACCATTACATTGGTTATTGACTAATAATGAAATGGCTACTGTGTACCATTGCATTTGTTACTGACTAATAATGACTTTGTTACTGTGTAACATTATAATGGTTACTGAGGAAGAATTGGTTACTGCTTAACATTACATTGGTTACTGTCCGACTATAATATGTAATTGTTACTGACTTGGTTACTGACTAATGATGGCTTGGTTACTGTGTAACATTAAATTGGTTACCAGCTAACATAGATTATTGACTATTAATGAATTGGCTACTGTGTACCATTGCATTGGTTACTGACTAATAATGACTTTGTTAATGTGTAAAATTGTAATGGTTACTACTGAAGACTTGGTTACTGACTAATGGTGACTTAATTACTGCTTAACATTATATTGGTTACCGTCCGACTGTATATATTACTGACTAATAATGATTTTGTTACTGTGTAACATTGCATTGGTTACTGACTAATAATTACTTTGTTACTGTGTAACATTGCATTGGTTACTGACTAATAATTACTTTGTTACTGTATAACATTATAATGGTTACTGATGAATACTTGGTTATTGACTAATGTTAACTTGGTTACTATTTAACATTATATTGGTTACCGGCTAACATTAATTTTGTTACTTACCAATACTTATTCTGTTGACAGACAATGGAGATGATTCCAGTTGTACTTTATTTCAACGGCACATGGGCTGATAGTAACCAATACACCAAATTTGAAGTTACCGGCATACTAGTTCCATCAACTATTTCGTTCAAAGAAATGCTAACCAAAATATACAGTGCATTACGGCTAGACACAAACGCAACAACATTGTCAATCAAATTTCAAATTAGAAGCGACATTTCACCGATCAGTATATCAGACGAAGCAACCTTACAATTCTTTCTGGAAATGAGTAGAAAATCTGATGAACAAGGTAAATTCCCACTGATTGTGGATATTGAACACAGAATGGGACGCACAACGATCTTGCATAACTTGACAAATGTAGAAGAATCTACAATTTACGATCTAATGCCAATCAGATCAACACAAGGAAATTCAGCACTAGTTCCACTAGCAAGCCAATCATGCCAATTTGGAATGCAATATGTTGATCATCTTGCAATGGAAATTATTGAACAACAACTAGACAGACAACATGACAAATCATACGCAAGAGAACAATATGATGATGTAATATCGGATCCGAATGAACGTGAAGTAAAATTACATCAAACCTACACAGACAAAAAAATCCTCTCTCAAGCTATGAGGCTGCATTCAATCAGAAAAAACAGACAACACAAAGTCCAACGAACAAGTTATAGAGACTTTGTGCTAGTGTGTGTATGCGATAAAAATTGCAAATGGAAGATGAGAGCATCAAGTTTCAGAAAAACCAGTATGTTCAAGGTGAGAGAATTCAATGATATACACACTTGTTCAGTCAATGTATTGTTGGGAGACCACAGACAGGCAAATAGTGAGTTGGTAAGTGAATGCATAATGCAAAAAATAACAAATTTGAAGAAAATATACACACCAACCGATATTGTTGAAGACATGATGTCAGAATATAATGTGTCTATCTCTTACCAAAAAGCATGGAGATCGAAGGAGAAAGCATTGGAAAAGGTGAGAGAAAATCCACACGACTACTCACTCATCCCATCATGGTTATACATGCTGAAGAAAACAAATCCAGGTAACACTTTAAAAACATTTATTGGTTTTATAGCATTAGACAGTAACCAATATGATGTTCAACAGTAACCAAAATATCAGTACACGGTAGAATATTACCAATGTAAATTGTTTACTGATTAATATTGTATTGGTTACCTTCAGGCTACATGTTGGTTACTGAATAATGCATTGATTACCAAACATGTGGTTACCAAGCATTATTCATTAATATTATTCAGTAACCAAAATTGCATTAGTTAGTAACCAAATAAGCATTATACAGTAAACAATAAAATATTACACAGTAACCAATACACCTTTAGACATTATGCATGTTTAATTATTAAATCTTCAGACCATTTGTATGCAGTTATTATACATGTTTGGTTACCTTAATACGCATGTTTATTTATTAAATATAATATACAAGTTATAAGCAATTAACCACATGAACGGTTAACGATTACTAGTGATTTGGATACATTATACTACTTGTAATTCTAATGATATTGCTGATTTTCATATCAGGTTCCGTCACATCCCTTGAGTTGGAAACAAATGGCCGTTTCAAGTATCTATTCTTTGCCATTGGAGCGTCAATTCAAGCATGGCACCATTGTTTTCCAATCATTGTAATCGACGACACATTCATACAATCAACTTACGGGGGGACACTACTGATAGCAAGCACACAAGATGCAAATCGAAACATTATTCCCATTGCTTTTTCAGTTGTTGACAGCGAAAATGAAATGTCTTGGAGATGGTTTTTCGTAAATTTGAGAATTGCTTGTGGAGTTAGGGAAGGTCAATGTATTGTTTCAGACAGGCATGAAGCCATTATACAAGGACTGAATTTTGTGTTTCCGGATATCATGCATGGTTCCTGCACATATCATATACTGAAAAATATAAAAAACAAATTCAAAAAGAAAGGAGAAGAAGTTAAACAAGCTTACAACGGGGCTTGTAGAGCTTACACTGTCGAACAATTCAACAAGCACATGGCTGAACTCGATGCCATTGATCCTCGAATAAGGACATATCTGGAGGAAGAGGTCAGATTGGATAAGTGCACCAGGCTCCATGGGACTATAAGTAGATACTCAACGATGACTTCAAACACAGCCGAATCTATTAACAATGCAATCAAGTTTATCAGGGATCTTCCAGTTGCGTCAATGATTGAATGCCTACGTTGTCTGGTTCAGAGATGGTATTTCACAAATAAACAATCAGCCATATCAACATTCACAACTCTTTCCACAACGGCTGAGAGAAAGTTGCAATCTAATATCGTAAAATCAAAGATACTTAAGGTAATTAATATTTGATTTAAATTATTGCGTCCTAATTTACATTTGCAACTTACTGATTATTATTAACTTGGTTACTTAATAAGTGTAAATTAGTTACTGTCAAACATTTTATTGGTTACTGACTATTGCTAGCATGATTACAATGTAACCATATAATGGTTGCTGCCTATTGCTAAGTTGGTTACTGTGTAAAATTATACTGACTAACAGTAACTTGAATACTGACTTGGTTACACACTAATGCTAACTTACTTAATGTGCAACATTATATTGGTTACTGACTACTACTGAATTTCTTACTGTGTAATTATATAATGGTTACTGTATAATTCTTATTTGGTTACTGTTTCACATCATACTGGTTACTAATCAATACTAACTTAGTTAATATGTAACATTATAATGTTAATGGGATTTATAATTGTTTCTTTTATATTGGTGGTTACTTATTAACTAACATTCTGGTTCTAGTTATTTGATTGCTGTATATTTGGCATGCAACTATTAATCTGATTGTATGCATTGGGTGTTGTAGGTTGAGACATCAAATTTAGTGATTTTCACTGTTTATGATATCTCTAAACAGTATATTGTGGACATCGAACAAAAGACATGCATATGCCGTAAATTTCAGTACCATGAAATGCCTTGTCCACACGCTGCTGCTGTTATAAGCAAGAGAAATTTGAACTGTTATGATTTTTGTTCAAGAAATTACACTAAAGCAACTTTGGTCGAGACATATTCAGCTTCCATCATGCCATTAGCTGACAAAGAAAACTGGGATGTATCAGAAGAAATAAGAAACATATGTATAAAACTACCCAACACAAGAAGACCAGCAGGTAGACCAAAAAAAGGGAGGTACAAACACGGATCTGAGATCAAAATTCAAAACAAATGCAGCAGGTGCCAAGAAAAAGGACACAACAGGAAAACATGCAATAATCCCCCGATTTTAAGACCACTAAAAAGGGTTTGATATAGTGCAGTTATATTAATAGTTTAAATACATGAATATATTATTGTTTACTTTGAGTAACCATTAAACGATTGGTTTGTACAATTTTTGATTGTGTATAGAAAACAAAATTATAATTCATTTATAGAATGATTTCTGATTTAAATGAAACATTAACAATAACAGTAATCAAATAAATACATAACAGTAACCATAACAGTTTTTAATGGTAACAACATAATTACATAACAGTAACCATAACATTTACCACCTAATAACATAACAGTAAGCATATTGGTTTTTAACCAAATAATTACATAACAGTAACCATAACAATGTTTAATGGTACCCATATAATTACATAACAGTAATCATCACAGTAACCACCTAAATTCTTAACAGTAACAATACCATTTTATAAAGGTAACCACAATATAAACAACCTGTATATCCAGCAACATATAATTACTGTGACAACCCCAAAATAGGTCCATTCCACCCAACCCATTCTGAGTCGTCAAATACATGGTACAGAAAATAACTACAACTTTATTACAACAATTGTCGTGCAAAATACAACAACACATATGCTGTGAGTTTGGATACAAATATATACCAAATGTGACTCATGTTCCAACCGTGGACATCACCTCACAATAACACCTTACATAAAGGTATAGTCAAAAACTGTTTTAGAAATTAGAATATTTGGGAAGTGCTCAAGGAAACCTTCGTACATGGGAGGCCACGCATCTAGGTTATGATAGATATCATATGGCCACAGAATTATCCTTGGTTGACCCAATAGACCCCAAAGAAAAACGAGAAGATTACTATCATATTCTTCCCAATGGTGAGTCTTCTCTTGACTTATCATTATCTCCACTGTCTCTAATTGAGAATTATACTTCAAACAAACACCAAGATTATATAGGTAGTGCCCATAGATATACTCAGCAAGTGGATGAGCACAACCCTGTCCTATGATGACACGAGGTTGTATGTCATTAGACATCTTGTATGATAGTGACAAAACACCCTTCCAACGTTGGGTTCGCCTCACCCTATTTTCTTCACCAAATATAACTACTAAATGATGACCATCGTTCTATTCCCTTGTTACCCCCGCTCGACCCAGCTACACTCTTATTACCTGAAAGGAATTGTGAAGCAAAAGGGTGAGCACAACTAGCTCAGTAAAGAATATCATGACTAAAGATAATTCAATTATCAATAGCCTTCATCAACAATAAATCAGAGATTTAGAACATATGGTAAATGATAAAAATTTCAACCATAGTTGCAGCGGAACGAGCAATCCATTAGAAGAGTTAAATAGACTATAAAGTCTATTATCTTCTCCATGTTAAAAATCCACCAACAATGTTTTATCCCTGTAACATCAATCAACAGTTCTGGTCCACAATCATATAAATAACTCATAATCATAATTATGATTCTAAATTCCTCTTCTCATCCAGGACAAAGATAATTTTCATCACTTGTCTTTACCTGAAACATCAAAGATCATGGTTATACCAAATCATAATTCTTGTTCATAATCATACTAATAATTTCATCTTTGTACTACGGGCCAAAGATATTCGTCAACAGTTTATCTTTGCACTACTGGCCAAAGATATTCAACAACAGTTCATCTTTGCACTACAGGCCAAAGATATTCAACAACATATCATCTTTGCACTACAGGCCAAAGATATTCATCAACAGTTCATATTTGCACTACAGGCCAAATATATTCATCAACAGTTCATATTTGCACTACATGCCAAATATATTAATATCTCAAAGAATTATAATCATTTTAGAATTTATATAAACAATAATTATAACCATGTTGATCAATTCACCTTTGCACTTAAGCTTAAGATATTCAATTATAAATTCAATGGTCATGATCATACCAGTCACAATTCAACTTTGCACTACAGGCCAAAGAGAACCCTAGTCATGATCATACCAATAATCTACCCATCTTTACACTCCAGTGAAAGAGAATTTCAACATCAGGGTTATAAAAATGTTATATATAATGATAAAAATAATATGATCAACATATAGTTTTAATCTCAAGAGTAATATTCGTAACTCATGAATAGTAAATCGTGAATAGTAACTCATGAATAGTAACCCCGACACAAAAGATAGAAATTTCACAATAAAATTTATACCAATATTTTGATATAATGATATTGAAAGAATAACATTACTTAAATTTATAAATAATTTATTTTAATTGTTTACACTTTACTAATTAATGCATTTAATCATCATAAAGTGCCAACTCTTACAATTTCATCATCAATAACCAAAACCCTCATCAAAAATCTGCATATACCTCGTATAGGATTCTCAAGCCATAAAATCCTATTTTTCCAATTTTCTTTCTTCACAAAACATATTTAATTCATTTACCCATAACTAGACCATTTTCATGAAAAATACCAAATCAGTTCCAAAAATATTTCTTTTCTGGGATTTAGCATAATATAGTCCCATATTAAACATATATTTTTCTCAGAATTTTTAAAAGTCATTTACTATTTTTCATATGGCCAAAATAGCCGAATATTTAGACATTTATCAAAAATTATACTTTTGTCTAAAAATTCTAAAATTTACAGAGTATACTTCTATCATATACATGTACTCCCAATAAAAATTTCATCAATTTTGGAGTTAACCACAAGGAATTATAAGCTGTTACTTTTAAAATAGTCTTTTCTCATAAAATTCATAACTCTCAATCTATACATCCAAAAATCACCATTTTTGGACACAATCAAGAAAACTCATCAAAATATCATTTCAAAATTTTTCAGAATTTTTGAAGGTCAGAAAAATTACGAAACTGAAAAACATAACAACCCTTAAAATTCCTTACTATCCCTTACTATCCCTTACCTCAAAAGTGCAGTATTTCTGATTGGAATGCAAAGTCGAAGGAAACTTGCGCTAATGAATATCAACTCACCAAGTATCTAAAAACTCACAAAATATGCTTCATAATATAGAGAGAGAAAGAGAGAAAGCTTATGTTTCTGGTGTGATTTTCAATTCTAACTTAGCCCTCTATTTATAGGAAAATTTTGGTAGGTTTGTCCTGCAACCTGATGGCTTTACCTGCTACTATTCCCACCCACCACATTTGAAATATAATTCAGCACATTTCTTCACCAACCACAAGTGGGGCCCACCAATTCTAGAATTTTCTACCAAAATGATAAACTCCAAAAATTTAACAATTTCTGAACCAGTCATCTCGTAAAATTCATAATAAATCATACGTTCATTTTTAACGGTTCAAAATTTGTGGACATATACTCAACTTATATATGTATAACATATCCAAAAATTACCACGATCCAACGGTCGGATTAAAAATTATAACCCCCGTAAAATATCTCAAAAACCCTGATTTTTAATACCTCCATTCCGATAAAAATACTGATAAAAACCTCAACATTAACTCCTTTATTTTTAACCACAAAAATATATTCCTCATTTATATCCATATAAAATAAATATTTCCTTATCATATGAATCAATAATTAATTATTCACAAATAATATTACAGAATCACATTTAGGACAACCAGGCCGTTCCCAGGAAAGAGGGGGCTTTCCAATAAGGATTTCTCCTTACTGGCGCGCAATTAGATGACCAAACCTCTCCTTAGACAGAACTTTCTAGACATTGCCAATAATGTTATCTAATAATATTATTCAAATAATATGAATTATTGATCTGATAAAAGAAAATACTGTGCATCAACAATTATTGAACAACAATAATATAAAATTTCAACGTAGCAATTATTGAATCAATAAAATAAAATATTGAACAGTAATTACTGTAACAATTATTGAGTAGTGCCTTCTTACGTAAGAATCAATAATTTTAAAAATACTGTGCAATACCGTGTGCTACTGTGCAATAACGCGTATTACTGTATTTTAACCACCGGGTATTCCAACGGCGTTAACGGTAACAACTACGCCGTTATTTGTAAAAACTCAAATTTGTCGTTTTCTTCACCCGACAGTTATTCGTTATGGGGCCCACAAATAACTGCGCCGTCGTACGAATATTCCCCGACAGAAAGAATATTCCACGACCAAACGAATATTCCCCGACAACAATGATTATTTTATAACCACTTGCTTATTTTGAAAAAAAAAAATTTCATATTTCACCCATAACTTTAAACTTTTATCAATTTAACCATTTACTGAATAGTAATTATAAGAAAAATTGAATACTTTTATTTCATAAAATTCGGGGTCTTACAATTACCATAACATTTACCACCTAATAACATAACAGTAACCATACAAGTTTTTAACCAAATAATTACATAACAGTAACCATAACAATGTTTAATGGTATCCAAATAATTACATAACAGTAACCATCACAGTAACCACCTAATTTTATGACAGTAACCATACCAGTTTATTATGGTAACCACAACATAAACAACCTTAATATCCAGCAACCTGTAATTAAAAGGGTATTGAAGTTATGAAACCCATGTATACTAACACATGCACACTTAACATATGACATGTCCTGATACAATATTGTAACTCTCTGGATACTATTAAATCATTAACTGGTTACCTATTTATACATGATTGGTTACCAACTTTATATTACAAAATTATAATTGGTTAAAATTTTATACATGACAGTAACCATAACACTCACCATACCAGTTTTTAATGTAAACCATACAATTACATAGCAGTAACCATAACAATAATTAATGGTACCCAAATAATTACATAACAGTAACCATCACAGTAACCACCTAATTTCATGACAGTAACCATACCAGTTTATTATGGTAACCACAACGTAAACAACCTTTATATCCAGCAACCTGTAATTAAAAGGGTATTGAATTTTATGTATACATAACACATGTACACTTAACATATTATATATGGCATAATACAATCTTGTAGCTCTCTGGTTACTATCAAATCATTATCTGGTTACCCCTTTATACATGATTGGTTACCAACTGTATGTTTGAAAAAAATTCAACAAACACAACTTAAAAAGAAACAAAATACCAACCAACAAACAATATCTCTTTCATTAATGCTAATAAAATCAAATATGTAATCTCATCTACATAAGATCCAATAAACATCAAAAAATCATAAACCATACACAAATGTTGTGTATAACACCAATACTTAATAAAAAAATACACAACAAAATTAATAAAGACAAAACAACAAAATCCGAACTAATCAAAATCTGGAACAAATCTTCCTGGAAATTCTCTATCAGTATCATAGCCCTCCAACTGCTTGTTCCTTGCATGCATATATAGGTTTGTGCATAACTTTTTCCGATACTGCGCAATGGGGAAAGGAATAGGAATCTGATCAAACTTCTGATGAATGACATGCTCAGCAAAACATATTGTGAACATCCCACAATCACTGTAACAACAAACAACATATAACAAAGATCAAAAATAAACTCAACCTATATATAATAATTAAAAAAATGTACACAAAATAACCCTTACCCCTCTACTTGTTCAGGAACCGTCTCAGCAAATTCCAACTCAATTATATCATCTTCGTCCTTGTTGCGATACGGGTCACTGCTGAAGTCAATGTCAGCCCTATCCTTCCAAAAACCAGACTTGCGCAATAGAATGGGAAGAATGAAGATGTACGGCTCACAAACATCAGATATTTTAGTTTGCATGGATTTCCTTTTTGGTTGTAAAGAGTTGTAAACAGTTAGACACCTACGATGCACATCAAAAGTCAACAACAACCAATGGTCCGGTGATGACATATGAATTGGGAACAACACATAGTCAACGTTCCTCCATGGTGTGTTGACATCCATAAACAGCCCACGTATGTATTCAGCAACATCACCCTCCCCAGACAGAACAATTTTGTCACAATTTTTTTTTGTATACTCATCGAAAAGAGCGGTGATCTTGCTGTGAAACCAACAATCCGTGGTCGTTACCCTTATAGGAACACTTTCGGAATGTCTTGCCATTTTACGGAAATAATACAACGCAACATTGATGTGCTGAGCCAAAAAAATAATAATAGGATATTAACAGTTGTTGGAAAATGCAAGTATGTGATGAATGTAACTAAATAATGTAAACATAACTATAAAAACATAAATTTTTTAAAAAAATACTCACATCGTCGTCTAACCACTGCCCAGGCGTCTTTAATTTATAGAACCACATCTTCGATGATATTGCAATTGATCCAAATACAAAAGAAGGCAAGATAATATCGTTCTTTCCAGGAAATTTGTCCGTCCTTCATTATAATAACATAATATTAGTATACAGACTAACATTAACAATTACCGTATTAATATACACACTACTACAAATCAAACTTGCACGTTCAATAATTAACATACTAAACAACCAACTTAATTTTAAACAATACCCTGATAACCAACAAATATTAAAATCAAAACCATAATCAAATAGTAACTAACACATAACTAATAGGTAACCAAAACATAAACTAATATTAACCAGAATATAAAGTAATAGCAACCATAACATTTATTAAGTAAACACCCCATTTATTTAATATTAACATTTATTTAATATTTAACATTATGCAGTAACCAAAACAAAATTAGTCAGTAACCAATTAAGCATTATACAGTAACCAATGTAATATTACTCAGTAAACAATACAGCTTTCTACATTAACCAATGACAGTAACCAAAACAGCATTATATAGTATAATGTTGCCTAGAAACCAATACAGCAAACCAAAATCAGTAAATTAAACAACAATTTAATTTTAAACATTAATCTGGTAACCAAACCATAATCACATAGTAACCGAAACATAACTATTAAGTAACCAAAACTTAATCTAATGGTAACCAGAATATAAAGTAATAGTAACCATAACATTTATTTAATAATAACCATATGTTACTACAATAATACAAACTTATTTGTTTCATAAAAAACTATAGCATTGTTAACAACAAAGAACAAACCTTTTTCTGTTGTTTATTCCAATTTTGAACCATTCTTCAAACAATGCCTCTTCAAATTTTGAGGGCATCTCCATGCATGATTTGGGGAATGCACTTAAACGTGCAAGTGTTTGACTAGCAGCACTCACTACAGTACATGATGAACCAGCCGATCCGAACTCTGCTGTATATGGAGAACGTAAAATGGCACTCTTTACAGTTTCACGTACAGGTCTACCAACGGCTTTGTGAACACTCTTCTCCAATTCATCACACTTTGCTATGTCCTGAGTGGTGAGAACCATAAAATCAAGAGCATACCTGCTTGCTGCCTCACATTTCATCCCCTTTTTCAGTTGACATAAAAAGGTAATATATACGATTAGTAACCTGAATAACGTAAACTAGTAACCAACTGACTGTACAACAGCCAACAAACTTAAATGAACATGATATATTAGTAATCTGAATAACATAAACTAGTAACCAAATCATAATATAATAGTATACAAATTACAATATAATGGTAACCAAAACATAATATCATAGTAACCAATTCAATATATGATGGTAACCAAAACATAAATAACATTTAAATAAATGATGGCACATAATTATAACACTAACCTTATCAGCATCATACACAATAATCTCTTTCCCAGTACATTGGCTTAATATGTCAAAAGACGGCATGTCATTATAATTGTCAATCTGCGCAAAATAAATAACAATTTAATAATTAAAACAAAAGACATATATCACATAACAAAAACAAACAAATATGTCTAACCTTGACATCTTCTTCATCATCATTATTTTTTTTTTCATCAGGCTCTTCAACCATAACATCACGTTCAACTTCATTAGCAATCTCAATTACATTCACATCATTATTCTCCACGAGAATTGACACATCATCACCAACTTCATTACCCAATTCAATTTCATTCACACCCTTCTTCCCAACTTCATCCAACACACCATCACCATCATTATTCTTATTCACCTTTGAACCATAATCAACAACCTCATCAACATGGACTTCCTCCACCCTAACATTAGCATCCTCATCAGCAGCATCATCAGCAACTTCACCACCTTCACCGCCTTCATCTCCTTCATCTCCTTCATCGTCATCGTGGTCATCATCATCATCATCATCATCATCATTATCACCACCATTGTCAGAATCGTCATCATCTGAATCACCATCAAGCTTTTTGCCCCCTACGTCTTTGATAGCACGTAACTCATCTCTAATAATAAACCTAAGATCCCTGCATAACTGAACATGTAAAAGCTGCATTTCATCTTTGATATCAGTTCGCAACTTTCCAAATTCTTTCTTCAATTCATAAACTTCTTTCTTCAATTCAGACACTTTCTTCTCCAACGGCTTAGACCGTACATCAATTGCCTCTTTCACAACAGAAATATCAACGCCAATGTTGTCAGCTTTCACTTTTTTATCTACTTTTTTTTCACCATCCTTCCCATTAAAAAAGTAAAAACCGCCCAAATCAAGCCGATCCTTCTCCTCGGCGGTGGGAATCAAACGGTTTATCCTCAGCTGAAAAATAATAAGTATACTTAAATATATCATCTAACAAACAATGTACAATTACATTAAAATAAACAGTAAATAAAGAATCATAAACACATAATCAGTAACCAAATACATATATACATGTAACCAAATGTATAATAAGTAGTAACCAACTAAATTTATAAATGTAACCAAATGTGTATATTCGGGTAACCAACAACAATGTTGTTAGTAACCTGAATGTAATCTTATCAGTAACAGTATTTGAATATTCAATCAACCAAAAACATTGTTATTATTAACATGCATAAAAAATAATCAGTAACCAAATGTGTATATAAAGGTAACTAACTACATTGTTGATAGTAAACTTCACAAAATATTTTCAATTATCAATTATATAACTAAAGGTAAATCAACATACCTGTCCGGAACAAAACACTAATTCATTCAACTTGTCATTTGAAAGCGACTTCATTAACTCCTTCCATTTGAATAAACGGAGATCCGACGGATGCTCGTCATTGCATATACCCCGATTTTTGAATGTCGGAATAGTTTCAAACATAAATACTTGGAATACATACGGAAGCCCGTTCAACTTGTACAACTTGGTATAATGATCCATGTAAAAATTGTATGTTGAAACACCATTCTTTCCTTTCCTATAACGCCCCTTCAAAGCATTAGACAAAGAGTACTTTGTCATCTCAAAAGCAACTTTCCCCCAAGGAAAACTACTAACATCGCCATAACACAAAAAATTAACCATTGCCTCATCAACGTAAATTTCAGAAAATGTGCACATAATGAAATTAAAGACCAAAAATATCATAGACATCTTAATAGCCTCGTCATCATCGTCAAAAACTGCCTTCCTATATATCCTACCTATACTACTACGTGTCACAGCTTCGTCACCAAAAAACTTACCAATAATCAAATTCTCCATACCTTTATATGGAGTTATATCATCCTCACCCTTCCATCTCAACCCAGATATCATACAAAACTCAGGCAAACCGAACCTGACCCTTTTCTCTCCGAACAAAAACCACATTTCATCGTCATCCCTCTGGTGAACCTCCCTAACAAGAGCATGGTGAATAATCTGGGAATACATTTGGTGCTCGCCAAACTCAAGAAAATTCCCAAAACATGTTGCCTTAAATTTATCCAGCTGACTCTTATTCAATTTTTTTGCAATGATACTGGGGACTTCCATGTCGCACCAATATATCACTTTTCCGTTGAATTTTCTGTTGCATTCTTCATAATAAAGATCCCATAACTGCAAGTAAACAAAATCAGATTTACAAAGTTAACTAACCAGTCATATGATAGTAACCAAAATAACATAAACAAGTAACCAATATAGCTTTAGTCAGAAAACAAAACATCATTAATCAGTAACCAATCTAGCATTAGACAGTAACCAAGACATCGTTACACAATATAATATTTAGACAACAGCCAACAAATCATTAGACATTAACCAAGACAATAACCAAGACAGAATTATACAGTAAACATCAATTTGCAAAGAAGGTAAACAATGTAAATTGGTTACTTATTAACGCTATCTTGGTTACCTTCATGCAACATGCTTGTTACTGTCTAATACATTGGTTACCAACCACGTGCTTAGCAATCATTAATCATTAACCATTCAGCATTATACAGTAACCAATATAATGTTGCACAGTAACCAATACAGCTTTATACAATATACTGGATAGACAATAACCAATACATCATTACACAGTAACCAAGACATCATAAGACATTGACCGATACGTCATTATACAGTAACCAATACACACATAATACAGTAACCAATAAATCATAAGACATTAACCAATACACTCATAAGACAGTAACCAAGACATCATAAGACATTGACCGAGACGTCATTATACAGTAACCAATACACACAAAATACAGTAACCAATAAATCATAAGACATTAACCAATACACTCATAAGACAGTAACTAAGACATCATAAGAGTAACCAATACATCATTAGACAGTAACCAACACATTATAAGATAGTAACCAATACATCATATGACAGTAACCAAGACATCATAAGACAGTAACCAATAAACTAAAAACACAATAACCAAGACATCATTAGACAGTAACCAAGACACACAAGACTGTAACCAATAAATCATAAGACAGTAACCAAGACACTCATAAGACAATAACCAAGACATCATTAGACAGTAACCAAGACATCATAAGACAGTAACCAATACATCATAAGACAATAACAAATACATCATTAGACAGTAACCAAGACATCATAAGACAGTAACCAATACATCGTAAGACAGTAACAAAGACATCATTAAATAGTAACCAAGACATCATAAAACAGTAACCAATTTAGTTTTGGTTACCTACATGCAACATGGTGGTTATTATCTAATGCATTGGTTACCAATCATGTGGTTACCAAACATTAATCATTAATAATATGGAGTAACCAATTAAGCATTGTATAGTAACCAACTAAGCATTATACACTAAACATTAACAACATTTAAATTAACACACCTTTAAAATTCGTTGAGTTGGAATTATCTTCTGGATAAGCACTTGAGCTTCATTCTTCACAGTGACATCAAAATCAGAATCTAATTGCACTTCGGAATGTTTGATATCGCTATGTATCACCAAACTACTCTCATTCTTACTCGATTTATAACATACATCCTTCCCCTTTCCCTTCCCCTTGCTCTCCACAACAAATTTCTTCAATTTCTTAACAGAACTACCCTCCACAATCCTTTTCCTCTTCCCATCCTTCTTCCTTGTATCAACCATTCTATACAAAACATAAAAACAACAAAAACCAAAATAATGAATACTGCATTCTGTTAGTAAACTACTTTAATATATAATACATTAAACTATTAAGAAAATACTCACTTGAAGCAATAATAAACACCAGAGTCGATCAATGGAGAATAATAACTAGTAACAACTACAATGAACCAGACGAGTTTGAACGACAACGACAATGAACCATACAAGTAACGAGTAACAACGACAAAGGCGAACAACTCAACGAGTATGCCGAACAACTATGATATAGACGAAGAACGAGCGAGCAAGTATGAAGAACAATCACCGGAAACAAGATTTTTTAACTCCGATTACGTTTAGTCGCGACAGATGATAGAAACAAGGGTTTCAGCATGCAAAAGAGGGTTTGGTAACTGCAGAGGTTATCACGCTATTCAAAAAAAAATAGACAAGCGGTTATCACGCTGTTTGATAAAAATACCTTTTTACGGTTTCAAGTAATTAATATTTATCCTTAATCCTAGATATATTACTATTGTAAATATATATGATAAAATATTATATTTTTGTAATTATTTTATTAATGTATGATTTTTGTAATTATTTTCATAAATGTACTATAATGTGTAATTTACTCATATATATATATATAAACATAAATATGACGGGGCCTACATTAGTTGAGCCCATATATTTTATTTTGACCCAATTCTAAGTAGGTGATCATTACAAGACCCGATTGTTAGAAGGTAATGTACACGTGCTCAGTTACAACTCGATGAAAAGGCGTACGAGTGTGCAAACGGAACGTGAGCCTTAAACGAGACAGTTTTTTGCTGTAGTGTCTGGATATTTAAGCGGCATGTCTGCGGTGTTTAAAAAAATTTAGTAATTAAAATCTGAATAATTAATATATTTTTATAAATTAGATGATTCGAATAAAATAGTATTTGAATTTAAAAAGTTATTAGATACTTAAAAAATATAAATATTTTAATTATTTTTAAATTTAAAAATATTTTAAATTGACTTTTCAAATCAATATTGATTTTAAAATTTGAAATAAAGTGAGTACAATATTTATAAAGGTTCTATATATTTAAATTTTTTACTAAGAGACAATAAAAGTCAAACAAAATTTTATCAAACAACTTACCTATTACCGAATCATATATGAAATTATTAAGAAGTATTAAAAGATGAACAAACACCAGTCAACTCTCAACTTACGTCTATTTTGAAAGAAAATCGTATGCTAGATTTCTATATTACATAATCCATTATTATTTTCTCATTTAGTCAATAATCATTATTTAATTGAAACTTTTTTTATGTCGTTAAGAAGATTTAGGATGAATAAGAAATTAAGAATATTTATAAGTTATTTCACATAATTACTTTTGTTCAAATTCGTAATTTATGATCTTTCCATTGAAAAAATAAGAGTTATTCATTACAAGAAAAAGGCCTATCTGCGACCGCCTATCAGGGACCGCCTATCAGGGACCGCCATCGGTCGCTAATAACCATCTGCGACCGCTTGCGGTCTTTGATAGGCTTCGCATAAAATCTGGTCGCTATAATGCACATCAGCGACCACTTTTAGCAACCGAATTATCTGCAATCGATATTAGCGACCGAAGTCGTCGCTAATGTGACGCCCCCAAAACAGGTATACAACACCCATTCTGAGTCGTCAATAACATGGTATAGAAACAACTACAACTTTATTAATACAACATAAAAACTGTGAGTGTAAATACAAATATTGTCATCTAGACAATATCCACACTCAAATAAGTCCTCATTACAATTATTGGTACAATATTTTACAAAAAAAAATGGTGAGGACTATTAAAACAACTTCCTAGAACCTTCATTCCATACCTCGACTAGTACTCGCTACATTCTCGCCTCCTGAGAAAAATGGAACAAAAAGGAAAAGGGTGAGCTCAACTAGTCCAGTAAAGAACATTATGACTAAGATAACATAGAACAAATTATCGTTAGTCTTCAACAGGGAAAAAATCTAATAGAATACAATAGACAACAACTTTTAAATCAATATTCGCAGCGGAAAATAATAATTTATAGAAGAGTTACGTAGAGAATGAAATCTACGATTATCTATGAATTTAAAAGCCCATCATCAATATTTTATCCCTGTAACATCAATCAATAAATATCTTGAATCAAATAGTCATCTTTGCACTACAGGCCAAAGATATTCATCAGTTGGTCATGTTCACCTCAATACCTGTTCATCTCTGCACTACGGGCCAAAAATATTCATCAGAAATCATTCATCTTTGCACTACAGGCCAAAGATATTCAATTATATCATCATTTAGGACTGAGGATGATGAAAAATATTTTAAAGGAAACGAATCCAGTGAAACAAAATAATAAATATTAAGGATTCGTATTTCAACTATTCCATGTCCAAAAATACCTCATAAATAATCATAGTGGAGTAAAATTCAAGAATGATCAAAACATGGATACAATCAAAGCTAGTATCCATAATAGATATTTTGGACAAAAAGAAGAAAATTTTATTTTTCGGTGAATAGTAACTCGTGAATAGTAACTCGCGAATAGTAACTCATGAATAGTAACTCATGAATAGTAACCCCGACATGAAAAGTTCTAAATTTGATAAAAAGTTCAGATCAATACTTCGGCATAATGATATTGAAGAAAATAATATCATTTAAGAAGAAATAACATCCCTTACCTCGGAAAGACGGTACTTCTGACTGGAATACTAGATATAGTGCTGAAGGAAACTTGCACCGTATAGCAACACTCAAAGTATCAAATACTCACAAGAATACGCTCGATATAAAGAGAGAAATAGAGAGAAACTTGTGTTTCTGGTGTGATTTTCAATTCTAACCTAAGCACCCTATTTATAAGAAAATGCTTAGAGCACCAAAGCAGAAAATTTAATATAATATTAATATATATATATATATATATATATATATATATATATATATATATATATAATTTTCAAGCCCACCTCAAGATCATCTGAACTCAGCTCATTATGCACATGTTGTAGCCCACAAAACAAACAAAAAACGTTTTCTTTGAAAAAAATAATTAAAACTTCCAAAAATCAATTATTTCGAAACTTCAGAACGTCAATAATTCATAATAAATAGTCCTTTTATCAGAAAATTCGAATCACGCGAGTTTTTATAGGAAATTCAATTCTCTACAACTTTGCAGAAGAAAGTTTTTCCAAATTCCAAACAAAAAATGACCGAAAACCACAAACGAACGATTTTACAGTCAATAATAAATTTTCGGTCAAAAATTATGTCTACCAACACACAAAATATGTGTTAATCATTTAATGCCACAAAAATATTCTTCCTCCTCATATACTCATATATCCCACATTCATTATAAAAATATCACCATCAATATATTATTAAAATAATATATTTAAATGAATTATTTTATCAGAAAAAGATAAAATATTAATTTTCAACAATTGTCACATTAAAAATTTTCTCCATCTATATCCACATAAAATAAATATTTTTCTCATCAATAATTAATTATACACAAATAATATTACAGAATCACAGTACTAGCAACCAGGCCGTTCCCAGGAAAGAGGGGGCTTTCCAATAAGGATCTCTCCTTACTGGCGCGCAATTAGATGACCAAACCTCTCCTTAGACAGAACTTTTTTGACATTGCCAATAATGTTATCTAATAATATTATTCAGATAATATAAATTATTGTTCCGATAATAGAAAATACTGTGTAGTGACAATTATTAAAACAACAGTAATATAAAATATCAACGCAGCAATTATTGAATCAATAAAATACAATATTGAACAGTAATTACTGTAACAATTATTGAGTAGTGCCTTCTTACGTAAGAATCAATAATTGGTGCAATACCGTGTGCTACTGTGCAACAACGCGTATTACTGTGTTTTAACCACCGAGTATTCCAACAGTATTAACGGTAACAACTACGTCGTTATTTATAAACAACTTATTTTTGTCGTTTTCTTCATCCAATCGCTTTCCGTTATGGGGCCCACACAAGGCTGCGCCGTCGTACGAATATTCCCCGACAACAAGAATATTCCACGACCAAACAAATATTCCCCGACAACAATGAATATTTTAGGACCACTTGCTTATTTGAAATATTTACGCATTTTACCCATAACTAACCACATTAATCAAATCAACCCTTACTATTTCAAAATAATAAATAGAGGAATTTAAATTTCATTTATTAATAATTTGGGGTCTTACAGCTAAGCTGAGTCAGCATGGTTCAGGGCCAAAGACTGACGTGGGCCATGTGTCAGCAACCGCCATTTGCGACCGAAACAGTCGCTAATACCCTAATCCAATTAGCAGTCGCTAATGATTATCAGCGACCGCATGCGGTCGCTAATGTATAAAAATAATATTCATGTTTTATAGATTTTCCAAAAAATTGTACATATTTTGTACCTGCTTTATATCCCAACACACATGCACAACAATTGTGACGCCCCCAAAATAGGTATACAACACCCATTCTGAGTCGCCAAAATACATGGTACAGAAACAAATACATCTTTATTATTACAACACAAGAACTGTGAGTTTAAATACAAATATTGTCATTTAGACAATATCCACACTCAAATAAGTCCTCATTACAATTATTGATACATTATTTCACAAAAATGGTGAGGACTACTAAAGTAACTTCTAGAACCATCATTCCATACCCCGACTAGTACTCGCTACATTCTTGCCTCCTGAGAAAAATGGAACAAAAAGGAAAAGGGTGAGCTCAACTAGCCCAGTAGAGAACATTATGACTAAGATAATACAGAACAAATTATCGTTAGTCTTCAACAGGGAAAAATCTAATAGAATACAATAGACAACAAGTTTTAAATCAATAACTGCAGCGGAAACAGCAAACCATTAGAAGAGTCAAGTAGAGAATGAGTTCTACTATCTTCTAAGATTTAAAAGTCCATCATCAATATTTTATCCCTGTAACAACAATCAATAACCATCTTTATTCAAATATTCATCTTTGCACTACAGGCCAAAGATATTCATTTGTATCACCAGTCGGTCATGTTCATCTCAACACTTGTTCATCTTTGCACTACGGGCCAAAGATATTCATCAGTTAATCATTCATCTTTGTACTACGGGCCAAAGATATACAGTAATATCATCATTTAGGACTGAGGATGATGAAAAATATCTTAAAAAAAACGAATCCAGTGAAACAAAATAACAAATATTAAGGATTCGTATTTCGATTTATCCATGTCCAAAAATACCTTATAATTATTCATAGTGAAGTAGAATTCAAGAATGATCAAAACATGGATACAATCAAAGCTAGTACCCAGAATAGATATTTTGGACGAAAAGAAGAAAATTTTATTTTTCGGTGAATAGTAACTCGTGAATAGTAACTCGTGAATAGTAACTCATGAATAGTAACCCCGACGTGAAAAGTTCTAAATTTGATAAAAATTTCCAACCAATATTTCGGCATAATGATATTGAAGAAATAATATCATTTTTGAATAAAATAACATCCCTTACCTCGTAAAGACAGTACTTCTGGTCGAAATACCGGTATAAGGCTGAAAGACACTTGCTCTGATGAATAGAAACTCTCAAAGTATCTAAATACTCACAAAATACACTCAATAATCTGGATAGAGAAAGAGAGAAAACTTATTTCTGGTGTGATTTTCAATTCTAACTTAGCCCTCTATTTATAGGAAAATGTTAGCACGCCGAAGCAGACTTAACCTGCAACCTGATGGCTTTACCTGCTACTATTCCCACCCACCACATTTGAATAAAAATCTCAGCACATTTCTTCACCAACCAAGAGTGGGGCCCACCAATTCTAGAATTTTCTACCAAAATGATTAACTCCGAAAATTCAACAATTTCTGAACCAGTCATCTCGTAAAATTCATAATAAATCATACGTTCATTTTTAACGGTTCAAAATTTGTGGACATATACTCAACTTATATATGTATAACATATCCAAAAATTACCACGATCCAACGGTCGGATTAAAAATTATAACCCCCGCAAAATATCTCAAAAACCCTGATTTTTAATACCTCCATTCCGACAAAAATACTGATAAAAACCTCAACATTAACTCCTTCATTTTTAACCATAAAAATATGTCCCTCATTTATATCCACAAAAATAAATATTTCCTTCTCATATGAATCAATAATTAATTATTCACAAATAATATTACAGAATCACATTTATGACAACCAGACCGTTCCCAGGAAAGAGGGGGCTTTCCAATATGGATTTCTCCTTACTGGCGCGCAATTAGATGACCAAACCTCTCCTTAGACAGAACTTTCTAGACATTGCCTATAATGTTATCTAATAATATTATTCAAATAATATGAATTATTGATCTGATAATGGGAAATACTGTGTAGTGACAATTATTGAAACAACAGTAATATAAAATATTAACGCAGCAATTATTGAATCAATAAAATAAAATACTGAACAGTAATTACTGTAACCATTATTGAGTAGTGCCTTCTTACGTAAGAATCAATAATTGGTGCAATACAGTGTGTTACTGTGTAACAACGCGTATTACTGTGTTTTAACCACCGGGTATTCCAACAGTATTAACGGTAACAACTACGCCGTTATTTATAAACAACTTATTTTTGTCATTTTCTTCATTCAATCGTTTTCTGTTATGGGGCCCACACAAGGCTGCGCCGTCGTACGAATATTCCCCGACAACAAGAATATTCCACGACCAAACAAATATTCCCCGACAACAATGAATATTTTAGGACCACTTGCTTATTTGAAATATTTGCGCATTTTACCCATAACTAACCTCATTAATCAATTTAACACTTACTATTTCAAAATAATAAATAGAGGGAATTTAAATTTCATTTATTAATAATTTGGGGTCTTATAACCTCCCCTGCTTATGAAATTTCGTCCTCGAAATTAACGTACGTACCTGGTATTTCGAAAAGATGAGAATACCTCGCTTTCATTTATGTTTCTAACTCCCAGGTCATTTCCTCAATAGCATGGTTTCTCCACAAAACTTTAACTTGTGGTATGACCTTCGTGCGTAGGACATGCTCCTTTCTATCCAAGATCTTGACAGGTACCTCTTCGTACGTTAAGTCTTCAGCTATCTCGTCCGGTTCTAACTCAATAACGTGGTCTGGGTCTTTCACATATTTACGTAACACAGATATATGAAAAATATTATGAACACGAGACATACTTGGAGGTAACGCGAGTCTATAGGCCACATTTCCTACTCGGTCAAGAATCTGAAATGGACCAATAAATCGTGGATTGAGCTTTCCTCTCTTCCCAAATCTTGTAACTCCTTTCCATGGAGCCACACGCAACAATACATGATCCCCAATGTCAAATTCCACGTCCTTTCGATGAAGATCCGCATAACTCTTTTGTCGATCCTGTGCCGTTTGTATACGTTGTCGAATCGTTTGGATCTTCTCTGTAGTCATGCGTACCAACTCTGGTCCCAACAATGTTGCTTCACCCACCTCGTCCCAACATACTGGAGAGCGACACTTTCGTCCATATAATGCTTCAAATGAGGCCACACCTATACTTGCCTGATAACTGTTATTGTAAGAGAATTCCACCAATGGTAGGTACTTATCCCAACTCCCTTTGAAATCTAGGACACAAAGTCTTAATAGATCTTCAAGAGTTTGAATAGTCCTCTCTGATTGTCCGTCCGTTTAAGGATGGTATGCCGAACTAAATCGTAAATCTGTGCCCATAGCTTTTTGCAAGCTAACCCAAAATCTTGAAGTAAATCTTGGGTCACGATCCGAAACTATGGATACTGGCATGCCATGCAGTCTCACAATCTCATCTACGTATATACGAGCAAGACGTTCAAGGGAATAAGTCTCCCGTATCGGCAAGAAATGAGCAGACTTGGTTAATCTATCAACAATAACCCAAATAGCATTTATGCCTTGAGAAACCGTGGGAAGACCCGTAACGAAATACATGGTAATGTGTTCCCACTTCCATTTCGGAATCTCAAGTGGTTGCAATGGACCATTTGGTACTTGATGTTCCGCCTTTACACGTTGACAAGTTAAACACCTCGAGATAAACTTTGCAATCTCTCTCTTCATATTATTCCACCAAAATGTATGTCGTAGATCACGATACATTTTGGTACTTCCAGGATGGATTGCAAATGGTGTATTGTGTGCTTCCATCATGATCTTGTACTTCAAATCAGAATTGTTAGGAACACAGAGTCTAGAGTGGACTCGAAGTATTCCTTCTTCATCGATTCTTGCTTCTGGAATAGAACCTTCTTGCACTTTCTTCTTCATAAGCATCAGCTCTATGTCCGTAGCTTGAGCAGCTTTAACTTTATCGATTAATGTCGGTTCTACTCGTATATTTGATATCATCATGTGGGTACTTGGAGCCTTCATCTCTATCTCCATCCTTTGCAAGTCATACAAAATGGACCTTTGTGTTAACAACATTGCACTCGTACTCGCATATGATCTTCTACTCAATGCGTCAGCTACTACGTTTGCTTTTTCAGGATGATGTTGGATGGTATGATCGTAATCTTTCAACAGCTCGAGCCAACGTCGCTGCCGCATGTTGAGTTCCTTTTGGGTGAAGAAATATTTGAGGCTTTTATGATCTGTATAGATCTCCACTTTCTCCCCATACAGGTAGTGTCTCCAGATCTTCAACGCGAAAACTACTGCTGCCAACTCCAAATCATGAATAGGATAATTCCTCTCATATTCTTTGAGTTGTCGCGAGGCATAGGCTATGACTTTCCCATGTTGCATGAGAACACATCCTAACCCTTTGCCTGAAGCATCACTGTAGATAACAAATCCATCCGAACCAGATGGTATTGTCAGAACAGGTGCCGAAATGAGTCTCCTCTTAAGCTCTTGAAAACTCTTCTCGCATTCCTCGCTCCATACGAATTTGATATCTTTCCGAGTCAGCTGAGTTAACGGGGTAGCGATTCGAGAAAACCCTTCCACGAATCTTCGATAATAACCAGCTAAGCCTAGAAAGCTACGTACTTCGGTCACCGTCTTTGGTTGCTCCCAACTTTATATTGCTTCAATCTTCGCCGGGTCGACAGATACTCCATGTTTTGACACCACGTGCCCTAGGAAAGCTACTTCCTCAAGCCAGAACTCGCATTTCTTCAACTTAGCATATAACTTATTTTCACGCAGCCTTTGGAGTACCAGCTTCAAATGATGCTCATGATCTTCACGGCTTTTGGAATATATGAGGATGTCATCAATAAAGACAACAGCGAACTGATCCAAATAATCCTTGAATACTCGGTTCATCATATCCATGAAAGTCGCAGGAGCATTAGTCAATCCAGAAGACATGACTAGGAACTCATAATGCCCGTACCGAGTTCTGAAGGCAGTCTTTGGAATATCCTCAGTTTTAACCTTCAGCTGATGATATCCAGAACGAAGATTGATCTTTGAAAAGAATTGTGCTCCTTGTAACTGGTCAAATAGGTCATCAATACGAGGTAGAGGATACCTATTCTTAATAGTGACATGGTTTAATTCCCGGTAATCAATACAAAGTCGCATACTTCCGTCTTTCTTCTTTACAAATAAAACAGGAGCACCCCAAGGAGATGTACTAGGACAAATGAAACCGATGTCCAACAACTCTTGTAGTTGGACCTTTAACTCCTGAAGTTCAATAGGAGCCATTCGATATGGGGTTTTAGAAATGGGCTTTGTACCAGGTTCAAGATCAATAAAGAATTTAATTTCTCGTTCTGGAGGTAGACCGGGAAGTTCTTCAGGAAATACGTCAGGAAAGTCAATAACAACAGGAATATTATTCAAATTTGACGTGTCTTTATTCAAATCCATAACATGGGCTAAGTAAGCTTGACATCCGTTTTTTAATAAACGAATGGCTTTATGGCTTGATATAACAGTGATTGATTTTAATGGCTTAGTTGTTTGAATTCGTACAACAGGTTGGTTAGGAATATGAAAACTAACAACCTTACGAAAACAATCAATTTTGGCATGATGAGTAGTTAGCCAATCAATCCCTAAAATCACATCAAAAGCAAGTATCTTTAAAGAGATAAGGTCAACAGGTAAGGTGATGGTGCCAACTTGGATCACACAAGATTTATAAACAGCGGATGTGATGAAAGTTTCTCCTAACGGAGTCTCCACAGATAAATCAAAGTCTAACTTCTCCGGAGTCAAGTTTAAACGTTGAGCACAAGCAGGAGAGATAAAAGAATGGGTAGAATCGGTATCTAATAAGGTATAAACTTCGCATGAATTTATGATTAGCTTACCCGTGATCACCTCGTTTGGGTTCCTCGCATGTTGACCAGTCACGACAAACGCTCTTCCAGGAACCGTTGACTTTATCTTTTCTGGGACAACTTTTTGAGTCACCATCCCCGCTGGACTTGGTTTTGCTACAGTGTAATCTCGAGCGATATGTCCTTCCTTTCCACAATTATAACATACTTTAAACTGTTGTGGGCAGTTTGGGCTGATATGTCCTTCTTTTTCGCAGTTATAGCATATAACCAGTGGTCGTTCTCCTCCCTTGGAACCAGTTGCTGTTGGTGCTGACGTTTTTGTATTGTCATTGTTGAATCTCCTCTTTTTAAAATCTCCTCCCGACTCGCTTCTTCTATTTTCATAGCCACGATTACCACCAGAGTGGTTGCCGTTCTTGTCTGTATTTCTTTCTCCGCTGGTTATCATTGTTCTGATGACTGCTGTCACCGATATGATCCTGGTTGTGATCCCTCAGTTGACCGTACTCGTTATCTCGCTCTAATAATTGAGCCCTGTTGACAACATCTGAATAGAGAGAAAATTTATGAGAAATGAGATATTGACGTATGCCGGGTTTCAAACCTCTCAGAAACATCCTCGTCATACGTTCCTCATTCTCCACCAAATGAGGTGCAAACCTGGACAACTCTGTAAACTTTGCCTCGTACTGAGATACCGTCATATTATTCTGCTCTAGTCTAATAAACTCTACCTCCTTCATATGACGAATACTTTCAGGAAAGTACTTGTCATTGAACAGTTTTTGAAATGTCTCCCAAGACATGCTGAGTGCGGTTGGATGGTTACGCTTCACAGACTCCCACCAGTAATCTGTCTCGCCACGGAACATAAAGGTGGCGAATGGAACCTTCTGTTCCTCCGTGCATCCCAAGACATCGAATATCTTGGTAATTTTCTTGACCCACGTTTCCGCCATGATCGGATCCGGCTTTCCCTTAAATTCTGGTGGTCCCAATTCTTTGAACTGTTTGGCTGTGACAAACCGTGAATTGCTATCATTTCCTCCTGTATTTTGAACACGAGTCTCCCTTGTCTGGTTTTGCATGAATTGCAAAAAACTTCTAAACATTCCATCATTCATCATCTGCTCATTGGTGTTGTTCACAGGAGGAACATTGTCAGCCTGTTGCACGTTCTCCTCGTTGGTAAGCACCGGTGTCTCCACGGTCTCATTTACTCCACTGTTAACATTCTCAGTCGACATTCTCAAATACTGCCATAAAACAAGGGTTAATTAAATAAATTAACAAATCACATAATACCCCTATATTATGACTGACCAATAAATAAGCTTAGGTAGGACACACTAGCGAAGGATTCGTCTCTCCCCTCCTAGTTCTATTCCCCGATCTCCGCCAGAGATCATATCCCTAAGCTCTGATACCAACTGTGACGCCCCCAAAATAGGTATACAACACCAATTCTGAGTCGCCAAAATACATGGTACAGAAACAACTACATCTTTATTATTACAACACAAGAACTGTGAGTTTAAATACAAATATTGTCATTTAGACAATATCCACACTCAAATAAATTCTCATTACAATTATTGATACATTATTTCATAAAAATGGTGAGGACTACTAAAGTAACTTCTAGAACCATCATTCCATACCCCGACTAGTACTCGCTACATTCTCGCCTCCTGAGAAAAATGGAACAAAAAGGAAAAGGGTGAGCTCAACTAGCCCAGTAAAGAACATTATGACTAAGATAATACAGAACAAATTATCGTTAGTCTTCAACAGGGAAAAATCTAATAGAATACAATAGACAACAAGTTTTAAATCAATAACTGCAGCGGAAACAGCAAACCATTAGAAGAGTCAAGTAGAGAATGAGTTCTACTATCTTCTAAGATTTAAAAGTCCATCATCAATATTTTATCCCTGTAACAACAATCAATAATCATCTTTAATCAAATATTCATCTTTGCACTACAGGCCAAAGATATTCATTTGTATCACCAGTCGGTCATGTTCATCTCAACACTTGTTCATCTTTGCACTACGGGCCAAAGATATTCATCAGTTAATCATTCATCTTTGTACTACGGGCCAAAGATATTCAGTAATATCATCATTTAGGACTGAGGATGATGAAAAATATCTTAAAAAAAACGAATCCAGTGAAACAAAATAACAAATATTAAGGATTCGTATTTCGATTTATCCATGTCCAAAAATACCTTATAATTATTCATAGTGAAGTAGAATTCAAGAATGATCAAAACATGGATACAATCAAAGCTAGTACCCAGAATAGATATTTTGGACGAAAAGAAGAAAATTTTATTTTTCGGTGAATAGTAACTCGTGAATAGTAACTCGTGAATAGTAACTCATGAATAGTAACCCCGACGTGAAAAGTTCTAAATTTGATAAAAATTTCTAACCAATATTTCGGCATAATGATATTGAAGAAATAATATCATTTTTGAATAAAATAACATCCCTTACCTCGTAAAGACAGTACTTCTGGTCGAAATACCGGTATAAGGCTGAAAGACACTTGCTCTGATGAATAGAAACTCTCAAAGTATCTAAATACTCACAAAATACACTCAATAATCTGGAGAGAGAAAGAGAGAAAACTTATTTCTGGTGTGATTTTCAATTCTAACTTAGCCCTCTATTTATAGGAAAATGTTAGCACGCCGAAGCAGACTTAACCTGCAACCTGATGGCTTTACCTGCTACTATTCCCACCCACCACATTTGAATAAAAATCTCAGCACATTTCTTCACCAATCAAGAGTGGGGCCCACCAATTCTAGAATTTTCTACCAAAATGATTAACTCCGAAAATTCAACAATTTCTGAACCAGTCATCTCGTAAAATTCATAATAAATCATACGTTCATTTTTAACGGTTCAAAATTTGTGGACATATACTCAACTTATATATGTATAACATATCCAAAAATTACCACGATCCAACGGTCGGATTAAAAATTATAACCCCCGCAAAATATCTCAAAAATCCTGATTTTTAATACCTCCATTCCGACAAAAATACTGATAAAAACCTCAACATTAACTCCTTCATTTTTAACCATAAAAATATATCCCTCATTTATATCCACAAAAATAAATATTTCCTTCTCATATGAATCAATAATTAATTATTCACAAATAATATTACAGAATCACATTTATGACAACCAGGCCGTTCCCAGGAAAGAGGGGGCTTTCCAATATGGATTTCTCCTTACTGGCGCGCAATTAGATGACCAAACCTCTCCTTAGACAGAACTTTCTAGACATTGCCTATAATGTTATCTAATAATATTATTCAAATAATATGAATTATTGATCTGATAATGGGAAATACTGTGTAGTGACAATTATTGAAACAACAGTAATATAAAATATCAACGCAGCAATTATTGAATCAATAAAATAAAATACTGAACAGTAATTACTGTAACCATTATTGAGTAGTGCCTTCTTACGTAAGAATCAATAATTGGTGCAATACAGTGTGTTACTGTGTAACAACGCGTATTACTGTGTTTTAACCACCGGGTATTCCAACAATATTAACGGTAACAACTACGCCGTTATTAATAAAAAACATATACTTGTCGTTTTCTTCATCCAATCGCTTTCCGTTATGGGGCCCACAAAAGATTGCGCCGTCGTACGAATATTCCCCAACAGGAAGAATATTCCACGACCAAACGAATATTCCCCGACAACAATGAATATTTTATAACCACCTGCTTATTTGAAATATTTGCGCATTTTACCCATAACTAATCTCATTAATCAATTTAACACTTACTATTTCAAAATAATAAATAGACGGAATTTAAATTTCATTTATTAATAATTTGGGGTCTTACAACAATATAAACATCCATCCATATACCGACACATACACCAAAATAGTATAAACTATATAAACATTAAAAACCTAATATTAACTGAAGAAATATAAACAAATCTAATCTTTAAGTAATATACAGTCATCCAAAGAATGAATATAAAAGTTCAAGGCTCATAAATAACTAGAAAACAAGACAATTTCACGCTGGTGTTAAGTGGTCGAACAAAACCTTCGCGCCAATATTTCACGTCAATTTTTGGGAGGCAAATTTATGATAGCGACGACATGTGGTCGCTGATATAATATAGCGACTGGAGTAAATCACGGTCGCATATGTCGGTCGCTATTACTAATATAAGCGACCGTATATGCGGTCGCTGATAGTCGTGATCGCTGTTAGGCCTTTTTCTTGTATTGATTTTTGTGCTAACATTTTATAATATTGAAATTTGCATATGATAATATTTAAATTTATGAGAAAACGTGAGTTCGATAATTTAAAAAATCAATAATATTTTGATGATTAAAGTATATAAACAAAATTACGTGTATAATTCTAATTGGTTATAATCTAATAATCGGGAATATTCATGTGTGGTGAAATATCAACTAATTATAATTTAACATGCTATATATATATATATATATATATATATATATAGAGTCCGGATCCAGTCCGGGATCCCGGACTCTATAAAATCCGGACCTTTATTTTTTTATTTTTTTTTTGCTTTTTTTTTTTTTGAAACAACTAAAAAAAAAAAAAATAATTATGGAATTGAAATTTTTTCATAATACAGTATTTTGGGTGTGATTTGGGTACGTATAACAAAACATGGTGGTACTGTCTGTGCAGACTGTACCACCACTTTTTGGTATAGGTATTCAAAACACGTCCAAAACATTGTATTATGAAAAAATTTCAGTTCCATAAAATATTAAATATTTTTTTTTAGTTATTTTAAAAAAAAAGCAAAAAAAAAAAAAAAAAAATTTGGGTCCGTATTTTAGGACCTGTCCGGGAGTCCGGACAGGATCCATTGTGTATATATATATATATATATATATATATATATATATATATATATATATATAAATTATCAAAAGCATACCCTTTATCCAACATACATTGTATATCTCCACTTTAGCGACGGACCAGGCGACGGTTCGGTCTGGCGCTATATGTTGTCTATCGCTAAAAGCTAAGACGACGATTCTATATATAGCGATGGACCGAATCGTTGTCCGATCCGTCGCTAAAGGGGGTACGCAAGGTATGTTAGATAAGGGGTATATATATACCCCTTAACCAACATACCTTGTATACCCGTTTTAGCGATGGACCGGACGACGGTTCGTTCCATCGCTATAGGTTCGGTCCGTCGCAATATGTTATCCGTTGCTAAAAGCCTAGACAGTTCAATATATAGCGACGGACCGAATCTTCGCTCAGTCCGTCGCTAAAGGAGGGTATGCAATGTATATTAGATAAGGGGTAAGCTTAAAATTCGGACTATATATATATGGGTTCTCAACCGGTTGTTATAGACACTATTTCAGCAACCAACTTGTCAAACGTAGATCAATTAAATGGAAGACTGAGATGGAAAAAAATATATTGCCAGTCGCTACAACATGTAGCGACCCAAACAACATACTCTAGCGGCTTCTATTTTAATAAAAGTCAAATTAACTTCCTAATGTGAGCCCAAATTGTCAGATAGAAAGATATAAATAAATTTATTTTTTATATATACTATTCGCTACAGCTTGTAGCAACTTGATCTTAATATTTTTTTTATAACGTGGGCTCATTTTTGAGAAATAGAACGATAAAAATGAAAATTTTTTTATATATACCAACCGCTACAGCTTGTAGCGTCTTGGTCATAAATTTTGTTTTGTGTCATCCGTTGTCCCACTTTGTTGGTATTAATGCTATTACTTGTCTTTTTATTACTAATACTAATATTAATTAAATGAGAATTAAAAAGTAAAAAAAGGCAATTAATATTATAATATTATCTTTCAATCTCTAAATTTTCTTACAACAAAAGGCATTAAAAAAAACCAAGCCGCTACATCTTGTAGCGGTTTAGTAATAATGTTATTACTTGTCTTTTTATTATTAATGCTAATATTATTTAAATGAGAATTAAAAAGGCAATTAATATTAGTATTAATAATAAAAAGACAATTAATATTAGTATTACTAATAAGAAGGCAATTAATATTAATATTAAAAAGACAATTACTAATATTAATACGAAAAAGACAATTACTAATATTACTAAATAGACAATTAATATTAGTATTAGTAATAAAAAGACAATTTATATTAGTAATAGTAATAAAAAGTCAATTACTAATATTATTACTAAAAAGGCAATTACTAATATTATTAAAAAGACAATTAATATTAGTAATAAAAAGACAAGTAATAACACTATTACCAACCGCTACAAGATGTAGCGACTTGTTTTTTTTTAAGTGACTTCCGTTGTAAGAAAAATGAGAGATAAAAAAATAATATTGTAATATTAATTTTTTTTTTTTGCTTTTTAAATTCTCATTTAATTAATATTAGTATTAGTAATAAAAAGATAAGTAATAACACTATCATTCATCAAAGTGGGACAACGGATGGCTAAAAAAAAATTATGACAAAGTCGCTACAAGCTGTAGCAATTTGTATATAAAATAATTAAATTCCCTTTTTTGTAATTATATTTCTCAAAAATGGGCCCACGCTATAAAAATAATAATATTAAGACCAAGCCGTTACAAGCTGTAGCAGTTAGTATATAAAAAAAGTAAATTCATTTTATATATTTCTATGTGACAATATGTGATTACATTAGCAAGTTAATTTGACTTTTATTAAAATAGAAGTCGCTAGAGTATATTGTTTGGACCACTACATGTTGTAGCGGTTCACAATATATTTTTTTCTCATCTCAGTCTTCCATTTAATTGATCTACGGCTGACAAGTTAATTGTTGTAATAGTGTCAATAGCAACAAGTTGCTATTATGATTGAGTAAAAAACGGGTATAACCAAATTATCGAACTGAACATAAATAATTTAACCAAAATATTCTGAAAATTCGGCTATTTTTAATATTTCAATTATATTCAATTTTTTTTAAAATTTTTGATTAGTTTGTACAAATTTCATTTTTTGGTTATTTGGTTTAACCGAATAACTGAACAAAGTCATTTCTACTTTACTAATATTAATGTCTTGACTCGGCAGTAGCCAGTAGCACTCAGCCCATTAGTCATTTCTACTTTACTAAATTCTCCAACTCTCAAATCTCTCAACTCTCGAACTCACGAACTCTCGGCAGCCCTTCATCTCGAACTCTCAGATCTCTAATCTCTCAAGCCTTATCCGGTACGAATTAATACAAGCTTCCCCTATCCGGTACGATAATCGAGATCGGGTGTCACAAGAGGCTCAAAAACAGAATCAATAGCACGATGATTACGTAATTCATTTGGAAGTAGCCGACGTTCGTTTTGATCCGTACGACCGCATCTCGGAATCCCGAGGGTAAGTTGATTGAGTGGATTTGGAACAACTGTTTCCATGGCCGGCGAGTGGCGATCTTGTTTCAAGCTGATTTTTTGCCCGGGAGATGAATTCTATCTTTGTGCCTCCGGATGATGACGACGTTGGTATTGTGCCATAATTCGTCATTCTCCGGAGAATCTGGAGTGAATTATTAGTTCCTTTTAACTATGATGAGAGAGAATCGAAGCAGAATACGAAGGACACAAGGTTGTGCAAACGAGAGAGACAGAGGGAATAGGATAGGACGTGTTGCATTGAATTACTTAATTACTCCATATATTTATTTATGGGCAAAGGGTTAAAAAAGTTCATGTTTACTCTGATATTTTACTTACATCTTAAATTAATTATTTTTTCAAAAAAAATTTTAATATTATATTTTTGAGTCGTCAGTGCCCTTATAGTTAATAGAAGACAAACGAAATTGAAATGTGATGACGTGACAGACTTAAATATAAAATATATTCTAAATAAAATAATATATATCATTTAATCAAAACAAAAAATACTAAAATTCAAAATAAAAAAAGCATAACATATTTACATCATTTAATCAAAATAATAAAATTTAAATTATTTTGTTAATTAATCAAAACAACTAACTAAATAAAATAAGTTGTATAACATATTTACATCATTTAATCAAAATATTAAAATTTAAAACATAACATATTTACATCAAATACTAAATAAAAAAAATACTAAAATATTAATTAAAAAAAATAAAATACTAAAAAAATCAAATTAAAAAAAATACTAAAATACTAAAATTCAAATTATTTTGTTAATTAATCAAAACAACAAAAATTCAAATTACATCGTTAAAATACTAAAATCATAATACTAAATACTAATTGATATAAAATTTTTAAATTACTAAAATCATAATACTAAATAATATTTTTAAAATTCAAAACTGGAGTATTATGATTATTTTAGTAATTTTTAATATTAATTTTTAAAATCATATCAATTTAAAAATATTATGATGTAATTTGAATTTTTGAATACATTTTTTAAAAATATTAGTACACCATCAAATTATAACATATACTGTTATGTATAGATTACTACATCATCAAATTATTTATATTATTTATAACATATATTGTTATGTATAGATTATGTATAGATTATTACATCATCAAATTTTTATATAGTTTAAAAATATTATTTAGTATTATGATTTTAGTAATTCAAAAAATTTATATCAATTAGTATTTAGTATTATGATTTTAGTATTTTAATGATGTAATTTGAATTTTTGTTGTTTTGATTAATTAACAAAATAATTTGAATTTTACTATTTTTAGTATTTTTTAATTTATTTTTTTTAGTATTTTAGTATTTTTTTAATTAGTATTTTATTATTTTTTTTAAATTAGTATTTGATGTAAATATTATACTTGGCAAACGGGGGGGCTGGGCCAAAAAGGCCCGGGTTTTGGTGGGCTGAAAATGGCCAGCCCTTGGCGGGCGGGGCCGGCCCGCGGGCTTCGGCCATTAATTTTATTTTATTTTATTTTTTTTACAAACTCTTTATTATATCAAAAATAATAATAATAAATATTAAAAATAATAAAATAATAAACAATAATACAAACAAACACGATTAATTAATTACATACATTAACTACATATCTCAATTAATTAAAATTGAAATAGTATTATAAATAAGTATTATTAATTAATTACCTACATTATTTATGATGATAATTTGAATTTATGTTACTGAGTGCTGCTCAGAGAGTAGAGATTGTTCTTATTGAGAATGATCTTTTGCAGTAAGTGTTTAATTTGTAGTTTTGTACATTATTACTTGTCAGGAATTATATGAATTAGATAATATCAAGGTTGAAGTTTTTGCTGTAATGACCAAACTCATATTATCTTGTGTGTAATGTCATTCTTTCCTTGTTTGTATTTGCTACTACAATTTGAATTTGTTGTTTAAATTATATTAACTACATATCTTAATTATAATTTTCAATTATAGTTAAAATATATTGAAGATTGCATTAAAAACAAATAGTTGTTGTAGCTCAGTTGGTTTGAACTTTTATTTATTTACTTACAAGTCTTGTGTTCAAGCCTCACAACCTAACACTTTATTTAAAAAAATAAAAATAAAAAATTAATGGTTGGCGGCCTGGCCGGGCCAAAATGGCCCGGATTTTCATGAGCTTAAAAACAGCGGCCCAAAGCCCGGGTTTTGGCGGGTGGGCCGAGCCGGCCCGCGGGCTTTGGGCCCGTTTGCCAGGTCCAGTAAATATGTTATGTTTTGAATTTTAGTATTTTGATTAAATAATGTAAATATGTTATACAACTTATTTTATTTAATTAGTTGTTTTGATTAGTTAACAAAATAATTTAAATTTTATTATTTTGATTAAATGATAGAAATACGTTATGCTTTTTTTATTTTGAATTTTAATATTTTATGTTTTGATTAAATGATATATATTATTTTATTTAGAATATATTTTATATTTAAGTCTGCCACATCATCACATTTTAATCCCGTTTGTCTTCTGTTAACGGCAGGGGCACGGACGACCCAAAAAATGTAACGTTAAGGGTACTTTTAAAAAAAAATTTGTTTAGGGTGCAAGTGGGACATCGGGATAAATATCATGAGCTTTTTTGACCCTTTGTCCATTTATTTATTTATTCGGTTATTAACCGAATAACCGAATAATTAGTTCAGTTATTCGGTTATCATGTAGTTCAGATAGTTATTCGGATATTCAAAACAGTATAAATTCGATTTTCGGTTATAACTGAAATGTGTATTCGGTTCGGTTAATAACCGAATGCTCACTTCTAGTTACTATGGATGAGAACCCTATAGAAAATAAATAAATTAAATTTGCTAAAGGATACTATATTTGTTTTAAAGATACAAAGTTGGTTTATAAAACTTAAATAAATCTCCGAAATAGTAGTACATAACTCAACGACTGTTCCATGCTAATAATAGATATTTTAAATGCATTTAATTTTCAATATAAATGTATAATTTTAAATGCACATAATAAATTATAGGTGTTTGCTGAAAATATTGTTTCTCTAATTTATATTATAATTCCAAAGTTGATTTACCATTTGATGTTAAATAAAGAAATAATTTTTGTCATTTTAAAATAGAAAATCAATTATTCTCTCCAAAAAAAGAACTGTAAAAAATCATTTCCATATATATATATATATATATATATATATATAGCTTTTTATGCGGGTTGGCCGCATGCGGGCCATTTTTAGCGACGGACAAAATCGTCACTAATTTTATTGTCATAGGGTCTGAACCGTTGTGATAGCTCAGAACCGTTGTTATAGTCCGGTTCAAAGGCTATGATGACGAATTTAGTGACGGTTTTATCTGTCCTTAAAGGTGGTCCACATAGGAAGATATATATATATATATATATATATATATATATATATATATATATATATATATATATATTTATGCGGGTTGGCCGCGTGCGGACCATTTTTAGCGACGAATAAAATTGTCGTTAATTTCGTTGTCATAGGGTCTAAATCGTTGTGATAGCTCAGAATCATCGCTATAGTTCAGTTCAGAGCCTATGACGACTGGTTTAGTTATAGTTTTATCTGTCGTTAAAGGTGGTCCATATAGTAAGATATTTATATATATGTTTATTTATGACAGAAAAGAAAGAAAATCTACAGAGCAACGGAAATGGAGGGGCCCAGTGTGCTCTGACATGGTTGCTGATATTTCTGCATTGTTTTATTTATAGTAGTAAAACACGAAACCGTAATAAATATCCGCAATAAAATAGTAAATAAAAGCTAAGAGGAGAGAGAAAGTAGAGAGAGTGAGTCGGCGCTTTACTCCATTGCACAAATCTCAAGCACAATTGTAAATTTTGTAATCTTGCTGTATATAAATGTGTGCGAATTGGGTACTCATGGATCTCTCGCAACGGCTACTTTTTATGGTGCTTGTGTAGTGGAGGCGAGAGAGAGAGATAGAGGTTGTAATTTGTGATTATTTTATAACTTCTCCTGCTGCTTTCATTTTCAGTTGCAGATAGATTTATACATCGGAATGGATTACAACAATGACAAGTATGTGGTGAACTAAATTCCCTTTGTTTATCTGTAATGTTGATTTGTGGGTTGGCTTGAGATTCAATATATATTATTTGTGCTAGTGGGTTGGTCTCAAAAATTTACTTTATTTTGTGCCCGAGTCTTTTTTTCATTTGGGGATTGAAATGCTGAATTTGAGATTTGGGTTTGCTTGGTCTCAGTTGGTCTTTTTTCTGGGATTTTGTTTAATTTATTTCAGTTTAAGCTAAATACTTGTAGTCATTTGTATCAGGTGTAATTTGTAAACACGTGGTGAGAGAGATCAACATTTCCTCCTTTAAGCTATTCATGATCTGTAGTATGAGCTGTTTGACTGAGATGGATGTGGATTCCTGAGTGTCTTTATGAACTGATACTGGCTTAGACATTGATACGGAAATTAGTTGATATCTGAAACCTGATGAAAACAAATTTAATCTGAAGATGTTGTAGATAGATATGTGATCACCTTCTCAATAATTTGGAATTCAATTAGTTTCAGGGGATAACCATGAAATGATCAAACTTTTCAAAATACTGATTCTCTCTCTGATAAAGAGAGATTATGTTTTTTGAGTTTAATGCCTGATTTAGTTCAATATTTTTTCCCCTTACAGAATTAATGAAATCAAATACATTATATCACGGAGTCATATACTTGGTACTGAAGCTGTCAAATATGGGTGCAATTGGTTGTATTGGTTAATTGGGATACTTTTGGTTGGGGCAGGGGAGGATTAGGTCACATTAGTTAGGTGCAACACCATATGTATATTATATGTCATCGCGTCTGGAGTTTTACCTGGTTTTGGTCGAAACACAAGGGAAGATAATAACTATGAAATCATTATATCCTGTATGACTTCAAGACTTGTCATGTTTTGCATTTGCCAACCTAATTTGTTGATGTTCATATAGTGCCTTGAGGCCATGTATTAGTTTTGCTATATATTCCTAAAATATTTTGTACTTAACATCACTGTTGTAATTAACTTTTATGAAATGGTAACAGTGAGATGTGGGACTTGCAAGGTGAAGATTATTCTCTACAAGATGATTCCCTTGGTGAGTTTTCATTACGAGCTATGATTTGTGAATAACTATATTTGTTATAAGTTATTGTTAAATGGATGGTGTTGGTATGACCAGATGTATCAGAAAGCCTGTGGAACAGTGTAAGCCAGAATGAAGAAGATTTTTCCTGCATGTTTGATGAAACAACTCCATTAAAGGCTTGCGGGGATCTGACTTATAATGTTGCTCCAATTGGTATTGACTGTATTACACTCCCTCCAACCCCGCACCCCCCAGACCCCCCAAAATGGAAAAGGAGAGATTGGAGATTGGAAACATACAAACATGATGTATTCCGCTTTTCAATTGTACATGAAATTTTGAACGCATATATCTAATTTGAGCAATGAATTGCAGAATACACAAACAAGGAACTGGAGCAATTCAAGGAGACCTCTTCACAGGTAAAGAGGCGCCGAATGCTACAATTTGATGATGAGGTTTTGGATGTTCCACTTCGCAATGAAAAAATATCGATGTCATTCCTAAAATCAAAGGTTGGTACAGACACATTTCCTCCAGATTTCGTATTAGAATTATGCTATAGCCTATAAATCAAGTGCAACATATTTGGTTTGCTCAAAAAAATAGTATTAAAATAGTGCTATTAGTCAAATGCAGGACACTTGATTTACTGCAAAATGTTGATTTGGATTATAAATTCTATTTCACCATTATAATATAACAGTATACCATGAAGGAAAAGAGAGAAGCAATTAGACCTTTTATTCAGCTAATATTCTGCTCATCTATTCAGTTGTTATCTATCAAACATCTTTTCAAAATCTGTTCATTGCTTTCTGGTTTGTTGTTTAGGAGACGATCGATTCATCATTTGAAGAGGGCTTCTCTGATGTTTCACAGTGGGTTTCCGGCTTTGCAGGTTTATCTTGTAAATTTTGTCCTACAAAAAGAGTATTTACTTTATGTTTACCTAGAAATCTCTAGTAAATATATAATGCCTTTCAGATACACCTGCATCTGGTTACGAGCGTCCAGATCAGTCATCTGAGGGCTGGCTGGCTGATTGCTTTGGTGATTCTGAGATGCAATTCAGTCCTGATGATGTGTAAGTTTATGTGGTAATTTAGATTTCTATGTTCATATATTGAAAAATTGGCTAATTAACGAACTGAACACAGGAATCTGTCTGGTTCATCTGATGTGCAAATTGATATTACAGGTACTTGAGGATGTATTCTTACATCCAATACTATGTGCTGACTAAATTATTTTTTATTCATCTCAAATGTGTGTTCTTATTTGTGTTTTTGTTTTGGTCTCATTTCCATTTTCCACATGTCTTTATCTGTTTATGTATTTTGAACATATTAACACACTTTTGTAGAGATCTATGACACCCCAACGCAACATGAAGTTTCTACTCCTCAAGAGCTTCCCACTCGAGCTCGTCGAAATGTTGTTTTTAAAGGTTTTATCGCCTCCCATTCTTATATAAGTAATGTTCAATACTCCAGCTCTTGCGTTAATTATTGATACGATCAATGGCTATTCTGTTGTAGTTGTGGCGACATTCCAATTTAGTTCTCTTGCGTACAAATGAACACCTTCTACAATAATATTCTGCTGTAAATTAATCTTTAATATTATCAGAGGTCTTGTTGTGAGTTTACCTTGTTAAACATAGAAGATTAATACAAGTGTGGTCGTATCTCAGGTAGGAAGGCATACATGCGAACGCCCACAAAGTTGGCTTCTTCTGTTGTGTATCCCTTTGCATTTGTTAAACCATGTGGTGTTCATGGAGATGTTACACTGAAGGATATCAACCAACGGATACGGACTCCACCGCCATCAAAATCAAAGCAAAGTTATGAAGATCCTTCTGCTTCTTATCCAACTTCTGCTTTGACCGGGAAGCCTGTAGTTGGCAAAACCAAAATTCGAACTGAGGGTGGAAAAGGCAGCATAACAATCATGAGAACCAAAGGCTGATTTTGACAAGTATTCTTCCAAAATTTGGTCCATGATTTTGGGGGTCAAAATTTTCACATCTCCCATCCCATCCACCTAGTATAGAAACTAGTACTAATTCTTTTAGGCTGTTCTTATTAGTGGAGTTCACAAGTCACTATGAAGTGTTTATATCTCCTCCAAGTGGCACTCTAGGTGGACATATTCCTATTGTTCTTTATTTGATGGACTGATTGTCACCAGTGCTTATTAGGATCTTCTTATCTTTAGAAGAACTTTAAAAGTTATTTTTCTTGTTCAAAGCCTGTATTAATTTAAAATACTAGAAACTTGACTAGTTTAACATTTATTACAGGAAGTTTGAGAGATTATGATCTTTTTAATGTTACAAATGAACAATTAAAAAGATAGTAAAATATTTTTCACTTCTCCCTTTACAACATAACATTTTTTCTCTCCTAGTTTATTATTATTTTACACTTGATTGTGTTTTTAGATGTACATTTTGAGTGTATGCATAAATTTATTAATATTTTAGTTGTGTGATTCTTTCCTATCCTTTCCTTTCCTATCCTAGGGGAAAGAATCAAATGCATGTGTCTGAGTGCAATGTCTTGGTTGTTGACCAGGCTTTAAGAGAAGGGAAAAGTTACACATACTAGTTTGTGAAGGTTGCATGAAAATTCTCAGGGTTCTGCTTTAAAAAGTTAAAGGCTGTTTCTTCACGAATATGGAGGCATTTATATTCTTTTAATAAAGCATATAAAAGAAAATGAATAATT
The DNA here is from genome assembly GCA_016801055.1 of Panax notoginseng. NCBI lineage: Eukaryota > Viridiplantae > Streptophyta > Magnoliopsida > Apiales > Araliaceae > Panax > Panax notoginseng. The sequence continues at coordinate 15,584,726 of CM029013.1, read as the reverse complement.
CACAAGGGCAAAAGCAAACTCTTTTGTTTCTGGTTTCCTAATTTCTTTTTAAATAAATAAGATATGGCAATGGACAGACAGATCTGATTTAGGCGACTGCGACCGTTTTTTAGTACGGAACTTATATTTTTACATAAAAAGTTGATATTTTCACATGATTTGTCTTACATAAATGGTGAGCGAGAGAGAGAAACTCATGTGAAAATATTATTTTAATACGTGTAAATATCAGTTTCCTTTTTATTATCACGACTGTGTTTAGTTATTTTTCTTCAATCCATCCTGAAAAAAAGTTCTTTTTACAAAATTTGAAATTGCATACCTAAATAATGTTTAACTTTGTAGTGTCGATAAATTTGATAGTGTTATGTTATACATTAGGAAATTGAAATTTTCATATAATTCTCTCTTATATGAGAAGAAAGTGGAACTTACCTTTATGTTAAAAGAAACCACGTAAAAATATCAAAAATTCATGTGAAAATATAATTGAGACTATTTTTTTTATGAAAATGAGCTACCCAATAAGTGGTTCATGTACAATCAATTGCAGTTACGGTGAATGAGTTTTCTGTGCATTTTTATTTATTTATTTTGATTTGTGTAACAATTTGTGCAAATTGTTAATGATCACATAGTGTTCATCATATATAAAAGATATTTTAATAGACATGCTTTTAATTTACTTAGTTGGAAGAGTTAGGCCGGAGGAATTTTTTGTATATGAATATATATTTTGCATTTTGCAATAATAAAAGCCATGTATCAAAAAAATGCTCAATCGACGAGTCAACTGAATTTACAATGAAACCGTCCTACCATGATTTTTTTTTTTTGGTAAGAAATAAATAATTAATTAATTTCTCCGATCAAGTGTTCCCAACAATTGTCTATATATTTTTATCGTAATATATACAAAAAATTCTTAAATTAAACATGTTCATAAATTAAAAAAAATGATATCCATCATTATCATAAATTTAGAATTAAAGATGAAATAAAAATATAACTTAAAATCCATAAATTTTGATATTTTGTACATACGTTTTAAAATTAACGAGTATGAAATCGTGCCATCATTCACGTAACGTAACTCACAAACTAAAACAACCAAATAAAACTTGCATGGTCAAGAAGGTACGTAATAATAAATTCTTTGTGTGTTAATTTTTCACACACATTACACTCACACACCCAATAATCGAACATTTGATCTAATGAAAATTATAAGACTAGAATTACCGCTATGGATAGAACCTTACCACCATAATGATAAATTCTTGTAGTACTAATATCCTTTTAAACGAGATTGACCTGAAAATTCCCATGATCCCATCCAGACTTTACAATTAGAATGAACCGACAATATTGAGATTCTATTCAACTTTACGTAGGAGATGATATTTGACTGACCCCATAATAGCAGTACTGTCTGTATACATGATATTTTGAGCCCAAAACTTCCTTTCTTTTTAGCACAAATATACATTTTTCAATACACTACATATAATAATTGTGTTTTGCATAATTTGAGCGAAAGTTGACTTTTTTCAATGGAGATACTATTACATTGAGTACTCCACTTGCCAAGTATACAGCTACCATCACAAACCAATAACGCTTTTAACCATTGATATCCAAAAATACCCCATAAGAAAACTTCTTATTTTACTACCTCAAATTCCATCAACCAGAACAACAAAACATAAAATAAAATAAGAATAACAGAGGATTTTAGAGCTAGGTATGGGTGATGATGATCATTAGAGATTTATATTCTTAAAGAATGTGATCCATCCAACCACATTATAATTTCAAAATTCAACCTCCCAATTCCCATATTAAATTAAATAGCCACAAAGCAAGCCAATATTTGAAGAAGATTGCAGAGGAGAAGAGACCAACGTGTGAGATTCTAAAATTCCAAGGAAATAACACTTCCTTCCAAACAATATGACGACATCCATTATCCAAACCCAGAAGACTTCAAATTCCCCGAATGCAGCTCACATTACCAAGGAAATATTTAATACTATAATGTTGGAATTATAATATTCCAGAGATGGATCAGAAAATATCAAGAATTTCCAAGATGTAGCCATTGCAAAGAGGGCAGTTCCCTCTTTGGACCCAAAGCTCCCTAGAACACAACCTGCAAAAAGTATGGCCGCAAGGTATGAAAGCAGCCCCCTTATGCCTCACCATACACACACAGCAATTATTATATTCTCCACCATTTCTATCACCACCCTCTTCCTCCTCTTCTTCATCCTCCTCATCCCCAATCATATACAAAGAATTTGATCCTTCAATTCCCATCTCTCTATCAGTCTCCGCCAACAACGACATGAGTGACATCCTCACCGGCCCTCCCTCCCCATTCCCCTCCGCCTTCTCCTCCTCCTCCTCTTCCTCCCCTTCTTCTTCCGTATGCGGCTTCTCCTCCGCCACGGCATTTTCTTCCTCTTGGTTGTTGTGTTGGATGCAGCTCGCATTACGCTGTAAGAGCGATGATCTACGAGACAAACTCTGAGATGAGTCGGTGAGTCCCGGCAGGGGATCGGGGTCCGATACCGGGATCCTGGTGGATTGTCGGCGCATCATCATTCGGTTGTTGTTTGAGCTGTTGTTCCGCTCCATTGGGACGTCGGAGGCGGGAATTTGAAGGGAGGATGTCCAGGCGGCGCCGGCTCTTTTGAGGCGGAGCTTGTCCTTGAAGTAATTCCAAGTCTTCTTGTTATCTTTGCTGGAGTCCTCTCGGATAATATCGAGGAGCGTCCGATTTGGCGAAGAAGATTTCTTATCAATGTTGAGCACGGAGCCTAGGGTTCTACCGGGAACGTGAGGACCGTTGCTGTTACCGTTATCGTGTTCTCTAAGTCTGAGTAATTCTCGAAGGTGGTTTGATTCTCCCGTCAACAGTTGCCTGTTAACTGCACTTTCCATTCAAATCTCAATTTCCTAGAAAATTGAGATTGGTAAAAACAGAGTATGGGAAAATTAATTAAACTTGGACAATAGTTTAATTGTTTGTTTTAGGTGTAAAATGAGAAATTAAAAAGAAAGGAAGATTATGGAATGGAATGATAAAGAGGAGGATTGGATTGAATTGAAATGTGAGGTATGGAAAACAGAGGAATAAATCGATACGAGATTAGGGGCGAGGCGACTGTTGGTTTTAATTTCAATATATTATTATTTGATCAAAAGCTTATGAATTGAAATGAGGGAGAGAGAATAGAAAGGAAGCTTCATAAGGTGGTCACTGCTACCAAAAGGTTTATGTGTGGTTGCCAAATTTTGTCTCCGTCTTTCTCTCTCCCCTTCCCTTCTCTTCTCCTGGCTGTGTAGTCTCTCTCACTATCAGTTTCTTTGGAGAGAGAAAAGTTTGTGTGAGTTTTTGTAGGGGGAAGGAACGATTCATATGGGATGGGACGGGTCGGGACGTTGTTTGGCGGAATTTTATTTTTGTCTCTCTTTATCTGGTTTTAGAGGGAGAGAATTAGGGGAAAGAAAGGAAAATTAAATAATTCAAACTTTCTTTTTATAAAAAAAATCAAACTTTAAAAATTAGTATGTACTCGTTAAAAAAATTGTGCAATGCCAAATTTTATTTGTATATTTATTTCTTTTAATTTCAAAATTTAAATTCCATACATATAAAATTGATTTAATTATTTATATATAGGAAATTTGTATTTTTATTTTTTAAAAGAAAAAAATTGATATTTCTACAATATCTCACCCACATTAATTTGGATCCTATTTATTATCTAGAATTTTGTTAAATAATCAATTCCATATGTATGTAATGTAACAACATTCACAATAGTTTTGTTATATCTATCCCTACTTTGCAGTGTAATTTGGTCATTACGGAAGATAAAGATTCAATTTTTTCACTGTGTACCCAACATTATTGTTCCTTATATTGATCATTCTTTCAATAATGAAATTTAAAATTTAAAAGTTAAAAGCATGTTTTTACCGTTGTAACTATTTGACCTTTGTATTGGTTTTATGCGTTAAAACTTATAATAGATGTAATATACTACAACCACTTGTTTTTAATTATAAAATCGCTATTAATTTATTAATCTTTTTTGAAGTAAGTACGTGATATTTTTTAATTTAAAATTAATATAAATTTAATCAATACATATTGTAACTTATTTAGAAAAAAAAATATACTATTACTTATAAAATCTATTCAAGATGTGTATGAAAAAGTCACTTGACAATAATGTCAAGATGTGTATGATTGATGAGTTGTCCACTTAAATGAGGATGTGAAATGTCATTTTACATATATAGAGAACTGTCTTTTAACTCCCTCGATCACTCTGGGAGTAAAATTCTATATAGAGATTAAAATATGGAGTTTAATAAGGATAAAGAAATTATTGGATAATAATTTATTGATATATTGTTCAAAGTTGGGCATAGAGAATTTATTAGAGAAAGTATTGTGAATACTGTAATCGCAGCTAAAAAGATTATGCGTAAAAATATCTAAACCCAACCCAATTTATTTGAGTAATGATTTTCAAACTAGGGGCGCAGATAACAGTAATATTTTGGGAGGAAATGTATGTGTAGATGCAGGAATAAGATTATGAGAGAGGAATGTTGGATTGCGATAAATTAAATGATAACTTTTACCATGTATAGCAGGGAGGGGGGAGGGGAGAGGGGCGAGGGGAGGGGGACAATTTGTTAGAAGAATTACATGAATAAATATTTTTAATTAGCATTGGTTATTTCTTTTAAAATTTAACATTCCTATATGTAATTGGCTAGGTGCTAGCTAGTGTTTATTAAATGTGTGATTATAAAGTTCAATCTCACAAGTCTTGTTTAGATATGCAACAATCTACTTAATTAATGATATATATATATATATATATATATATATATATATATATATATATATATATATAGTCCGGATCCAGTCCGGGATCCCGGACTCTATAAAATCCGGACCTTTATTTTTTTATTTTTTTTTTGCTTTTTTTTTTTGAAACAACTAAAAAAAAAAAAAAATTTATGGAATTGGAATTTTTTCATAATACAGTGTTTTGGGTGTGATTTGGGTGTGTTTTGGGTGTGATTTGCACAGACAGTACCACCACTTTTTGGTATAGGTATTCAAAACACGTCCAAAACATTGTATTATGGAAAAATTTCAGTTCCATAAAATATTAAATATTTTTTTAAGTTATTTAAAAAAAAAAAAAAAAAAGGTCCGGATTTTAAGAAAATCCGGACTCCCGGACCGGATCCGTTGTATGTATATATATATATATATATATATATATATATATATATATATCAACGCCTTAATAAAAGGATTTTTTTTCATAAATATATGATATTTTTACAAGATTATCTTAATAAATGTGACCCATATTTATGCAGGTAAGAGATCTTGGTGGAAAATTAATATATCCGCATATCAATTTTTTAAATAAAAGTTATGGAATTGATATTTTCACATATATATGAATCGTAAATAGGTCCCAAACAAACTTGTATAAAAAGAATTTGTGAGAATATCAAATTTAATTTATGAACCCAAATACATACATATATACATTGTACTATAAATACACATACACAGTGAGATCGACAATAAGGCATACATAGTGCAATTAGTCGGTTTTGAGTTGAAGAAAGAATGGGTAGCTTTTTGACGTTTAAATCTCTTTTCATTCTTTTTATCATTGCCTCTACTATTCAAGTTTCAACGGTATGTATATGCTGTGCTAATTAAATCGATCTCTCCAATTTATTTTGTTAAACTTGTTCTATATATATTATTATTAGTCTAACCATATTTGTGTATTAATCGATCGATCAGGCTGGACCATACTCTTGCACTGTAGAATCGTAAGTAAGCAAATTAAAGTTTTTATTATTGTTTTAATTAATTTTCACGTACTCGGCCCCTCAAATTCAATCAAATGATTATATACTTTATGACTGCATGATTGTAGAATGTCCAGAGAAATGCTCAGGCAGATGTTCGGCAACGCATCACCCTGGAAATTGTATGGATACGTGCAACGATTGTTGTAGAAGATGTCTTGAAGTCCCACCGGGTACATCCGGAAACAAAGAATTAACCCCATGCTATAACAATATAAAGACAAAGTATGGCCAACCCAAGTGCCCTTAGACTAGACTAGACTGGACTGGACTGAATTCTGTACCCTTGTTTAATTATATCATCCAATTTCTCTATTAATCAGTTGATTAAATAAATCTTACTCTATTATTCTCATCCAATCTACGAATTGATATAATCGTAATTCGACAAAACATAACTTGATTTTACAAATATGATTGTTTACAACAAATAAATAAATTAATATATAAAAAAACACTTGCTGAAATTTATTATTTCTACCATTTTTAGAGTTTATATATTATGTTAACGGGTAAATAAATATACCCAATTCGATATGGACCATATAAATTATGCTGACATTGAGGATGCAATTTTTTTTATTTTTTTTTGTAACATATAACATTAGCTTATGCACGTCAACTAAGAAGAAATATATTATTTATGTAATCTCATATTTATGGCAGATAAAATAAAACAGCTTAATTGATTTTTTTTTTTTTACTTTTAAAAGGGGTATATATTTGCCAAGTAATAATAAATTATAGTAATATATCCCCCCCCACTCACTTTATGTGTATATATATATATATATATATATATATATATATATATATATATATATATATATATATAATACGTTTTAACATAATGGTTTTGTAAAAGGTTTTTTTGGTGTATTTTTCTATAAGGAAAACATGATATACTTTTGTTTGTTTGTTTGTTTGTATTTGGGGAGAGGATTATAACATATCTTTACTTTTTGACAAAATTAAAGTATGTTGTGTTAAACTGTTAATACATCTAATACATTGGTTGTACTTATTTATTTTTGAAAATTCTAGTAATTATTAGACATAATTATTTACAGTAAAATTGACAAAAATGTTGTTTCTCAAAAAAAGAAAAAATATATTAAGAGAAAAAACTTTTTACATGATAGAGGTAGTAATAAATATTATTATATCTTTTTTATTTAACATAGCACAAAACCAACATCAACTGTATACTAAAAAATGTAATCAAAATCATAAACATACTAAATTTGGACATATACTCAAGAAAATTTAAAATATAAAAATCATAATATGAAACTAAGAATTCAAATAATAATTTTTATTTTTAAACACCAAAAACTAAAATATCAACATACTCAATCACTCTAATTAAAACAGCTCCATTAATAATTTAATTTAAAATTCTTAATATTTGAATCACTTATTTAAAATATGTGTTAGTTAAACTAAATTATTTGAATGAAATAGTTTTAATTACAAATAAAACTATAATTAAAGTTAATTGTATTAAAAAAGATAATTAAACACTATATATATATATATATATATTATTCAAGATGTAAATTTGATAACATACAAGGGTAAATATATAATTTTATCTATTTAGTCAACTCTAAAAACTTGAAGGATACTAACTATTACTTAAAAAATTAGAGGGGGAGGGGAGTGTTTTATGGTTATAAAGAGTTTTACTCTTAAAAAAAAAGGATATAGATGTCAATAAATATGTGATGATATTGGTTACGAAACTCTATGCGATAAGATAAAATAATTTAGAGTGAATCATTCTTAATTTCTACTTATTAGATTTATGCACATGCGCCACAGCTATATTTTAACTAAAAACTTTTACAATACATAACATGACTAAAGAAGTAAATACCATTGAAATACGGAGAACTAAAAACAAGCAATTAAGGCATCTTATTAATTTCCAATATTTGTTGATATAGCCCGCCTAGCATATATAGAGCTCCGAAAAGGCTAGAACAAACCTTATTTTTTTTTAAAAAAAGACACCATTTCAAGGCAGATTCACATGAAAAAAAGGAGTAAGAATCTCCAACCCATACTCCAAGGGTGGTTTGAAAGAAATCCAAACAGCCTCATTATTAAGCTAATAATATACCATTATTAGCACCAACAACAATAATACATTAATCTCAGCATTGTAAAATATTCCTTGTAAATGCATCAAGATTCATATCAGATGATCCGCCATTTTCAATTGCCTGTCTGGTTTTATGCCGTAGTTCTTTTGCCCTTGCTAGCATATCTTTCCTCTCAATGGTTTTTGGGTCCATAAACCTTCTCACAAGCTCCACAATCTCTTCCCTTGTCACCCAGCTTTCATTTGCCAACTCATCCTTCACCTTGCATCCAATCTTCCAATCTTCAACAACTACTTTCCTGTTGGGAATTTGATCAAACATAATAGGGGAAGTAATTAGTGGCACACCGGCGTAAGCACTTTCCATAATGGAGTTCCACCCGCAATGGGTCCAAAATCCCCCTATAGAAGAATGGCACAAAACTCTCAATTGGTCACACCAGGGCACTACAACCCCAACTCCAGCACAAAGCTCATTTAAACGTGAAGCTTCTCCTCGAGCCACCCACAAAAATGGCACGCCACTTTCCTTCAAACCAGCTGCAATCTCATCCATTTGGGCGCTTGAAACTGACAGGAAACTTCCATTTGAAATGTATAAGACAGAATCTGGAGATTTCGTGTCTAACCATTTGGAGCAGTAGGAATTATAAGTGTCAATATTAGTAGCACCCAAAGAGTTGGATTGGAGTTGGAAGAAAGGTATATTGGGGCCAACACTAAAGATGGGTATTCCTACTTTTGGTCTCAAAGCATCGATAACCTCTGATTCAAGATCATAGACGGATGCAAATAGAAGATTTTGTGCCCTGCGAACCAGAGAAAAAGAATCTAGTAGTCTATTGGTATTTTCATCTTTCTTTGTGAATACGTGTGGAAGATCTCTTATACGTAATGCGGATAGTCCTGGAATGTAGTCCACAAGCTCGTTTCCTCTTTCTGTCCAATAAATTAATTTTCATCAACACTGACTAGAATAATATGCAATGAAACCATAACCAATTTCACCACCATGAATCATGAGCACAACTAAACTTCTTGTAATGTCCTTTGTTCTATTACCATGTCATAATTTTTTTTAAAGTTTTGATAGCTTTATGATCGGTTTCCCATAATATTCTAAAATATGATAACAAAAGAAACTGATCGACAAAAGCTGTGGCACAATATTTGAAAAACAAATCTGGGGATTTCCCATGTTGAAGCTTATCAATGGAATGCCATTTTGAAACTATATCATGCAAAATTAGAACATTCCAATTGTCAAAATCATTTTCTGTAAATGTTCTCCAGGGAGAAAAAGAAGGAATTTTCTTTGAATATGTAAGGAATATCTTTTATGAGAAGTCAATGCCCAACGGGCATACTCACTTATGAGGGTAAAATACAATTTATATTTAGTTAAACTTATTTGTTTTAAAATAATTTATAAATCATTTAACTATTTATATGTCAATTTATAAAATAAGTTGTACATAAACACTTAAAAGTAAAAGATTACTTATAAATTGATTTCATCAACTTATAAGTAAACGTAGAAAGAGATGGGCGTTAAGAATTATTATTTAAGTTTGGTAGTTTTAGTTTGTCTTGGTCTTTAAGGATTTATTTAGTTGAAAATATCATGCTTTTGTGGCTACAGAAAGTGTAGAAAGGGTGCTTCATTGTCCTGTTTGATAGGATGTTAAGGTAGTGGTAATTGTGTAATGTTATTTCCTTTCCTATGTAATGCCTATTTATAGGCTGCTTTTATCAATGGAATTAGTGTGTGTTTTCCAGTTCCAATTCTGTATGGGTGGTATCAAAGCCACACATAAGAGATAAAAGTGTGAGAATTCTGCAACAGTGTGAAAGTCCCAAACCAGTCCACAATAACAAAGCAGTGAAGCGATGACTTTAGACTCCTATTTTGTGCAGGTGGCGATCCCATGTTTTGATGGTCACTATGACCATTGGAGTATGCTAATGGAGAATTTTATGCGGTCAAAAGAATATTGGCCCATCGTTGAATCTAGAATTGGAGAACCAACAAAAGCTAAATATATAGTCTTGATAGATGTCCAGAAAACAGAGTTTGAAGGAAGAAAACTAAAAGATTTGAAGGCAAAAAATTACCTCTTTCAGGCCTTTGATCGTCCCATCTTGGAAACAATTCTTAGCAAAGAAACTTCCAAGGATATTTGGGATTCCATGAAGAAAAAATATCAAGGCTCTGCTAGAGTGAAATGTGCACAACTTCTAGCCTTGAGAAGAGATTTTGAGATCCTACAAATATCAAATGGGGAATCTATCACCAACTGCTGTGCTAGCTAGGACTATGGAAATAAGCAACAAAATGCGATTTCATGGTGAGAAGATGGAAGATGTCACCATTGTGAAGAAGATATTGTGCTCCCTGCTGACACCAAAGTTCGATTATGTTGTGTGCTCAATTGAATAATCGAAAGCCATAGATGCACTTTCTTTTGATGAATTGCAGAGCTCTTTGCTAGTCAATGAACAGAAGATGAATCGAAGTTCAACTTTAGAGGAGCGAGCTTTGAAGGCTTCTACCTTTACTCATTTCTCAAATACTATAGGAAGGGGTAAAGGTAAAGGTAGAGGCAAAGGAAGGGGAGCTTAGGGCAATAGAGATGACAACATGTATTTCAAAGCCAATAATAATCAATTTCTGGGCAAAGACAGATGACGAGATCAACATTTTGACAAATCCAAGGTAGAGTGCTTTAAGTGTCATAAATCTGGACATTATCGTTCTAAATGTTACACTAAGCTGCCTTATGACAAAGAAAAGGAAGAGTAATCGAATTTTGCAGAAAAGAAGGAAATGGAAACTTTGTTGATGGCTGTTCAAGCTAATCAGGAACCTTAGTCTGATTTTTGGTATGTGGATACGAGCTACAGTACCATATGTGTGGAAGTAAGTCTTCTTTCTCTTATTTAAATGAAGATTTTAATTCTACAGTAAGTTTTGGTGATTGCTCCACTGTGAATGTGATGGTAAAGGGTGATATTGAGATAAGAACCAATAATGATCTTGTAGAAACAATTTTTAATGTTCTTTATGTTCTTTATTTGAAAAGCAATTTGTAAAGTGATGGGCAATTATAAGAAAAAGGTTATGTGATAACTATCCAGAAAGCTGTTTGTGAGATATATGATCCTTCAAGAGGAGTAATTTTTATTGTTCGGATGAGTTCAAATAGGTTGTTTCCTTTGAAGATAAGAACATCTCAACCTTGCTTATTGGCTGAAGTAAAGGACCCTTCACGACTTTGTCATTTTCGTTATGGCCACTTAAATTTTGGTGGATTAAGGACTCCCTAACAGAAAGATATGGTGACGGGTCTCCCTTAAATTCACATTCCTTCTTAAGTTTGTGAAGAATGTGTTGTTAGCAAACAACGTCGTTCTCAATTCCCTCAAGGAAAGTCATGGAGAGCAAAACTTGTCCTGGAGCTGGTATATTATGATATTTATGGATTGATAAATCTATCTTCTAATGGAGGTAAAAGATATTTAATTACTTTCATTGATGATTATACTAAAAAACATGGGTTTATTTTTTTGTAAAAAAAATCAGAAGCTTTTGGTGCATTTAAAAGCTTAAGGCTGGAATGGAAAACTAAGCAGGAAAAGCCATTAAAACTCTCCGCACGGATCGTGGTGGAGAATATAGTTTAAAAGAATTTGAAGGTTTTTGTGATGGTCAAGGTATTCGAAGGAAACTCATAACTGCCTATACACCACAGCAAAATAGTGTATCGGAGAGGAAAAATAGAACCATCCTCAACACGGCGAGATGCTTGCTAGCAAGAGGGAACATTCCAAAGAATTTTTAGCCAGAGGTCGTGAATTGGAGCATTCATGTGCTGAACATAAGTCCTACATTTTTTGTTCAAAACATGACACCCGAGGAGGTTTGGGGTGGACGGAAACCAGTCGTAGATCATTTCAGAATTTTTGGTTGCATTGCTTATGTGCATGTCTCAGATGAGAAAAGAAAGAAGCTTGATGATAAGGGTGAAAAGTGTCTTTCTTGGCATAAATGAAGTGAAGCTTTCAAGGCTTATAAATTGTTCAATCCACTCACAAACAAGATCGTGACCAACAGAGATATCATTTTTGTTGAGAATAACACTTGGAATTGGAGCAAAAATTGTTCAAAGCAGTATCCAATTCCAGCCTTTTTTGATGAAGAAAACAAAAATGAAATGCAACAGCCTCTACAACAACAAATTTGAGCAACTAATGTTCCTGAAAACTCACCAACTCCAACAACTGTTGAAACTTCATCAACAACAATAGAATCTGCTGATACAACAGCTGAATCACCCCTCACTCGTGTTCGAAAGAAGCCCGAATGGATGACAGATTCTGAGGTACCCGAAATTGACCAATCTGAGGATCAAACTAATTACTTCGCATTGTTTTTAGATTGTGATCCTACAGTTTTTTAAGATGTTGTCAAGAACTCAAAATGGCGGAAGGCGATAGCATGATGAAATTGGATTTATTGAAAAGAACAACACTTGGTAGTTGACTGATATTCCAAAAGAACACAAGACTATTAGTGTCAAGTGAGTTTACAAGACAAAATTGAAGGAGAATGGAGAAGTTGATAAGTACAAGGCTCGACTCGTTGCAAAGGGGTACAAACAAGAATTTGACGTCGACTACAAAGAAGTATTGTTCGCTCTAGTAGCAAGGCTTAACACTATTCGGTTGGTGTTATCCACTGCTGCCATAACTCATGGCATGTCTATCAGTTTGATGTAAAGTTAGCATTTTTGTATTGAGAATTGGAAGAAGAGGCGTGCATAGAACAACCTCCGGATATATGAAGCAAGGTCACGAAAACCAGGTATACAAGCTAAAAAAAGGTATTATACGGACTAAAACAAGTACCTAGAGCTTGGTATAGTCGTATAGATGCTTGCTTTGCTAAAGAAAATTTAATTTTTTTAAATGTCCTTATGAACATACTCTCTATATTAAAGTTGGAGCATATAGGAAGATGGCTATCGTGTGTTTATATGTTGATGACCTTATTTATGTTAGTAATGATGGAGTCATGCTTGCTAATTTTAAGAAATCTATGATGAATGAATTTGATATGTCAGATTTGGGGTTGATGCACTATTTTCTTGTCATTAAAGTAGTGTAATCTCTTGCTGGAATCTTTATTTCACAAAAGAAAGATGTCTTGGAAATTTTCGACAAGTTTCAAATGAAGGATTGCAATCCAGTTTTGACTTCATCTGAACCCAGTCTGAAACTCACGTACAAGATATGGAACAGAGAAAAAGGTGAATGCCACTCTTTACAAGCAAATTGTTGGGAGTCTTATGTATTTGACGTCGACAAGACCATATATTATGCATGCTGTTAGTTTAATTAGCCGATACATGGAGAATGCAACTGAAGTTCATCTCTTATTAGCAAAGAGAATTTTTCGCTATTTGAAAGGAACTGCAGATTTTGGAATTTTTTATGAAAATGGTGGAGAATCAAGTTTGATTGGCTTTTTAAATAACAACTATGCTGGAGATATTGAGGATCGGAAAAGTACTTCCGTTTTTGTTTTTATGATGAGTTCAGAAGTTATATCATGAGCATCGAAGAAATAACAAATTGTGACTCTGTCAATTACATAAGTTGAATTTGTTGCAGCTGCCTCATCTTCATGTTAAGCTGTTTGGTTGAGGAGAGTGCTTGAAACACTTTAAAGTCAGCAACAAGGTCCAACAACAATCCATTGTGATAATATTTCGGCAATCAAGATTTCAAAAAATCCAGTTTTGTATGGAAGGAGCAAGCATATTGATATTAGATACCATTTCTTGTGTGATCTTTGCAATGATGGTATAATTGATTTGGTGTACAGTAAAAGTGAAAATCAAGTGGCTAATATTATGACTAAACTACTTAAGCAAGCTGCATTTATGAAGCTTCGAAGAAGAATGTTTGGGGTACGCTCTTCAAAGGATGTTGTTCAAGGGAGGGCATAACAAAATTGATGAAGACTGTTTATTCCTAAATTGATTTCTGCATATCGTACTTTTGTGAGTACAAAAAATGTAGAAAATAGACATCATTGTTCTGTTTTATAGGATGTTAAAGTAGTAATAACTGTATTATGTTATTTCCTTTCCTATGTAATGTCTATTTATAGGCTGCTTTTATGTGTGGAATAATGTTAGATACACAAACTATTCTACAAATTGTTACGTGGCATACTCAACTTCAGTATATTGTATGGGGACGAAAATTATATTAAAGTAATTTATTGATCAATATGCTAAAGTGAAACATCAGCTATTTGTAAAATAATTTATGTCTGGAACATCAATCATAGTGTGTGTTTTTTTTCAGTTCCAATTCTGTATCAATGGGATTAGTAATAAGTAAAATACTATAAATAGAAGAGGTGGTGTCACCTGATAAATTGACAGGGAAGTGATTGTTTTGAACGAGGAGTTCAAAATGGTAAACTATCGAAAATACCGAAGCGGACATTATCCAAAACGAAGCCACCGGAATATTCTTTCTGTTGCCCAATAAAACCGTCCACTGTAATGAAGTATCAGAAATAATTAACTTCACCGGCGGCTCAAGTCCGTTAAGAAGCTGCTCAAACGGCTCTTCTATTTTGGTCTGAACAGCCTTAATGAAAGTTACGATGTCGGCGGCACGTACGTGCTCGGACGGTATGACGTTGGGAATGGTGGCAAACTTAATGTTGTCCGGCTTGCTTTGGGAGCCGATGAAGCCGAACCATTCCTCGGTGATGACCACGGTGAAGAGAGTGTCTTTGCTTCGTAAAGCTAAGGAGTGGCAGAGGTTCATCATGGGGTTAATGTGACCTCTGCCGGGAAAAGGCATCGCCACAACGTGATTTACTGCTTCACCGGCGGCGACCGGATTCATTGTCGGAGTTTGAGCTCAGCTGAATGTAACACTAGCCAATAGCCAGTACGATAAGGATAATTTGCCTCTATATATATATAGAGAGAGAGAGAGAGCGCTTTCCGTCTAGGTGACGTGAGCCCTTACCAAAGTATTTGATTCCTTTGTTTGCTTCAAAATTAAGACCATTATTAATTTTTTTAGAGTCAATTTAAAATATTTGTAAATTAATTTTTTTTTTATTTACTCGATATAATAATAATATTATAAATTATTTAAAAAATATTATTTTATATAAAATTTAATGTTTTATAATTTTTAATAAATTATTTAAATTTTAAAATATCTTATTATTAACTTTTAAAGGTTAATAATAACTTTATAATTTATAATAAAAGGAATATTAAATTTTTTATCATGGCAGGTAGCCAGCCAAGTAGGGAGAATTGTCGAAATGTCTTTTTCTGAGACTTTATCAATATTATAAAGCAAGAGACTTTTAGCGTTTATTTTTGACGTAAACTTTTAGTAAAATTCTGTCAGAAATTATAGATACTTAATAACTCTAATTATCCTATTAAATTTAGTAAATTGTTATTTTTATAACAGAAAATAATATTTTTATATAAAAATCGTTGCTATAATTTTTATAGCAATGATTTTTATTATCTGTAAGACCCCAATTTTTTTATAATAAAAATGAGTTTTCTATAAATTTCATTTTTAAATATTATGGAATGAATTTGATATAATGTTATAGTTGTGAGTAATATTTATAAATTTTGTAAAGTACGCAAGTTGTTGTATAATATTCGATTGGTCGGGGAATATTCGTTTTATCAGAGAATATTCGTACAACAGTACAATCATTAGTGGACCCCGCAACGAAATTATTGTCGGATTAAGAAAACGACAAAAATATTTTATGAAAATAACGGCGGAAGTTTTTACCGTTAATACTGTTGAACTACTCGGTAGTAAAAGTACAGTAATATGTGTGGTTGTATAGTAGCACACGGTATTGATTATTGATGCTTATGTGATAAGTCACTCATGTGACGCCCCCAAAATAGGTATACATCACCCATTATGAGTCGCCAAATACTTGGTACAGAAACAACTACAACTTCATTAATACAATTGTTGTGTAAAATACAACAACTCAATACTGTGAGTTTGAATACAATTATTCTCTACTAGAAAGTATACAAACTCAAAAAGAGTCATTATTACAATTATTATCACACTATTTTATAAAATAGTGAGGACTGCTAACACCACTGACTGAAAATATCACTCCGCACCCCGACTAGTTCCCGCTATATTCTCGCCTCATGAGAAAAATGGAACAAAAAAAGGGTGAGCTCAACTAGCCCAGTAAAGAATATTATGACTAAGATAATATACAACAAATTATCATTAGTTTTCAACATGAAAAAATCCGATAGAACATAATCAACAACAAATTTTAGATCAACAACTGCAGCGGAAACAACAATCCATTAGAAGAGTCAAGTAGAGAATGAGTTCTACTATCTTCTAATATTTAAAAGTCCATCATCAATATTTTATCCCTGTAACAACAATCAATATTAATCTTTAATCAAATATTCATCTTTGCATTACAGGCCAAAGATATTCATTTGTATCACCAGTTGGTCATGTTCATCTCAACATCTGTTCATCTTTGCACTACGGGCCAAAGATATTCATTAGGTAATCATTCATCTTTGCACTACAGGCCAAAGATATTCAGTAATATCATCATTTAGGACTGAGGATGATGAAAAATATTTGAAAGAAAACGAATTCAGTGAGATAAAAGAATAAATTTTAGAGATTCGTATTATAGTTTATCCAAGTTCAATAACACTCTATAATAACCAATTTTGAAGTATAATTCAAAAATAAAGATCAAAACATGGATACAATCAAAGAAAGTAACCATAATAGACAACTTGGACAAAAAGAAAAAAAAATTTATTTTTCGGTGAATAGTACTGTATTCGTGAATAGTGTCGTATACGTGAATAGTAACCCCGATACCAAAAAGTTTCAAATTTAATAAAAAATTCAGATCAATATTTTGACATAATGATGTTGAGAGAATAACATCATTAGGAAGAAAATAATATCCTTTACCTTAAACGAACAGTACTTCTGATCGGAATATCGGATACGAGGCTGAATGAAACTTGTGCTGAATAACAACTCTCAAAGTATCAAAATACTCACAAAATACACTCAATAATATAGAGAGCAAAAGAGAGAAAACTTATGAATTCTGGTGTGATTTTTAATTCTATCTTAGCCATCTATTTATAGGAAAATGTTAGCACGCCGAAGCAGACTTGACTTGCAACCTGATGGCTTTACCTGCTACTATTCAAGTCTACCACATTTGAATAAAAATCTCAGCACATTTTCTCACCAACCAAAAGTGGGGCCCACCAATTCTAGAATTTTTTACCAAAATGATAAACTCCGAAAATTCAACAATTTCTGAACCAGTCATCTCGTAAAATTCATAACAAATCATACGTTCATTTTTAACGGCTCAAAATTTGTGGACATATACTCAACTTATATATGTATAACATATCCAAAAATCACAACGATCCAACGGTCGGATTAAAAATTATAACCCCCGCAAAATATCTCAAAAACCCTAATTTGATTTTTAATACCTCCATTCCGACAAAAATACTGATAAAACACCTCAACATTATCTCCTTCATTTTTAACCACAAAAATATATCCCTCATTTATAACCACATAAAATAAATATTTACTTATCATATGAATCAATAATTAATTATTCACAAATAATATTACAGAATCACATTTATGACAACCAGACCATTCCCAGGAAAAAGGGGGCTTTCCAATAAGGATTTCTCCTTACTGGCGTGCAATTAGATGACCAAACCTCTCCTTAGACAGAACTTTTTAGACATTGCCAATAATGCTATCTAATAATATTATTCAAATAATATGAATTATTGATCTGATAATGAAAAATATTGTGCAGCAACAATTATTGAAACAACAATAATATAAAATATCAACGCAACAATTATTGAATCAATAAAATAAAATAATGAACAGTAACTACTGTAACAATTATTGAGTAGTGTCTTCTTACGTAAGAATCAATAATTGGTGCAATACCGTGTTCTACTGTGTAACCACGCGTATTACTGTATTTTAACCACCGGGTATTCCAACAGTGTTAACGGTAACAACTACGCCGTTATTTACAAAAACTCAATTTTTGTCGTTATCTTCATCTAACCGTTTTCTGTTATGGGGCCCACAAATAGATGCGCCGTCGTACGAATATTCCCCGACAGAAAGAATATTCCACGACCAAACGAATATTTTCCGACAAAATGAATATTTTATAACCACTTGGTTATTTTACAAAATTTGCACATTTCACCCATAACCAAAATATTATATCAAATTAACACCTTATTATTCACAATAATAATTTGAGAAAATTTGATTTTATTCATTAATAAGTTGGGGTCTTACAACCTCCCCTCCTTATGAAATTTCGTCCTCGAAATTGACGTACGTACCTGATATTTTGAAAAAGTGAGGATACCTCGCTTTCATTTCTGATTCTAACTCCCAGGTCATTTCTTCAATAGCATGGTTTCTCCACAAAATCTTAACTTGTGGTATAACCTTCGTGCGTAGGACATGCTCTTTCCTATCCAATATCTTAACAGGTACCTCCTCGTATGTTAAATCTTCGGCTATCTCGTCCGGTTCTAACTCAATAATGTGGTTCGGATCTTTCACATATTTACGAAGCACAGATATGTGAAAAACATTATGAACACGAGACATACTTAGAGGTAATGCGAGTCTATAGGTCACATTTCCTATTCGGTCAAGAATTTCAAATGGACCAACAAATCGTGGATTGAGCTTTCCTCTCTTCCCAAATCTTGTAACTCCCTTCCATGGTGCAACACGTAACAATACATGATCCCCAATATTAAATTCCACGTCCTTTCGATGAAGATCCGCATAACTCTTTTGTCGATCATGTGCCGTTTGTATACGTTCTCGAATCGTTTGGATCTTCTCTGTAGTCATTCATACCAACTCTGGTCCCAATAATGTTGCTTCACCCACCTCGTCCCAGCATACTAGAGAAAGACATTTTCTTCCATACAACGCCTCGAATGGAGCCACACCTATACTTGCCTGATAAATGTTGTTGTAGGAGAATTCTACCAATGGTAGGTACTTATCCCAACTCCCTTTAAAATCAAGGACACAAAGTCTTAATAGATCTTCAAGAGTTTGAATAGTCCTCTTTGATTGTCCGTCCGTTTGAGGATGGTATGCCGAACTGAATCGTAAATCCGTGCTCATAGCTTTCTGCAAGCTAACCCAAAATTGTGAAGTGAATCTTGGGTCACGATCCGAAACTATGGATACTGGCATGCCATGCAATCCTACAATCTCATTTACATACATACTAGCAATACGTTCAAGGGAATAAGTCTCACGTATAGGCGAGAAATGGGCAGACTTGGTTAATCTATCAACAATAACCCAAATCGCATCTATGCATTGAGAAATCTTGGAAAGACCCGTAACGAAATCCATGGTAATGTGTTCTCACTTCTACTTCGGAATATCAAGTGGTTGCAACGGACCCTTTGGTACTTGATGCCCCGCCTTTACACGTTGACAAGTTAAACACCTCGAGATAAACTCCGCGATCTCTCTTTTTATATTACTCCACCAAAATGTATGTCAAAGATCGTGATACATTTTAGAACTCCCAGGATGGATTACAAACGGTGTGTTGTGTGCCTCCATCATGATTCTATGCTTCAAGTCAAAATCGTTAGGAACACAAAGTCTGGAGTTGACTCGAAGTATTCCTTCTTCATCGATTCTTGCTTCTGGAATAGCACCTTCTTGCACTTTCTTCTTCATACGCATCAGCTCCATGCCCGTAGCTTGAGCAACTTTAACTTTATCGATTAAAGTTGGTTCTACTCGTATGTTTGATATCATCACGTGGGTACTTGGAGCCTTTATCTCTATCTCCATCCTTTGCAAGTCATACAAAATGGGCATTTGTATTAACAACATTGCACTCGTACCCGCGTATGATCTTCTACTCAATGCGTCAGCTACTACGTTCGCTTTTTCAGGATGATATTGGATGGTATGATCGTAATCTTTCAGCATCTCGAGCCAACGTCGTTGCCGCATGTTGAGTTCCTTTTGGGAGAAGAAATATTTGAGGCTTTTATGATCTGTATAGATCTCTACTTTCTCCCCATACAGGTAGTGACTCCAGATCTTCAACGTGAAAACGACTGCTGCCAACTCAAAATCATGAGTAGGATAATTCCTCTCATATTCTTTGAGTTGTCGCGAGGTATAGGCTATGACTTTCCCATGTTGCATGAGAACACATCCTAACCCTTTGCCTGAAGCATCGCTGTAGATAACAAATCCATCCGAACCAGATGGTATTGTCAGAACAGGTGCCGAAATGAGTCTCCTCTTGAGTTCTTGAAAACTCTTCTCACAATTCTCGCTCCAACCGAATTTTGTATCTTTACGAGTTAGCTGAGATAACGGAGTAGCGATTCGAGAAAATCCTTCCACGAATCTCCGATAGTAACCAGCTAAGCCCAGAAAGCTACGTACTTCGGTCACCGACTTTGGTTACTCCCAACTTTTTATGGCTTCAATCTTCGTCGGGTCGACAGATACTCCATGTTTTGACACCACGTGCCCAAGGAATGCTACTTCCTCAAGTCAGAACTCGCATTTCTTCCATTTGGCATATATCTTGTTTTCACGAAGCCTTTACAGTACCAGCTTCAAATGGTGCTCATGATCTTCACGGCTTTTGGAATAGATGAAGATGTCATCAATAAAGACAACAACGAACTGATCCAAATATTCCTTGAATACACGGTTCATCATATCCATGAAAGCAGCAGGAGCATTAGTCAATCTGAAAGACATGACTAAGAATTCATAATGCCCGTACCGAGTTCTGAAGGCAGTCTTTGGAATATCCTCAGTTTTAATCTTCAGCTGATGATATCCAGAACGAAGATCGATCTTTGAAAAGAATTGTGCTCCTTGCAATTGGTCGAACAGGTCATCAATGCGAGGTAGTGGATACCTATTCTTGATGGTGATATGGTTCAATTCCCGATAGTCGATACAAGGTCGCATACTACCATTTTTCTTCTTTACGAATAGCACCGGAGCACCCCAAGGATATATAGTAGGACGAATAAAACCGATGTCCAACAACTCTTGTAGTTAGACCTTTAACTCCTGAAGTTCAATAGTAGTCATTCGATATGGGATTTTAGAAATGGGCTTTGTGTCAGGTTCAAGGTCAATAAAGAAATTAACTTTACGTTCTGGGGGTAGACCGGGAAGTTCTTCATGAAATACGTCAGGAAATTTATTAACAACAGAAATTTTATTCAAATCTGACGTGTTTTTGTTCAAGTCCGTGACATGGGCTAAGAAAGCTTGACATCCGTTTTTCAATAAACGAATAACTTTATGGCTTGAAATGATAGTGATTGACTTTAATGGTTTAGTTATTTGAATTCGCATAACAGGTTGGTTAGAAATATGAAAACTAACAACCTTACGAAAACAATCAATTTTAGCATGATGCGTGGTTAACCAATCAATCCCTAAAATCACATCAAATGCAAGAATTTTCAACGAAATAAGATCGGCAGGTAATGTGATGGTACCAACTTGAATCAGGCAAGATTTATAAACAGTGGATGTAACGAAAGTTTCTCCTAACGGAGTTTCAACAGATAAGTCAAAGTCTAATTTCTCCGGAGTCAAGTTCAAACGTTGAGCACAAGCAGGAGAGATAAAAGAATGGGTAGAACCGGTATCTAGTAAAGTATAAACTTCGTAAGAATGCAGGATTAGTTTACCCGTGATCACCTCGTTCGGGTTTCTCGTGTTTTGGCCAGTCACGACAAACGCTCTTCCAGGAACCGCTGATTTTGACTTATCCGGGACAACTTTTGGAGTCACCATCCCCGCTGAATTTGGTTTTGCTATAGAACACTCTCGAGCTATATGACCCTCCTTTCCACAGTTATAACATACCTTGGATTGTTGTGGGCAGTTTGGGCTGATATGTCCCTTTTTCCTGCATTTGTAACAAATGACCGGTGCTCGTTTTCCTTCCCTAGAAACAGTTGATGTTTGTGCTGACGTTTTCACGTTATCATTGTTTTACATTCTCTTCTTGAAATCTCCTCCCGACTCTGTGACGCCCCCAAAATAGGTATACAACACCCATTCTGAGTCGCCAAATACATGGTACAGAAAGCAAACTACAACTTTAATAATACAAATGTCGTGCAAAATACGACAACACATACTGTGAGTTTAAATACAAATATTGTCTTCTAGACAATATCCACACTCAAATAAATCCTCATTATAATTATTCAAACACTATTTTACAGAAATAGTGAGGACTGCTAAAACATCTTTCTAGAACCATCACTCTATACCCCGACTAGATCCTGCTATGTTCTCACCTCCTGAGAAGAAAAATGGAACAAAAAGGAAAAGGGTGAGCTCAACTAGCCCAGTAAAGAATATTATGACTAAGATAATATACAAACAAATTATCGTTAGTCTTCAACAGGGAAAAATCTGATAGAATACAATCGACAACAAGTTTTAGATCAACAACTGCAGCGGAAAACAGCAAACCATTAGAAGAGTCAAGTAGAGAAAGAATTCTACTATCTTCTAAGATTTAAAAGTCCATCATCAATATTTTATCCCTGTAACATCAATTAATAATCATCTTTATCCAAATATTCATCTTTGCACTACAGGCCAAAGATATTCATTTGTATCACCTGTCAGTCATGTTCATCTCAACACCTGTTCATCTTTGCACTACAGGCCAAAGATATTCATCAAGTAATCATACATCTTTGCACTACAGGCCAAAGATATTCATTAATATCATCATTTAGGACTGAGGATGATGAAAAATATCTTAAAGAGAACGAATCCAATGAGACAGAAGGACAAATAGTAGGGATTCGTATAACAGTTTATCCAAGATCAATAATACTTCATAATAATCAATTGTGAAGCAGAATTCAAAAATAAAGATCAAAACATGGATACAATCAAAGATAGTAACCATAATAGACATCTTGGACAAAAAAGAAAAATTTTATTTTTCGGTGAATAGTGCCGTATTCGTGAATAGTGCCGTATACGTGAATAGTGCCGTATACGTGAATAGTAACCCCGACACAAAAAGTTCCAAATTTGATAAAAACTCATATCAATATTTCAGCATAATGATATTGAAGAAAATAATATCATTTAAGAAGAAAATAATATCCCTTACCTCAAGATATCAGTACTTCTGGTCGGAATACCGGTATAAGGCTGAAAGAAACTTGCTCTGATGAATAGAAACTCTCAAAGTATCTAAATACTCACAAAATACACTCAATAATCTAGAGAGAGAAAGAGAGAAAACTTGTTTCTGGTGTGATTTTCAATTCTAACTTAGCCCTCTATTTATAGGAAAATTTTAGTAGGTTTGACCTGCAACCTGATGGCTTTACCTGCTACTATTCCCACCCACCACATTTGAAATATAATTCAGCACATTTCTTCACCAACCACAAGTGGGGCCCACCAATTCTAGAATTTTCCATCAAAATGATAAACTCCGAAAATTCAACAATTTCTGAACCAGTCATCTTGTAAAATTCATAATAAATCATACGTTCATTTTTAACGGTTCAAAATTTGTGGACATATACTCAACTTATATATGTATAACATATCCAAAAATTACCACGATCCAACGGTCGGATTAAAAATTATAACCCCCGCAAAATATCTCAAAAACCCTGATTTTTAATACCTCCATTCCGACAAAAATACTGATAAAAACCTCAACATTAACTCCTTCATTTTTAACCACAAAAATATATCCCTCATTTATATCCACATAAAATAAATATTTCCTTATCATATGAATCAATAATTAATTATTCACAAATAATATTACAGAATCACATTTATGACAACCAGGCCGTTCCCAGGAAAGAGGGGGCTTTCCAATAAGGATTTCTCCTTACTGGCGCGCAATTAGATGACCAAACCTCTCCTTAGACAGAACTTTCTAGACATTGCCAATAATGTTATCTAATAATATTATTCAAATAATATGAATTATTGATCTGATAATGGAAAATACTGTGCAGCAACAATTATTGAAACAACAATAATATAAAATATCAACGCAGCAATTATTGAATCAATAAAATAAAATATTGAACAATAACTACTGTAACAATTATTGAGTAGTGCCTTCTTACGTAAGAATCAATAATTCAATATACTGTGCAATCCGTGTGCTACTGTGCAACCACGCGTTATTACTGTATTTTAACCACCGGGTATTCCAACAGTATTAACGGTAACAACTACGCCGTTATTTATAAACAACTTATACTTGTCGTTTTCTTCATCCAATCGCTTTCCGTTATGGGGCCCACACAAGGCTGCGCCGTCGTACGAATATTCCCCGACAGCAAGAATATTCCACGACCAAACGAATATTTCCCGACAAAATGAATATTTTATAACCACTTGCTTATTTTGCAAAATTTGCACATTTCACCCATAACCAAAGTATTATATCAAATTAACCCCTTATTATTCACAATAATATTTAGAGAAAATTTGATTTTATTCATTAATAAGTTGGGGTCTTACAACCTCCCCTCCTTATGAAATTTCGTCCTCGAAATTGACGTACGTACCTGATGTTTCAAAAAGGTGAGGATACCTCGCTTTCATTTCTGATTCCAACTCCCAGGTCATTTCTTCAATAGCATGGTTTCTCCACAAAACCTTAACTTGTGGTATAACCTTCGTGCGTAGGACATGCTCTTTCCTATCCAAGATCTTAACAGGTACCTCCTCGTACGTTAAATCTTCAGCTATCTCGTCTGGTTCTAACTCAATAATGTGGTTCGGGTCTTTAACATATTTACGAAGCATAGATATGTGAAAAACATTATGAACACGAGACATGCTTGGAGGTAATGCGAGTCTATATGCCACATTTCCTATTCGCTCAAGAATCTCAAATGGACCAACAAATCTTGGATTGAGCTTTCCTCTCTTCCCAAATCTTGTAACTCCCTTCCATGGTGCAACACGTAACAATACATGATCCCCAATATTAAATTCCACGTCCTTCCGATGAAGATCCGCATAACTCTTTTGTCGATCCTGTGCCGTTTGTATACGTTGTCGAATCGTTTGGATCTTCTCTGTAGTAATGCGTACCAACTCTGGTCCCAACAATGTTGCTTCACCCACCTCGTCCCAGCATACTGGAGAACGACATTTTCTTCCATACAACGCCTCGAATGGAGCCACACCTATGCTCGCCTGATAACTGTTGTTGTAGGAGAATTCCACCAATGGTAGGTACTTATCCCAACTCCCTTTGAGATCTAGGACACAAAGTCTTAATAGATCTTCAAGAGTTTGAATAGTCCTCTCTGATTGTCCGTCCGTTTGAGGATGGTATGCCGAACTGAATCGTAAATCCGTGCCCATAGCTTTCTGCAAGCTAACCCAAAATCGTGAAGTGAATCTTGGGTCACGATCCGAAACTATGGATACTGGCATGCCATGCAATCTCACAATCTCGTTCACGTACATACTAGCAAGACGTTCAAGGGAATAAGTCTCACGTATCGGCAAGAAATGAGCGGACTTGGTTAATCTATCAACAATAACCCAAATCGCATCTATGCCTTGAGAAACCTTGGGAAGACCCGTAACAAAATCCATAGTAATGTGTTCCCACTTCCATTTCGGGATCTCAAGTGGTTGCAATGGACCCTTTGGCACTTGATGCTCCGCCTTTACACGTTGACAAGTTAAACACCTCGAGATAAACTCCGCGATCTCTCTTTTCATATTGCTCCACCAAAATGTATGTCGAAGATCGTGATACATTTTGGTACTCCCAGGATGGATTGCAAACGGTGTGTTGTGTGCCTCCATCATTATTCTATGCTTCAAGTCAAAATCGTTAGGAACACAAAGTCTGGAGTTGACTCGAAGTATTCCTTCTTCATCGATTCTTGCTTCTGGAATAGCACCTTCTTGCACTTTCTTCTTCATACGCATCAGCTCCATGTCCGTAGCTTGAGCAGCTTTAACTTTATCGATTAAAGTCGGTTCTACTCGTATATTTGATATCATCATGTGGGTACTTGGAGCCTTCATCTCTATCTCCATCCTTTGCAAGTCATACAAAATGGGCCTTTGTGTTAACAACATTGCACTCGTACCCGCATATGATCTTCTACTCAATGCGTCAGCTACTACGTTTGCTTTTCCAGGATGATATTGGATGGTATGATCGTAATCTTTCAACAGCTCGAGCCAACGTCGTTGCCGCATGTTGAGTTCCTTTTGGGTGAAGAAATATTTGAGGCTTTTATGATCTGTATAGATCTCCACTTTCTCCCCATACAGGTAGTGTCTCCAGATCTTCAACGCAAAAACGACTGCTGCCAACTCCAAATCATGAGTAGGATAATTCCTCTCATATTCTTTGAGTTGTCGTGAGGCATAGGCTATGACTTTCCCATGTTGCATGAGAACACATCCTAACCCTTTGCCTGAAGCATCGCTGTAGATAACAAATCCATCCGAACCAGATGGTATTGTCAGAACAGGTGCCGAAATGAGTCTCCTCTTGAGTTCTTGGAAACTCTTCTCGCATTCCTCACTCCATACGAATTTTGTATCTTTCCGAGTCAGCTGAGTTAACGGAGTAGCGATTCGAGAAAATCCTTCCACAAATCTCCGATAATAACCAGCTAAGCCCAGAAAGCTACGTACTTCGGTTACCGACTTCGGTTGCTCCCAACTTTGTATGGCTTCAATCTTCGCCGGGTCGACAGATACTCCATGTTTTGACACCACGTGCCCAAGGAATGCTACTTCCTCAAGCCAGAACTCGCATTTCTTCAATTTGGCATATAGCTTATTTTCACGAAGCCTTTGCAGTACCAGCTTCAAATGGCGCTCATGATCTTCACGGCTTTTGGAATAGATGAGGATGTCATCAATAAAGACAACAACGAACTGATCCAAATATTCTTTGAATACACGGTTCATCATATCCATGAAGGCAGCAGGAGCATTAGTCAATCCAAAAGACATTACTAAGAATTCATAATGCCCGTACCGAGTTCTGAAGGCAGTCTTTGGAATATCCTCAGTTTTAATCTTCAGCTGATGATATCCAGAACGAAGATCGATCTTTGAAAAGAATTGTGCTCCTTGCAACTGGTCAAACAGGTCATCAATGCGAGGTAGCGGATACCTATTCTTGATAGTGACATGATTCAATTCTCGATAGTCGATACAAAGTCGCATACTCCCGTCTTTCTTCTTTACGAATAAAACAGGAGCACCCCAAGGAGACGTACTAGGACGAATAAAACCGATGTCCAACAACTCCTGTAGTTGGACTTTTAACTCCTGAAGTTCAATAGGAGCCATTCGATATGGAGTTTTAGAAATGGGCTTTGTACCGGGTTCAAGGTCAATAAAGAATTCAACTTCACGTTCTGGGGGTAGACCAGGAAGTTCTTCAGGAAATACATCGGGAAATTCTCTAACAATAGAAATATTATTCAAATCTGACTTGTCTTTGTTCAAATCCATAACATGGGCTAAGAAAGCTTGACATCCGTTTTTCAATAAACGAATAGCTTTGTGGCTTGATATGACAGTGACTGATTTTAGTGGTTTAGTAGTTTGAATTCGTATGACAGGTTGGTTAGGAATATGAAAACTAACAACCTTACGAAAACAATCAATTTTAGCATGATGAGTGGTTAACCAATCAATTCCTAAAATCACATCAAAAGCAAGTATCTTTAAAGAGATAAGATCAACAGGTAATGTGATAGTGCCAACTTGGATCATGCAAGATTTATAAACTGTAGATGTAACGAAGGTTTCACCCAACGGAGTTTCAACAGATAAGTTAAAGTCCAATTTCTCCGGAGTCAAGTTTAAACGTTGAGCACAAGCAGGAGAGATAAAAGAATGGGTAGAACCGGTATCTAGTAAAGTATAAACTTCGCAAGAATTCAAGATTAGCTTACCCGTGATCACCTCGTTCGGGTTTCTCGCGTTTTGGCCAGTAACGACAAACGCCCTTCCAGGAACCGCTGATTTCGACTTATCCGGGACAGCTTTTGGAGTCACCATCCCCGCTGAACTTGGTTTTGCTACAGAACACTCTCGAGCTATATGACCCTCCTTTCCACAGTTATAACATACCTTGGATTGTTGTGGGCAGTTTGGGCTGATATGTCCCTCTTTCCCACATTTGTAACATACGACCGGTGGTCGTTCTCCTCCCCTAGAAACAGTTGATGTTTGTGCTGACGTCTTCACGTTATCATTGTTGTACCTTCTCTTCTTGAAATCTCCTCCCGACTCGCTCCTTCTATTATCACGACCACGATTACCACCAGAGTGGTTACCGCTTTTGTCCGAATATTTTCCTCCCTGCTGGTTTTCATTGCTTCGATGACTGCCGCCACCGGTATGACCCTGGTTGTGGTCCCTCGGTTGCACATACTCATTATCTCGCTCTAATAATTGAGCCCTGTTTACAACATCTGAATATAAAGAAAATTTATGAGAGATAAGATATTGTCGAATCTCGGGTTTTAGACCTCTCAGAAACATCCTTGTCATTCGTTCCTCATTTTCGACCAAATGAGGTGCAAACCTGGATAACTCTGCAAACTTCGCCTCGTACTGGGACACCGTCATGTTGTTTTGTTCCAGTCTGATAAACTCTACCTCCTTCATATGACGAATACTTTCAGGAAAGTACTTGTCATTGAACAGTTTTTGAAATGTTTCCCAGGACATGTTGAGTGCGTCAGGCTGGGTACGCTTCACAGACTCCCACCAGTAGTCTGCCTCACCGCGGAACATAAAGGTGGCGAATGGAACCTTCTGTTCCTCCGTGCATCCCAAGACATCGAATATCTTGGTAATTTGCTTGACCCACGTTTCCGCCATGATCGGATCCGGCTTTCCCTTAAATTCTGGTGGTCCCAATTCTTTGAACTGCTTAGCTGTGACAAACCGCGCGTTATCATTTCCACCCGTATTCTGCACACGAGTCTCCCTCGTCTGATTTTGCATGAACTGCAAAAAGCTCCTAAACATTCCATCATTCATCGTTTGCTCGGTAACGTTGTTTACAGGAGGAATATTGCCTTCCTGTTGCACGTTCCCCTGGGTGGTGATCAAAGGTGTCTCCACGGTCTGATTTACTCCATTATTAACGTTCTCAGCTGCCATTCTTAAATACTGCCATAAAACAAGGGTTAATAGTCATGTCATATATTATCCCTATACTCTGACCGACCAAATAAACACCAAATAAACTTAGTCAGGTCATACTAGCGAAGGAATTCCCCGTCTCTCCCCTCCTAGTTCTTGTCTCACATCTCAGCCAGGGATCATATCCCTAAGCTCTGATACCAACTGTGACGCCCCCAAAATAGGTATACAACACCCATTCTGAGTCGCCAAATACATGGTACAGAAAGCAAACTACAACTTCAATAATACAATTGTCGTGCAAAATACGACAACACATACTGTGAGTTTAAATACAAATATTGTCTTCTAGACAATATCCACACTCAAATAAATCCTCATTACAATTATTCAAACACTATTTTACAGAAATAGTGAGGACTGCTAAAACATCTTTCTAGAACCATCACTCCATACCCCGACTAGATCCTGCTATGTTCTCACCTCCTGAGAAGAAAAATGGAACAAAAAGGAAAAGGGTGAGCTCAACTAGCCCAGTAAAGAATATTATGACTAAGATAATATACAAACAAATTATCGTTAGTCTTCAACAGGGAAAAATCTGATAGAATATAATCGACAACAAGTTTTAGATCAACAACTGCAGCGGAAACAGCAAACCATTAGAAGAGTCAAGTAGAGAAAGAATTCTACTATCTTCTAAGATTTAAAAGTCCATCATCAATATTTTATCCCTGTAACATCAATTAATAATCATCTTTATCCAAATATTCATCTTTGCACTACAGGCCAAAGATATTCATTTGTATCACCTGTCAGTCATGTTCATCTCAACACCTGTTCATCTTTGCACTACAGGCCAAAGATATTCATCAAGTAATCATACATCTTTGCACTACAGGCCAAAGATATTCATTAATATCATCATTTAGGACTGAGGATGATGAAAAATATCTTAAAGAGAACGAATCCAATGAGACAGAAGGACAAATAGTAGGGATTCGTATAACAGTTTATCCAAGATCAATAATACTTCATAATAATCAATTGTGAAGCAGAATTCAAAAATAAAGATCAAAACATGGATACAATCAAAGATAGTAACCATAATAGACATCTTGGACAAAAAAGAAAAATTTTATTTTTCGGTGAATAGTGCCGTATTCGTGAATAGTGCCGTATACGTGAATAGTGCCGTATACGTGAATAGTAACCCCGACACAAAAAGTTCCAAATTTGATAAAAACTCATATCAATATTTCAGCATAATGATATTGAAGAAAATAATATCATTTAAGAAGAAAATAATATCCCTTACCTCAAGATATCAGTACTTCTGGTCGGAATACCGGTATAAGGCTGAAAGAAACTTGCTCTGATGAATAGAAACTCTCAAAGTATCTAAATACTCACAAAATACACTCAATAATCTAGAGAGAGAAAGAGAGAAAACTTGTTTCTGGTGTGATTTTCAATTCTAACTTAGCCCTCTATTTATAGGAAAATTTTAGTAGGTTTGACCTGCAACCTGATGGCTTTACCTGCTACTATTCCCACCCACCACATTTGAAATATAATTCAGCACATTTCTTCACCAACCACAAGTGGGGCCCACCAATTCTAGAATTTTCCATCAAAATGATAAACTCCGAAAATTCAACAATTTCTGAACCAGTCATCTTGTAAAATTCATAATAAATCATACGTTCATTTTTAACGGTTCAAAATTTGTGGACATATACTCAACTTATATATGTATAACATATCCAAAAATTACCACGATCCAACGGTCGGATTAAAAATTATAACCCCCGCAAAATATCTCAAAAACCCTGATTTTTAATACCTCCATTCCGACAAAAATACTGATAAAAACCTCAACATTAACTCCTTCATTTTTAACCACAAAAATATATCCCTCATTTATATCCACATAAAATAAATATTTCCTTATCATATGAATCAATAATTAATTATTCACAAATAATATTACAGAATCACATTTATGACAACCAGGCCGTTCCCAGGAAAGAGGGGGCTTTCCAATAAGGATTTCTCCTTACTGGCGCGCAATTAGATGACCAAACCTCTCCTTAGACAGAACTTTCTAGACATTGTCAATAATGTTATCTAATAATATTATTCAAATAATATGAATTATTGATCTGATAATGGAAAATACTGTGCAGCAACAATTATTGAAACAACAATAATATAAAATATCAATGCAGCAATTATTGAATCAATAAAATAAAATATTGAACAGTAATCACTGTAACAATTATTGAGTAGTGCCTTCTTACGTACGAATCAATAATTCAACTATACTGTGCAATCCGTGTGCTACTGTGCAACCACGCGTTATTACTGTATTTTTAACCACCGGGTATTTCAACAGTGTTAACGGTAACAACTACGCCATTATTTATAAACAACTTATACTTGTCGTTTTCTTCATCCAATCGCTTTCCGTTATGGGGCCCACACAAGGCTGCGCCGTCGTACGAATATTTCCCGACAGCAAGAATATTCCACGACCAAACGAATATTCCCCGACAAAATGAATATTTTATAACCACTTGCTTATTTTGCAAAATTTGCACATTTCACCCATAACCAAAGTATTATATCAAATTAACCCCTTATTATTCACAATAATATTTAGATAAAATTTGATTTTATTCATTAATAAGTTGGGGTCTTACAGACTCGCTCCTTCTATTATCACGGCCACGATTTCCACCAGAGTGGTTACCGCTTTTGTCCGAATATTTTCCTCCCTGCTGGTTTTCATTGGTCCGATGACCGCTGCCACCGGTATTACCTTGGTTGTGTTCCCTCGGTTGAATATACTCATTATCTCGCTATAATAATTGAGCCCTGTTTACAACATCTGAATATAAAAAAAATTATGAGAGATAAGATATTGTCGAATCTCGAGCTTTAGACCTCTCAGGAACATCCTCGTCATTCGTTCCTCATTCTCTACCAAATGAGGTGCAAACCTGGATAACTCTGTAAACTTCGCCTCGTATTAGGACACCGTCATATTATTTCGTTCCAGTATTTGATTCCTGACCAAAGTATTTGGGACACAGTTATGTGACGTGAGCCCTTACCAAAGTATTTGATTCCTTTGTTTGCTTCAAAATTAAGACCATTATTAATTTTTTTAGAGTCAATTTAAAATATTTTTAAATTAATTTTTTTTCATTTACTCGATATAATAATAATATTATAAATTATTTAAAAAATATTATTTTATATGAAATTTAATATTCCATAATTTTTAATAAATTTTTAAAATTTTAAAATATCTTATTATTAACTTTTAAAGGTTAATAATAATTTTATAATTTATAATAAAAGGAATATTAAATTTTTTATCATGGCAGGTAGTCAGCCAGGTAGGGAGAATTGTCGAAATGTCTTTTTCTGAGACTTTGTCAATATTATAAAGCAAGAGACTTTTTAGCGTTTAATTTTGATGTAAACTTTTGGTAAAATTCTGTCATAAATTATAGATACTTAATAACTCTAATTATCCTATTAAATTTAGTAAATTGTTATTTTTACAACAGAAAATAATATTTTTTTATAAAAATCGTTGCTATAATTTCTATAGCAACGATTTTTATTATCTGTAAGACCCCAATTTTTTTATAATAAAGATGAGTTTTCTATAAATTTCATTTTTAAATATTATGGAATGAATTTGATATAATGTTATAGTTGTGAGTAATATTTATAAATTTTGTAAAGTACGCAAGTTGTTGTATAATATTCGATTGGTCAGGGAATATTCGTTTTATCAGGGAATATTCGTACAACGGTACAATCATTAGTGGACCCCGCAACAAAATTATTGTCGGATTGAGAAAACGACAAAAATATTTTATGTAAATAACGGCGGAAGTTTTACCGTTAACACTGTTGAACTACTCGGTAGTAAAAGTACAGTAATACACGTGGTTACATAGTAGCACACGGTATTGATTATTGATGCTTATGTGATAAGTCACTCATGTGACGCCCCCAAAATAGGTATACATCATCCATTATGAGTCGTCAAATACTTGGTACAGAAATAACTACAACTTCATTAATACAATTATTGTGTAAAATACAACAACCCAATACTGTGAGTTTGAATACAATTATTCTCTACTAGAGAGTATACAAACTCAAAAGGAGTCCTTATTACAATTATTATCATACTATTTTTTAAAATAGTGAGGACTGCTAACACCACTGACTGAAAATATTACTCCGCACCCCGACTAGTTCCCGCTATATTCTCGCTGTGACGTTCCCAAAATTAGGTATACATCACCCATCTTGGGTCGTCAGATATATAGTACAAAATACAAATACAACTTACTAATACAACTGTCGTGTACAATACGACAAAACATAAACTGTGAGTTTGAATACAAATATTATCTTCTAGAGAGTATTCATACTCAAAAGGAGTCCTCATTACATTTATTAACACACTATTAAATAGAATAGTGAGGACTACTAACTAATACTATCATTCGAACCATCACTCCGTTCCCCGACTTGTCCCAGCTACGTTCTCATTTCCTGAAGAGAACAGTGAAAGAAAGGGTGAGCTCAACTAGCCCAGTAAGAAATATTATGACTAAGATAATGCAGAATAAATTATCATTAGCCTTCAACAATGTTAAACTGATAAAATATAATAGACATCAAGTTTAACTGCAGCAGAACAAGCAATCCATTAAAAGAGTCAAGTAGAAAATAAACTCTACTATCTTTTATGATTTAAAAGGTTTTTCAACACTGCTATCGCTGAGACTCAGCTTAATAAATAATTCACATCATCCCTGCACTACGGCCAAGGATATTCGTTAGGGTCACGACCACAAATTTCATGCACTACGGGCCAAGGATATTTGTGTATTCATCAATGGTCATGATCATGCCAACAACTGTCCATCAATGCACTACGGGCCAATGAGGACTTTTATCACATCATTTGTAACATTACGGTCATGATTACACCGAATAATCCCTGGTCATAATCATACCAAGTCCATCTATGCACTACAGGCCACATATGACTTTCAACAGAATATAAACATGAGGATGATGACAATGATATAAGAATTCAATAAAACAAGTTCAAGAATTAATTTATCCAAGAATTAACAACGTCCAAATTGTCAACATGATACTGCTTTGTGGAGTAAAATTCAAGAATGATCAGGAGAATATTTTCATGAATAGATACTAGATGAAGCGCAAATGTCAAGGATATTCCACAAATTTCATGGAGTACAGAAGTCAAAACTTAACCAACTGAGTATAATAAAGAATGGAATAACAAAAGAAATCACCATGCATGCGATAGACCGCACAAACAGGTTATTCTTAACAGAATAATAATAATAGAACCAGGTCTGGCGTAACAGCACAGACAGGATATTCCGACAGAATAATAAATAATGGAACCAGGTCCGGCGTAAAAGCACAGACAGGATATTCCGACAAAATAATAAATAATGGAACCAGGTCCGGCGTAAACGCACAGACAGGATATTCCGACAGAATAATAACAAGACGGAACCAGGTCCGGTGTAAAACACACAGACAGGATGTTCCAACAGAATAATAATAAAGACGGAACCAGATCCGGTGTAAAACACACAGACAGGATATTCCAACAGAATAATAACAAGACAGAACCAGGTCCGGTGTAAAACACACAGACAGGATGTTCCAACAGAATAATAATAAAAACGGAACCAGGTCCGGTGTAAAACACACAAACAGGATGTTCCAACAGAATAATAATAAAAACGGAACCAGGTCCGGTGTAAAACACACAGACAAGATGTTCCAACAGAATAATAGAAGAATGTCACCAAGTATAGGGTAGACCGCGTATACAGGTTATTCCAACAGAATAATAATAAATGGATTTACAACAGTTCTCTTCATGAATAAGAAAGAATAACACCCCTTACCGTTTTAAAGAAGAGCTGAAATAAGGAAGTAGTTAAGTAGCAGAATACTCTTCTTCTCTCTCTCTATAGTTTCTCTCTCTAGAGTTCAGTGAATTCGTAAGAAATAATGAAGGAATGAGCTGCTATTTATAGAAAAATAGAATGCATAGTAACTAATCCATGAACGGTCCAGATTGATTACTTTAATCTGACGGTCCATATTTAAAGAAAAATCTTTTAAATAAAATATAATATATTCTATTTATAGAATAACTTTAATAAAGTATTCTGTTTTATATAAAAAGATGTTTCTGTTTTATTACGTTAATAATACGAATAAAACAAAACGTCATTATCGCTAAATAATTCATATTATTAACTGACAATAATTGAATCAAATTGAGTGACTTCTCACATAAGCATTAATAATCAATACCGTGTGTTACTATGCAACCACACGTATTACTGTACTTTTACTACCGAGTAGTTCAACAGTAACAATGGTAAAACTTCCGCCGTTATTTTTAATAAAATATTTTTGTCGTTTTCTCAATCCGACAATAATTCCGTTGTGGGGTCCACCAATGATTGTGTCGTTGTACGAATATTCCCTGTTAAAACGAATATTCTCCGACCAATCGAATATTATATGACATCTTGGATACTTTACAAAATTTATAAATACTACCCATAACTATTATATCAAATCCACACCATAATATAAAAATTATTTCGAAAAAAATTAAATATTTATTCATAAAAACTGGGGTTTTACAATCTCCCCTCCTTATGGAATTTTGCCCTCGAAATTTACGTACGTACTTGGTATGCCGAACATCGAAATTTACGTACGTACTTGGTATGCCGAACATGTGAGGATACCTTGACTTCACTTCAAATTCTAACTCTTGAGGTATAACCTTTAAGCATCGAATATGATCCTTCTTATCCAAGATGTTAACACGTATCTCCTCATACGTTAAATCTTTCACTATTTCGTCCGGTTCTAAATTAATAATGCGGTTCGGGTCGTCCACATATTTACGTAACATCGATACGAAAAAAAAAATGTTCTGAACACGCAACATACTTGGCGATAAAACGAGTCTATAGGCCACAGTTCCTACTTCATCGAGGATTTCAAATGGGCCAATTAAATCGAGAGTTGAGATTTTCTCTCTTCGTCGATTCTTGCTTCTAGAATAACGCCCTCTTGAACCTTCTTCTTCACATTTATCAGCTCTTAGTATGTAGCTTGAGCGGCTTTAACTTTATCGATTAAAGTCGATTTTAATCGTATATTCGTTATCTTCACGTGGGTTCGAATATTCACACTTGTAACCGTATACGATCTTCTACACAACGCGTCAGCTACCACGTTCACTTTTCCACGATGTTATTGAATGGTACGATCGTAATCTTCAACAGCTCGAGCCAACGTCTTTGGCGCATAATACGTTCGTTTTAGTTGAAGTAATATTTGAGGGTTTAAGAAATGGGTTTTGTACTGGGGTCAATACAAAATTCAATTTTACGCTCTGGGGTAGGCTAAGAAGTCTTGAAGAATACGTCAAGAAATTTATTAACAATAGAAATATCGTTCAAAACTGTGACCCTCATCCAAGACTTGGATAACACGTCACATTGATACCTATCAACTTGCCATCATCATTTACGAAAAGTCTAGCTTCGGTGCATTCCACACCAGGAAGTCAACAGCGAAAGGAACGGGAATTTTTACTTATGGCTTGATATGACAATGATTGACTTTAGTGGTTTGGTTACTTTGAATTTGCATAACAGGTTGGTTAGGAGTATGAAAGCTAACAACCTTACGAGAAGCATGATGAGTAGTGAACCAATCGTTTCAAAAAAATCACATCAAAGGCAAGTATTTTCAAAGAGATAAGATCGACAGGTAACGTGAAAGTGTTGATTTGAACAAGATTTATAAATAGTAGAGGTAACGAAGGTTTCTCCCAACCGAGTTTAAACAGACATATCAAAGTCTAAGTTCTCCGGAGTTAACTTCAAACATTTAACACAACTAGGTGAAATAAAAGAGTGAGTAGAACCGGTATCTAACACGGTATAGACTTCGCAAGAGTTTATGACTAACATACCCGTGATAATTTTATTCAGGTTCCTCGTCATGAAAAAAAAACGCTTTCTCTTAAACTATTGGCTTTGGCTTTTCTGGGACGGTCTTTAGTGCCTCCATCCTATCTGAACTTGTCTTCGGTGAACGACAAAATCGGGCTAAGTGACCTTCTCTTCCACAATTATAGCATGCTTTGGATGGCATCGCGCAGTTTGGACTGATGTGCCCCTCCCCTCCGCATTTGAAACATATGATAGGTGGTCGTTCTCCTTCCTTAACAACGGGTGCTGGTGCTGACGTCTTTCCATCATTGTTGAATCTCCTCTTCTTGAAATGACCATTCTTATTGTTTTGGCCTTGATTACCATCGAAGTGGTTACTATTTCTGGCCTGTTGATTCCCACCACGCTTGTTGTCACCGCTTCGATGACTGCTCTCACTGGTATTATCATTTTGCTGACTGCCCTCTTTTGGTTGCGTTGACTCGTTATCGCGCTCCACTAACTGAGCCCTATTCACAACATCTGAATACAAACACAGTTTATGAAAAATAAGATGTTGACGTATCTCAGGTTTCAAACCTCTTAAAAATATCCGCGTCATTCTCTCTTCATTATCCACCAAGTGGGACACAAACCGGGACAATTCGACA
Organism: Panax notoginseng; assembly: GCA_016801055.1. Taxonomy (NCBI): domain Eukaryota; kingdom Viridiplantae; phylum Streptophyta; class Magnoliopsida; order Apiales; family Araliaceae; genus Panax; species Panax notoginseng. Next base: position 15,546,618 of record CM029013.1, on the reverse strand, counting down.
AACTTGGCTTCGTACTGCGACACGGTCATGTTGTTTTGCTCCAACTTGATAAATTCCACCTCCTTCATGTGACGAATACTTTCGGGAAAGTACTTGTCATTGAACAGTTCTTGGAACTTCTCCCAAGACATCTTGAGTGCGTCAGGCTGGGTACGTTTTACAGATTTCCACCAGTAATCTGCCTCTTCACGCAACATAAAAGTGGCAAAGGGAACCTTTTGCTCCTCGAAGCATCCCAAGACATCAAATATCTTGGTGATCTGCTTTAACCACGTCTCCGCCTTAAGTGGTTCTGGCTTTCCCAAAAACTCCGGTGGTCCTAGATCCTTGAATTGCTTAGCGGTGACCGTCCGAGAGTTATTTTGTTGTTGCATGAATTGCATAAAGTCTCTGACCATCCCATCATTCACCATTTCATCGGTGTTATTATTTTCATGAGGATTATTGTCCTCTGGTTGCACATTACCCTGAGCATTGATCGTTGGTGATTCAATGGTCTCATGTGCTTCATTGTTTATCTCAATATTTTCGGATGCCATTTGCAAATACTGTAACAAAACAAGGGTTAATTAACATATAACATATTGTCCATATACTTTGACCGACCAATTAAATACCAAATAAACTTAGGTAGGTCATACTAGCGAAGGAATTCCCCGTCTCTCCCCTCCTAGTTCTATTCTCACATCTTAGCCAGGGATCATATCCCTAAGCTCTGATACCAACTGTGACGCCCCCAAAATTAGGTATACATCACCCATCTTGGGTCGTCAGATATATAGTACAAAATACAAATACAACTTACTAATACAACTGCCGTGTACAATACGACAAAACATAAACTGTGAGTTTGAATACAAATATTATCTTCTAGAGAGTATTCATACTCAAAAGGAGTCCTCATTACATTTATTAACACACTATTAAATAGAATAGTGAGGACTACTAACTAATACTATCATTCGAACCATCACAGACAGGATATTCCGACAGAATAATAACAAGACGGAACCAGGTCCGGTGTAAAACACACAGACAGGATGTTCCAACAGAATAATAATAAAAACGGAACCAGGTCCGGTGTAAAACACACAAACAGGATGTTCCAACAGAATAATAGAAGAATGTCACCAAGTATAGGGTAGACCACGTATACAGGTTATTCCAACAGAATAATAATAAATGGAGTAACAACCGTTCTCTTCATGAATAAGAAAGAATAACACCCCTTACCGTTTTAAAGAAGAGCTGAAATAAGGAAGTAGTTAAGTAGCAGAATACTCTTCTTCTCTCTCTCTCTATAGTTTCTTTCTATAGTTTCTCTCTCTAGAGTTCAGTGAATTCGTAAGAAATAATGAAGGAATGAGCTGCTATTTATAGAAAAATAGAATGCATAGTAACTAATCCATGAACGGTCCAGATTGATTACTTTAATCTGACGGTCCATATTTAAAGAAAAATCTTTTAAATAAAATATAATATATTCTATTTATAGAATAACTTTAATAAAGTATTCTGTTTTATATAAAAAGATGTTTCTGTTTTATTACGTTAATAATACGAATAAAACAAAACGTCATTATCGCTAAATAATTCATATTATTAACTGACAATAATTGAATCAAACTGAGTGACTTCTCACATAAGCATTAATAATCAATACCGTGTGTTACTATGCAACCACACGTATTACTGTACTTTTACTACCGAGTAGTTCAACAGTAACAATGGTAAAACTTCCGCCGTTATTTTTAATAAAATATTTTTGTCGTTTTCTCAATCCGACAATAATTCCGTTGTGGTGTCCACCAATGATTGTGTCGTTGTACGAATATTCCCTGTTAAAACGAATAATCCCCGACCAATCGAATATTATATGACAACTTGGATACTTTACAAAATTTATAAATACTACCCATAACTATTATATCAAATCCACACCATAATATAAAAATTATTTCGAGAAAAATTAAATATTTATTCATAAAAACTGGGGTTTTACACTCGCCTCATGAGAAAAATGGAATAAAAAAGGGTGAGCTCAACTAGCCCAGTAAAGAATATTATGACTAAGATAATATACAATAAATTATCATTAGTTTTCAACAGGAAAAAATCTGATAGAACATAATCGACAACAAGTTTTAGATCAACAACTGCAGCGGAAACAACAATCCATTAGAAGAGTCAAGTAGAGAATGAGTTCTACTATCTTCTAAGATTTAAAAGTCCATCATCAATATTTTATCCCTGTAACAACAATCAATATTCATCTTTAATCAAATATTCATCTTTGCATTACAGGCCAAAGATATTCATTTGTATCACCAGTTGGTCATGTTAATCTCAACACCTGTTCATCTTTGCACTACGGGCCAAAGATATTCATTAGGTAATCATTCATCTTTGCACTACAGGCCAAAGATATTCAGTAATATCATCATTTAGGACTGAGGATGATGAAAAATATTTTAAAAAAAATGAATCCAGTGAGATAAAAGAATAAATTTTAGTGTAAGACCCCAACTTTTATAAATAAAGGTGAATTTTCTATAAATATCATTTTTGAATATTATGGAGTTAATTTGATATAATGTTATAGTTGTGGGTAATATTTATAAATTTTACAAAGTACGCAAGTTGTTATATAATATTCGATTGGTCGGGGAATATTCGTTTTAACAGGAAATATTCGTACAACGGCACAATCATTGGTGGACCCCACAACGGAATTATTTTTGGATTGAGAAAATGACAAAAATATTTTATTAAAAATAATGGCGGAAGTTTTACCATTGTTACTGTTGAACTACTCGGTAGTAAAAGTACAGTAATACGTGTGGTTGCATAGTAACACACGGTATTGATTATTAATGCTTATGTAAGAAGTCACTCAATTTGATTCAATTATTGTCAGTTAATAATATGAATTATTTAGCGATAATGAAGTTTTGTTTTATTCGTTTTATTAACGTAATAAAACAGAAACTTCTTTTTATATAAAACAGAATACTTTATTAAAGTTATTCTATAAATAGAATGTATTATATTTTATTTAAAAGATTTTTCTTTAAATATGGACCGTCAGATTAAAGTAATCAATCTGGACTGTTCATGGATTAGTTACTATGCATTCTATTTTTCTATAAATAGCAGCTCATTCCTTCATTATTTTTTACGAATTCACTGAGCTCTAGAGAGAGAAACTATAGAGAGAGAGAAGAAAAGTATTCTGCTACTTAACTACTTCCTTATTTCAGTTATTCTTTAAAATGGTAAGGGGTGTTATTCTTTCTTATTCATGAAGAGAACTATTGTTATTCCATTTCTTATTATTCTGTTGGAATAACCTGTATACGCGGTCTACCCTATACTTGGTGACATTCTTCTATTATTCTGTTAGAACATCCTGTCTGTGTGTTTTACACCGGACCTGGTTCCGTCTTTATTATTATTCTGTTGGAACATCCTGTCTATGTGTTTTACACTGGACCTGGTTCCGTCTTTATTATTATTCTGTTGGAACATCCTGTCTGTGTATTTTACACCGGACCTGGTTCCATTATTTATTATTCTGTCGGAATATCCTGTCTGTGCGTTTACGCCGGACCTGGTTCCATTATTTATTATTCTGTTGGAATAACCTGTCTGTGCGGTCTATCGCATGCCGGGTGATTTCTTTTGTTATTCCATTCTTTATTATACTCAGTTGGTTAAGTTTTGACTTCTATACTACATGAATTTAGTGGAATATCCTTGATAATTGCGGTTCATCTAGTATCTTTTAATTAAAATATTCTTCTAAGTATTCTTGAATTTTACTCCACAAAGCAGTATCATGTTGACAATTTGGACGTTGTTAATTATTGGATAAATTAATTCTTGAACTTGTTTTATTGAATTCTTATATCATTGTCATCATCCTCATGTTTATAAAATGTTGAAAGTCATCTGTGGCCTGTAGTGCATAGATGGACTTGGTATGATTATGATCAGGGATCATTCGGTATAATCATGACCGTAATATTACAAATGATGTGGTAAAAGTCCTCATTGGCTCGTAGTGCATTGATGGACAGTTGTTGGCATGATCATGACCATTAATGAATACACTAATATCCTTGGCCGTAGTGCAGGGGTGATTCGATGATGTGGATTATTTTATGAAGCTGAATCCCAGCGATAACAGTGTTGAAAAACCTTTTAAATCATAAAAGATAGTAGAGTTTATTTTCTACTTGACTCTTTTAATGGATTGCTTATTCCGCTGCAGTTAAACTTGATGTCTATTATATTTTATCAGTTTAACATTGTTGAAGGCTAATGATAATTTATTCTGCATTATCTTAGTCATAATATTTTTTACTGGGCTTGTTGAGCTCATCCTTTCTTTCACTGTTCTCTTCAGGAAATCAGAACGTAGCTGGGGCAAGTCGGAAAACGGAGTGATGGTCCGAATGATAGTATTAGTTAGTAGTCCTCACTATTCTATGTAATAGTGTGTTAATAAATTTAATGAGGACTCCTTTTGAGTATGGATACTCTCTAGTAGACAATATTTGTATTCAAACTCACAGTTTATGTTTTGTCATATTGTACACGACAGTTATATTATTAAGTTATATTTGAATTCTGTACCATGTATCTGACGACCTAAGATGGGTGATGTATACCTAATTTTGGGGGCGTCACATTTAGAGATTCGTATTACAGTTTATCCAAGTTTAATAATACTCCATAATAACCAATTTTGAAGTAGAATTCAAAAATAAAGATCAAAATATGGATACAATCAAGGAAAGTAACCATAATAGACAACTTGGACAAAAAAAATTTTTATTTTTTGGTGAATAGTGCCGTATTCGTGAATAGTGCCGTATACATGAATAGTAACCCCGACACCAAAAAGTTTCAAATTTGATAAAAAATTCAGATCAATATTTCGGCATAATGATGTTAAGAGAATAACATCATTAGGAAGAAAATAATATCCCTTATCTTAAATGAATAGTACTTCTGATCGAAATATCGGATACGAGGCTGAATGAAACTTGTGTTGAATAGCATCTCTCAAAGTATCAAAATACACTCAATAATATAGAGAGAGAAAGAGAGAAAGAGAGAAAACTTATGAATTCTGATGTGATTTTCAATTCTAACTTAGCCCTCTATTTATAGGAAAAAGTTAGCACGCCGAAGCAGACTTGACCTGTAACCTGATGGCTTTACCTGCTACTATTTAAGCCTGCCATATTTGAATAAAAATCTCAGTACATTTTCTCACCAACCAAAAGTGGGGCCCACCAATTCTAGAGTTTTCCACCAAAATGATAAACTCTGAAAATTCAATAATTTCTGAACCAGTCAACTCGTAAAATTCATAACAAATCATACGCTCATTTTTAACGGTTCAAAATTTGTGGACATATACTCAACTTATATATGTATAACATATCCAAAAATCACAACGATCCAACGGTCGGATTAAAAATTATAACCCCCGCAAAATATCTCAAAAACCCTAATTTGATTTTTAATACCTCAATTCCGACAAATATACTGATAAAACACCTCAACATTAACTCCTTCATTTTTAACCACAAAAATATATCCCTCATTTATATCTACATAAAATAAATTATTCACAATAATATTATAGAATCACATTTATGACAACCAGACCATTTCTAGGAAAGAGGGGGCTTTCCAATAAGGATTTCTCCTTACTGGCGCGCAATTAGATGACCAAACCTCTCCTTAGACAGAACTTTCTAGACATTGCCAATAATGCTATCTAATAATATTATTCAAATAATATGAATTATTGATCTGATAATGAAAAATACTGTGCAGCAACAATTATTGATTATGAGAGGAATTATCCTACTCATGATCTAAAGTTGGCAGCTGTTGTATTCGTACTTAAAATTTGGAGGCATTACTTGTATGGGGAGAAAGTGGAGATTTTTACGGATCATAAAAGCCTCAAATATTTCTTTACTCAAAAGGAACTCAACATGCGACAACGACGTTGGCTTGAAGTGTTGAAAGATTATGATCATACCATCCAATACCATCCTGGAAAAGCGAACGTGGTAGATGACGCATTGAGTAGAAGATCATATGCGGGTACGAGTGCGATATTGTCAACACAAATGCCCATTTTGTGTGACTTGCAAAGGATGGAGATAGAGTTAAAGACTCCAAGGACCCATGTGATGATGGCGAATATACGAGTAGAATATTCTGTTAGAGTTTATGCCCTAGAGGCCAATTATTTGATGTAATTGCTTAACATTTGATATTATTGTTGATTGAATAAATAAATGATTTTATTATGGTTTTAATTACTGCGTAATATAATTGTTAACATAATAAAATTCCTTAGAATAGTGATACAAATTATATAGTTTCAAGTATGTGACTTGAACATGAGATTATATAATTACAATTAGTATCATTGTTCTTAAATGTCCCTAGTCAAGTATCATTGTTGATGGGACAACAATGATGCATTGAGACTAGTATGTCGATTGACTGATGACCAAATCTCATTGGTCATAAATATATGAGATATTAAGTCAATGCATAAGTACATGTTAGAGAACAATGTACTAGACAGACCCACCATGAGAATTCTATATGGAGCATTATGCGAAGTGTCATTAGCAATTCTCATAGTGACAATGATATAATGGTCCTCCGACCTGAAACCGCTATATTACTACACGAGAATTTATGTACTTTGATATCATCAAATGTCACCTTTAATAGGGTGGACTATAAAGGTGATTATTGGGTTCATTATGAATCGTGTGAGTAATATGAGTGGTCTAGATGGAATTTAACCATCCTATATTTTATAGGTGATATCCATAGGCCTCTTGATTGAGTAGGACTATGAAATGCATGGCCATGCTCAAATAGTGATTTGTTTCATATAGTCTACTCATTGATCAAGAAAACTCAGATTAAATTATGAAGAGTATGACACATTCCATGACTCGAGTTTAATCTAGGATATTAAGGTTAAAAGGATTAAATTATATTGAAACATTGGTCACGAAAAGGTTGCATCGAATCATCGATCTTATTATTACTTGGGTAGCAGTGATGCATTACTAGATGCCGCTCACTGTTTATAATTTTATAATATGATTTTAAAATTATTGTCAACGTAATAATAACCTATAGGGTCACACACAAAGAACGTAATTAAAAGGAAATTAATTTAAATTGTAAATATTTAAAGATGTCAATGTGATTGATAGAATTTTAAATATCGAATTTAAATTAATAGGATAATTTATATATAGGTATATTAATTAAGTAAGACTTAATTAAGATATATATATAAATTCGGATTTTAATAATATTAGGTTTTGATTAATTCCTCCTGACTGCTATATATATGATGTATATCAGACTTTAGGTTTTACGTCAAAACAAAAACCCTAGCCGCTCTTAGAGAGAGACTAGAGAAAACAGTTCTGAAAATCCTCATCCTTGGTGGGTAGTACCGCGATTCCTTCTTCTGCAAATCGTAGGACGATTCGCGGAGCGTTCGTGTGGATACCGTAGAGACGCAGTCGATTTGTATTGCGTTGGAGATTCGAGGCGCAGTCGATTTCAGATTCTCGTTTTCATATTCGGTATAATCTCTAAATCTCTTAATTAATTGATTTTTCGCATGGATCCTGTTTTAGGGTTTCGAAAATTGCTTTAAAATTTTAATTTTCGCTGTGCGTTTCTGTGCCGAAACCCTACATATTCGATTGGTCGGAGAATATTCATTTTATCAGGTAATATTCGTACAACGGCATAATCATTGGTGGACCCCGCGACGAAATTATTGTCGGATTGAGAAAACGACAAAAATATTTTATGAAAATAACAGCGGAAGTTTTACCATTAATACTGTTGAACTACTCGGTAGTAAAAGTACAGTAATACGCGTGGTTACATAGTAGCACACAGTATTGATTATTGATGCTTATGTGATAAGTCACTCAGTTTTTTTTATTAGTATTATTAATGTAATAAAACAGAAAAGTTTTTTATATAAAACAGAATACTTTTATAAAGTTATTCTATAAATAGAATATATTATATTTTATTATGCATAGTAATGAATAGTGTCTGCATAGTATTTTGTATAGTAAAATTTTTTTATATAAAACAGAATACTTTTATAAAGTTATTCGTTTTATTAGATTATAAATAGAATATATTATATTTTATTTAAAAGATTTTACTTTAAATATGGATCGTCCGATTAAAAGTAAATCAATCTGGATCATTCATGAATTAGTTAATATGCAGTCCATTCTTCTATAAATAGAAGCTCATTCATTCATTATTTCTTACGAATTCACTGAAACTCTATAGATAGAAATTATAGAGAGAAAGAAGTAAAGTATTCTGCTACTTCACTACTCCTATATCCAGTACTCTTCTTCTTAAGGTAAGGGGTATTATTTCATTTGTATTCATGAAAAAAAATTATGTTATTCTATTATTTATTATTCTATTGGAATAACCTGTATACGCGGGCTACCGTATACTTGGTGAAATTCTTCTGTTATTCCATTCTTTATTATTCTGTTTGAATATCCTGTCTGTGCGTTTTACGCCATACCTGATTTCGTCTTTATTATTATGTTGGAATATCCTGTCTGTGCGTTTTACGCCGGACCTGGTTCCGTCTTTATTATTCTGTTGGAATATCCTGTCTGTGCGTTTTACGCCGGACCTGGTTCCATTATTTATTATTCTGTTAAAATAACCTGCCTGTACGGTCTATCGCATGCCTGGTGATTTCTTTTGTTATTTCATTCTTTATTATACTCAGTTGGTTAAAGTTTTGGCATCTATACTCCATGAAATTAGTGGAATATCCTTGATATTTGCGCTTCATCCAGTATCTTTTCATGGAAATATTGTTCTGAGCATTCTTGAATTTTACTCTACAAAGAAGTATCATGTTGACAATTTGGACGTTATTAGTTCCTGGATAAATTAATTCTTGAACTTGTTTTATTGAATTATTATATCATTGTCATCATCCTCATATTTATATTTTGTTGAAAGTCATCTGTGGCCTGTAGTGCATAGATAGACTTGGTATGATTATGACCAGGGATTATTCGGTGTAATCATGACCGCAATGTTACAAATGATGTGGTAAAAATCCTCATTGGCCCGTAGTGCATTGATGGACAGTTGTTGGCATGATCATGACCATTGATGAATACACAAATATTCTTGGCCCGTAGTGCATGGATAATTGTGGTCGTGATACTAAAGAATATCCATGCACTACGGGCCAAGAATATTTGTGTATTCATTAATGGTCATGATCATGCCAACAACTGTCCATCAATGCACTCGGGCCAATGAGGACTTTTACCACATCATTTATAATATTACGGTCATGATTATACCGAATGATCCCTGGTCATAATCATACCAAGTCTATCTATGCACTACAGGCCACAGATGACTTTCAACATTTTATAAACATGAGGATGATGACAATGATATAAGAATTCAATAAAATAAGTTCAAGAATTAATTTATCAAAGAATTAACAACGTCCAAATTGTCAATATGATACTGTTTTGTGGAGTAAAATTCAAGAATTCCTAGAAGAATATTTCCATGAAAAGATACTAGATGAAGCGCAAATATCAAAGATATTCCACTAATTTCATGGAGTATAGAAGTCAAAACTTTAACCAATTGAGTATAATAAAGAATGGAATAACAAAAGAAATCACCATGCATGCGATAGACCGCACAGACAGGTTATTCCAACAGAATAATAAATAATGGAACCAGGTCCGGCGTAAAATGCACAGACAGGATATTCCAACAGAATAATAATAAAGACGGAACCAGGTCTGGTGTAAAACACACAGACAGGATATTCCAACAGAATAATAATAAAGACGGAACCAGATCCGGTGTAAAACACACAGACAGGATGTTCCAACAGAATAATAATAAAGACGGAACCAGGTCCAGTGTAAAACACAGAGACAGGATGTTCCAACAGAATAATAATAAAGAGGAACCAGGTCCGGTGTAAAACACACAGACAGGATGTTCTAACAGAATAATAATAAAGACGGAACCAGATCCGGTGTAAAATACACAGACAGGATGTTCCAACAGAATAATAATAAAGACGGAACCAGGTCCAGTGTAAAACACATAGACAGGATATTCCAACAGAATAATAATAAAGACAGAACCAGGTCCGGTGTAAAACACACAGACAGGATGTTCTAATAGAATAATAGAAGAATGTCACCAAGTATAGGGTAGACCGCGTATACAGGTTATTCCAACAGAATAATAAGAAATGGAATAACAACAGTTCTCTTCATGAATAAGAAAGAATAACACCCCTTACCGTTTTAAAGAATAACTGAAATAAGGAAGTAGTTAAGTAGCAGAATACTTTTGTTCTCTCTCTCTATAGTTTCTCTCTCTAGAGTTCAGTGAATTCGTAAGAAATAATGAAGGAATGAGCTGCTATTTATAGAAAAATAGAATGCATAGTAACTAATTCATGAACGGTCCAGATTGATTACTTTAATCTGACGGTCCATACTTAAAGAAAAATCTTTTAAATAAAATATAATATATTCTATTTATAGAATAACTTTAATAAAGTATTCTATTTTATATAAAAAGATGTTTCTGTTTTATTACGTTAATAATACGAATAAAACAAAACTTCATTATCGCTAAATAATTCATATTATTAACTGACAATAATTGAATCAAACTGAGTGATTTCTCACATAAGCATTAATAATCAATACCGTGTGCTACTATGCAACCACACGCATTACTGTACTTTTACTACCGAGTAGTTCAACAGTATCAATGGTAAAACTTCCGCTGTTATTTTTAATAAAATATTTTTGTCGTTTTCTCAATCCGACAATAATTTCGTTGTGGGGTCCACCAATGATTGTGCCGTTGTACGAATATTCCCTGTTAAAACGAATATTACCCGACCAATCGAATATTATATAACAACTTGCGAACTTTTGCAAAATTTATAAATATTACCCACAATTATAACATTATATCAAATTAACCCCATAATATTCAAAAATGATATTTATAGAAAATTCATCTTTATATATAAAAGTTGGGGTCTTACAACCTCCCCTTCTTATGAAATTTCGCCCTCGAAATTAGGGTACGTACCTGGTATGTCGAAGAGGTAAGGATACCTTGACTTCATTTCAGATTCTAACTCCCAAGTCATTTCCTCAACATCGTGATTTCTCCACAAAACTTTGACTTGAGGTATAACCTTGGAGCGTAGAATATGTTCCTTCTTATCCAAGATTTGAACAGGAACTTCTTCATACGTCAAATCCTCCGCTATTTCGTCTGGTTCTAACTCAATAATGTGGTTCGGGTCTTCCACATATTTACGTAACATGGATATATGAAGAACGTTATGAACACGAGACATACTTGACGGTAAAGCGAGTCTATAAGTCACAGTTCCTACTCGATCGAGGATTAAAAATAGACCGATGAATCGAGAATTAAGCTTTCCTCTCTTTCCAAATCTTGTAACTCCTTTCCATGGAGTAACACGTAAGAACACATGATCTCCTATATCAAATTCCACGTCCTTTCGATGAAGATCAGTATAACTCTTTTGTCGATCTTGTGAGATTTTTATACGTTGTCGGATCGTTTGAATCTTTTCTGTAGTCATACGTACCAACTCCGGTCCCAACAACGTTGCTTCACCCACCTCATCCCAGCATACTGGAGAACGACACTTTCTTCCATACAACGCTTCGAATGGAGCCATGCCAATACTTGCTTGATAACTGTTATTGTAGGAAAACTCTACCAATGATAAGAACTTATCCCAACTTCCCTTGAAGTCAAGGACACAGAGTCTTAATAAATCTTCTAGAGTTTGAATAGTCCTCTTTGATTGTCCGTCCGTCTGAGGATGATATGCCGAACTAAATCGTAAATTCGTGCCCATACCTTTTTATAAACTAACCCAAAATTATGAAGTGAATCTTGGGTCTCGGTCAAAAACTATGGATACTGGCATACCATGCAGTCTTACAATCTCGTTTATGTTCATACGAGCAAGACGTTCAAGTGTAAAAGTTTCTCGTATCGGTAAAAAATGAGCAGACTTGGTCAATCTATCAACAATGACCCAAATCGCATCAATACTTTGAGAAACCTTAGGAAGACCGGTAACGAAATCCATGGTAATGTGCTCCCACTTCCATTCTGAAATTTCAAGTGGTTGTAATGGACCTTTTGGTACTTGATGCTCCGCCTTGACTCGTTGATAAGTTAGACACCTTGAGATAAACAGCGCTATCTCTCGCTTCATATTGCTCCACCAAATTGTATGGGGAAGATCATGATACATTTTGGTATTCCCAGGATGGATTGCAAACGGTGTGTTGTGCACCTCCATCATGATTTCATACTTTAAATCATGGTCGTTAGGAACACAAAGTCTGGAGTTGACTCGAAGTATTCCTTCTTCATCGATTCTTGCTTCCGGCATAGCACCTTCTTGCACTTTCTTCCTCATACGCATCAGCTCCAGGTCTGTAGCTTGAGCAGCTTTAACTTTATCGATTAAAGTCGGTTCTACTCGTATATTTGCCATCATCACATGGGTCCCTGGAGTCTTTAACTCTATCTCCATCCTTTGCAAGTCACACAAAATGGGCCTTTGTGCTGACAATATCGCACTCGTACTTGCATATGATCTTCTACTCAATGCGTCAGCTACCACGTTCGCTTTTCCAAGATGGTATTGAATGGTATGATCATAATCTTTCAACAGTTCAAGCCAACGTCGTTGTCACATGTTGAGTTCCTTTTGAGTGAAAAAATATTTGAGGCTTTTATAATCCGTAAAGATCTCCACCTTCTCCCCATACAAGTAATGCCTCCAAATTTTAAGTGCAAAGACAACAGCTGCCAACTCTAGATCATGAGTAGGATAATTCCTCTCATATTCCTTGAGTTGTCTTGATGCATTGACTATGACTTTTCCATGTTGCATGAGAACGCATCCCAACCCTTTGCTTGAAGCATCACTGTAGATGACAAATTCCTCCGAGCCAGATGGTATTGTTAGAACAGGTGCTGAAATGAGTTTCCTCTTGAGTTCTTGAAAACTCTTCTCACATTCTTCGCTCCAACCAAACTTTGTATCTTTTCGAGTCAGCTGAGTTAGTGGAGTAGCGATTCGAGAAAATCCTTCCACGAATCTCCGATAATAACCAGCTAAACTGAGAAAGCTACATACTTCGGTTACTGATTTAGGTTGCTCCCAGCTTTGAATAGCTTCAATCTTTGTCGGGTCAACAGATATTCCACAACTTGATACTACGTGCCCAATGAATGCTACCTCCTCCAGTCAGAACTCGTATTTCTTCAACTTGGCATAAAGCTTGTATTCACGAAGCTTTTGGAGTACCAGCCTCAAGTGTTGCTCATGATCTTCACGACTTTTGGAATAAATAAGGATGTCATCAATAAAGACGACCACAAAGTGATCCAAATATTCCTTGAATACCCGGTTTATCATATCCATAAAGGCAGCAGGAGCATTGGTTAATCCAAAGGACATGACTAGGAATTCATAATGCCCGTACCGAGTTCTGAAAGCCGTCTTTAGAATATCCTTAGTTCTAACCTTCAGCTGATGATATCCAGAACGAAGATCGATCTTTGTAAAGAATTGTGCTCCTTGCAACTGGTCATACAGGTCATCAATACGTGGCAATGGGTACCTATTTTTGATGGTGACATGATTCAACTCCCGATAATCAATAAGATGTCGCATACTTCCATCTTTCTTCTTCACGAATAGAACAGGAGCACCCCAAAGAGAAGTACTAGGACGAATAAAGCCAATGTCTAACAATTTCTGCAGTTGGATCTTTAACTCCTGAAGTTCAATAGGAGCCATTCGATATGGGGCTTTGGAAATGGGTTTTGTACCGGGTTCAAGGTCGATACAAAATTCAATTTCACGCTCTTGGGATAGGCCAAGAAGTTCTTCATGGAATACGTCAGGAAATTTGTTAACAATAGAAATATCATTCACAACTGACGTATTTTTGTTTAGATCCGTGACATGAGCTAAGAAAGCTTGACATCCGTTTTTTAATAAACGAATAGCTTTATGGCTTGAGATGACAGCGATTGATTTTAATGGTTTGGTTGCTTGAATTCGCATAATAGGTCGATTAGGAATATGAAAGCTAACAACCTTACGAAAAGAATCAATTTTTGCATGATGAGTAGTTAACCAATCAATCCCTAGAATCACGTCAAATGCAAGTATTTTTAATGAAATAAGATCGACAGGTAATGTGTGGGTACCAACTTGAACCAAACAAGACTTATAAATCGTGGATGTAATGAAGGTTTCTCCCAATGGAGTTTCAACAGATAAGTCAAAGTCTAATTTCTCCGGAGTCAAATTTAATCGATGAGCGCAATTAGGAGAAATTAAAGAATGGGTAGAATCGGTATCAAATAAAGTATAGACTTCGTTAGAGTTTATGGTAAGCTTACCCGTGATGACCTCATTCGGGTTCCTTGCTTTCTGGGAGGTCACAACAAACGCTCTCCCTTGCACTATCGGTTTTGACTTTTCTGGGACGGCCTTTGGTGCCTCCATCCTAGCTGAACTTATTTTTGGTAAACGACAAAATCGAGCTGAATGACCTTCTCTTCCACAATTATAACATGCTTTAGACGGCATCACGCAGTTTGGACTGATGTGCCCCTCCCCTCCGCATTTGAAACATATGATAGGTGGCCGTTCTTCTTCCTTAACAACGGGTGCTGGTGCTGACGTCTTTCCATCATTGTTGAATCTCCTATTCTTGAAATGACCATTCTTATTGTTTTGGCCCTGATTACCACCGAAGTGGTTACCATTTTTGGCCTGTTGATTCCCTCCACGCTTGTTGTCACCGCTTCGATGACTGCTCTCACTAGTATTATCATTTTGCCGACTGCTCTCTTTTGGTTGCGTTGACTCGTTATCGCGCTCCACTAACTGAGCCATATTCACAACATCTGAATACAAACACAGTTTATGAGAAATAAGATATTGATGTATCTCAGGTTTCAAACCTCGCAAAAATATTCGCGTCATTCGCTCTTCATTATCCATCAAGTGGAACGCAAACCGGGACAACTCAGCAAATTTAGCCTCATACCGCGACACGGTCATATTATTCTACTCCAATTTGATGAAATCCACCTCCTTCATGTGTCGAACACTTTCAGAAAAGTATTTGTCATTGAACAGCTCTTGGAACTTCTCCCAAGACATCTTCAGTGCGGCAGGTTGAGTACGCTTAATCGATTCCCACCAGTAATCTGCCTCTCCTCGTAACATAAAGGCGGCAAAGGGAACCTTTTGCTCCTCGGAGCATCCCAAGACATCAAATATCTTGGTGATCTGCTTTATCCATGTTTCCGCTATAAGTGGTTTTGACTCTCCCTTAAACTTCGGTGGTCCCAGCTCCTTGAACTGTTTAGCGGTGACCGTCCGAAAATTTTCAGTGTTTTCACCTACATTTTGAACAGGAGCCGCTCTCGCCTGCTGTTGCATGAACTGCATAAAACTTCTGAACATTCCATCATTCATCATTTGGTCAGTATTATTGTTTACATGAGGATTGTCGCCTTCCTGATGCATATTATCCCTATTAATGATATGTGGTGAATCAACAGTCGTCTGTGCTCCATTGTTATTCTCAACATTCTCGGATGCCATTTTCAGATACTGCCACAAAATAAAAGTTAATTGATATGTCATATATTATCCTTATATTCTGACCGACCAATTAAATACCATACAAATAAACTTAGGTAGGTCATACTAGCGAAGGAATTCCCCGTCTCTCCCCTCCTAGTTCTATTCTCACATCTTAACCAGGGATCATATCCCTAAGCTCTGATACCAACTGTGACGCCCCCAAAATTAGGTATACATCACCCATCTTGGGTCGTCAGATACATAGTACAAAATACAAATACAACTGTCGTGTACAATACGACAAAACATAACTGTGAGTTTGAATACAATTATTGTCTACTAGAGACTATACAAACTCAAAAGGAGTCCTCATTACAATTAACAGAATAGTGAGGACTACTAATACTATCATCTGGTCCATCACTCCGTTCTCAGACTCGTCCCAGCTATATTCTCATTTCCTGAAGAGAACAGTGAAAGAAAGGGTGAGCTCAACTAGCCCAGTAAGAAATATTATGACTAAGATAATGCAGAATAAATTATCATTAGCCTTCAACAGTGTTAAACTGATAAAATATAATGAATATCAAGTTTAACTGCAGCGGAACAAATAATCCATTAAAAGAGTCAAGTAGAGAATAAAATCTACTATCTTCTATGATTTAAAAGGTTTTTCAACACTGTTATTGCTGGGACTCAACTTAACAAAATAATTCACATCATCGAATCACCCCTGTACTACGGCCAATGATATTCTTTAGTATCACGACCACAATTATCAATGCACTACGGGCCAAGAATATTTGTGTATTCATTAATGGTCATGATCATGCCAACAACTGTTCATCAATGCACTACGGGCCAATGAGGACTTTTACCACATCATTTGTAATATTACGGTCATGATTATACCGAATGATCCCTAGTCATAATCATACCAAGTCTATCTATGCACTACAGGCCACAAATGACTTTCAATATTTTATAAACATGAGGATGATGACAATGATATAAGAATTCAATAAAACAAGTTCAAGAATTAATTTATCCAAGAATTAACAACGTCCAAATTGTCAATATGATAATGCTTTGTGGAGTAAAATTCAAGAATTCCTAGAAGAATATTTCCATGAAAAGATACTAGATGAAGCGCAAATATCAAAGATATTCCACTAATTTCATGGAGTATAGAAGTCAAAACTTTAACCAATTGAGTATAATAAAGAATGGAATAACAAAAGAAATCACCATGCATGCGATAGACCGCACAGACAGGTTATTCCAACAGAATAATAAATAATAGAACCAGGTCCGGCGTAAAATGCACAGACAGGATATTCCAACAGAATAATAATAAAGACGGAATCAGGTTCGGTGTAAAACACACAGATAGGATGTTCCAAACAGAATAATAATAAAGACGAAACCAGGTCCGGTGTAAAACACACAGACATGATGTTCCAACAGAATAATAATAAAGACGGAACCAGGTCCGGTGTAAAACACACAGACAGGATGTTCCAACAGAATAATAATAAAGACGGAACCAGGTCCGGTGTAAAATACACAGACATGATGTTCCAACAGAATAATAGAAGAATGTCACCAAGTATAGGGTAGACCGCGTATACAGGTTATTTCAACAGAATAATAAGAAATGGAATAACAACAGTTCTCTTCATGAATAAGAAAGAATAACACCCCTTACCGTTTTAAAGAAGAACTGAAATAAGAAAGTAGTTAAGTAGCAGAATACTTTTCTTCTCTCTCTCTATAGTTTCTCTCTATAGTTTCTCTCTCTAGAGTTCAGTGAATTCGTAAAAAATAATGAAGGAATGAGCTGCTATTTATAGAAAAATAGAATGCATAGTAACTAATTCATGAACGGTCCAGTTTGATTACTTTAATCTGACGGTTCATACTTAAAGAAAAATCTTTTAAATAAAATATAATATATTCTATTTATAGAATAACTATAATAAAGTATTCTGTTTTATATAAAAAGATGTTTCTGTTTTATTACGTTAATAATACGAATAAAACAAAACTTCATTATCGCTAAATAATTCATATTATTAACTGACAATAATTGAATCAAACGGAGTGATTTCTCACATAAGCATTAATAATCAATACCGTGTGCTACTATGCAACCACACGCATTACTGTACTTTTACTACCGAGTAGTTCAACAGTATCAATGGTAAAACTTCCGCCGTTATTTTTAATAAAATATTTTTGTCGTTTTCTTAATCCGACAATAATTCCGTTGTGGGGTCCACCAATGATTGTGCCGTTGTACGAATATTCCCTGTTAAAACGAATATTCCCCGACCAATCGAATATTATATAACAACTTGCGAACTTTTGTAAAATTTATAAATATTACCCACAATTATAACATTATATCAAATTAACTCCATAATATTCAAAAATGATATTTATAGAAAATTCATCTTTATTTATAAAAGTTGGGGTCTTACAGTAGATGCTATTCTCTACTTGACTCTTTTAATGGATAGCTTGTTCCGCTGCAGTTAAACTTGATGTTTGTTATATTTTATTAGTTTAATACTGTTGAAGGCTAACGATAATTTATTATACATTATCTTAGTCATAATATTTCTTACTGGGCTAGTTGAGCTCTCCCTTTCTTTCACTGTTCTCTTCAGGAAATGAGAACGTAGCCGGGACTAGTCGGGGAACGGAGTGACGGTCCAGATGATAGTATTAGTAATCCTGACTATTCTGTTAAATAATGTGACAATAAATGTAATGATGACTTATTCTGATAGTGGATATTGTCTAGAAGACAATATTTATATTAAAACTCACAGCTCTCTTGTTGTATATTAAAGATTGTATTTGTATTCTGTACCATGTATTTGACGACTTAGAATAGGTGATGTATACCTATTTTGGGGGCGTCTCATTATCGTTATACGTCTATAGCGATACTTTTCATGTAAAAATATTAAAGTTGTGAAAATATCAATTTCTTATATTTATTGTCCAAACACTTTGATATATTCAACCAACATGTGCATGATAGTACTAATTTACTACAACATAGAGATAGATGGAAGTGGTTAGTATAAAATTTATTTTTAGGTAAATTCGTCAATTGACCAATATAATACTGACACGCAGGCAAGGTTCTATGTGTGTCATTATTTTATTGGTCAATTGACCAACTTGGCCAAAAATTAACTTCATACTAACCGGATCCGAGATAGATAGTGTGACACCCCCAAAATAGGTATACATCACCTATTCTGAGTCGTCAAATACATGGTACATAATACAAATACAAACTTAAATATACAAAATGAGATGTAAATTTTAATACAAATATTATCTTCTAGACAGTATTCAAACTTAAAATAAGTCCTCAATACATTTATTATCACACTATTTCAGAAAATAGTGAGGACAACTAATGCAATCATCTGGACCGTCACTCCGTTCACCGACTAGTCCCAGCTATATTATCATTTCCTGAAAAGAACAATGAAAGAAAAGGGTGAGCTCAACTAGCCCAGTAAAAAATATTATAACTAAGATAATGCAGAATAATTTATCGTTAGCCTTCAACAATTTTAAACTGGTAAAATATAATAAACATCAAGTTTAACTGCAGCGGAACAAGCAATCCATTAGAAGAGTCAAGTAGAGCATAAAATCTACTATCTTCTATGATTTAAAAAGTTTATCATCAATTTTATCGCTGAGACTCATCTTAATAAATAATTCACATTACTGAATTATCCATGCACTATGGGCAAATGATATTCTTTAGTATCACGACCACAAATTATCCATGCACTACGGGGCAAAGATATTCGTGTTTTCATCAATGGTCATGATCATGTCAACAATTGTCCATCAATGCACTACGGGCTAATGAGAACTTTTACCACATCATTTGTAATATTACGATCATGATTATACCGAATAATCCCTGATCATAATCATACCAAGTCCATCAATACATTACGACCACATATGACTTTTATCGTAATATAAGCATGAGGATGATGATAATGATATAAGAATTCAATTAAATGAAAGCAAAGTATAAATTTTTAAAGATTTATAATTTAATTTATCCAGAATTTAATAATATCCAAATTGTCATGATACTGCTTTGTGGAGTAAAATTCAAGAATAATATTGTATCAAAAATGATTTGGACAAAAAAATTAATTTTTATCATAAATAGTACCCCGGGTGAATAGTAATCGAGTAAATAGTACCCCGTGAATAGTACTTCAGGAATAGTAATCCCGTGAATAGTACTCCGGCATGAAAAAGTTAAAACTTATCAAGAATGTTCAGAATAATATTTTCATAAAAATATACTGGATGAAGCGCAAATATCAAGGATATTCTACTAATTTCATGGAGTATAGAAGCCAAAACTTTAACAAAATGAGTATAGAAGCCAAAACTTTAACAAAATGAGTGTAAAATTCGAAATTTGAAACGAAATAATATTATTTACATACTACATAGTATGGAATAAAATATTATTTCATATGAATATTGAACAAAAATAATATCCCTTACCTTAAAAAAAGAGTATTTCGACTGGTAGGGCGTGAATATTCTTGAATAAATTTTTTACTATTTTCTACGCTCAAAACTTCTCAAAACTCTAAAGAAATATGCTCAATATTATAGAAGAAGAATTCTCTGATTCTGGTGTGATTTTCAATTCTAACTAAGCATATCCTATTTTTAGGAGAATGGAAGGAGTACTGTTAATAAATTTTCACGGGCAAAACAATTTAAAAACTCACGGGCCGAATTTGAATTCACAGACGTCCCTATTTTTTAAAAATAAGAATATAATATTCAAATAAAACAAATAACACTACTAGAAATTCGGCATATAGCGACGAGCTATAGCGACGGTCGGCACGGAACCGTCGCTATAGGGTATCTATAGCGACAGTCGGCATGGAACCATCGCTATAGAGTGTCTATAGCGACGCTCGACACGTAACCGTCGGTATAGAGGTTTTTTAAAGAAAAACCCTCCCACTTTCCCCCAAATTATTTCAGTATCTTCGCTCCAATTTTTTCCCTAAATTATCTTCATTCGTGATTTTGACAGAAGGAGATTCAGCTAAAGCAAAATGGAAGACAACATTTTGCAGCTTCGGGATGATATTTTTGACGAAATAGGTGTTCCCACCACCAAAGTATCTCCTCCTCTCTCCCTCGTTTCTGTTGCAATTTGTATCATTTTTCATATACTCCTACGCAAAGGTAGGTCCCCTGCTTTGCTTTGGTTCATACTCTCCGCATGGCAGGAGTAAGTTTTTTGCTCTTGAACTTTCTAGATCAGCTAGATTTATTTTTGCTTGTAGTGTATAAATATTTGAGAAATTTGTTTTGTCATGTACCTCATGCTATCTACCATTTCGAGGTTTGTGTTTATTAATAGTAATTTTAGTGCAAAAATAAGCTTTGTGCTAAAAGTATCGGATCTGATTATTTTGAGAGTGGGTGTATTTTTTTTATTAGATTTTAGCTCGAATCGTTCAAATACTGAGTGTAATTTTTGCCGTCTTAGTAGTTTTCTATTGGTTAGATACATGCCTATTCTGTATACGGTATGTGTAGACTATAACAATACAATATGTTTCAACGTCAGATTATGAATGCTTATGTTGCTTTTAACTTATATTCTACTTTTTCTTATTAGCTGCTAGCAATGATTGGAGAGCAGTTTGATCATGGAGATGAAATTTGTGGAGTTGTTGTCAATGTCAGAGCTAGGCAGGAAAAAATAGCTTTGTGGACCAAGAATGCTGCAAATGAAGCAGCTCAGGTGGTTTCTTTAAAAACTAAAAATTTCCGTTCACGCTAACCAGTTAACTTTTTGTGCATGAGTTTTCATTTTCTCTGTCTTGTTATTCGAATATAAAATGTTTGCTACTTACTTCCAAGTAGAATTTAGCCATGGAAATAGACGAGATATAAGCTAACACTTTGATCTATGTAAAACTTGTGTATAAATGTTTAATCTAACTCTACTTAAATACTCAACCAAGTGTCTTGGAGTGTAAGACTTTGATAGACTTAAGCGCG
This sequence comes from Panax notoginseng, assembly GCA_016801055.1. Taxonomy (NCBI): domain Eukaryota; kingdom Viridiplantae; phylum Streptophyta; class Magnoliopsida; order Apiales; family Araliaceae; genus Panax; species Panax notoginseng. Next base: position 15,524,711 of record CM029013.1, on the reverse strand, counting down.
CGCAGTGCCTACTGCCTACTGCCTAGCTAGTCCAGCAACCCATGGAAATTTAAGTACCGTGATATTTGGTTCTAACTAGTGGCAAATCATTTAATTTTCTAAGTGCCAGAATCATGATGTCTCTATCCTTGTGCAAGTAAATTTAAATGGTCTTTGTTTATACTGTTTGATGTGCAAATGAAATCCGTCCAAACACTTGGGGACAATTTTGTCATTTGCCCAAATATATACTACCCTCCTATTAGATTGAAATATCTTGCTAATCTGGCAATGTTTTCCCGGGTCAGTCTTCGTTTTCGAGTAACTTAAATAGTAGGTCCTCTCCTATTGACTCATTCTGTGTGACAGAGAGTTTTGAGTAAGCTGGACGTAGAAACCATATCGGGCATTAATCAGCCTCGTGAATAATAATTGTTATATATCTATTTTACTAGTTATTTCGTAGTTATTATTTTGAAATTCTTACTTATATTCCATGTCAATCAAGAGCTAGCAATCATGCATCCTTATGTAGTCACTCCAATAATTTGTGTAGTTATCAGTTATGATAGGGTTATCATGTCAATTTGAAGTTTATGATGCAAACAACAGTACTTTAATGAATAGATATATATATATATATATATATATAGAGAGAGAGAGAGAGAGAATGCAAAAAAATATAAGTGTCAAAAATCTTATAGTATTTAACTTAGTATCAAAATGTATAATAAAATTTATAGAGGTAATGTATGAATAAACAATGTATATGCTAAAACAACAATATAAAATTATAATTATAATAATTTAAAATATAAGTTTATTTATTCAAACTAAAAAATAATTGTTATATATATATGCCTCGTACTTTTGTTGAGTGGATTAGAGTTTTTTATATGAGTTTTTTTTGGCAATTTATTATACTACATTATTGATAATTTAAATGTGTAATCCATTATCGATACTAGTGTATCTCTTAGAAGTACAAATAATTAGTAGTTAATAAATTAATGAACATTATAAATTATTTAAAAGTATTAATGATTACAAACTTTATTGTTTTGATCAATATGGAGTAAATGAATAACATTATCTTGGACTATTTTTCCTAAAGATGATTTTAAATATATACGGAGTATAAATTATCATCATATTTTGAAGTGGAGAAACCAATACATTTAACTAGTAAAATTTGACCACCGTTGAAAGGAACTAAAATATGCCTCATGATATATAACGTAGTTATTATTTTGAACTAAAATATCTTTTATGTTTTCTCTATCTTGTTATTATGTGATGTTTCTCCAACCCTTATAGAAACTTGACCCACTTGACAGGTTTTTGCCTTTTTCCTTTTGGGTTAATGTTCCTACCTCGTGCATGCTGATCCAGAATTTGCAGGATTCTTGATAGGTTTTTGTGTTTTTTTTGGCAGTTGAGTATTGGGAAGCAGTGGAAGGAGGTCCTTGATTACAAGGACATCACAGGTTTCATATTTCATGTAAGGAAATCCGTTTCCTCTATGTGAGACACAATCATATACCTATATTTGGACAACTGTTCCTTAAATCTTTAGAAGTTAGTTATTAGATTAAATACACATACTGCTATTCTATCTCAGGAGGATGCAAAGAAGCTCGACAGAGGTGCCAAGAATAAATACACAGCATGAGGTAAAACATTGTTTGAGTTCGAAACTGGTGCAATATATAGTGCATATATGCAGCAAAAAGCTATAAAACATTGTTTGTATCTCCTGCATTGCCACCCTGCAAGTTTCATAGTACTGGAATGCTTGGTTTTTCTGATTTGCTAGTCCATTGTGCACAACATGCTCAAGTAGTGTCATTTTCTTCACGTCTTCCAACTTTGTCTGAAATTGGATGGAGTTATTATTCTGTAATAAGTTTTCTCCTTACAGGCAGAGCCTTCCCTCGGATTATCCCTAAGTAGCCAGGAATTTGAAGGTCACAACACTGCTTGGTGGTTATGGTAGAGATTCAAGTATGTGGTTAAAGTAGAGATTCAGAGGGAAAAGTAAGGACAGCAACAAGAAGCATCTGCGTACTAATGCAGAAAATGAAAATGTAGTGCCCAGTTCCATCAAAGTGAGTGAGCAAGAGATCACATCTCCCACTATTATTCATGATAACATGAGCAATTCTTTGTGTTGCATTTCACTGCCAGGCCAAAGTGAATCATCGTGCTGTGATGTTGCAGTGGATTTCAAAAGTAAATTTTTATCAAAGGATGTCATGAGAAAGGAGGCTTGTCCAATCGATTTTGGCGATGGAACTGCTGCATGAAGCTGTTTGCTAAAAGGCGGCAGTGGTCATACTGAGAAGAAATATGAAGGAGGGTTGATGGAACATTTGTATTGTGAAAGATTGTATTGTGAATGATTGTAATGTTGTAAAATATCTCTTCTTATATTGTAATGTTGTAGTGTGAATGATTTTAGATGATGTGTATAATATTTTTTATATTTTATTTTATATTGTATTTGTGTTTGTTGAATAAATGTGCATTATTAATTATTTTTTTTAAATATAAAAAGGCTATAACGACGGTCATTGACCGAGCTATAGTGTTCTATAAAACACATCCCTATAGCGTCGCTATAGAGATCTATAGTTACGGTCATGACCGTAGCAATAACTCTCAGCGACCGTTAGTAAAGAGCAAATACACGATTTTGCCATGACCTATAGCTAGGATCGGTGACCGTCGCTATAGTCTAAAAGACCGTCGCTATAGGCTTTACCGACGAGTTCTATGGCGATGGTCGGCGATGGTCGGCGACCGTCGCTAAATTTTTTAGCGACGGTCTTTTGGCCTATAGCGACCGTCGGCGACCGTCGCTATAGGCTGATTTTCTAGTAGTGTAACTTTATATAAAATATAATATATTCTATTTTATATAAAAAATAAAACTTATATATATATATATATATATATATATATATATATATATATATATATACACACCGGATCCGGTCCGGGAGTCCGGATTTTCTTAAAATCCGGACCTTTTTTTTTTTTTTTTTTTTTTTTTTTTTCAAAACAACTAAAAAAAAATATTTAATATTTTATGGAACTGAAATTTTTTCATAATATAATGTTTTGGGTGTGTTTTGAATACCTATACCAAAAAGTGGTGGTACAGTCTGCACAGACTGTACCACCATATTTTGTTATACGTACCCAAATCACGCCCAAAACACTTTATTATGAAAAAATTTCAATTCCATAAATTTTTTTTTTTTTTTTTTAGTTGTTTCAAAAAAAAAAAAAGCAAAAAAAAAAAAAAAATAAAGGTCCGGATTTTATAGAGTCCGGGATCCCGGACTGGATCCGGACTCTATATATATATATATATATATATATATATATATATATATATACAGAACCAATCAGGTGATGGCTCCCTTAATTTGTTAAAATGCGGACCTTTTTTTAAAAAAAAAAACAACTAAAAAAAATATTTAATATTTTATGGAATTGATATTTTTCCATAATATAATGTTTTGGGCATGATTTGAATACCTATACCAAAAAATGGTGCTACAGTCTGAACAGACTGTACAGACCTGTTTTGTTATACGTATCCAAATCACATCCAAAACATTGTATTATGAAAAAATTTCAGTTCCATAAAATATTAAACTTTTTTTTAGTTATTTTTAAAAAAAAACCAAAAAAAAAAGTCCGTATTTTAACAAAGTAAGGGAGCCCTTACAGAAACCGGACCCTATATATATATATATATATATATATATATATATATATATATATATATATATATATAAATAATAATAATTAGTACTCCCCCGTGCCCCACCCCACCCCACCCCACCCCACCCCACCCCACCCCACCCCAAACTCATTCACACACACACACACACACACACACACACACACACACATATATATATATATATATATATATATATATATATATATATATATATATATAATGATTCTCCCCACTCATGACGCTTTGATTTCACCTCCCCACATTTCATTTTTCTTTGTGGGTTCCACATGTGGCCCCTACCTTTATTACTGAATAGCTTTCTACCGATTATTTTAAAAAATGGGTAAATGAAGGTTCATATAATAAGTAAAATTTATAACAAATACTTCATAAAAATCATCTCAATATTTTTAACAACATTTATTCATCATTATTATTATTCGCAATATTTAATAACAAGATCATTCCCAGTAAAGATGAGATTTTCCAATAAGGATTTATCCATATTGGCGTGCAATTAGGTGACCAAGTCTCTCCTCGACAAAATTTTCTAGATATCGTCAATATTGCAAACGATAATATGAATAACTGTATTGTCTCAATTATTGATTTAATAATATATAAAATATCGACAATAATTGAATCAAATAACGTGAGATACTATGCATCAATTACTGTAACAATAATTGAACAAAATTGAGTGAGTTCTCACGTAAACATTAATGATCAATACCGTGTGTTACTATGCAACCACGCGTATTATTGTACTTTTAACACCGGGTATTTTAACAGTTAACGGTAAAACTTTCGTCGTTATTTTTATAAAAAAATATTTTTGTCATTTTTTTATTTTTACAATAATTTCGTTGTGGGGTCCACCAATGATTGTGACGTCGTACGAATATTTTCTGTTAAAACGAATATTCCCTGACCAATTGAATATTATATAACAACTTGTTTACTTTATAAAATTTATAAATATTACCCACAACTATAATATTAAAATAAATTCAAACCTTAATATTCATAAATAATGTTTATAAAAAAAATTTTTATTCATAAAAGTTATAGTCTTACGGTTAGTTTAGTGTGATAAATGAGTTAGAATTCATCCTTTCATTCCTCCTCCGACTTATCGTGGGAAGAAACACCTGACGGCTGACCCCTTTTGTTTTTCGTTTCCCTGTTGCACCTCCATACATCAACAAGATATGTAGGTTACTCTAGTTTAGACAGGCCCAATAAGCCAGCTTAGCACGGAACTCTCCTGCAATGGGTCACCCAGGCCCATTTTCACTCTCCTTTATTAGCTTAGTCTCTTCAACCATCCAAGATAAGAAAGAGTACGGTCGTATCAGAGGTCTGTGCCTTCTTTCTTGTTTCTCTTTGTGAACAAAATCCATGGCGTCCCTATCCGGACGCACAAACCCATTTCCTCCGTCCTTTAATCGGAGACCTGGCACTAAACCGGTAACCATCCCGAACAAACTTAAACCAGAATCAGAAACAGAACCAGAACCATTTTTTGAGCAAACAAATTCACTCACTGTAACAGAGAAAGGTACTACAATTACTACTAGAACAAGAATCGACAGAGTTAAGCTGAAGGAGAGAGAAAATAGAGAGAGAAAACAGGAAGTCAACAACAAGATAGCGTCACAGAAGGCAATATCAATAATATTGAGAAGAGAGGCCACAAAAGCTGTGATTGAGAAGAAAAGAGGCCTCAACAATTCGAAGAAGCTTTTGCCAAGAACTGTTCTTGAAGCTCTTCATGAGAGAATCACAGCCTTGCGTTGGGAGTCTGCTCTTAAGGTCCATTCATTGCCCGTTACTTGTTCGAACCATCATTTTAATATGCTTGTTAAAGTCTTCATCTTTTTATCACAAATGCCATATATGAGCAATTTTAGCAAGGATATCTAGGCCAAGATAATATAAATTGTTAATGGGTTGTGCCTCTATTTTAAAATCCCCAAAAAGGGTCCCGTTTACAAATTTTCGGATATATTCTCCCGTTTGTAAAATTTGGTGGCATGCTAAAGAAATTATGGTGAAAAACTTTAGGAAACTGTTTCATTTTATATACACTTTCATCACAAAAAAAAAAGAAGCACTCATTTTGTGGATTTTTTTTTATTTTTTTCAAATAGGACTATTTTGTGGACCGAGGGAGTATTTTGTTTCATGTTTACCTCTAAATTGATTGATTGGTTAGTCTAGTAGTGATGACATGATAATGAAATTGTGATATCAAACTTGAGGCCATTATGTTGTTTTGTACTACTATCATAAGAAATGGGTCTGTTTTGCGGAACAGAGGGAGTATTTTTCTTTTCTTTCAAACATTATAGTTTTGTTAAGAAGAAAACCATACCTTATGGATTAGCTCAGTGGGCAATAGTTTCATTGTAAAGTATATTCTTTGGTCTCACTGGCATCAATAATTCTCACGGGCCTACTCAAGCTGATTTTCGAAATGAGTTCAATCCTGGGCGTGGTTGGGTCCATCAGCCAATAAAGGAAAGGAAAGGAGAATAAAGAATCTTAGCTAATTGTAGATTAGCTAAGACATATTGAATGAACTTCATTTCACCTTGTGCAGTATTGCAATAATATATCATTTGGTTCGCTAAGATTTTAGATAGTGACAGGTGTGAGAACAGTTGTTTGAATTTGTGGTGCATTTTTCTTTATGCTCTATAAAGAATCTGTTAACATGAAAACAATTATTTTTCCGTATCTCGGATCAGGCAAAATTGTTGGGGTTAGGAGTATTTTGGGCATGGGAGTATTAAATGTAGATATATAAAGAAAATGAAGCAGGGCATGTGAGATGAAGAACTGAGAGTGAAAACAAAAGGGTGAACCCGGAGTACAGGTTTGATTGGATGAGGTGAGATGATATTTGTTGTGAGCTTGTGATGTTAGCAACTTGTGCAAGAACAATTATAATTGCCATAGCGAGTTGTTTAGATTCAAGGCTTGCAAGGATGAGACAAGGATTAAGAAAGATGACGGATAGGTAATAATGAAAAACACTTCAAAAGTATAGGCAATGGATACATAAATGTACATTTGTTAGCTAATCCAAGTAGTGCAGAAAAGGCTTTGTTACGTATTCATTAAAGTTTATTGAGATGTGAATTATTTAGACTTGTTTCGACTTTCATCTAAATAAGAACTAGAACTAGGTGAGATCTGCCAATGCAGTTTATGCGTATTAGTTCAGGAGGTAGTATAATATATGTTTTGAGGCAATTGAAGGAGCTGTAGGCTGTGTTTGTATATTATGCCTGATGAAAGATGGATGCTCATACTTGGCACCATTAGTATATTTAATTTATACCCAACAGGTTCTAGGCGTTAACACTAGTCAGTATTATTGCCCTTGATTTCCTCTGAAGGCCAAGTTAAAAGTTAAATCAATTATATGGCATTTTACTAATAAATAAATAAATAAATTATATGGTGAATGAACTAATATAATATCTGTCCACTTTCATATTGCTTCTTCTTTAGAAAGATAATTCCATTGCCGAATCTGGAAATCATATACTATATTTTTTATCAAGATATTTTTGTTCTAATTCCACAAATCTTTTAATTTTTTTTTGGAAAATTTATTTGCAAATATCATTTTTTAAATAGTAACAATTTGTCTAATATAAAACTATTTATTTTCAGGTTTTTGAACTACTCCAAGAGCAGCTTTGGTACAGACCAAACTCCGGAATATATATCAAGCTAATCGTCATGCTTGGAAAATGTAAGCAACCTGAGAAAGCCCATTCACTATTTCAGGCCATGATTGACGAAGGTTGTGTTGTGAACCATGAATCCTACACTGCCCTTTTATCTGCCTACAGTCGAAGCGATCATCTTAACAAAGCATTTTCCCTCCTTGAACAAATGAAGAACACTTCTAATTGTCAGCCTGATGTATTCACGTACTCAATCCTCTTAAAATCATGCCTGCAAGTTTATGCCTTTGATAAAGTGCAAAATCTTCTTTCTGACATGGCATCTCAAGGAATAAAACCTAACACAATTACGTACAATACACTCATCGACGCCTATGGGAAAGCAAAAAGGTATTGCATTCACCTTTCACCTTTGTAATTTTGAGTGTGCTATCTATTTGTTGGGAAAATGATAGATTTAATGAAATGCATTTCCTGATTTCCATAATTTAGTATCTATAAAGTTTTAAAAAAGAAAGTGATAGGCATAGTTGTTAGAATCTTACGATACGCGATACATATCATACGATATGATACATAGACAATTCGATACGTGTTGCAGGGTGAATCGAAAATGACACCGTATCTTACTATTCAGTTATCTCGATTCGATACGATTCTTACGAAATGATACAATGCATGATATTTTTTAAAATTAGCAACTGACTTGAAAAAGTTTTTATGTAAAAGCAAAAAAGTACAAACAAAACCTAAAGGCTTCTACCATTTCAAATGAAGAGGCTTTTTAGTGTAAATATATTTTATATCGCTTGATGAGCCTTTAATCACTTTTTAGATTTTTATATCTTCTTCAGAATGTTGCTCTATTTTTCTCACAGATGCATAAATCTCCGCTTGTTAATTTGAATTATTCTCTTTTATTTTATTGATTCTGAATTTTTGTTTTCTCTTATTACTCTATAAAGATTACTAAAAATAATTTTTAATAAATTAATTTAGAATATTTTGGCTGCTATCTAAGTGTAAAATTTATTTTTAGTCTATAATAATATTTACTTGACTACTTGTATATATAGTCAAGCTAATATATGCTTGATTGTCCAATAAATTGCGTGTTTTATATGTTTAAATATATATTACCACAATTTTCATTTCATTTTCGTATTGTACGATACGACACGATACATGAAACACGATATGTGGGTCTTCGATACACGATACGATTCTCGATTTGACAACTATGGTGATGGGAGAACAATATTTAAGAAATGAAACAGCCATCACTTTCACCATTGTCACTGCTGAAACCACTTACCAAGACACCATTGCTACTCTGATAGTTTCCCACATTGTTGATGGCATTCCGCAACCTGCGTTCATCATTATTTTTGATTTTCTTCCCATGATTCAACTAAATGTGAAAACTTGTTTGTTCCTTTTAAATTTATCCACCGTCTGGCAACCTGATAGAGCCTTATATTTTGACAATACCTGCCAGAAGAAAATGACTCACTTTTTCCATTCCCTTTAAGGTTCACTCAAATGGAATCAACACTTGTTGAAATGCTTCGCCAGCAGGAATTTGGGCCTGATGTATGGACTATGAACTCCACACTGAGAGCATTTGGCAACAGCGGGCAAATTGAAACAATGGAGAAGTGTTATGAGAAGTTTCAAAGTTCGGGGATTCAACCCAACATCAAGACCTTCAACATACTCTTAGATTCCTATGGGAAAACTGGTAATTATGAGAAAATGAGCGCTGTAATGGAATACATGGAGAAATATCACTTCTCATGGACACTTGTCACTTACAATGTAGTAATAGATGCATTTGGAAGGGCCGGTGATTTGAAACAGATGGAGTTTTTATTTAGGTTGATGCAGTCAGAGAGGATCAAACCAAACTGCGTCACACTATGTTCACTTGTAAGAGCTTATGGGAAAGCTGGAAAAGCTGACAAAATTGATGGTGTTCTACGATTTATTGAAAATTCAGATGTTACACTTGATACTGTGTTTTTTAACTGCCTCGTGGATGCTTTTGGGATGATGGGATGTGTTGCAGAGATGAAAGGAGTGCTTGAATTGATGGAGAGGAAAGGATGTAAGCCTGATAGGATTACATATAGAACCATGATTAAAGCTTATTCCATGAGTAGAATGACTAGCCATGTTAAAGAGCTCAAGGATGTACTTGCTTCATTGGAGAGGTCTTCATCAGGAATGAAAAAGATCACCTTCTGATAAGAAGAATTACAGGTTAAACCCATCAAAAGTAAGTTTTCATCACTTTTGTAAGTACTACTAACTTTCTCTGTAAATTATGAAAATAAAAAATGGAAAGCAGTAGAAAATGGCAGACTGATTAATATGGTCCTTTAATCTAGCAAATTACAATTATTAGTTTGTGCTCAGATTTTATTTATTATATAGAAACAATGGTACTTTCTAAAACTATTTCAGAAAATTTCTTGGTGTTCATTTGGAAACACATTTTTTAAGTACATTTTTTTGTAGTTGCCTTTTTATTAATACCTATGAAAATGTTAATGACACTTCCCAGAAAAATTAAGTATTAGTAGAAAACCAAAAATAAAATAAAAATATTTAAAAAGTGTTCCCGAATGAACATTTAGCTTTTTTTGTTCAGTTTTTGTATCCTAGACTTTGAACTGCTCTTGATGGAATCTTCTTAGAGATCCAATCCAAGGGATCACTGTCCCGTTACCTAGTGGTTTTGTCTGTGTACAATTGCACATATATTCTGGTAACGTAGTTTTCAACCACTGCATGCATTACCAATTTGGAATTTATTACTCCAGTGAAATTTTGTTGCAGAGGATAATATCTTGTACTTTCCTGCCTTGTCTAGAAGTTGCAAATTTGCATAATATTATTGTTGGTTTACAATTGCTTCACTGGTACTACTGTTTGCCATAGTAAAACTAAAGTGCTTCAAAACATATCAATCTAGTAGACTGAGGGAACAGATGTTCTCCTGAAATTCTCACTGTTTCAGATAGCTTCAACATACTTTACCAGGATCAAGTTTTTCTTTGCAAGTGTACTCTTTGCGTTTTGAAATATTTGTCTTTAACTTTTCCTTAGAGTCGGTTGATGTTCTTTTTTCATTTACTACTTAAAAATATAAAATCAAGTGATACTTCTTTTAGGTAAGCGCTTTAATAATTCAGAAAGTAAACAATATTTTTTTTTCTTCCGAGTGGTCTTTCGTAATATTTTTTGAGAATAAAGATGTAGAATTTTGACGAAATGCTAGACGCTGGAAGCAGCGAATTATAAAGGAGATGTCTTTGTAGAATTAATTTCTATTAGCTGTTAGCTTTTGACTCTTAAAAAGCATTTTAGTAAAATACATCGATTTTTAGCGATGGCGGCTAAGTCTATACACATGCAAGGTGTTTTCTTTCCAATCTATTAACCTTTATCATCCACGTTACTAATGATAGATGTCTACCAGGCAGCCTGGTAAATTACTTGAATGTTTGTAATGTAACACCTTGTCACGCATTGAAAGATATGAAAAAAATTTGTCTGAATATAAGAAATTAAGTTACTAACAATAGTATCTTCAATTATGATCTTTTGGGTAAGCCTGTGATGAGCTAAGATGACCCAAGAATATACTATTGAGCTAGTGGTTTAAGGCCTTATTTGGATGAATTTGATTTAATTCGGACTTGAGATTTGACCAAGATTTGTCCCGGATTCGAGATTTGACCTGAGTTGTTTCATATTGTATCAGAGCCGACTCTCGAAAGCTCAAAGCTTGGTTTGGGTTATCCAATCGGGTTGTCTGAGATGGGGATACGAAGGCTGGTGATATTATCTCGCAATGGAAAGATATCCGGAGGTGGAGACACGAAACCAACCGATATTATCCCACAATGGCTAGAGAGACAAATATCTTTGGACTGTGTGTTTGGTCGGTTCTGACAATAACGTTAGAAATTTAAGTGGGAGAGTTTGTAACACCCCAATCCCACATCGAAAGATACAGAAAAAATTTGTCTGCATATAAAGAATTAAGTAACTAACAATAGTACCTTTAATCATGACCTTTTGGATGAGCGTGGACTAAGATGACCCAATAAGATACCATTGGGCTAGTGATTTAAGGTCTTGTTTGGATGGATTTGATTCGGACTTGGGATTTGACCCAAAATTTATTTCGGACTCAGGATTTGACTTGGGTTGTTTCATATAGTATCAAAGTCGACTCTCGTAAGCTCAAGTAGGTATCCAATCAGGTTGCCTGAGACGGGGACACGAAGACTGGTGCTAAGATGACTCAAAAAGATACTATTGGGCTAGTGGTTTAAGGCTCTGTTTGGATAGATTTGTTTCATATGGTTGTTTCGTGTAAGCCGGAGAATTGTAGTACCCTTTACATTTTATATCACTCTACTATAAGAAACTGATGGTTCTTAATTTTTGGAGCCTAATATTAATGCAAATCCAAAATCTTCATGACATGTGAAGTGGGTTTTTGTTACTTGTTACCGAGTCAGTTTCTGTCTTTCTGATGTGGCAAAGATGTATGGGATTAAATAGCGTGGTATACATTTTGATGTAACCGGTTTGTTTCATCATCTCAGATACATCTTCTTTGGCTACAGGTGGGGGGAATACAACTATCTAAGGTTAATCCCCTGATCTCACTTTAGTTCTGTTTATGTTTCTCTCTTTTTCAGATTTATTTCTCTGATTGGCAGTTAAGTAGTATCAGAATATAACAAACCATATTAATTTGTATTCCCTGTAATAAAGTAGGCCGTCAGTGGAGGAGATACTTATCATGTAAGAGTTGAATGGTACAACCGTCCAAGTTGCAGTCCATCCCAAAAGTTATGTGAAGCATTCATCCGGTTAAACTAGTAAATTTGGCGAACAGAAATACTACTGGGCGGTGGAGAAATTAATACATAATATAGGAAGAAGTCATCTCGGGTATGGTCTACAGTACCTTTTAACAATGGTCCATTTATATATGATCAGATTCATACAATAGTATCCACATAAGTTCAACTCTGTTTGAAAGAAACCAAGTCTTGCATAGTGTTTGTGCCTCATTTTACTGGATACGTTTGTATAACAAACCAACATCATTTTCATGATTATGCAGAGACCGAAGCATGTTCAATGATCAATTCTGAAGTTTGGCTGTTTGATATACATCCAGGACAGGTCTTGCAAATGAACTAGATTGGAGTTGCTGTAGAAGTCCTATTCGTGCTGCTTAGAGACAGAAAAAGAGCGACTCAAGGTGGCGGTTGCACTCATCCAACCAACCCTTGAAATGATATTCTGCTAATGATCTTGGCAGTGGAGCTGATATATATATATATATATATATATATATATATATATATATATATATATTTTGGATTGATAGCTTTTGAGACAATTCCATTACCTGAGATATCTTCACAAGTTTAGTCCAGAGAAAGAACTGATTAGTGGTTACAAGATCACCTTTTGGTCCAGTAGGTGCTAAATTAAAGCTGGTCCTGAATACAAAATTTTAGCCAGGGAGCTGCATATTTATTTGGAGTAAATGTTGGGCAAAGAGCATCGTAATTAGCGGAGTTGATTTACAAATGCTAGTTCCAACTTGTATAGAGATCGAGCATTGCTGAAAAAGACTGACAGGTTGGCCCAAAATATCAACATGTAAAAAAAATACTTGAATTACTCTCAACGGTTCCAGAAATGCAGACATGGTTGCAAGTACAAGTTTTTTCAGCTATTTATATCTTAATGATGTTTTGGCTTTTAATTTGTTGGGATACTTCTCTCTGGGTCTCTAGTATAACCATCTCTCATATAACCACTTTAAATTACATTAAGAATCAAGTATTGTGCTTTGGATAAATTTGATTTTTGTGATACTAAATTTGAGGATAATTTATATTATTATTATGTAATAATAATATAAATAAAACTCTTATAATTTTATAAAAGAGAATCAACATATTGATGGGACTCTTATTGTGAAATGAAAGGATTATTAAAGATAGAGGAGTAATGTTTTTACACACATATAAATACATGCCAGTGTAATAAATACATTATGTTGCTATAATTAATTATGTCATAAATATTTACTCATGCATGAGATTATATCTTGGTCAGCATTGATACATAGAAACAATAAATTAAGGTTATTTTTTACTTATTTTCCTTTTAAAAGTATAATAAATTAAGTCAAAAAGTTAGCTAAACAGTTACCCCTCTCAATAAATACAAGATGGACGGCAAAATCTTCTTTAGCTTCCGTTTAGGAAAATCCATGTTTCCTATTCGTTAAAGAGGAGAACAAATTTTTTTTCCCCATAGGTACCCCTGAAAATTGTACCTACGGGAAAAAAAAAAAAGGCGTGCCACAAGTAAAATAACTAAGGAATAAAAATGGCCCAAATGGATTTACGCAAAAAGGGCTCTTCTTCGTTGCCTGCATGTCCAGCCCATTACTACTCGCAGAGGACGAATGGTTTTTACAATCTTAGAGAGAGAAAATTTTAGAGAGAGAAAACTTACGGAACGAGCACGAAGACGAACCAGAACGAGGGATTTATACTCTTCTTATACATAAATTAATATATATATATATATATATTATTAATATATGCACGCAATTATGCACGCATATATAGAGAAGGAGGAGTTTGAGGGAGCGCTTAATGCTAGCGGGGCTGAAATTTGGTAGGGCAAATTTATTTGCTGTGAGTTGGGGTACGTTGCATCAGAGCAAAACCCTAGAAAGAGATAGAAAGCCTTAGCTGCGAATTGTTCCGGAGCTATTCGGAATTCAGGTATTTTCGTCCACAAGCCCTAGAATTTGGACTTATGCAAACCCTAGAATGAGGACTGGTGCTCGAATTGCTGCTGCTTAGGGTTCATTATGAGGCTATGAGTGTGTCATTCTGTATCATTTGATTATGCTAGTGCATTTTGATTGAATGCTTGGAGGGTTTGCATGCCAGGTGATGCATTTGTGGAGCTTTTTCAATTGAACTTGAATTTAGTGTGGTCTTGCTGGTGAAACAAACTCGGGGTTAGTGGTTATTTCAAACTCAGTGCCTTCATTTTTTTGTTGGTTCTGTTGAGATGCTCTTGTGAGAATTTGAATGTTATACTGGTGGTATTATACTGAACATAGAGATTACTAAAAAAGATTGAAGCAGGTTGCAAATTTGTAATATTTTCTATTTTTTTAATACAGCTATTAGAGTTATTTTCGTGGGAATTGGTTTGTGAGGTTTACATGATCCTATTACTTAATCACACTTTAACTTCATTAATCAAGCGATCAAGAATGTATCGTGGGTTAGTGGATTGACTAGTTACTACGACCTGGTTATTAAACAGTTATCCGCGGATTAGTCGATGGATAATAAATATATTCTCATGCATCTCCAAGCATATTCAGTTTATATCTCTGTTATATATGTGCTTTTCAACTTTTGACTAGTACCATTCTGGTTCGTCTGTTTTTGTTCAGCCCCTCTTGTTTGGTTTGTTAAAGCCTTTCCGAAGTCATAGCTAAGATCTTATATAAATTATGTACTTTATTTTTCTCAGTTTTTGCGTATCTCTGCAATCTATGTGTCCGTGGAAAACTGTTATTTCTCTTCCCAATCATGCTAGAGTTTTTAAGATAGTAAACTAGTTTGTAAAATATCATATAGGTCATTACTGCTATGGTGACTTTGTCATTTGCTAATATTTTGCAATTAATTGAGATAGGCCTAGGCTTCGAGTAGTGAATTGCTATCTGCCTTTTTAATGCCATTATTACAATTGATCTTTCTTTTCACGAGTATTGATAACTCTAATGGCTATGATTATGTTTAATTAAGTACAACTCTGAAGATTATAATTTTATGCTTTTACTTATCAGCTTTGTGTGTGCACGCCAGCTCTCATATGCCTTCAATTGTTAAATAATCTTATTATAGTATATTTTTTTAACTATATTTGTTTGGTTCAGTGGCAAAAGAACCTTGTTGTGTCTATGATCCTAGATATGCATTGATGTGTATTTACTATCATTACTGTAGGGTATTTCTTATACAGTTCCCATACCATTTGATGAATAGTAATGTGTTTTAGCATATAGATTTGAGTACTTAGCGCAAAAAGAGAACATGGAATTAAGAATAAGCATTTTGAACTACGCTTCTTAAGATGATTTTATTTTTGACTAATTGGCTAATGTTTCATGGCTGCAACAAGAAAGGGAGCATATGAACATGGTTACATGGAAATCTTTTAGCATGCATAATACAAACACAGCTGGGTGTTGTTAATATACCTATTTGCACATACATAGACACATATGTTAATTCATATTTTAACTATAGTTCTATGTCAACAGACATGCTATATAATATAGGTAAAATCAGTTTCTTATTGTTTAGAAGAGTTTTTTTATCTTTGTTCCAAAAAATTGTACAATGTGGTAAAGAATATTAAAGAAACATCATCCCAACCCTGAATACATTATAATTATTTAAAGTTTTACTCGCATCCAAAATTTGTTGGTCGTGTTTTAGAGTGCCCACTAGCTGTTAGTGATCTTCAAATGTATGAAAGGGGCAGAAAATAAACTGATCCTTTATAGAAGTGTTTGGTTTTCTCAGCTTTTATACTTTCTGAGTTTTAATTACTGCAGAAAAGAATGGGAAAGGAGAAAAAGTAAACAAGGAAAGTCAAATTCCACTGTTTCTGAATTTTTTTAAGGGAAGAAAAGAATAGATAAAAGTAGAAAGTAACTCCCACTTTCTTCCCAAAACTTTTCACCGTAAATTCGGGTGGGTGAAAAGTAGAATAGAGGGTAATATTGTTTTTCCTGATTCCAATATTACCCAAAGCAAACAAATATTGTTAAACATACTATTATAAAATGAGTATGAGCAAATTAGTAATAACCTACTCTTTCCTTTCTTTTCTTCCATACCCAAGATTAGATAAAATATTTTTTTTGTTTTATTGTGATAAGTAAGATTTTATTCATAGACGCACTTGTGTCACCCATGTACAGTGAAAATACAGGCTATCAAAAGCCTAAATCACCAAGTCACACGAACAAACTCATGGTAAAAAATAAATTATCTTTCTTTCTTTTTCACCTAACTCTCAAACATGGTGTTAGGGAAAAGTTCCATTTCCTTTTTTCTTTCTTTTACAAAATTACACTACAAATTGATGGAACTCACAGTTCCAATACATGTGCAGTACTCATTTGGAAAATGATTTTTTCTATTCTCATTCGACACCTTACTTGAAGGGAAAATAACCCTGGTCAATCTTGGTTAGAATCAAATCAAATCATACCCAGACTCGATCTACCGTCCTAATAATATCTTCTTGGGTCATTTTAGGTTGTGTTTGATAAAATTGAATGTTAAGATCTGAACAATTTAGACATCTGAATAATATAGAGCATATGTGTAGAATTGTATCTCAATGAAAAAATGTTGTTTGATAATTAATTTTTTCAAAATGTCTGAATAACACTATTTTACCATTTTAGCCCTCCACCCATTATGTTCAATTTTAGCAAAAAACTAATTTATCTTTTTCCCTTCATTCTCTCTCTTCGCTCTGAGCTTCTTCAATCCCAGAATTCACAAACAGTAAAAGGTTATTTAATTAATTTAGACCAAAAAAATAAATTTTGAATTAAGATGCAAATCTAGGATGATTTTCATCTTCATCTTCTATTTCTTTTTTTCTTTCTGAGATAATATGTCATTAACGCAAATCTGAGATGTGATGGATTCCTTGTGCTCCTGGGGTGGAACCCTATCCTCCCCCTCCCACTACTTTCGATCGTCACCATTGTTTCACCGTCGCTAGAAATTTTCGATTAAAAATCCTAGGTTTTGATTTAACATTCCTGCTAGCCACAAGCCACAAGCCACATCTCTGATCGGAAAAAAGAAAAAACAGAATAGAAGAAGAAGTGTTAAAGTCGCCGCCTCTACTCCGTGTCGCTGATTTTGGTGTTGAAATCTCATTGTATTTGGTTGATTTATAAAATTCAATTTGGCCTCTGAGGGGAGAAGGAAAAGGGTTATGATTACTTTGGGCATCTTGAAATCAAAGAGGGAGAGGGATAAAAAAGGAATTTTGTAATATTAAAGAGGTTATTTTTGTCAAAAAAAATATAAACTCATTCAGATGTGCATCTAAATAGTTAATATTTAATTTTGTATCTTACCGATTAAGATGTAATTTTTTTTTACCAAACAAGTGTAGCCCCTGACCGAATCAGAGGCAGTTCTAATAAGAGGCATTCAGATGTAAACAAACACAACCTTAGTCCACCACATGTAGCGGCGGATTCAGGATTTGTTCCCAGCATGGACAAATTTTAACTAATTTTTTTGTTGAAGTTAAATAAAGAAAATTTGAATTAATCATAATATTAACTAATCAAATTCAATTTGGGATTGAGAATTGGTATTTTGAGAAGGTTATTGGATAGGAGTTTTATTTGATAGGTTTTGAGTAGTCTCATCTAATCGGATGGATTGTGATGTTGATGAATCAGTTTTGGAATGTTTGAATTTTGCAAACATGTTATTAATTTTGCCTAAATGAATCAACATACAATTAACAAGCCCAAACAAACAATTATTTTATGCAAAGTGCAACATAAATAAAATTCTAAAATACAAAAGTAAATATTCATAATCAACTATAAAAAGTTTCAAAATAAAAACATTAGTCAAGACTCCAGAGATGATTTAGAAAGTTATTTGTCTCTGTCATAGTTCAATTTGAATGATACAATTTCAACCGTCCAATATTAATATCTTTAAATGTCTTCTCAAAGCCTCAAACCAAATTTATTTTCTGTATTCAAACAAAATTTAGCCAAGACACATCAAAATCAAGTCACAAACACAACCAAATCAAGCCATACAACAAAATCACCAACAAAATTGTAGTTCATTGAGATAGAAATGACACATTGGGATACTGCTCAAAAATCAAATTGAGATAGAAATGACACATTTTGTTAATCCAATTTACAAAATACAAATAGAAGCAACCTAGGTTTAATAAGCATTAAATCACCAAAAATCAACTTTGGCATTTGCATTAAAATTTAAGAAAACAAAACCAACAATTAACAAATCGAACCTAATCAAAAAACACCGAATTAAACACCACAAAAACAAAAACCCTAAATTTCATCAAATTAATCAAATGCACAAACTCATAGAGAGACTAATTAGCTAATAAATCACAAATAACAACAAAGAGATCAATATTTGTCACCTAGGGTTTTGGAAAGGGTCGACTTTGTTGACGTAAAGAGGAATTGAATCACCGCTCACCAGCTTTGTATTTGTGATTTGATGTACTCGATCTTACTCATTCACGGAGTCATCCCGACTCGAGATGCAGGAAATAGGAGATTGGAAATTTTTATTGTGTAGGGCGAGAGTTTTTTTTTTTAATAGTGAGCGGGAGTTTGAGTTTAGCGAGGAAACAATGTGTTCAGTACTTTTTAGGGTAGTAGTAATTTAAGGTTTTTTTTGCCCCTCTAAATATAATTTTTTCATAAATTTACCCCCTCAGGTTTATTAAGTTTTATTTTTGCCCTTGCCCTTTATTCTTTAAAAAAAAAATCCAGCATAGGCAGCTGCGTATGCTTCCCTATGAATACAGCCACCATTGACCATAGGCTCACCTAAAAGTTTTAATTGAAAGTACTATTGGTAGTAGTTTAAGATTTTTTATACAAACAAATCTTATTCACATGTTCTGATGTGGGATTGAGGAGTTACAATTTTCCCATTTAAATAATCGATGTCCTTGTTAAGATTTAGGATCACATAGTCCAGAATTTTTGCATCTCTAGTCATTACGGGATTATACCAATTTCTTCGTGTCCCCACCTCTTACACATTCTCTCCCATGTGGGATAATATTAACCACTTTCATGTCCTCATCTCCGCCCGATCAAATGGCTTGACCCGAGTCTCGAGTTTGAAGTTGTCCCAAAAATATTTTCTTGAGTCAAGCTGCTAGGTCATCCAAAAGATCGTGACTTAAGGTACTATTGATAGTAGTTTAAGACCTCTTTTACATACAGACATATCTTCTCGGTTGAGGGGATGGCCATAGAGATTGGCCCATGGCTGAATTTCTTTGGAGTAAAATTCCAGTTTGTGCTCATTTGTTTGCTACAGTTCTCATCTGTCTTGTAAAGAATTAGAACTTAATCAAAAGAAAAGCATGTTGTTCAACCGCAGGCAAGGGCTTCCGATGTGGGATTGGTTAGGACGTCTTATGCATGTAACTTTTGCAGGATCAATGTTGATATCTAGTAAAGTTATGTCCAATTAACAAACTTTCACCTCTAGTGAGTAAATTGTCTACTTTTTGTGTATCAGTTATCCTTTGTGTTCCCTTAATTGTAAAGTTAGTGTTGTTCAAACATGGGATTGTTCAATCTTGAAAATCTTCAAAGTCTATTTCTATCTATATGCTTTAGCAGGAACTAAGATACCACCTTGCATATATCCTTTTCTTTTTAACTGAAATTTAGTATGATCTTATTTCCATTTTCTCAATTTATTAAAGAAGAAAATATTTGTGTTTTGTTGAGCTATGTTAGTCTTTTGCAATGGAACTATATTCTTTTAAAAGTTGTTATTTTCTGAATGTTATTAATACATACTTTCTTTTCTTTATGTTTAAAAGTTCTTTCTGACTAGTAATATTCTTTTGTTTTAAGGAACTGATTAAACTTGAATCAATGGGACTGGAACACCTTTAGGTTTTGTAATAGGAATGCATGGATGTAGTTCAGGATCTCTCTTAGTCAATGCTGAGATTGATTCCATGGGAGGAGTTGTTGACCGCGGAGGTGGTGTTGGTACCAACCTTTTTCCGCAGCTAGCAGTAGTTGAGGAGACTAAGGCAGAGCTTAGGTAATGTCTATTTTCTTTTGTATTTAGGACATCAGACATGTTAGTTACACTATGTGAAAACTCTTCATTGTTAACAGGCAGCATTACATTTCTTACGAGGAGGCAAAGAGACAGTTAGATTTTCTTGAGAAAGTAAGTAGCTCATATTCTTTCACTATTCGGATCTTCTAAATGGATCTGAAATCACTCTAGTTGGGATGAATAATCTATTCTTATTTGCAGGGTGGAGATCCTTTGGACTTCAGAGCAGGGAATGCAGCTTCACTTAGTGTTCAGTCTACTTCGTTGACGGACCAACATCCTGAACAGTTTGTGACCAGGTTTAATTTCCTGTTCTGTCATGGAGGCATTGATCATATTTACTATTTATGGCCCGCATAATGTGATATTCTGTTATTGCAGTGAAGCAAAAGGTAGTTTTGCACTGGCTGCTTCACCTCCTGGGGATTCTGTAGAGAGTAATGGTAGACCAGGGGCACCTCCAGCTTGTGATCCCAATAGTGCTGATAATCTTTTGCTATTTGATGGAGAAAATGATTTTCTTAAAGGTGAAAGGAATTCTACAAATTCTGCTAGGAGTAATATTGGTCCTTCTGAACAGTCTTCCCAGTTGGATGGAAGTCAACATGCCAAAGAATCAGGCGACTCTGCTGCTTTTGGGCTCCCGAGGAAAGCATATAGGCGAAGGAACAGATCCCGGCCAAGCCGTGATGGTGCTCGATCAAGTTCTACGGATGTAGTCCCATCTCGCGGTGGTCATGCCTCTTTTGCTTCTCGCCATGTTCCGAGGGATGCAAAGGGGTTGGTAGTTGATGCAGACAACCAGAAGGATCATACTGTTTCTTCGAAGTCTAATTTGAAGGCTACAAGTCCAAATTGTAGTATGGCTCCCAAGGTTGAACTGCCCCATAGTCGGTTAGATTTAGAGGTTGTGCAGGCTGTAGAATCAGCTATTGGCATTACCAAAGGAAGTCTTTCTGATGCCAACCAGCTTAATCAGTTTTCAGATTCTGATGCTCAGAGAACTCCTGTTTATATGACTCCCGGAAAACCTGAATCTCTTGGGGATAGGGGACAACTCGCTTTAGCAGGTCTTGAATTTGCCCCTTCTCTGGCTACAGCAAAAGATGAAGATCAAGTTACGTCCAGTCAAATGAATGGGTTAAGTGGTGAAAAGGTTGTTGGACAAGGCACATTAAATGAAGTTCAAAATAACATCACAGTACTTGGCACTAAGGGTTTAGATTCAGAGTCGTCTTGCACCCAAACCAACCTTAGCTTAGATGGAAATGTTGATGGTGAAATTTGTACCAATTTAAGAAATGGTGGCTCTAATGGGAATGCTAAGGAAGAAACTGTGGTATTTGAGGAGACACCAAATATGGAAGGTGATAAATTAGATAAGGAAAATAATGATACCAAAGTTGATGACATTTGTGCTGTCACTAATGACGACAGCAATTCCTTTTATAAAAGCCACTTAGAAAATGGTTTTATTTTGAAAGACGAGGATCCATTAAAAGAAAAAGTATCTTGCTCTCAAATAGAGGTGAAAGATCCTATTTCCATTATGGGAATGGTACCAGATGGTTTTACTGCTTCAGAAAAAGACAGAAAGCCCAGTAATTTGTTGGGTTCCAATTCCACCCATGAAAGTGAAAATGATTGTACCGGTAGACTTCAGGGATCAATGGATTCCTCTATTCAAGAGACTCCTGCGACTACATTGTCTGCTGGGGTTTCTGCTGTTTCCCCTGAGCGAAATACTTGTTCTCCGGTAACCTTGAAATTTGCAACAAAGGCTCATGAAGATTCTATTTTAGAAGAGGCGCGGATTATAGAGGTTATTACTTTGTGCCCTAGTCTACTTGTGATATTTATTCTGATGAACATGAAAGGAATTTGTCTTTGCATTCACTATTATTCCCTAATCTCTAACAAAATTTGGTAAACAGGCCAAACGTAAGAGGATTGCTGAGTTGTCTGTTCGTACGTTACCGCTGGAGAATCGTCGGAAATCTCACTGGGATTTTGTCCTCGAGGAAATGGCATGGTTGGCAAATGATTTTGCACAGGTCTGATCTTATCAATAAACTTTAGAAATTGTGTTTTTTAATCATTTATGTTTTCTTTTTACTTGTCTAGAATGTATTCTCATGTAGGGTAATTGTAGCTACCAATTGAGATATCTTCCTTCTAAACTATTTCAGTACCCGCTTTCTGCTTAGCTCACTACCAGGTTTACAGTGTCTTCCTCTTCAATTTTTTTTATAGGAACGGCTTTGGAAGATAAGTGCTGCTGCTCAAATAGGTCGTCAAGCTGCTTCTTCTTCTCTTTTAAAATTTCATGAACAAATTTCTTGTCGGAAGAAAAAAGAAGTAGCTCACAGCCTGGCAAAAGCTGTCATGGACTTCTGGCATTGGGTAGAGGTACTTCTAGATATTAATGTTATCCAAGTTTTGGTTCTATAAGCCGACATCAACAATATGCTTATGTGACTGATTGAGGACAGGGTTGAATTTTTGTATGATGCAGGATGTTTAATTTTCCTTTCTTCTCGTTACTAGTTGGTCAATTAATATTTGGTCAACAATTCAGTTTTTATTTTTCTTTACACGTGCTCTTCATTTAGTTACCCGTCTAAATAGTGTTAGACCTCATATATAATGCTAAGGCAGGCAGTGATCTCTCCCAATTGGTAACTCCTTTTTTTTCCATCCTTATTTCTGGATGAATACATATGCACCATTATTTATATATAAAAAAACTAGATCTGTTGGAGATTTATGTTGAAAAGAGATGATGGAATCGCATATGGATGTGACATAATTACTACATACTTAAAAAGTCTCTATCACAGTTACCAGATTCTCTTATACACCTAACGAACCGTGTATTGGTATTTGCGTACCCAAGGAGGGTACTCTTACGTACCAATATTCTAAATTTAGCGTACAGAAAATTACTTTGTTGTTTGAGTGTTTAATTATAATTGCACAAATATCAATATTATAACTTAGTATTGGATGTTCAAACATTACATTTGTACCAACATATTTATAAAACAATCAACTTGTTGATTCAATTAAAAATCTTCTATAGAACTTGGGTTTATTTAGATTCTAAGCGAATTTCCAACTATAAGAACTTATATAAAGATACCTAGCGTATCACGTTTTAGCTATGTAGCGTACCCGTATTCTTACCGTGTAACGAAATGTACCACTTTTTTTTTGGTAACACTGATCTCTGTTTTCCACTTCTTACAATCTTTCTTAATATTCATCAAGTTGATACTGAGATCTATTTGCATTATTGGGAACTACATTAAGTAGCAGCATCATGTTGGATTCTGCATTGCATACTAATATTTTCCTTAAGATCTTATCCTTGTTACTTTCTAAATAACTGCCATTTGTTGTGTTATAGAATAAATTTATGCAAGTTGATTATACTTGAAACTCTTTCTTATTCTTACTAGCAATAACACAATTATCATGTGTATAAAAATCTGGCTTTTGTGTATGACTTTTATTTGTGGTAATTTTGACTTATTTGCACCTTCTAAAGTCAAGTGTTGGTACCAACTATCATGGGACACAAATTAGTCTTTATCCACTACACAAATTAATGAGCAGCGCATATTTTTTTGTTTGAAATTGATTTAAAGCTTGCTTATTTTAGTATAGAAGTTGTTTATATATGGATTGTTGAGTTAATTTGATATATATTGTTAATCTAGAATAGTTGTGTCGTATCTGTTGCAATTGCTATAGATGTTTGAGCTGGGCCTTCGTGTGAACCTTCATTTGCTGTATTGGTATGTTGCTTGTTTGAGTTTATCTTTGATTTTCTCTAGGTTGAAATTTGATCTTAATCTCTTTGAAGGGGAAAGGTGGGGTTATTTGCATAATTATTTTAATTACCTCGCTGTTTGTGGCAGGAAACAAGCAAAGAGCAGGAGTTGCAAAAACCTGGCAAAGCTTTCGCAAATGCAGTTCAGGGATATGCATTGAGATTTCTGAAATACAATAGCTGCAGTGTTCAACATGTCCAAGCAGAATCGCCTGTGACTCCTGATAGAATGTCTGATTTGGGTATCCTGGATAAGTCATGGGAGATTCACTTAACAGAAGTACGGACCAACACTTTATGGTCATTTGTAATTCTTAGTAAACTGACAGCTTGACCACTGCAGTCTAGACAATGCTCATGTTCTCACATGTTGTTTTGTGTATGGTTTCTATTCTTATTTCTATTTCAATGCTGAACCTTTCATTTTCTTGCAGGAGAACCTCTTCTATTCAGTTCCTGCTGGCGCAATGGAAACCTATAGAAAATCTATTGAATCCCATTTGCTGCAATGTCAGGTAAATATATTACTCATCAATAAGTTATAAGGGACAACTAGAACGTTGTTGCTATCTTTCCTCATCTCCTCCATGCGCCCAAGTCTTACTTTTTGTCGGCCATAAATCCCAACTTCTTTTTTTACCTATTCATGAAAACCTTTTATGTGTGAACATATTCTATTATATGGGCTAAAATTTATGAAGTACCAGCAGGCAGCAGGTGATTAATTCACTTCTAGTACTAAGTATCCTGACAATTAAAGCTCTCTGTTCCTTGTGCCTTGTTAAAGGAATGCATTCTCTTTCCCTCTTTATATATATGTATATCAATCTAAATCCAGAGGAAATGGTTATTGAGAGGTTTTAACTCTAGAACAATGGACAAAGAAAGAAGTCAAAGCACAAAGAGAAATGAAAGGATTTTTAGTTATTCTTATTTACCTTTTACCTGCTTTGGGATTGAATTTCTTTGGCATCTCTATGGGCGTTGGCCATGGGGACCTTTCGAGGTGTAGCAATTTTTGATATTTATATGGACTGGGGAGCTTTCCTTTTTGAAGGACTTCTCTTTTGTTTGTTTGGTGAACTGCTTGTTCACCTTGGCTATATTCCTCTTCTATCTAGTAGATTTCTTCATATATCTAAAGGAGTCTGGAAATTTTGTCCTAATTCAGATATCTTGCGACTGTATGTATCATATATTGGTTCATGTTACTCGAGGTTTTCGTCTCTTCTATTTCAGCTGGTTGTCATGGCTTTTTTTTTTTCATATTTAGGACTCTAATTGAAATTATATATTTTGTCCTCTTTCATAGAACACTGGCAGCAGCATGCAAGAGGAAGTGGAAACATCTGGCTATGACGCTCTAGCAGGTGTTCTGATACAGCTTGTAATTTATTTCTGTATTACTTGTGATTTATTTCTGCATTGGTTTTCAGTTCATTGTGTATTTTAAAAAGTTTACTCCCTTTTATAGAATTTGGATCTCAAGAGAATGCTTTTGAAGAGGATGAAGGGGAAACTAGCACATATTATTTTCCAGGAGCTTTTGATGTTAGCAAGTCATCCAGATTTTCCCAGAAGAAGAGGAAACATTTGATGAAAGCACATGCTGCAAGATCGTATGAATTGGGATCCATGCCATTCATGCAAAGCATTGAAAATAAAGTTGGGAACCATCAATCTATAATAATTGGAAAACGGTCTGCCAACACTCTTAATGTTTCGATTCCAACAAAACGTATGCGGACTGCTTCCCGACAGAGAGTTTTAAGTCCTTTTAATGCTCCAACTTCTGGTTGTGTTCAGGCACCAAATAAGACAGATGCTTCCAGTGGTGATACCAACTCTTTTCAGGATGATCAGAGTACTTTACAGGGTGGATCCCACATTCCAAATAGTTTGGAGGTTGAGTCAGTACGGGACTTCAATAAGCAACTACCATTTGACTCCACAGAAATATCACATAAACCCAAAAAGAAAAAGAAGGCAAAAAATTCGGTATTACTCAGCTTTGAACATCTAATAGAGGATTCTTTATCCTCCTTGTATAATTGTAATGATTTTTAAGTCTTTTTTCCTCGTCTTATTCTTCCCTGGATTATATATTGTTTCAGGGTTCCACGTATGAGCACAGATGGCAAATGGATTCCAATTTTCAAAATGGGCATGTAAGTTTTGTTTCATTTTCAAAGCATGGTGCCTTGAGGGTTGATAGTGCACTAATTTTCAATTTTCCAACTCAAAGGTGCAACTTCTAGGTGGGAAGACTTGACAATATTATGAAGTGACTAGTTTTTATACATTCTATAAATTTTTTATTATTTTATCATTTTTTTATCCGCAACTCTGATATAAAAACTATAGAAAATAATATACTGTATTTCTCTATAATCTATATTTTGATTCCATAAGTAAAAGTAAGCTAGTTTATTTTAAGAAGAGGTAGCAAAGTTTTGGTTAGTTTATACTATCCAATATTTGTTGAAAAACTCTTTTAGGATACTTTTAATGTTCCTTGTATCCTTAAGAGACTGGCTTAAGATGTATCTGAAGGTTGGCTATAAACTGGCTGATGACGTTGTAAATACTATGATGGGAGGCTTGCGGCCTTATTCTTCTTGTGATGTTCAACTATACTTCTTCCTAAATTGCTGTACTTGATACGCATTTTCTGTTCCAAGTAACTGGGTTATTTAGCCATTTGTTATCCTATGGCTTTCCTAGAGTCGTTAAAATTTTATGACCCCTTCATGATGCAGAAAGATAATTTAAAAAGGAGATTGGAGAGTCATCAACTTGAGTCTAATGGAAGCAGTGGTACAGCTTTTTTCCCATCTGATAATTCTTCATTGTGTAATTTTGACTACATTCTGAATTTTTTTCATGTTCTCTGTCTGTAACATATCCATGTCTCTGTGAAGGTTTATATGGTCAACATGTTATGAAGAAGCCAAAGATGATGAAGCAATCACTGGATAATTCGTTTGACAATCTTACTCCTATGGGCGGCTCAATTCCTTCTCCAGTGGCTTCACAAATGAGTAATATGTCTAACCCAAATAAGTTCATCAAAATGCTTGGTGGCCGGGATCGAGGCCGGAAAGGCAAAGCACTGAAGGTACTATAAGTAGATGATGTAGTCAACCTAATATGTTCCTATTACTATAACTCGATTTTGGTTTGATTCTGATAAGCTTTTAAATATGAATCATTGCAGATGCATGCTGGGCAGCCTGGTTCAGGAGGTCCATGGTCACTATTTGAAGACCAGGTTATATTCATTTTTTCCCTTCGACATTTTCATGTTCTTAGAGAATTTACCATTCATGGACCTTTACGCACCAAAAATAAGCGTTCTATAATATCATCATTTTTGACATCTTAGGCCCTCGTTGTTCTGGTTCATGATATGGGTCCAAATTGGGAGCTCGTCAGTGATGCTATTAGTAGCACTTTGCAATTCAAGGTAAACATATGTTATGTTTCCTTTTTCTCTGTTTCTGTCCTCCTTTTGGTATGTAGGTTGAGCTTCGGGGTTTCATTTATTGTGTATATGTGCTGTGAATGTATGTAAGGCCTCACTGGACAATGATGTATTCTTATTTGTACTTTATATATCGTGGTAGTTATTTACTATGTTATACGGACTCTTCAGTCTTTAGTTTGCCCTAAATTAAAATTTGACAAAATTGAGGAGTACCCGTTGTCGGTCTCTTCAAAATACCGTGTCAATTGGACAGTCCATCCTAGTCTGTGTAAAGTAGGTTATTTAGTTATTATTTTTCCTTTCTGTTCATTTTATACATCTCTTGTTGGACAAAATAATTGATTTTTTACTTAACATGTTCAGTGCATATTCCGCAAGCCTAAAGAATGCAAGGAACGTCATAAGGTTTTAATGGATAGCCCTGCTGGTGACGGGGCTGATAGTGCTGAAGATTCAGGGTCATCTCAACCTTATCGGTCTACTTTACCTGGCATTCCAAAGGCATATCTTAAAATATTTTTAATTTTTTCAAACCTCCCATTTCTTTCATGTTTTTTTTCTGTCTTTTTTTTTTCTTGTGATTTTTCTTGTAATCATACCTGCTTTTTGTTAAGTAACTGCGGATGCTGCATGTTTCACAGGGCAGTGCGAGACAGTTATTTCAACGTTTGCAGGGGCCAATGGAAGAGAGTACAATTAAATCCCATTTAGAGAAAATTATTTTAATTGAGAAAAAGCAGCATCATAGAAAGACTCAGGTTTGTTTATTTCCAAAAAAATTATTCTTAACATCTCTGAAAATCCAAACTTATCTATGCATTTCTGCCTGCTTTTGCCTTGGCGTTGGTTTCCTTTATCTCAAGTGTTCTTTAATGTTTCATATTACTTATGTTCTCAAGCCAGTTTTTTAAAAATTTTCTTCTTGTGAAGGTTCTTATTCTTATCTTTCCCTGCATTTGAATCATGGCTGGATTTAGAATTTAGCCAGTTTATTTACATAGATCGCCTACATGTTCAAGATATCCTTCCTTCCTCTTAATTTTAGTTCAGTCTGCACAATACTTACTTGATATGAAATAACATCAAAAAAATTGATACCAGAAATTTTGCCTCGGAAAGTCCCAAAATTGGTTTGTTGTGATTTTCCTGGCTTCATACCAGTGGTGTTGGCCATACTAGAGATTGTATTGAAAGTCTGAAACATATGTAAATGATTGGGAATTTTCTACCATCCTCAAGTTAATAAACGTTTAAATCTGTGTGTTCCCTACTTCCCTGTAAAAGAATTAATTTCTTACCCTTAAGCTGTCACATGGTTTCAGAGGCACGTTTTGATATTGAATTAACTTAACTTTTCACTGATGATATCTTGATCGAATGAATCCCAATTTGTAATATTAATGTCTGCTTTGTACTGAAATACATTATGTTTGGGATGATTCTATTTTTATTTTTTTAAATAAATAATGAAAATTAAAAAGAGTGACATTTACTTTAGCACGAAATTATGTTTATTTAAAGGTCATCTACAGTGGAACTGCCGAATTAATTTCTGAAATCTACGTTATACATTAATTTTGATCTGCTGCCACAGTTGCCATTTTGGCTCGTTTCTTACTATAATATTCATTTTTGACTTGAATTTTTAAGAATAATAACCAGGATCCGAAACAACTCCAGCAGCCTCACAATTCTCATACACTTGCTCTTTCTCAAGTCTGCCCAAATAACATGACCGGAGGGCCTGTCCTCACGTAAGTCATGGTGATTATTTCATTCATATTTTATTAGCTTTACATTTTATGCTTCTGTCTTATATTTATGTTTGTTTATTTTATTATCTAGTATTTCAACTTTCCATGTAAGAATGGATTATGTTTAATGCTAAATTTTGTATATTAACTTTATTTTTTCTTTTGTTTGGTAATTTGTTCCAATGAAGGCCTCTTGATCTGTGTGATGCAACTGCATCTAGTCCAGATGTTCTTTCCCTTGGTTATCAAAGCCCTCACACTGGTGGGTTACCAATTTCTAATCAGGGTACTGTTGCACCAACGCTTCCTGCATCTGGTGTGAATCCCTCAGTACAAGCGTCTTCTAATGTGGTTCTTGGCAGTAATTTTTCATCGCCACCCGGTCCACTCAATGCCGCTGTCAGGTAATGCTGAAGATATTGAGATCATCTGTTTGCCCACCGTACACATATAATATTCTTATTTTTTTACATCGGTCTTTTTGTAATCTACATTTAGGGATGGTAGATTTGGCATTCCAAGATCTGCATCTTTATCAATTGATGAACAGCAAAGAATGCAACAGTACAATCAAATGTTATCTAGTAGAAACATCCAGCAGTCCAGTATGCCTGTTCCTGGGGTTCATCCAGGAAATGATCGCGGTGTTCGAATGTTAACTGGTGGAAATGGTGTGGGCATTGCATGTACCTTAAATAGAAGCATACCAATGGCAAGGCCAGGACTTCAAGGAATTGCCTCGTCATCTATGTTGAATTCTGGCAGCATACTTTCCTCTGGTATGGTGGCAATGCCAAATCCTGTCAATGTTCACTCTGGTCCTGGTGCTAGTCAAGGGAACTCTATGATGAGACCTCGTGATGCTTTGCATATAATGCGGGTGAGTGATCTAATATTTCATTTTTTAAAGTTTTAGAATGTGTATAGATAATTGTATTTATATAATGCTTTAGTAAAGCCGTAAGGACCGAGAAGTGTGATTTTCAAACAGAATATTCTGACACAAGGTTTTGAAAGTTCTCTATTCCTTTATTTTGTTTTATTATTATTTTTTGTTTTTTTTGGAGGGTGTGTGGGAATTGGTACCTACTCTCATTTTATTTAAATTTACACACCTTTCCTTTTGTGTTTTGTTACCCACTCGATTATTGGCTTGAATCTTGATGGAGCTGGCCTCGAACAGATGGGTTGTTTTGGTGTATTGGCGGTAGAATACAAATTTATTTTGCAAATAAAATTGGAGAAGTTCAGAGTAGCTCCTTTGATATTATAGATCACTTTTTTGGGTCCTTGCTGAAATAGTTTGCTACCAGAATTCTTTTGTAGTGGAATATGATTATCAAATAGACATGGTTTTTCAGTTCTGTACTCCTGGCATTTGTCCAGTTGTTATCAGTGCATAAAATTGTTACATCCCCATTTTTCAAGTTTTTGACTTTTTGTTTTGTTTTCTTAATCTTCTTTTTTTGTAAAATAAGCCTACCCAGAGTCTGGAACATCAGAGGCAAATGATTGTTCCGGAGCTTCAGATGCAGGTTTCACAAGGGAATAGCCCAGGAGTTTCTCCATTTGGTGGGTTAAGTTCCTCCTCTAATCAGACAACTCAGCCTCCTGTCCAATCATACCCGCTCCATCACCAGCGGCCACATCTAGTGTCGTCACAACAGTCCCATGTGCTTCCTAATTCTCATCATCCTCATCTTCAAGGACCTAATCATGCAACCAACACACAGCATCAAGCCTATGCAATCCATTCAACTAAAGAGAGGCAGATTCAGCATCAGCGTTTATTGCAGCATCAGCATCAGCATCAGCATCAGCAGCAACAATTTGCTCCATCCAATACTTTGATGCCACATGTTCAAGGGCAGTCTCAGTTACCAGTATCATCATCACTAAATACTGCCCAACTTCAGCCACAAACTTCTCCAGTATCATTATCACCACTGACAACATCATCTCTGATGTCTACAATGTCGCAGCATCCGCAGAAACATAACATGCCACCACCTCATGGGGTTGGCCGGAACCGACAAGTTGGTGGAGGTGGGTTAACCAATCAAATGGGGAAGCAGCGACAGCATCAGCCACAGCAGCAACAATTTCAACAAGCTAGTAGGCATCACCCTCAACAGCAGCAACAGTCACAATCTCAACAGCAGGCTAAGGTTTTGAAAGGTGTAGGAAGAGGGAACATGCTGATGCATCAGAACCTTCCCATGGATCACTCTCTTTTGAACGGCCTGTCAACTACTTCAGGAAGCCAATCTGCAGAGAAAGGGGAGCAGGTTATGCACATGATCCAAGGTCAGGGATTATATACAGGGCCTGGAGTAAATTCCATTCAACCTCTGAAGCAATTAGTTCCTTCTCATCAGGCCCAACCTCAGCAAAATCATTATTCTGGCCAGGCCACTCCATCAAAGCAGATCCAACAGATCCCTTCTCATTCTGATAATAGCAATCAAAATCATGTTCAACCAGTTGATGCTGGTCCTACATTATCCACTTCCGTTCAAGCTGTTCCACCACCGGTTATATCTTCTTCCAACGCGCAACAACAGCAGCAGCAGCAGTCACTGCCTCACCTAAAGTTAGTAAATCAAACTCAGCCAACTGTTCAAAGAGTGCTTCACCAGAATCGCCAAGTGAATTCTGACCCACTAAAGAAGCTGCAAGCCAGAGAAGCTCAAGCTGACCTGCGCCCTGTCAATAACTTGTCTCAGATGAGTACAACGGCCCCAGTGCCAGTCTGTGTTGATGCGGCTAATGTAATACCAGTTGTTTCTTCTGCTAGTGTTCCTCAAAAGAAGGCATCAGAAACGGTGTATGATTCCAGTATGCCCAATCATGCAACGCAGTTGAGTTCTGGGTCTCTGTCTTTGACAAATTCCAGTAGTGAGCCTCTGCCTCCTGTCAGTCAAGGGCTAGGCCAGAGGCAGTCTTCAGGGAGCTTGCCCCCTGTAGTGCATGATGGTGGTGTACAGTGGTCAAAGCAGCCCTTGCAGCTGCAACCTCCCACACCATTGCCTTCGTTGCAGCAGCAACAAGAAGAAACACAACAGCAGCAATCTCAGCAGGAGACCCAACTTCTGCAAGGAGGGAGTACTAGTTTGTATGTCATGCCCCCTCAACTATAAACTGAAAAGTACTCCCACGGATTGAGTAATTCTTTGACCAGCTGGTTTTGCTCGGGTTGGGCTGGGTTGGCATGCCTAATGTAACAACAATGTACAGGTAAGCTTTCTATTTCACACGGTTGTAGCACTTGCTGGCGTCTGCGCTTTTGAGTAGTATTATATCAACAGTTGCATCTTTCTGTCACGGTTTTAGTGAACAATGATGCTAATGGCATGATGTTTGTGCAGATGAAGCTCATAGTTCCATCAGGGCATTACAAGACAGACGGGGTGCTTATTGTTATATCTACAGGTCAAGTATACTCAATTGAAGGGATGTTGGCAAATTAATTTTTGGGAATTATGTATATTACCATTACCCTAGAGCTTTGGGAAGATAAGAGACCGATATAGGGGTACATGTACAGGGTTTCTTCTCTCCTTTTACTTCTTTTTTCCCTTTGTTTTATTTTGCTAGATTTTTATGTTATTTGCCATCCCTCAATTGGCCCTGTTCATGTCTGGAGGTGCCCTATTTTTGCCCCCATAGATTAGCCCATGAATTATGCCATTTCGTATTAAGGGTAGCTGTCATTGTTCTGGCTGAAGCCCGAGAAAAAAAGTTGTGAATACAAGTCTTGTGGTGTATAAGCCAATCAATGTTGTTTAAAGAATCATCATTCATTAAGTGGTGGGCACCTTTGCATTTTTATTTTTTTATTTTTGTCTTCTTGGGCAAGCTGCTAAGATTGACAGAATGCAAAGAATTAGATATATGATCTCAAATCTACTCTGGTCCTTTTTACTTCTTCTTGGTTGCTTCAAATCTATTCCACAGCCCTTGTGACCAACTGTAAATGCCTTCAAATCTATGATCACGCTTCCAAACGGATTACAAATAAAAGTATTCTAAAAGTCGTTAGTCGGTCCAGGACTGTTGGCTATCGTCTAGCGACTAGGGATTAATCGGTTAGTTGGATTTTAAAATTTTTTAAATATATTTTCTCCTTCCTCTTTCATAAGATTTGAGGAAGTAAAATAACATAACATAAATTATCAAATAAAAACATGGAAATTAAGTAAAATCAAATAGTTTGACGCTCTAAGTTCAAAATCAATTAACCAAATGAAAATAAGGAGGTGTTTGGTAAATATTGAATGAATTTGAATCTAAATGAAAAAAATTGTTTGATAATTAACATATTTGAAATATTTGAATGATAAAATTTTATTATTTTACCCATCTAAAAAAATTCGTTGTAAATTTATTTAATATTAAATAATATAATAGTTATTATTTTTTATTTTTTTTTTAATTTATTCAAGTTGCTCATTCAGTCAAAATAATCTGACTTAGCCATTCAGCTCAATCATCTAACCGATTTAGTCATTTAGACGAATTTTTTTTAAAACAAACGCACTTAATGGCTGACCGATTCAGTTATTCAGCCATTCAGATGTATTCTGTTCTAAACAAACAGCCCCCTGAGTAGCACAAAATCAATAGTCAATCACTCCTCTTCCTCTTCTCCATATATCCCTCCAAGACTTGCTCTCCATCGGACTCAAACTCATAATCCTCGTCTTCCTCTTCATTGTCATCATCTTTCGACACAAACTCGTCTTCATCTAGTTCTCGCACACTTCTGCCACTTCTTTCAAGTAGGACTTCATCCACTTCCATAGCTTCCCCAACCATATCATATGCAAGTCCCGAACCCGGCTCAACTTCATCGTCAACACCTTCAACAATCCATCCTTGTGCATTTCACATCCAATAAATTATAAACACATCCAATAAATTACACTATGACCCCAAATATTTCACATGTTCTGCTTTTTATCTCAATATGTTTCGATTTGCCCTGACTTGTTCCGTTTTTTTAATTTACTCTGATTGGACGACTTTACCGATTAGTCGCCGACTGGAGCCCGACTAAGCCTGCCAGTGACTAAATCAAAGAACTAAACCCTAGTCAACTCGTTGAGCTCCGACCCCGATTTAATTGTCGTTGGCTGACGACTTTTCGAACACCAACAAATAGGTGAACATACTTCCAAAACAATAGTTTACAGATTATGATTAGCAATGAAGATTCTCGTACACTGAAAGATTTGTCACAATTAGCAGTCTTGAATCATAATTATTTGCTTTCGAGGTTTGGCGGTGGAGTGAAGACCCCCCGCGCCAAACACGGGGGAAGAAAATTGTTTAAAAATTGGACCCTTTTGAAAAACATCATCTAATGTGGCATATGACATATATTTTAACTTTTAAAAAAACACGCATTCAAAAGGCTGGAGGTTGTGGAATGTACATAACAACAGTTACCAGTTTATGAGTTGGTTCTTCACTGGGGCTGTAAACGGATAGTTTCATATGCGGATACAGATTAATCGTTGTCCGTATCCGTATTAAAAAAATAAATTTTGATATCCGTATTCCTATTCTTATCCAATTGATATGCAAAACTTATTATTTGCACTAGTATTCCACGGATAATATTTGAATACTAATATTATTTGTATTTATTTTATACAATATAATGTTAATTTATCAAATATTTGCACATCCTTGTCCACATCAGTTCAAAATTAAACTTAAAAAGTTTCAAAAAAAAAATTTAATTCTTGCACAATATTGAATCAATAACCAAAAAAATATTTACTTAATCAAATAAAAATTACAAATGATGTACAATTAACCAAATAGAGAAATAAAACTAGACAATATTCATATGCAATTTTTTTATATCATATATCATAAAATACTATAAAAGATATATTAAGTTAATAGCTCTATTGTATTGTATATCAATATTAAATGAGAGGTTTATATATATAAAACACACACACACACACACACACACATAATACAAATATGCATATATCCGTAGTATTGTCTAGCTCTATTGTATTGTATATCAATATTAAATGAGAGGTTTATATATATAAAACACACACACACACACACATAATACAAATATGCATATATCCGTAGTATTGTCTTTGATGAATACAAATACAAATAATATTCATTTTGATACGGGGAGTCTATATCTCGGACAGCCCTACCTACACGGAATAGGGAATAGGAATAGCTCATAGCAACAGCATTTACAGGTTGCACGACTGAATACTAAGCAAAGTTGCCAAAAACAGTCATACCCTGTTTCATGTTCTGAACATGTAATACCTTCCTATTGTTTCGTGTTCAGGATCAGGACATAATATGATTTTGTTCCAATAGACTAAAATAGGTTTCTCGGTTTCCCTAGTAAAAGTTGCTCTCACTTCTCCAAAATTAAGTCTTAAGAAGAAAAAAACACAAAAGAACATACTAATTCACAATAATATGGTAGATTTTTTATAATTTCAATTCTCAATGTTATTATGGCACATATTACAATAGGAATTCTGTAAGATTACAGATGTTACAATAAGAGGGACTAGAAAATTCAAAGACTCACTACCCAACATATACATTAAGAACCAAGGACCATTGGGATCCACGTGCCCTGATCCTGGAGGTGATAACTTCCGTTCATTTGCAGCCAAAAGATAAAATAATGCTTAAACTGGAAAACAACCTGAAAGGGATTCAAATTGTGAATTTCTACCTTATCACGAAAATAAAATGCCATCTGAATTGTGTCCATATAATTTGAGTTGCTACCCTGGAAAGACACTAATATGACACATTATTCTCCTATTATGTATCTTGGCAATAGAATCAGCAGGTACTACCCTAATATCCCTGAAGTCTATATGAAGTCTCCATTCAGTTCATTTTGAGCTAGAGAATATGGGAACTAAGAAGAGCTTTGCAAGTGCTTAATCCACAAACCCACATTCGACTAGTAAATGTATAATGATAAGTAATTGTACAAAAATCTAGCCAGGCGGAATATGAACTAAGAAGAGATCCAGATCACATTACTGGTAACTAATCCAGGAACCCGTGTTTGAAAAGTGAAGTTAAATATATAGAATTCATAAGTCCAGAGACAAAAGGTTGCTAGAAGAACAAGCCTGCATACAAATAGATATTCAGTGACAGAAGTCTGCAGCATCATTACTGATGAAGAGGAGCTTTAGATAATCAAACTGTGTACATGCATAGTTGATAAATGGAAAAGATAGCACCCAATTAGCCAGCCGTCAGCAAGATGATTATTATGCGTGATGACAATATAATTTTAGGATTTAACAAGGTAGATTATTCATTCGGTCTACTTATCAACTCATATGCCCTGCAAAGAAGAAAAGTGATTGTGCTGAAAATAGTTGGTTCTGTGCTCCTGGTAGCCTCATCATAGTGAAGACCAGTACTACAGCTTAGCATGTATGGTATGTTGGTGTGAAAGATAATATATAACAATTTTAACTACTTGTTATATAGGTTAAGCTAATAATTTCAACTTAAAATAACATACGCAATTGATGCAAGTTATAAGCTGATATGTGAGAACAACTGAACTATTGTGTGTTGATAATGTTCGAAAATACCTCTTGGGACTCAAAAAACAAGGAATCAGTATTAGGAATTAGCCTAGCAGTAGATTAATTTGTTTTAATGACATTTATCTACTATTAGGGTTATACCTTATGGAAAATTTATACCTCTACAAAACTAATCATTACCTAGCTTCAAAAGATGATAACAGACGCATAATTATTCTATTCAATAGAGAACGTGAGTGAAGAATATAGTACATTACTAGTAGAAAGGAACAAACGCGGAGTTGACATATATGAAATATCAAAACAGATTCTCAAACATAAGGATTCCATATGAAACTTCCATGAAACTTATAGGACAATAAGCTTGAACAGAAGCCATGAATTGAAATGTACATTTAGAGCATGAAGAAGCAAGCACTTCTGTAATTAGCCGCAAAAGTTCAACTGTATATAAAACACCTCAACAGAATACAGAACTACAATAATGTCCCATTGCATTTAAAACGTAATGTCAAGATTCATATTTTATCAATTGTAAAATGACTATACAAAAGTAGATGGAACATAATTCAAATAACTAATATCAACCAAAATTGTCATAACCTAATTCTATTCTATTATACGAAATCAAAAACATATTTAACATAAACAAAAGAAAAAGAACGTTAAGAAATTATTGAGTCATCTTCATTTTCTTACGAGAGCTGCTGAACGCCTTGTGAATGGTATCTACAAGCTTCTGCTGCGATCCAAGAATCATTTCCATCCTCTTATTCTCCATTTCCATCCTGTACCTCTCCGTGTCCCTCATCATCTCAATCTTCTTATTCTCCATTTTAACAAATCTCTCAGCAAATGACCTAATTTCCGCTGCCAATTCTGCCACCATCTCAGTCCCTTCTACCTCCTCTTCCTCCTCCTCTTCATCTTCATTATCATTATCACTCTCAAAAAAATCCTTTCTTTTTCTAACAATTGGATTTCTTGAAACTCTCAAAGCCCTACCAGTGTTAATACTATTTATCCCTCTAACAATGTGATTGATGCTCTTGGACTTGTTCTTTTTGCTATCAAGATTGGGGTTGGAATTGTAATCAATATCACTTTCACTTGAAGAATTGGGTTGATTACTCTGATGGTACTGAACCATGGGCATGGGTCGGGAGGCTGAAATGGGTAAGGGTCCGCGTTCCATGCAATCCATGAGGTCAAAATACTGCCAATAATTGGGGCGGGGCTTGAGCCTTTCAGCGCGGTAGCGTTTACGAAGTTTTTCGATCTTGTGGCGGCACTGGGTAGCGGATTTTGAGGGTTCGTCGTAGGCGCAGCGGGCGGCGACGGTGATGGCAACTTCTTCCCATTGGCTCGATTTGAGCTGCCCTTTTTTGAGGGAGTACCATTTTTCTTGGTAAGCTTGGATGAGATTGATGGTTTCTTGGTGGGTCCACGGGAGGGGCTGGGTTTTCTTGGTAGTGGGGTTGTCCGGTGTTGGTAGTTCAGTGGAATTTGGATTTGAAGGCGGTGGTGGCGAAGGAGAGAGAGGTGGTGGGAATTGGGCTCCTTTTTGATCTGCTGCTGGTGGTGGTAACGGGGATGAAGAGGGTGAGGCCATTGATGGGGATTAGGGTTTGGAGGAAACGGGGCTGATTAGTGTTTTTATGCTATTCTTGTTGTTGGTGTTGATGGTGGAGGTGGTGGTGGTGGTGGTGGTTGTTGGTAGTTGGTGGTGGTGGTGGGGGTGGTGGTGGGCGTGGGGGTCGGGGGTGGAGACTTTGAATATGGGTGTGGGGGGCTGGGTTATTCCAAAATGCGCCGGGTAGGCTTGGGCTTGGGCTAGGGAATTAAGGCCGGAAAGGAAAAATAAATTTTTAGGGAGAATTACACTTTCTAGTATATTTTTAGAAAAAATTATAATAAAAGTGCATCTAAAAAATTTATAAAATTAATATATTTTTAATTTTTATTTATAAAATTAGTGTATTATAGAGAACCACAATCAAGTGAACTCCTTCCTTCTCCTCCCCACTGATCTCACGATGGAAAACTAATATTACACCGAATTGATCATTGTCGCACACTCTACCTTAACTCCTCCCTAACTCTCATATTTGACCACCTCCATAGCTCCATTTCCTCCATCTTCCACCGCAATCGATGTCGTCTTGCCTCCCTCCTCTCCTCCTCTTTTCTTCCTCACCCTCTACCACCTCCACTCCCTCTCTCACCATCACAAGTCCCAACTTATTATCCTCCACCTCTTGTCCAACCTAACCCACCTCACCTACTTCATGCACACAAAAATCTCTGCTCCAACGTATCCCAAGCTCCGTGACATTGACGTTGTTTTGCCCCTCCTCTTTTTCGAACTCCGCCAACAGGATCCAAAAGCACTTGAAACAACACCAATTAAATGGTGTCTCGCTATTTTGTAATTATTATGTTCATGATACCATATTAACATTATCTGGTATTAGTGTTTCAAATAGTGTCGGTATATTTTATTTTTATAGTACAGTTGGTAACCAAACATTCATACAAATGTATTCAATTCAGATTTATTGGGTTAACAATTAATTATAAAAAATTTAAGAACATTTTCCAAGTGTTACTTGGATTTATTTTCTTCAACATGTGCAACCATGAACATTTTTATTGGGTTTTGTAATGGCCGTCGTCAGTACATTTTTTTTTCATAGTTCAGTTGGTAGCCAAACATTCATAGAAAAATAACCAATTTTGTTTTATTGGGTTACCAATTAATTATAAAAAATTTAAGAATAGTTTCGAAGTGTTACTTGAATTTGTTTTCTTCAAACATGTGCAACCATGAATATTTTTATTAGGTTCTGTAATGGTCGCCGTTGGTATAATTTTTTTTTCATAGTCAGTTGGCAACCAAACCTTCATACATAGGTAACCAATTCAATTTTATTGGGTTACCAATTAATTATAAAAATTTATGAACAGTTTTTAAGTGTTACCTAGATTTGTTTTCTTCAACATGTGCAACCATGAACTGTTTTATTTGGTTCTGGAATGGTCACCGTCAGTACCTTTTTTCATAGTGCAGTTGATAGTCAAATATTCATACAAAGATAATCAATTTAATTTTATTAGGTTATCAATAAATTTCTCACTAATCAGTTTGTTTAAGGGATGATCAGATAACGACAAACAACAAAACAATAAGAGAGGAATCTTTAAAAGTGTAATCTTCAACAAAATCTGGGTGGACTTGAAGGTAAAATGTGTAGGTACCATTGCCTAAATCTTTAATTGGAGGCCTCGACTTCCATAATTCTCCTGAAATATCAGTTTCAAAGTAATCACCACCCAAACAATTGGGTTTCCCCGATTCATCCACTGCTTGGAAAACAAATTCATGGATCTCCCCAGTAAATAACTCAATGTGGTCATAACCATCCAGTCCTAGAATAGTGATTTCCACCGTTCGAGAATCCGTACATGGCTCCCTACCTGGAGCCAACCAAGTAGCTAAAAGGTTTGACGTATAGTTTTGTTGCAGGGGCGGTGGCGGAAAGTAATAATATCCGGAAGTGGGTGGTGATGGTGGCGGTGGGCAATTACAGTCTGATGACGGCGGTGGCGGAGAGGGAAGCGATGGAGATGGGGAGGAGGATAGAGAGTGAGATGAAAAGTAGAGTGAAGAAGAGGGAGAATAGTTTTATTGTTGCACTATTTTTGTAATTATTTTATTGATACACTATTCTTATAATTATTTATTAATTGTTGTATATTATTGTAAAGAACCTAAATTTTTATTTTAAAGAAACGGTGAAATAGGATTTATTGCAATGAATATATATATATATATATATATATATATATATATATATATATATATATATTTCGGTTTCTATCCGGACTCCCGAAATTTTTATAAATACGAACTTTTTTTTTTTGTTTTTTTTTAAAACAACTAAAAAAAATTAATATTTTATAGAACTGAAATTTTTATATAATACAGTGTTTTGGATGTGATTTGAATACATATAACAAAACAGGTTTGTACAGTCTTTACAGAATGTACAAAAATTTTTTGATATAGGTATCCAAATCACGCCAAAATATTATATTATAAAAAAATTTCAGTTATATATAAATATTAATTTTTTTTTAGTTTTTTTAAAAAAAAAATGTTTTCGAATGTGTATTAGGTCCGGGAGTATATACCTGATTCGTGATGTATATATATATATATATATATGAATGTGACAAGATCACCTATCACATCACTCCTCACAACCACCATCACCAACTAAATCTACTCAATTCCTTCAATCCAACTGCAATCTTGATTTTTCAATAATTATTTCGGGAGTTCATTAATGTTGAGAAAGGGAAAGGAGGGAGAATCAAGAGGGTAGATAAATTTTTTCCTTTTCATATCAATTTTGAATTTAATTTTTTTATATTTTAAAATAATATAACAAGGAAAGTAAGATGGACCTATTATAATATAATTTTTTGCTTTTATTGGCATGTGCATGGGTTTTTAGTTTCATTTCTGTTTTCAACAATTTATGGACAATAAACCTGTTTACAGCTTCACAATACGTACATCTTACAGCTTAGTTGGGCAGGGGCCGCGCGAATTCATGATCACCATTGACCCCGTAAGTATCTTTTAATTGTACTCGTCCTTTTTTTGTATCGGACATGAGAGAGATTTTTGTTCATTTTTATTTCTCATATTATCTTCTTTTTTTGTTGTTGTTTAAGATAAAGATTTTTTGTTCGAATCCGAATACAATGATATCCGTATCTGTATTTGAAAAAAAATATTGTATTGGTATTCGTATCCGATATTCGACTAATTTCTAAAGTTGCCATTCGAATTCGAATATTTTTCATAATTATCCGAATTTATTGGCACAATTTATTAAAATTAGTAAATAAATAATTAAAAAATTACAAATTACTATTTTCATATTAATATAATCATCAACCGTATGATTTAATTTTAAAATTTAGAAGAAAAAAATTAATCACTCTTTAATAAAATATCTTTATAAAAGATATTAAAAAATAGAGTAAAATACATTGACCACCTCTTTAGATAACTATTATAACACTCACCACCCCTCTAGTTTTTTAAGTAAAAGTCAGTACCCCTCTAGTCTATAACATATTAACATATGACATTCACTACCCTATTATGGTTGACCAACTAATATTCAAATATATTTTTAATATAATGTCTAATATATCATTCAAGTTATAATATTTAATATATCCACTAAATATAAATTTGTATGTAATATTTTTTACTTGACTTAATCAAATTAATTAAATTATGATTTTGTGCAATAAATAAGATAAATGTCAAAAAATAATAAATATTTATTTTATCAAAAAAATAAAGTCATTCACTTTTTGCTAATTAAATTTCTTAAATATTAAAATTTACGTAATATGCATTTAAATATATTTTTTGTAATTAAAAAGTAAAATTTTAATAAGTATAAAAGTACAAAATAATGCCAAAAAATTATAATTATTTTTTCCAAATATTAAAATTTATGTAAAATAAACTTATTATTACATAACGAATCTTATTATTCATATAAAAAGTATTAAAAATTATATTAATTATTTTTCTCAAATATTAAACTAGACATTAGTCACAGTTGAGCATAATTATTTACAATAAAAATGACAAATTTTATTGCTCAAAAAAATAAAAAATACATTAAAAAAATTATTTTAATAATATAGAGGTAGTAATAAATATTATTATATTTTTTTATTCAATATTTTATAAAAACAACATCAACTGTATACTAAAAATTGTAATTAAAATAATAAACATTCCAAATTTTGACACATACTCAAGAAAATTTTACATATAAAAATCATAATATGAAACTAATAACTCAAATAATAATTTTTGTTGTTAAACACCGAAAACTAAACTATCAACATACTCAATCACTTTAATTAAAAAACCTTCATTAATAATTTAATTTAAAATTCTTAATATTTGTATAACTTATCCAAAAATATGTGTTAATTAAATTGAATTATTTGAATGAGACACTCTTAATTACAAATAAAACTATAATTAAAATGTATTGTATTAAAAAGGAATAATTATATATATATATATATATATATATATATATATTATTCAGGAATAAAACTTTGATAACATACAAGGGTAAATATATAATTTTATCTATTTAGTTAACCCTGAAAACTTGTAGGGTAATAACTGTTACTTAAAAAATTAGAGAAGATGTAAGTGTTATAATGGTTATCTAAGGGGGTCATTGTATTTTACTCTAAAAAATATTATAATTTTATAACAAGACTTGTTCTTTGTTCAGGATTATGATACTGAATATCTGATATTCGTTATTCGATAAATATTTGGTGGAAAAATGTTAGTTAAACAGATACAAATATATATGTATCTGTATTCGTATCGGTTTATTTGTGAATATTTCTAATTAAATACGAATAATATCTACTTTAAACGGATACGAATACGGACGAATATCCTAGCTTTCAGTTACCATTTACAATCTTAAATTTTTATTCTTTTTTATTTATCGTTTTAGAGATATTTGCGTTCACTTTTTGATTTA
This sequence comes from Panax notoginseng, assembly GCA_016801055.1. NCBI lineage: Eukaryota > Viridiplantae > Streptophyta > Magnoliopsida > Apiales > Araliaceae > Panax > Panax notoginseng. The sequence continues at coordinate 15,481,000 of CM029013.1, read as the reverse complement.
GAGAGATTTTTGTTTGTTTAATCATTGTCGTATTATCTTTTATTTAATTAAAAACTAATTAACTTTCTCTCTCATCTTTTTAATTAATTTTACAAGGCTCTAATTAATTCACATCTTTCTAATTAATTTTATAAAGCCAATATTAAAATTTTATACTCAGACAAGAGTCAATTAAAAAGAGAATTTTATACTGAATTAGTTAATCAGGCAAAAGTAAATTAAAAAGAAACAGATGGAGTAGTTTCGCAATTTTATTTATATCCGTATGAAACCAACCCATCAAAGGCAAGCATCTTTCAATTGTGGTTTCCCTATTCTACTTGTATCGTCGCTACTATTTTACAAGTATTAACTAATGTGGGACTAAATAAGAATTGTGCACATCTTCAATCATCATTTGAAACTCATTGTCGTAGCATTGAAAATGAAATACCCTAATTTGAGAAAGTCGGTAAAATAGAGTTTCTGCATTATTATATCACGACATCTATGAAGTATTTATTATACGGATGGGTTCATGCATCAGTAAGAAAACTTAGGTTTCTGTCAATGTTTCAAGTGACTAATGATCAAGCTTAGTAGTAGGAGTCTCTTATTATTATTATTATGTACAATGAAGAGAAGAGGGGAGAGTTTTGGCAAACACATGAAAATTCCAAGTAGCATTCTAATAACTCTCCGTCAAAGACGCCATCAGGTAGGTGGCGGGCAGAGGTGAGGTACCTTCAATTAACCGTCAAAGGACCTGAACAAATAAATACACGAAGAAAAAGAAAATCATTTCAAAGAGGGATAACATGTACGGCAATGATTCTGCATCAATTAAGTGCACAAGGTTACCTAGAATCCCAGCCTACTGAAATTGCTCAACAACTTTGTGAAGATATATTCTCAAATTAGGGCAAAAGCTTCACATTGTCGAGGTAAGAGACCTATGTAAATGAAAACTCAAAGAAAATTTGTGCATTTAATTAATGGTAGTCATCTTTCACGTCGAGATGACTTTGAACTTCTTGACCAACACGAGTTTGTCCCCTGAAATCGCCAACCAAGACTATCAGTTTCACTTGTTAGATGGGAGTGGGACTACCTATTTCTTTTTTAAAGAAAATAAAAATAAAAATAAAAAGATGGATTGACCGACCAATGGTCACAATAAAATAGGTATTATACATAGAATATTGTTCCAAAGATAATTTGATGGCATGCCTCAAAGATTTATGTTCCTCCAATTCAAGATAAAGATTATTAGTTGGTTCTTGTAAAAGCATCAGGTACTTACATTTACATTGTTCTCTCTTAAAGTTTCCATTGACTCGGCAAGTTCTATTTGTTTTGATGCCGTTGCAAGTAACACCTGCAAAAAAGAGTTTAGTTCCACTATCAGTTGCAGACAATCAAGAAATAATATGCAATCTAAGTTTCAGTTTTTTCCTTTCATGACGTACTATAGGCACGCAAGAATACAACTTACCTTCTTTGTCTTCTGCAAGTCATACTCGATGGATTTTATGCGATTCAGCGAGTCAAGAAGTATGTCATCTTTCTCTGGAGGTATTCTTGTAGGTTTATGGACCAGCTCAGTTACGATAGATTCTAAATTTTGCAATCTTTGCCAGCATGGATGAAGAAAGTTCTCTTCTTTAGCATGTGAAATCTGCTGTGACCCAATGGCATCTGAGAATTCAGGTTCATTTTCCAACTTCTCCACGTCTTTCTTCACAAAAAACTTCCCCATCCCAAGCAGTAAAAAATATATACATGCTAATAATTTGCATAAGAAGTCAACTACACTTGTTATGAACTTATTCATCAGCTTTCTTTGTGCAACATCACTGATCAAATCATCTGTTGCAAGGGTCGAAAGAAAAATATATAAATGCCTTGCAGTGGATATCATAACTTCCTTGGTAATGAGAAAGTAATAAATTCAACAGTCTTGGTCAGTAAAAGGTCAAACTGGCATGTCTTTACTAAATTTACTCTTCATGATTTAAGTCCCTCATACAATTAATGGTATTCGATTTAATAACTTTATGGACTTTCATAATAGAAAGGAAGTATTTTGGTTACGGATTAAAGCTAACTGATGACAAGTATTTTGCTGATATTAATACAGTAAAACTCCTATTTAGGAATACTCTATATAAGAATAACCTCTACAATATTATAAAAAAATTTGGTCCCAATTTGGGCCAATTATAAATAGGAATAACCTCTAAATTGTAATATGTTATATATTTTTTTAGTCCCGTATGAAGAAACTATACCTCTATATAGTAATAATTTCATATATATATATATATATATATATATGAGAGAGAGAGACGATATTAATTTTAAAAGACTACATTTTCTATAAAAGACTACATTTCCTATAAAAGACCACATTTTTTTATAAAAGACTACTTTGCATAAATATTTTTTGAATAATAATTATTGGGGAGTTCTTATTGATATTTTTGTTAAAGTGGATATTTTTGGGTGTTCGAAAAATATTTTATATCAATACCTTTATTTAGTAATAACCTCTCAATTAGAATACAAATAGTTTGGTCCCAAGTCTATTCCTAAATAGAGGTTTTACTGTATATACTTCCAAGTATCAAGCAGACATAGGTTGCTTGACCCACTGATGCCAATATGCAGTAGCGACCAAATCCCTGATGAGAGTCTACATAATAAGGTTAATCTACATTAAGTAGCATTATGATCATCACAAAGTTTAAAATATGAAAGTACATAGTTTAATAATAGATTCAGAGGTAATCAAGTATGAAGTATTGTTGGCAAGGTCAGAATAAGTTAGGCTTGAACGGGGTCCATAGCCATCTGAAAATCTCGCTTGCTTTTTAGACTTGATATGTAGCTGGGTCTCAAAGTTTTAAGTTGATCTAGGACAACCAAGCCAGTTGGTGGCTGATTGGTTGTGGTCACTAATCCTCTTTATGGATTTCTATTCATTGAACCTTTTCTTTTTATCTAACAAAAAGTACATCTTTATGGGTATGCAGACCATATTATGACACATGCTAATATGCTATGATTTCCATCATTAAACATTAAATATTAATACTAATATAAAGAGAAATTGAGTAAATAAAGGACGCTTACTTGTTGGACTCGTATTTATTCTAGGCCCACCACCAACTGGTTCAGCTGACCTACGGTTGTAAACAGGATCTCTCCTTGTTTCCTAATCCAATGAAAGGAAAAATAAAGAATACTGAAAATCAGTTTGTCACTTTAATGTGTTTGCATATATAAATAATAGTGTGGAATTGTAAAAGTTCATACATACAGAACAATTATCATTTTTACACCTCTAGCTGTTTATAAATTACTCACTATTACGAGGAAATACAAGAAACAACTTGGTATGTTTATTCTAATTTTAAGTATATAAAGCAATATATCATGTGAGCAAGTGTCCCAAATCATTCTAGAAGCCTTTAGCAAGCAAGTACAAGAAATTCAATACTTGCTTTAAGTTTCTTATAGCATCTAACACAAGCTCTGTTGTCAATTATAGGTATGGGTCCTAAATTAATCTACTGGGGAATTCACACTTCCTAGCATTATTACTAAGCATTCAAATACAATGAGACCATTTGATAATATGCATATAAATTCTTCAATTGTTAAATAATTCATCTTTTAGCTTTCTGTTTCTTCATAGGGGTATGAGGGAGCATAAGGTCAAAATACCTACTTCTTCACGAAGCATCCTGGGTTGCATAACAGCAAAAGATGAAATTCCTGCATCTGATCCAGACTCAGCAGTAACAATTTCTGAACTTGGACGCTTTATAAAGAACCAAAGTTTTTGTTAGAGCATCACATATTACTAGGTGATTGAAAGTTCATATATGTAATAATAAATCAACATCACACCTTACGAACAACAGACTTGGCTTCTAATTCATCGATATCAGAAGAACTACTAATCTTCCCCAAATACATTGCTTCTTCAATATGCACCAGCTGTCATTAACAGTCCAAGAAGCAACAATTCAGAGGTAGATATAAGAACAAAGGAAGGTGTCAAGGAAACAGACCGAGTCACTGAAGCCTATTATTCTTGTTCATCACATTTTATGATTAATACCACTTCCAACTGTCAAAGGATCATACCTTCATCAATTCTGGATCATTCCAGGGTCCTTTGTCAGATCTAAGACAGCCACCTTCATTTCGGCATGAGCAGGTTCCACCAAGAAATTCTGGCAATTGGCTGTTCAGAATAAAGGTGCAGATTAAATATCACCAAAAGAGAATTCTAAACATCTCCAGATGTAACCATGTAAAGATTCTAGAGTACCAGAGAAAGAAATCCCAACCTTGAGTCTATTACTTCAAACAACTGTTTCTGAAATTTGTTGCCAAACACCTGCGGATCAGCTCACCATCAATGATTGATAGTTCAGTAACCTTGAATATTTTAGGAATGTTCAAAAAGAAATTTTCGTACATGTATCTTCGCTGTAGTCCTTGGATCGAGAAATCCTTTGGCTGTGTTCCACAGAAACTTGAATCCACTACCAGCATTAACAATATACATCTGATTTAAAGTCTGCAGGGAATAAGCAAAATGGATCAATGAACGTGGGATAAAAAGATTCAAATCTCTGTAACTTTAGAAAAACAGCACCTCAGGATAGTTGTCACCATCTATTTTCTGCATGCGCATGACAAGATCATGTGCAACTTTGCCAAAACTCATCCAATTCTGCACAATTGACAAATATTGAGAAGCATTGAAGATTGTACAAAATGGAGATGTTATTTATAGATGAATCATCTTAGTGGGTTCTAAACTAACCATCCCGTGCACATCCAGTATCGTGGTGGTAGAATCTATATGCCTCCTGGCTGCAACTGAACATGCTAGAAACTTCTCAGAAAAAGTTTTCTCAAACCCTTGGACATGATATTTTAAGAATCTGTCGACTGTGGTGACACTCATAAGCTTACATGGTTCAACTTTACCAAGTCTTTCAATATAGACGGGCCTTCCTGCTTTGTCTACACCATGGTAACCATGAGGATAATATCTCTGAACTTTTTCATGTTCATCATATACGAAGTCCTAACATTGATCATTGTACTTCAACATCAATACATTTATATATATATATATATATATATATATATATTTAATTGAATGTTTGAAACTATAATAGTATAATTACACAATGACAAAAATATAGCAGATACATTAGTGAGTCAAAAACAATCTGTATGATTTACTTATTTTCTTTTTAATGTTAAAGCTACTAGTATAGTGGAAGGGGGGATTGATGAAATTGCAACCAAGGCTAAACCCCAACTATTAGCCCCGGCTTCCCCATCTCCGTGCTCGTCTCGATCAAGATTAAGAATAGATGCATCCGGACATTAGAAAGAAGACAGTCAGACAGAAACTAAAGTGTAACCATTAAACTCACACCTCATGCTATGATAGCCTCTTACCTGTATTATAGTGTCTACTCCATACTCTCTCCTCCAGTTTAGCATTTCTGTCCACATATGGACTGTCTTATCAAGGTCAAACTTCCGTGCCTTCAAAAATCTGCAATAAAACCAAATGTCCTACAATTTGTACAAAAAATACAGGATGACAAAAAAGATTTGTTTTCAAGAGAAGACAACAAACTGCGAAGTTTTTAATAGCTCAAAATATTTGAGATAATACAAGTTACTTGATGAATTAAGCCTACGGGATACATATTTACATAACTTAGCAGGCACTAGGCCTTTTTTGGGTAATTATGGCATCGAGGAGTACAAACAGAAAAAACAAATGTGAACCCGACAATTTCACTCATAAAAAGTAAATTTTTAAGGTACTTTTTGCACGGTAGTTGGTAGGATAGAAGAGGAGAATAGCAGCAGAAAGAAGAAGACAACATAAGAAAAGAACAAATTCCATTCATTGAACACAGCATTTTGAGGTGATTACAGGATAACAGAATATACTTGCAAGACCCAAATTTTCATAACATTCACTTAAATTAATAAGATTATGAGTGAAGAAAACTCAGTACTTTCACTTAACTTCAGTGTATCACAAAATAGAAGGCAATGCACGCACAACGTAAAACAGAGAAGAAAACTTAGCAGCTGCTCTTATTTTTGTCAATGAGATTTCTGAAGTTAGATGCAGCAAGCTGGACCATTCATTTGATTTCCAAGATGTGTAGTCATTCAAACCAGAAAGGACAGACAAGCAATAAAGGGTTGTTTTGCTGAATAGCCAATGAATATTTTAAAAATGAGGTAGGAAGTCCAATGTCAAGTAAGAAGGTAATTATTTTACTCAATTAGACAGTAGCTAAGGCATTCATGGACAATTAAGAAGATAATCATGCACAAAGAGGTGGTCCATATTCAAAATAATGCAAAGATCAACCCAGTGTTCTAAAAAGCGGGCGACCGCCTAGGCGCTAGGCCCCCCGGCACCTCGCCAGGCTGCAAAAAATCCCTCTAGGCGGGGCCTAGGGCTTAGGCGGGCTAAGCAAACAATTTAAATTTTATTATTTAATAACAATCTTGTTTATAAATAAACCTAATACGTTAAAGATATGTTAGCCATACTTAGCATATGGTATTTGTCATTTTCTTTAAGTCCTTAATTTTGAAGATTACAGAAATAAAAATAATTTCATAATTAATAATATCAAATGTCTCATTCAATAAACTTCACACTAATTTTTAAAAATAAAATTTATTTAAATTTAAAAATATCTCAAATTGATTTTTAAGAAATTAATATTAATTTGTTTGTGTTTAAACTTTGAAAAATTGCACGTTTGTATTTGAACTTTGACATTGGCAATATAGATGTGTTTGAACTTTAAGCAAAAGGCTTTATTATCTTTATTATAGATTGTTTTGCTTTATATTATTATTTTTTTTGGATAAATGTAAGATAAAATATTAAAATTGGCTTAAAATAAAAAATCCCGCCTAGGCGCTAGGCCCCCGCTCGGCGGGTCCCGCCTAGCGCCTTTTAGAACATTGGATCAACCTAAATATAGCACTAGCAAAAGTCTAGAAAACTTCAAGATAAATCACTTCAAATCTCAATTATTTAGAGTCATACTGCAATTTTACTTTCTTTAATGTGGAGTAACACAAAAACATTCTGCATTACAAGATTTTATTACATTACCGAAGATACTAGTTAATCTACCAAAGCTGACTGTGTTACCTCTCTTAGTATGCAAATCAGTTTCCAATTATTTTTTGAGAAGTAGTCGACCCCCAATTCCTACTTGTTGTCTGGTGTCAATGTTAACTTGCTGATAGCATATTTAGTGTACTCTAGAAAACATGTCCATGTGTACTGTTCGGGAGCGGTTTACCGATCCTCATATGGGTTGAATGCCTGGGCTGAGGTCGAGAAGGATGAGCCCAGTGGGCCGAAGTCATGAAGGATATTGAAGATGTTTGGATTCAGATATCCGAGCCCTCCGGGCCGGAGTCCTGTTCTAAGTTGTGATGTTCGGGGTCGGGCTTCCGAGTCCTTGGGGTCGGAGCCCAAACCAGTATATAGGGATTCAGTTGGATTGGACAGGATAGGTCATGTGTAGAGTCCGGAGTTATAAGGGGTTTATATGGTTAAGGATTTTAGTCCTAATCATATTTGAATAAGGTAACTCCAAAGGTAGTGATTGGATCGTATCCAACTTGCACCTTTTAAGGAGATTGTGTAACTGTCATATTTAGGAGTCCTAGTCCGACTCGGAAGTGAACTCTAAGGTAATGAGTATGACTATAAATATAAGGCTGAACTACAATTAACAGGTAATACATCTTTGTCAAGCTTCGTGTGTGATCTGTTACTGTGCAAAGCTCGTGGATTTGGTGATTGGGCGCGCCGACGAAACTTGACGTTAACATGTACCACTTAATAAATGAAGGGATTGATTTTTAATCCAAGAGCCTTCATCTACACTATTAGTCATCTCGACATCCCCCAACTAAAGGTTAATATCTCTCCCCTCCCCAACCATACAATAGAAAAGGACAGGGAGAGAGAGGGGGAGAGAGAGCGTGGGTAGGAGGAGAAAGTGTTCGCCTTCCACCAAAACCGTGGGTTTCAACACAACTACCTTAGCGTGCAGCCAATTTCCATTTATATATTGAGAAGTAGCCAACCCCCAATTTCTACTTCTTGTTTGGTGTCAATATTAACTGGCCAAAAATAATTAGTCTAGAAGACATGTCCATGTGTATCACTTTACAAATAATTGATTTCTTCTATCTAAGAGTGCTCATCTACACTGTCAATCATCTCAACATTCCTCAACTAAAGATTAACATCTCCCCCCTCCCCAACCATCCAAGAGAAATGGATGGAGAGAGAAAGAGGAGAATGTGTTGGCCTTCCACCAAAATCATGGGCTTCAATACAACTACCCTATAGTTTCAGTCAGACCTCTTCAGCTATGGGACTTTCTATACTATCCATCATCTCAGCAACACAACAAAGGATTGAGAGTATTCTGATAGGCCTAAGTATATGCTGAAACCTAGGTCAATTTAGTTCAACTCAACTCATATTTGAACTTCTTCATGTAAATTTGACCTCTTTGAAGACAGTATGCAAGACTCCTTCAGTTGCTTGTAAACTGGAATTTCTAACAATGCCAAACTACATCAGTATGGGTTCAACACATCATTTAATAACGTATGATTGAGTACTAAATAGTTTATTTCCTGACATATACAATTGATCATGTGAACTATAGCTCACCCACTATAACCAATCTCTGCTCTTTGAGGGGAGAGATCCAAAAGGATTGATATGACAAAGGCCAATCTGGTTGCATTGCATTTAAAAGGATGGGACTCAAAGTTTATCAGTGAAAATCAGTGCACAATGCTTGAAACAGAAAAGAGAAGGAAATCAAGAAAGCTTAGTTGAGCATGCATCATGAGTGTATAGGCACCAACCATAAGGTTTAAGCCTCTTATCATAAGTTTCCTAATTAGAAGAATCTCTCAAATTACAGATGAATTTTAAATGGATGCATGCTCCCAACTTGGTTGTGCAATTTCTAATATATCAAACTGGCCACTGAGTTTAAACTATGTTCATGTATGATGTTTATAACTACATAATTGTCATGAACTGCAAGCATTGGTGTTTCCTTTACATTTCTTGCGTTAAGGTTCTTTCCAGAATTCTTTTTGAATTTCCGAATCTCATGTTATATGCTGTTTTTAACTTACTATAACTAGTTCTCCTTTACCAGTAATTCTTTCATGTTGACTCAATCTTGTGTTCTATCATTTGAGACAGTAATAATATAATCACCGAATGCAAAATCTACTCTCCTCAAACAGTGAAAGCCTTATCATTTTGTCCTCCATCTCCAGAGAAGATAAGAATGTTGACAGTGGTTTCTTTCAAGCTTTTAGTAGGGGTGTACAAGTCTGACAATAGTTGGTAAAGTTCAAAAGTAGATTTAATGTCCTCGTATTTGGCCTAACGAAATATGGTAAGAATTTAGTCTAAATTTAGTCTAAAAATAAGGTCCTTTCTACAGTGAACTTATTATCCAACAAATGAATGTAATGACTCTATATACATATACAGCTATGAGCATCATACTGATATGTGCAACACACTTGATTTAGCATTATACATTTGGCTGTTCCTTCAATGAAATGATCCAATTTTCTAATCCTCATTTTCACTTGGCAATTGAAAATCTGAAATGTAACCTTATGCAAATTACGTATCTTGAAATTTGAAGTAAACTTTAGACAATGTAGAATCAAATATATTGATCTCAACAAAAATTAAATATTTCATGAATTTGGTCATAAAACTGTATAACTTACCTCAACATGGTGTGGTAATCATCGTGGCGAGGAGGAAGCAAATCTTTCTCAATCAAAACCTGGCGGAACGCATTCACCGACTGTTCTTCCTTCTCATCTCGAAAATCATCAATTGATATTGATGCATACCGGCAATGAGCAACTCGCTTACTACGTTTCCTGAGAGTTTGCGAAATTTTTGTTGAAGCATTCATTGCCTTCTTCTTCAAAGATCTGACCCGAATTCTTTTCTTCTCGTCCTCAGAAATCTCAAAATCAGATCTTCTAGCTCTTTCATCTTCTTGAGTTACACCTACACCCAATTTCAATAAATCAATAAATCAAAGATACATATAGAGCAAAAGGGGGACACTTTTTCTGTCCACCTGATCTAATATGAACATGTTCTACTAAAAAATGATAGGATAAAACTTGTAATTATCAAAATGAAGTACCTGGCATTGTATTTCAAATGGATAAAATTGAACAAGGTGAAAAAATCTGCATCAAACAAGAACGTAAAACTTGTGATATCCGTAAAGAAATTCTGAAACGGAAACAGAATATATGATAGATCTACAATATTCTCAGTTCAAACTTTTAGCCATTGAACAAGTCAAAATCAACACGAATTCATGAGAGTCTGATAAATACGACAAAATTCAGCAGCAGAAGGTGATTAAAAAAACTGACATTGAGCTATATAAGAGTTATAAAACAGGCAACATTCAGAAAAGAAGATCAGAATTATCAAATATCGGAGATTTTCGAATGATTAATAAATCGATGATCAATCGAATCTATGTACCTTGAAAAAAGCAGCCGCCGCAGCTACATTCATATGATGAAGGCGATCAATGAGCAATTCTCTTCGTATTTCGGGATTTAGAGGAATATTATTCCCGTTAACAGTGGGCGTAGTTGAGGTTGTGTTGATGTATAGATATTCTTTCTCTCACTATAAGTTATATAAGTATAATTCTCGTGAAAGCGTAGATGACGTTGCTTTCTGGTTACGATGGCTCTTTCACTCTCTTCAATCCTTCTATACACTTTCTCTCTCTATATAATAATAATAAATAAATAAATAATTGTCTAAAGAATAAAATCATATGCCCGGAGGATTTGCAGGTGGGGTATCTTTTCTGGAAACAAACTAACAAATGGGACGTCGCTGTCAAAAAGTATTTATAGACAGAGAAATAGAGAGTAGCGTAGAACGGCCGCTTTTGCCTGCCTGCCTTGGATTTGGAAGCGCCGTGCAGTTGCTTTGCGCCGGCGATTGAGCCATTCCTTTTTTCTTGTGTTTTTTTTCCTTGCGAGTTCAGGGACGCGTACGTTACTATTTTATCCTATGGCTTACATTTAATTTAGTATACATAAAAATTATTTACATCTCTCCTATCTTATTTTATGTATATGTATGTATCTATGGACAAATATGAATTTAAATATAACTACATTTTCACTATCGTTTCATATATATATATATACACGGAAATGATCTAAAGCGGACCAAATAAGCGGACCAAAGAACGGACCAAGGCAAAAACACGCGGGTTTCGGGGTCCTGAAACCTGCGTATTTTTGCCTTGGTCCGTTCTTTGGTCCGCTTTAGATCCTCTTCGTATATATATATATATATATATATATATATATATATATATATATATATATATATATATATATATATATATAAGTTCTCCACCATTTGTAAGACCCCAAATTTTATAAATAAAAATGAATTTTTTATAAATATCATTTTTGAATATTATGGAGTTAATTTGATATAATGTTATAGTTGTGGGTAATATTTATAAATTTTGCAAAGTACGCAAGTTGTTATATAATATTCGATTGGTCGGGGAATATTCGTTTTAACAGGGAATATTCGTACAACGACACAATCATTTGTGGACCCCACAACGGAATTATTGTCGGATTGAAAAAACGACAAAAGTATTTTATTAAAAATAACGGCGGAAATTTTACCATTGTTACTGTTGAACTACTCGGTAGTAAAAGTACAGTAATACGTGTGGTTGCATAGTAGCACACGGTATTGATTATTAATGTTTATGTGAGAAGTCACTCAGTTTGATTCAATTATTGTCATTTAATAATATGAATTATTTAGCGATAATGACGTTTTGTTTTATTCGTATTATTAACGTAATAAAACAGAAACATCTTTTTATATAAAACAGAATACTTTATTAAAGTTATTCTATAAATAGAATATATTATATTTTATTTAAAAGATTTTTCTTTAAATATGGACCGTCAGATTAAAGTAATCAATCTGGACCGTTCATAGATTAGTTACTATGCATTCTATTTTTCTATAAATAGCAGCTCATTCCTTCATTATTTCTTACGAATTCACTGAACTCTAGAGAGAGAAACTATAGAGAGAGAGAAGAAGAGTATTCTGCTACTTAACTACTTCCTTATTTCAGCTCGTCTTTAAAACGGTAAAGGGTGTTATTCTTTCTTATTCATGAAGAGAACTGTTGTTATTCCATTTCTTATTATTCTGTTGGAATAACCTGTATACGCGGTCTACCCTATACTTGGTGACATTCTTCTATTATTCTGTTGGAACATCCTGTCTGTGTGTTTTACACCGGACCTGGTTCCGTTTTTGTTATTATTCTGTTGGAACATCCTGTCTGTGTGTTTTACACCGGACCTGGTTCCGTCTTGTTATTATTTTGTTGGAACATCCTGTCTGTGTGTTTTACACCGGACCTGGTTCCATTATTTATTATTCTGTCGGAATATCCTGTCTGTGCGTTTACGCCGGACCTGGTTCCATTATTTATTATTCTGTCGGAATATCCTGTCTGTGCGTTTACGCCGGACCTGGTTCCATTATTTATTATTCTGTTGGAATAACCTGTTTGTGCGGTCTATCGCATGCATGGTGATTTCTTTTGTTATTTCATTCTTTATTGTACTCAGTTGGTTAAGTTTTGACTTCTATACTCCATGAAATTTGTGGAATATCCTTGATAATTGTGTTTCATCCAGTATCTATTCATGAAAATATTCTCCTGATCATTCTTGAATTTTACTCCACAAAGTAGTATCATGTTGACAATTTGGACGTTGTTAATTCTTGGATAAATTATTTCTTGAACTTGTTTTATTGAATTCTTATATCATTGTCATCATCCTCATGTTTATATTCTGTTGAAAGTCATCTGTGGCCTGTAGTGTATAGATGAACTTGGTATGATTATGACCAGGGATTATTCGGTGTAATCATGACCGTAATGTTACGAATGATGTGGTAAAAGTCCTCATTGGCCCGTAGTGCATTGATGGACAGTTGTTGGCATGATCATGACCATTAATGAATATACGAATATCCTTGGCCGTAGTGCAGGGGTGATTCGATGATGTGGATTATTTTATTAAGCTGAGTCTCAGCGATCACAGTGTTGGAAAATCTTTTAAATCATAAAAGATAGTAGAGTTTATTTTCTACTTGACTTTCTTAATGGATTGCTTGTTCCGCTACAGTTAAACTTGATGTCTATTATATTTTATCAGTTTAACATTGTTGAAGGCTAATGATAATTTATTCTGCATTATCTTAGTCATAATATTTCTTACTGGGCTAGTTGAGCTCACCCTTTCTTTCACTGTTCTCTTCAGGAAATGAGAACGTAGCTGGGGCAAGTCGGGGAACGGAGTGATGGTCCGAATGATAGTATTAGTTAGTAGTCCTCACTATTCTATGTAATGGTGTGTTAATAAATGTAATGAGGACTCCTTTTGAGTATGAATACTCTCTAGAAGATAATATTTGTATTCAAAATCACAGTTTATGTTTTGTCGTATTGTACACGACAGTTGTATTAGTAAGTTGTATTTGTATTTTGTACTATGTATCTGACGACCCAAGATGGGTGATGTATACCTAATTTTGGGGGCGTCACAGTTGGTATCGAGCTTAGGGATATGATCCCTGGCTAAGATGTGAGAATAGAACTAGGAGGGGAGAGACGGGGAATTCTTTCGCTAGTATGACCTACCTAAGTTTATTTGCATGGTATTTAATTGGTCGGTCATAATATAAGGATAAAATATGACATATCAATTAATTTTTATTTTGTGGCAGTATCTGAAAATGGCATCTGAGAATGTTGAGAATAGCAATGGAGCACAGGCGACTGTTGATTCACCTCATATCAATAATCAGGATAATGTTCATCAGGAAGGTGACAATCCTCATGCAAACAACAACACTGACCAGATGATGAATGATGGAATGTTCAGAGGTTTTATGCAATTCATGCAACAACAGGTGAAAGCGGCTCCTGTCCACAACGTAGGTGGAAATACGGGAAACTCTCAGGCGGTCACCGCTAAACAGTTTAAGGAGCTGGGACCTCCGGAGTTTAAGGGAGAACCCAAACCACTTGTAGCTGAAACATGGATAAAGCAGATCACCAAGATATTTGATGTCTTGGGTTGCTCCGAGGAGCAAAAGGTTCCCTTTGCCGCCTTTATGTTGCGAGGAGAGGCAGATTACTGGTGGGAATCGATAAAGCGTACTCAACCTGCCGCACTGAAGATGTCTTGGGAGAAGTTTCAAGAGCTGTTTAACGACAAATACTTTCCCGAGAGTATTCGTCACATGAAGGAGGTGGAGTTCATCAAATTGGAGCAGAATAATATGACCGTGTCGCAGTACGAGGCAAAATTTGCGGAGTTATCCCGGTTTGCGTCCCACCTGGTGGATAATGAAGAAAGAATGACGCGAATGTTTTTAAGAGGTTTGAAGCCGGAGATACGTCAACATCTTATTTCTCATAAACTGTGTTTGTATTCAGATGTTGTAAATAGGGCTCAGTTGGTGGAGCGCGATAACGAGACAACGCAACCAAAAGAGAGCAGCCGGCAAAATGATAATACCAGTGAAAGCAGTCATCGAAGCGGTGACAACAAGCGTGGAGGGAATCAACAGGCCAGAAATGGTAACCACTTCGGTGGTAATCAGGGCCAAAACAATAAGAATGGGTATTTCAAGAAGAGGAGATTCAACAATGATGGAAAGACGTCAGCACCAGCACCTGTCGTTAAGGAAGGAGAACGACCACCTATCATATGTTTCAAATGCGGAGGGGAGGGGCACATCAGTCCAAACTGCGCGATGCCGTCCAAAGCATGTTATAATTGTGGAAGAGAAGGTCATTTAGCCCGATTTTGTCGTTTACCGAAGACAAATTCAGCTAGGATGGAGGCACCAAAGGCCGTCCCAGAAAAGTCAAAACCGGTTGTGCAAGGGAGAGCGTTTGTTGTGAACTCCCAGAGAGCAAGGAACCCGAATGAGGTCATCACGGGTAAGCTTATCATAAACTCTAACGAAGTTTATACTTTATTTGATACCGGTTCTACCCATTCTTTTATTTCTCCTACTTGCGCTCATCGATTAAATTTGATTCCGGAGAAATTAGACTTTGACTTAGCTGTTGAAACTCCATTGGGAGAAACCTTCATTACATCCACGGTTTATAAGTCTTGTTTGGTTCAAGTTGGTACCCACACATTACCTGTCGATCTTATTTCATTAAAAATACTTGCATTTGACGTGATTCTAGGGATTGATTGGTTAACTACTCATCATGCAAAAATTGATTATTTTCGTAAGGTTGTTAGCTTTCATATTCCTAATCGACCTATTATGCGAATTCAAGCAACCAAACCATTAAAATCAATCGCTGTCATCTCAAGCCATAAAGCTATTCGTTTATTGAAAAATGGATGTCAAGCTTTCTTAGCTCATGTCACAGATCTAAACAAAAATACGTCAGCTTTGAATGATATTTCTATTGTTAATAAATTTCCTAACGTATTTTCCGAAGAACTTCCTGGCCTACCCCCAGAGCGTGAAATTGAATTTTGTATCGACCTTGAACCCGGTACAAAACCCATTTCCAAAGCCCCATATCGAATGGCTCCTATTGAACTTCAGGAGTTAAAGACCCAACTGCAGGAATTGTTAGACATTGGTTTTATTCGTCCTAGTACTTCTCCTTGGGGTGCTCCTGTTCTGTTCGTGAAGAAGAAAGATGGGAGTATGCGACTTTGTATTGATTATCGGGAGTTGAATCATGTCACCATCAAAAATAGGTACCCATTGCCACGTATTGATGACCTGTTTGACCAGTTGCAAGGAGCACAATTCTTTTCAAAGATCGATCTTCGTTCTGGATATCATCAGCTGAAGGTTAGAACTGAGGATATTCCAAAGACGGCTTTCAGAACTCGGTATGGGCATTATGAATTCTTAGTTATGTCTTTTGGATTGACTAATGCTCCTGCTGCCTTCATGGATATGATGAACAGGGTATTTAAGGAATATTTGGATCACTTTGTGGTCGTCTTTATCGATGACATCCTTGTTTATTCCAAAAGCCGTGAAGATCATGAGCAACACTTGAGGCTGGTACTCCAAAAGCTTCGTGAATACAAACTTTATGCCAAGTTGAAGAAATGCGAGTTCTGGCTGGAAGAGGTAGCATTCCTTGGGCACGTAGTATCAAGTCGTGGAATATCGGTTGACCCGGCAAAGATTGAAGCTATTCAAAGCTGGGAGCAACCTAAATCAGTGACCGAAGTACGTAGCTTTCTTGGTTTAGCTGGTTATTATCGGAGATTCGTGGAAGGATTTTCTCGAATCGCTACTCCATTAACTCAGCTGACTCGGAAAGATACAAAGTTCGGTTGGAGCGAAGAATGTGAGCAGAGTTTTCAAGAACTCAAGAGGAGACTCATTTCAGCACCTGTTCTAACAATACCATCTGGCTCGGAGGGATTTGTCATCTACAGTGATGCTTCGAGCAAAGGGTTGGGATGTGTTCTCATGCAACATGGAAAAGTCATAGCCTATGCATCAAGACAACTCAAGGAATATGAGAGGAATTATCCTACTCATGATCTAGAGTTGGCAGCTGTTGTCTTTGCACTTAAAATTTGGAGGCATTACTTGTATGGGGAGAAGGTGGAGATCTTTACGGATCATAAAAGCCTCAAATATTTCTTCACTCAAAAGGAACTCAACATGCGACAACGACGTTGGCTTGAACTGTTGAAAGATTATGATCATACCATTCAATACCATCCTGGAAAAGCGAACGTGGTAGCTGACGCATTGAGTAGAAGATCATATGCAAGTACGAGTGCGATATTGTCAACACAAAGACCCATTTTGTGTGATTTGCAAAGGATGGAGATAGAGTTAAAGACTCCAGGGACCCATGTGATGATGGCGAATATACGAGTAGAACCGACTTTAATCGATAAAGTTAAAGCTGCTCAAGCTACAGACCTGGAGCTGATGCGTATGAAGAAGAAAGTGCAAGAAGGTGCTATGCCGGAAGCAAGAATCGATGAAGAAGGAATACTTCGAGTCAACTCCAGACTTTGTGTTCCTAACAACCCTGATTTAAAGTATGAAATCATGATGGAGGCGCACAACACACCGTTTGCAATCCATCCTGGAAGTACCAAAATGTATCATGATCTTCGTCATACATTTTGGTGGAGCAATATGAAGAGAGAGATAGCGTTGTTTATCTCAAGGTGTCTAACTTGTCAACGAGTCAAAGCGGAGCATCAAGTACCAAAAGGTCCATTGCAACCACTTGAAATTCCAGAATGGAAGTGGGAGCACATTACCATGGATTTCGTTACCGGTCTTCCTAGGGTTTCTCAAGGTATTGATGCGATTTGGGTCATTGTTGATAGATTGACCAAGTCTGCTCATTTCTTACCGATACGAGAAACTTATACACTTGAACGTCTTGCTCGTATGTACATAAACGAGATTGTAAGACTGCATGGTATGCCAGTATCCATAGTTTCTGATCGAGACCCAAGATTCACTTCACGATTTTGGGTTAGTTTACAAAAAGCTATGGGCACGGATTTACGATTTAGTTCAGCATATCATCCTCAGACGGACGGACAATCAGAGAGGACTATTCAAACTCTTGAAGATTTATTAAGACTCTGTGTCTTTGACTTCAAGGGAAGTTGGGACAAGTTCTTACCATTGGTGGAGTTTTCCTACAACAACAGTTATCAAGCAAGTATTGGCATGGCTCCATTCGAAGCATTGTATGGAAGAAAATGTCGTTCTCCAGTATGCTGGGATGAGGTGGGTGAAGCAACGTTGTTGGGACCGGAGTTGGTACGTATGACTACAGAAAAGATTCAAACGATCCGACAACGTATAAAAACCTCACAAGATCGACAAAAGAGTTATGCTGATCTTCATCGAAAGGACGTGGAATTTGATGTAGGAGATCATGTGTTCTTACGTGTTGCTCCATGGAAAGGAGTTACGAGATTTGGAAAGAGAGGAAAGCTCAATCCTCGATTCATCGGTCCATTTTTAATCCTCGATCGAGTAGGAACTGTGGCTTATAGACTCGCTTTACCGCCAAGTATGTCTCGTGTTCATAACGTTTTTCACATATCCATGTTACGCAAATATGTGGAAGACCCGAACCACATTATTGAGTTAGAACGGACGAAATAGCGGAAGATTTGACGTATGAAGAAGTTCCTGTTCAAATCTTGGATAAGAAGGAACATATTCTACGATCCAAGGTTATACCTCAAGTCAAAGTTTTGTGGAGAAACCACGATGTTGAGGAAATGACTTGGGAGTTAGAATCTGAAATGAAATCAAGGTATCCTTACCTCTTCGACATACCAGGTACGTACCCTAATTTCGAGGGCGAAATTTCATAAGAAGGGGAGGTTGTAAGACCCCAACTTTTATAAATAAAGATGAATTTTCTATAAATATCATTTTTGAATATTATGGAGTTAATTTGATATAATGTTATAGTTGTGGGTAATATTTATAAATTTTGCAAAGTACGCAAGTTGTTATATAATATTCGATTGGTCGGGGAATATTCGTTTTAACAGGGAATATTCGTACAACGACACAATCATTGGTGGACCCCACAACGGAATTATTGTCGGATTGAGAGAAACGACAAAAATATTTTATTAAAAATAACGGCGGAAATTTTACCATTGTTACTGTTGAACTACTCGGTAGTAAAAGTACAGTAATACGTGTGGTTGCATAGTAGCACACGGTATTGATTATTAATGCTTATGTGAGAAGTCACTCAGTTTGATTCAATTATTGTCAGTTAATAATATGAATTATTTAGCGATAATGACGTTTTGTTTTATTCGTATTATTAACGTAATAAAACAGAAACATCTTTTTATATAAAACAGAATACTTTATTAAAGTTATTCTATAAATAGAATATATTATATTTTATTTAAAAGATTTTTCTTTAAATATGGACCGTCAGATTAAAGTAATCAATCTGGACCGTTCATGGATTAGTTACTATGCATTCTATTTTTCTATAAATAGCAGCTCATTCCTTCATTATTTCTTACGAATTCACTGAACTCTAGAGAGAGAAACTATAGAGAGAGAGAAGAAGAGTATTCTGCTACTTAACTACTTCCTTATTTCAGCTCGTCTTTAAAACGGTAAAGGGTGTTATTCTTTCTTATTCATGAAGAGAACTGTTGTTATTCCATTTCTTATTATTCTGTTGGAATAACCTGTATACGCGGTCTACCCTATACTTGGTGACATTCTTCTATTATTCTGTTGGAACATCCTGTCTGTGTGTTTTACACCGGACCTGGTTCCGTTTTTATTATTATTCTGTTGGAACATCCTGTCTGTGTGTTTTACACCGGACCTGGTTCCGTCTTGTTATTATTTTGTTGGAACATCCTGTCTGTGTGTTTTACACCGGACCTGGTTCCATTATTTATTATTCTGTCGGAATATCCTGTCTGTGCGTTTACGCCGGACCTGGTTCCATTATTTATTATTCTGTCGGAATATCCTGTCTGTGCGTTTACGCCGGACCTGGTTCCATTATTTATTATTCTGTTGGAATAACCTGTCTGTGCGGTCTATCGCATGCATGGTGATTTCTTTTGTTATTTCATTCTTTATTGTACTCAGTTGGTTAAGTTTTGACTTCTATACTCCATGAAATTTGTGGAATATCCTTGATAATTGCGTTTCATCCAGTATCTATTCATGAAAATATTCTTCTGATCATTCTTGAATTTTACTCCACAAAGCAGTATCATGTTGACAATTTGGACGTTGTTAATTCTTGGATAAATTAATTCTTGAACTTGTTTTATTGAATTCTTATATCATTGTCATCATCCTCATGTTTATAAAATGTTGAAAGTCATCTGTGGCCTGTAGTGCATAGATGGACTTGGTATGATTATGACCAGGGATTATTCGGTGTAATCATGACCGTAATGTTACAAATGATGTGGTAAAAGTCCTCATTGGCCCGTAGTGCATTGATGGACAGTTGTTGGCATGATCATGACCATTAATGAATATACGAATATCCTTGGCCGTAGTGCAGGGGTGATTCGATGATGTGGATTATTTTATTAAGCTGAGTCTCAGCGATCACAGTGTTGGAAAATCTTTTAAATCATAAAAGATAGTAGAGTTTATTTTCTACTTGACTTTTTAATGGATTGCTTGTTCCGCTACAGTTAAACTTGATGTCTATTATATTTTATCAGTTTAACATTGTTGAAGGCTAATGATAATTTATTCTGCATTATCTTAGTCATAATATTTCTTACTGGGCTAGTTGAGCTCACCCTTTCTTTCACTGTTCTCTTCAGGAAATGAGAACGTAGCTGGGGCAAGTCGGGGAACGGAGTGATGGTCCGAATGATAGTATTAGTTAGTAGTCCTCACTATTCTATGTAATGGTGTGTTAATAAATGTAATGAGGACTCCTTTTGAGTATGAATACTCTCTAGAAGATAATATTTGTATTCAAACTCACAGTTTATGTTTTGTCGTATTGTACACGACAGTTGTATTAGTAAGTTGTATTTGTATTTTGTACTATGTATCTGACGACCCAAGATGGGTGATGTATACCTAATTTTGAGGGCGTCACACCATTGAATTGAATTATAAGTTTGGCTTACTATATTAAATAATATAGATGGATAAAATATTATTGATTATAATTATTCACATAAATCACCCAAAAATTGATATTTAAATTATAAAATATAATATTTTTCTAATATTTACATTTTTTAATATTTAATGTCGACTTAAATTTGCATATAACAACACGTTATATTTGATTTGTAATTATTTTTTTTAAGAAATTAATATTTTTACATGATAATCCTTGTATAATTTATAACGACGGTTGACAATTTTTATGTGAAAATATTAAAAAAAAGATATCAATTTCTTTTTTACTTTGTTTTTGTTGTGTTGTTCTTGTAACGCTATTATTGTTTGATGGTGCGACCTTTCATATTTCCCAGGCTCAATGAGACGCCACCGTCCGTAACTGACGGAGGTTATCAAGTGTTTTAATTGTGTCAAGACTAGGCAGCATTGCCGCTTTACTTTTTCTTTTCTTTTTTTTTTCTTCTTAAAGGGGGATGAATTTAATTTCATTTATTAGTTTTCCTCAATACTTACCCATAATCTTTTTTTGAATATCCATTTTTAATAATTCACCCATCCCAAACTAAATGTCCAATTTTGAGTTTTTTTGGGTCAAACTAACTATTTTTAAAATTAATAATTAAGCACACATAAATACATTTTTTAAATTATAAAAACTAGGGTTAATAATAAATTGTATACATATTTTTTTTGTTAAAATCTCTCTACTTATATTTTGACAAAAAAAAAAAGTATAAAAATTAATTTTACAAACGGTCAACCTGACCCAAAAAGTCAAAATTGATCATTTAAGGTTGAGGGAGTATTATATAAATTTTCGAAATTAACTAGTATTTTATTATAGTCTTTTGTCAAAATGTATCTCATATTTTTTTTGGAAAAGCCTCATTTTGAGAAGTACAATATAATTTCATAATCAAGTACATCGTCATTATTACAATATCAATAATAAATCAAACCTGATAAAGAAGGAATAAATCAATCAAACCTCGTAGAGTAGAGTAAGAGGAAACAAACTCACAAATAAATATCACATAAAGAAAAAAAGAAACAAACTTACATAAAAATGAAAATAAACTCACCTACCGTGAGAATTTGTAAAAATATAAATTGATATTTTTGTAAAATTCTTCAGAATAATTAATTAATAACTGAACTCACATTTATGCGAATAAGATTGTGTAAAAATATTTTATTATTATTATTGGGTATAAAAATAACAAATTTAGTGTTGCTAATGTAAGGGGGTGTTTGATAAAAAATTGAATGAATCTGAATCTGAATGAGCTGAATCTGAATGAAAAAAGCTGTTTGCTAACTGACATATCTTAAATATCTGAATGACATATTTTTTGTAAGACCCCGAATTTTATGAAATAAAAGTATTCAATTTTTATTATAATTACAATTTAGTAAATGGTTAAATTGATAAAAGTTTAAAGTTATGTGTGACGCCCCCAAAAATAGGTATACATCACCCATCTTGGGTCGTCAGATACATAGTACAGAATACAAATACAACTGATTAATACATCTGTCGTGTACAATACGACAAAACATAAACTGTGAGTTTGAATACAAATATTATCTTCTAGAGAGTATTCATACTCAAAAGGAGTCCTCATTACATTTATTAACACACCATTACATAGAATAGTGAGGACTACTAACTAATACTATCATTCGGACCATCACTCCGTACCCCGACTTGTCCCAGCTACGTTCTCATTTCCTGAAGAGAACAGTGAAAGAAAGGGTGAGCTCAACTAGCCCAGTAAGAAATATTATGACTAAGATAATGCAGAATAAATTATCATTAGCCTTCAACAATGTTAAACTGATAAAATATAATAGACATCAAGTTTAAATGTAGCGGAACAAGCAATCCATTAAAAGAGTCAAGTAGAAAATAAACTCTACTATCTTTTATGATTTAAAAAGTTTTTCAACACTGTAATCGCTGAGACTCGGCTTAATAAAATAATCCACATCATCGAATCACCCCTGCACTACGGCCAAGGATATTCGTGTATTCATTAATGGTCATGATCATGCCAACAACTGTCCATCAATGCACTACGGGCCAATGAGGACTTTTACCACATTATTTGTAACATTACGGTCATGATTATACCGAATAATCCCTGGTCATAATCATACCAAGTCCATCTATGCACTACATGCCACAGATGACTTTCAACATTTTATAAACATGAGGATGATGACAATGATATAAGAATTCAATAAAACAAGTTCAAGAATTAATTTATCCAGGAATTAACAACGTCCAAATTGTCAACATGATACTGCATTGTGGAGTAAAATTCAAGAATGCTTAGAAGAATATTTTCTTGAAAAGATACTGGATGAAACGCAACTATCAAGGATATTCCACAAATTTCATGGAGTATAGAAGTCAAAACTTAACCAACTGAGTATAATAAAGAATGGAATAACAAAAGAAATCACCATGCATGCGATAGACCGCACAGACAGGTTATTCCAACAGAATAATAAATAATGGAACCAGGTCCGGCGTAAACGCACAGACAGGATATTTCGACAGAATAATAAATAATGGAACCAGGTCCGGTGTAAAATACACAGACAGGATGCTCCAACAGAATAATAATAAAACGGAACCAGGTCCGGTGTAAAACACACAGACAGGATGTTCCAACAGAATAATAACGGAACCAGGTCCGGTGTAAAACACACAGACAGGATGTTCCAACAGAATAATAAACGGAACCAGGTCCGGTGTAAAACACACAGACAGGATGTTCCAACAGAATAATAAACGGAACCAGGTCCGGTGTTAAAAACACAGACAGGATGTTCCAACAGAATAATAGAAGAATGTCACCAAGTATAGGGTAGACCGCGTATACTGGTTATTCCAACAGAATAATAACGATTGGAATTAACAGAAGTTCTCTTCATGAATATAAAAGAAATATTATTCCCTACCTTAAAAGAACTGGATATTGGAAAAGTGATGTAGCAGAATACTTTTAGTCTCTCTCTCTCTTATTCTCTCTTACTTTCTCTGTTGACGACCCCAAAATAGGTCCATTCCACCCAACCCATTCTGAGTCGTCAAATACATGGTACAGAAAATAACTACAATTTTATTACAACAATTGTCGTGCAAAATACAACAACACATATGCTGTGAGTTTGGATACAAATATATACCAAATGTGACTAATGTTCCAACCGTGGACATCACCTCACAATAACACCTTACATAAAGGTATAGTCAAAAATTGTTTTAGAAATTAGAATCTTTGGGAAATGCTCAAGGAAACCTTCGTACATGGGAGGCCATGCGTCTAGGTTATGATAGATATCATATGGCCACAGAATTATCCTTGGTTGACCCAATAGACCCCAAAGAAAAACGAGAGGATTACTATCATATTCTTCCCAATGGTGAGTCTTCTCTTGACTTATCATTATCTCCACTATCTCTAATTGAGAATTATACTTCAAACAAACACCAAGATTATATAGGTAGTGCCCATAGATATACTCAGCAAGCGGATGTGCACAATCATGTCTTATGATGACACGAGGTTGTATGTCATTAGACATCTTATATGATAGTGACAAAACACCCTTCAACGTTGGGTTCGCCTCACCCTATTTTCTTCACCAAATATAACTACTAAATGATGACCACCGTTCTATTCCCTTGTTACCCCCGCTCGACCCAGCTACACTCTTATTACCTGAAAGGAATTGTGAAGCAAAAGGGTGAGCACAACTAGCTCAGTAAAGAATATCATGACTAAAGATAATTAAATTATCAATAGCCTTCATCAATAATAAATCAGAGATTTAGAACATATGGTAAATGATAAAAATTTCAACCATAGTTGCAGCGGAACGAGCAATCCATTAGAAGAGTCAAATAGACTATAAAGTCTATTATCTTCTCCATGTTAAAAATCCACCAACAATATTTTATCCATGTAACATCACTCAATAGTTCCTTTCCACAATCATATGAATAACTCATAATCATAATTGTGACTCTAAATTTTTCTTCGCACCCAGGACGAAGAATATTTTCATCACCTGTCTTTACCTGAAACATCAAAGATCATGGTTATACCAAATCACAATTCCTGTTTATAATCATACTAACAAATCCATCTTTGCACTACGGGCCAAAGATATTCATCAACAAACCATCTTTGCACTACGGGCCAAAGATATTCAACAACAGTTCATCTTTGCACTACAGGCCAAAGATATTCATCAACAGGCCATCTTTGCACTACATACCAAAGATATTCATCAACAATTCATATTTGCACTACAGGCCAAATATATTCATATCTCAAAGAAATATATAATCATTTCAGAATTTATATAAACAATAATTATAACCATGTTGATCAATTCACCTTTGCACTTAAGCTTAAGATATTCAATTATAAATTCAATGGTCATGATCATACCAGTCACAATTCAACTTTGCACTACAGGCCAAAGAGAACCCTAGTCATGATCATACCAATAATCTACCCATCTTTACGCTCCAGTGAAAGAGAATTTCAACATCAGGGTTATAAAAAATGTTATATATGATGATAAAAAAAATAATATGATCAACATATAGTTTTAATCTCAAGAGTAATATTCGTAACTCATGAATAGTAAATCGTGAATAGTAACTCATGAATAGTAACCCCGACACAAAAGATAGAAATTCTACAATAAAATCCATACCAATATTTCGGTATAATGATATTGAATGAATAACATTACTTAAATTTATAAACAATTTATTTTAATTGTTTACACTTTACTAATTAATGCATTTAATCATCATAAAATGCCAACTCTTACAATTTCATCATCAATAACCAAAACCCTCATAAAAAATCTGCATATACCTCATATAGGATTCTCAAGCCATAAAATCCTATTTTCCAATTTTCTTTCTTCACAAAACATATTTAATTCATTTACTCATAACTAGACCATTTTCATGAAAAATACCAAATCAGTTCCAAAAATATTTCTTTTCTGGGATTTAGCATAATATAGTCCCATAGTGAACATATATTTTTCTCAGAATTTTTAAAAGTCATTTACTATTTTTCATATGGCCAAAATAGCCGAATATTTAGACATTTATCAAAAATTGTACTTTTGTCCAAAAATTCTGAAATTTAACAGAGTATACTTCCATCATATACATGTACTCCCAATAAAAATTTCATCAATTTTGGAGTTAACCACAAGAAATTATAAGCAGTTACTTTTAAAATAGTCTTTTCTCATAAAATTCATAACTCTCAATCTATACATTCAAAAATCACCATTTTTGGACACAATCAATAAAACTCATCAAAATATCATTTCAAATTTTTCCAGAATTTTTGAAGATCAGAAAAATTACGAAACTGAAAATCATAACAACCCTTAAAATCCATTACTATCCTTACTATCCCTTACCTCAAAAGTGCAGTATTTCTGACTGGATGCAAAGCCGAAGGAAACTTGCACTGAATAGCAACTCTCAAAGTATCTAAATACTCACAAAAATATGCTTCATAATATAGAGAGAAAGAGAGAAAGCTTATGTTTTTGGTGTGATTTTCAATTCTAACTTAGCCCTCTATTTATAGGAAAATTTTGGTAGGTTTGACCTGCAACCTGATGGCTTTACCTGCTACTATTCCCACCCACCACATTTGAAATATAATCAGCATATTTCTTCACCAACCACAAGTGGGGCCCACCAATTCTAGAATTTTCCACCAAAATGATAAACTCCAAAAATTCAACAATTTCTGAACCAGTCATCTTGTAAAATTCATAATATAAATCATACGTTCATTTTTAACGGTTCAAAATTTGTGGACATATACTCAACTTATATATGTATAACATATCCAAAAATTATCACGATCCAACGGTCGGATTAAAAATTATAACCCCCGCAAAATATCTCAAAATCCTGATTTTTAATACCTCCATTCCGACAAAAATACGGATAAAAACCTCAACATTAACTCTTCATTTTTTTTAACCACAAAAATATATCCCTCATTTATATCCACATAAAATAAATATTTCTTATCATATGAATCAATAATTAATTATTCACAAATAATATTACAGAATCACATTTATGACAACCAGGCCGTTCCCAGGAAAGAGGGGGCTTTCCAATAAGATTTTTCCTTACTGGCGCGCAATTAGATGACCAAACCTCTCCTTAGACAGAACTTTCTAGACATTGTCAATAATGTTTCTAATAATACTATTCAAATAATATGAATTATTGATCTGATAATAGAAAATACTGTGCAGCAACAATTATTGAACAACAATAATACAAAATTTCAACGTAGCAATTATTGAATCAGTAAAATAAAATATTGAACAGTAATTACTGTAACAATTATTGAGTAGTGCCTTCTTACGTAAGAATCAATAATTTCAAAAATACTGTGCAATACCATGTGCTACTATGCAATAACGCGTATTACTGTATTTTAACCACGGGTATTCCAACAGTATTAATAGTAACAACTACGTCGTTATTTGTAAAAACTCAAATTTTGTCGTTTTCTTCACCCGACAATTATTCGTTATGGGGCCCACAAATAGCTGTGCCGTCGTACGAATATTCCCCGACAGAAAGAATATTCCACGACCAAACGAATATTCCCAGACAACAATGATTATTTTTATAACCACTTGTGTATTTGAAAAAAAATCATATATCACCCTTAACTTTAACATTTATCAATTTAACCATTTACTGAATAGTAATTATAAGAAAAATTGAATACTTTTATTTCATAAAATTTGGGGTCTTACACTTTCTCTCTCTATAGCTTGAATGAATTCGTGAAAAATAATGAAGCCCTAGGCCTCTATTTATAGAAAAACTGAGGGTGGCTCTTGGTCTTAACGAAGGGTCAAATGACTCTTGGTCTTAACGAAGGGTCAAATGACTCTTGGTAATTTGAAGGGACAACTACTATTGACGAAAGTAATTACTATTGACCAAGGTAAATACTATTGACGAAGGTAAATACTATTGACCAAGGTAAATACTATTGACGAAGGTAATTACTATTGACCAAGGTAAATACTATTGACGAAGGTAATTACTATTGATAAGGTAAATACTATTGACGACGGTAATTACTATTGACGACGGTAATTACTATTGACGAAGAGACTCTTAGATGATGACATATGGCCCCCCATAAAATAACCAAACTTACCACAACGTCTCAATAATATAACATATTATACAGATGATACTATGACAATAATTTAAGAGATATGATGCAGCAATTACTGTAGCAATAATTGAGTATAGCTGAGTGACTTCTCACGTAAGCATCAATAATCAATACCGTGTGCTACTATGCAACCACGCGTATTACTGTACTTTTACTACCAAGTAGTTCAACAGTTTTAACGATTTTAACGGTAACACCTCGGCTGTTATTTTTATAGAAAGATAATTCTGTCGTTTTCTCAATCCGACAATAATTTCGTTGTGGGGTCCACCAATGATTGTGCCGTCGTACGAATATTCCCCGACAAAAAGAATATTCCCGACCAAACGAATATTTTATAACAACTTGCTTACTTTGCAAAATTTATAAATATTACCCACAACTATAACATTATATCAAATTAACTTCATAATATTCAAAAATGATATTTATAGAAAATTCATCTTTATTTATAAAAGTTGGGGTCTTACAACCTCCCCTTCTTATGAAATTTCGCCCTCGAAATTAGGGTACGTACCTGGTATGTCGAAGAGGTAAGGATACCTTGATTTCATTTCTGATTCTAACTCCCAAGTCATTTCCTCAACATCGTGGTTTCTCCACAAAACTTTAACTTGAGGTATAACCTTGGAGCGTAGAATATGTTCCTTCTTATCCAAGATTTGAACAGGAACTTCTTCATACGTCAAATCCTCCGCTATTTCGTCCGGTTCTAACTCAATAATGTGGTTCGGGTCTTCCACATATTTGCGTAACATGGATATGTGGAAAACGTTATGAACACGAGACATACTTGGCGGTAAAGCGAGTCTATAAGCCACAGTTCCTACTCGATCGAGGATTAAAAATGGACCGATGAATCGAGGATTTAGCTTTCCTCTCTTTCCAAATCTCGTAACTCCTTTCCATGGAGCAACACGTAAGAACACATGATCTCCTACATCAAATTCCACGTCCTTTCGATGAAGATCAGCATAACTCTTTTGTCGATCTTGTGAGGTTTTTATACGTTGTCGGATCGTTTGAATCTTTTCTGTAGTCATACGTACCAACTCCGGTCCCAACAACGTTGCTTCGCCCACCTCATCCCAGCATACTGGAGAACGACATTTTCTTCCATACAATGCTTCGAATGGAGCCATGCCAATACTTGCTTGATAACTGTTGTTGTAGGAAAACTCCACCAATGGTAAGAACTTGTCCCAACTTCCTTTGAAGTCAAAGACACAGAGTCTTAATAGATCTTCAAGAGTTTGAATAGTCCTCTCTGATTGTCCGTCCGTCTGAGGATGATATGCTGAACTAAATCGTAACTCCGTGCCCATAGCTTTTTGTAAACTAACCCAAAATCGTGAAGTGAATCTTGGGTCTCGGTCAGAAACTATGGATACTGGCATACCATGCAGTCTTACAATCTCGTTTATGTACATACGAGCAAGACGTTCAAGTGTATAAGTTTCTCGTATCGGTAAGAAATGAGCAGACTTGGTCAATCTATCAACAATGACCCAAATCGCATCAATACCTTGAGAAACCCTAGGAAGACCGGTAACGAAATCCATGGTAATGTGCTCCCACTTCCATTCTGGAATTTCAAGTGGTTGCAATGGACCTTTTGGTACTTGATGCTCCGCTTTGACTCGTTGACAAGTTAGACACCTTGAGATAAACAACGCTATCTCTCTCTTCATATTGCTCCACCAAAATGTATGACGAAGATCATGATACATTTTGGTACTTCCAGGATGGATTGCAAACGGTGTGTTGTGCGCCTCCATCATGATTTCATACTTTAAATCAGGGTTGTTAGGAACACAAAGTCTGGAGTTGACTCGAAGTATTCCTTCTTCATCGATTCTTGCTTCCGGCATAGCACCTTCTTGCACTTTCTTCTTCATACGCATCAGCTCCAGGTCTGTAGCTTGAGCAGCTTTAACTTTATCGATTAAAGTCGGTTCTACTCGTATATTCGCCATCATCACATGGGTCCCTGGAGTCTTTAACTCTATCTCCATCCTTTGCAAATCACACAAAATGGGTCTTTGTGTTGACAATATCGCACTCGTACTTGCATATGATCTTCTACTCAATGCGTCAGCTACCACGTTCGCTTTTCCAGGATGGTATTGAATGGTATGATCATAATCTTTCAACAGTTCAAGCCAACGTCGTTGTCGCATGTTGAGTTCCTTTTGAGTGAAGAAATATTTGAGGCTTTTATGATCCGTAAAGATCTCCACCTTCTCCCCATACAAGTAATGCCTCCAAATTTTAAGTGCAAAGACAACAGCTGCCAACTCTAGATCATGAGTAGGATAATTCCTCTCATATTCCTTGAGTTGTCTTGATGCATAGGCTATGACTTTTCCATGTTGCATGAGAACACATCCCAACCCTTTGCTCGAAGCATCACTGTAGATGACAAATCCCTCCGAGCCAGATGGTATTGTTAGAACAGGTGCTGAAATGAGTCTCCTCTTGAGTTCTTGAAAACTCTGCTCACATTCTTCGCTCCAACCGAACTTTGTATCTTTTCCGAGTCAGCTGAGTTAATGGAGTAGCGATTCGAGAAAATCCTTCCACGAATCTCCGATAATAACCAGCTAAACCAAGAAAGCTACGTACTTCGGTCACTGATTTAGGTTGCTCCCAGCTTTGAATAGCTTCAATCTTTGCCGGGTCAACCGATATTCCACGACTTGATACTACGTGCCCAAGGAATGCTACCTCTTCCAGCCAGAACTCGCATTTCTTCAACTTGGCATAAAGTTTGTATTCACGAAGCTTTTGGAGTACCAGCCTCAAGTGTTGCTCATGATCTTCACGGCTTTTGGAATAAACAAGGATGTCATCGATAAAGACGACCACAAAGTGATCCAAATATTCCTTGAATACCCGGTTCATCATATCCATGAAGGCAGCAGGAGCATTAGTCAATCCAAAAGACATAACTAAGAATTCATAATGCCCGTACCGAGTTCTGAAAGCAGTCTTTGGAATATCCTCAGTTCTAACCTTCAGCTGATGATATCCAGAACGAAGATCGATCTTTGAAAAGAATTGTGCTCCTTGCAACTGGTCAAACAGGTCATCAATACGTGGCAATGGGTACCTATTTTTGATGGTGACATGATTCAACTCCCGATAATCAATACAAAGTCGCATACTCCCATCTTTCTTCTTCACGAACAGAACAGGAGCACCCCAAGGAGAAGTACTAGGACGAATAAAACCAATGTCTAACAATTCCTGCAGTTGGGTCTTTAACTCCTGAAGTTCAATAGGAGCCATTCGATATGGGGCTTTGGAAATGGGTTTTGTACCGGGTTCAAGGTCGATACAAAATTCAATTTCACGCTCTGGGGGTAGGCCAGGAAGTTCTTCGGGAATACGTCAGGAAATTTATTAACAACAGAAATATCATTCAAAGCTGACGTATTTTTGTTTAGATCTGTGACATGAGCTAAGAAAGCTTGACATCCGTTTTTCAATAAACGAATAGCTTTATGGCTTGAGATGACAGCGATTGATTTTAATGGTTTGGTTGCTTGAATTCGCATAATAGGTCGATTAGGAATATGAAAGCTAACAACCTTACGAAAACAATCAATTTTTGCATAATGAGTAGTTAACCAATCAATCCCTAGAATCACGTCAAATGCAAGTATTTTTAATGAAATCAGATCGATAGGTAATGTGTGGGTACCAACTTGAACCAAACAAGACTTATAACCAGTGGAGGTAATGAAGGTTTCTCCCAACGGAGTTTCCACAGATAAGTCAAAGTCTAATTTCTCCGGAATCAAATTTAATCGATGAGCGCAAGTAGGAGAAATAAAAGAATGGGTTGAACCGGTATCAAATAAAGTATAAACTTCTTTAGAGTTTATGATAAGCTTACCCGTGATGACCTCATTCGGGTTCCTTGCTCTCTGGGAGTTCACAACAAACGCTCTCCCTTGCACAACCGGTTTTGACTTTTCTGGGACGGCTTTTGGTGCCTCCATCCTAGCTGAATTTGTTTTCGGTAAACGACAAAATCGGGCTAAATGACCTTCTCTTCCACAATTATAACATGCTTTGGACGGCATCGCGCAGTTTGGACTGATGTGCCCCTCCCCTCCGCATTTGAAACATATGATAGGTGGTCGTTCTCCTTCCTTAACGACAGGTGCTGGTGCTGACGTCTTTCCATCATTGTTGAATCTCCTCTTCTTGAAATGTCCATTCTTATTGTTTTGGCCCTGATTACCACCGAAGTGGTTACCATTTCTGGCCTGTTGATTCCCTCCACGCTTGTTGTCACCGCTTCGATGACTGCTCTCACTGGTATTATCATTTTGCCGGCTGCTCTCTTTTGGTTGCGTTGTCTCGTTATCGCGCTCCACCAACTGAGCCCTATTTACAACATCTGAATACAAACACAGTTTATGAGAAACAAGATGTTGACGTATCTCCGGCTTCAAACCTCTTAAAAACATCCGCGTCATTCTTTCTTCATTATCCACCAGGTGGGACGCAAACCGGGATAACTCCGCAAATTTTGCCTCGTACTGCGACACGGTCATATTATTCTGCTCCAATTTGATGAACTCCACCTCCTTCATGTGACGAATACTCTCGGGAAAGTATTTGTCGTTAAACAGCTCTTGGAACTTCTCCCAAGACATCTTCAGTGCGGCAGGTTGAGTACGCTTTATCGATTCCCACCAGTAATCTGCCTCTCCTCGCAACATAAAGGCGGCAAAGGGAACCTTTTGCTCCTCGGAGCAACCCAAGACATCAAATATCTTGGTGATCTGCTTTATCCATGTTTCAGCTACAAGTGGTTTGGGTTCTCCCTTAAACTCCGGTGGTCCCAGCTCCTTAAACTGTTTAGCGGTGACCGCCTGAGAGTTTCCAGTATTTCCACCTACGTTGTGGACAGGAGCCGCTTTCACCTGTTGTTGCATGAATTGCATAAAGCCTCTGAACATTTGATCATTCATCATTTGGTCAGTGTTGTTGTTTGCATGAGGATTGACACCTTCCTGATGCACATTATCCTGATTATTGATATGTGGTGAATCAACAGTCGTCTGTGCTCCATTGCTATTCTCAACATTCTCAGATGCCATTTTCAGATACTGCCACAAAATAAAAATTAATTGATATGTCATATATTATCCTTATATTATGACCAACCAATTAAATACCATGCAAATAAACTTAGGTATGTCATACTAGCGAAGGAATTCCCCGTCTCTCCCCTCCTAGTTCTATTCTCACATCTTAGCCAGGGATCATATCCCTAAGCTCTGATACCAACAACCTATACCAATATTATCATCCCTAATCTATATCATCAGACATAGATACAACTGTGACGCCCCAAAATTAAGTATACATCACCCATCTTGGGTCGTCAGATACATAGTACAGAATACAAATACAACTGATTAATACATCTGTCGTGTACAATACGACAAAACATAAACTGTGAGTTTGAATACAAATATTATCTTCTAGAGAGTATTCATACTCAAAAGGAGTCCTCATTACATTTATTAACACACCATTACATAGAATAGTGAGGACTACTAACTAATACTATCATTCGGACCATCACTCCGTACCCCGACTTGTCCCAGCTACGTTCTCATTTCCTGAAGAGAACAGTGAAAGAAAGGGTGAGCTCAACTAGCCCAGTAAGAAATATTATGACTAAGATAATGCAGAATAAATTATCATTAGCCTTCAACAATGTTAAACTGATAAAATATAATAGACATCAAGTTTAACTGTAGCGGAACAAGCAATCCATTAAAAGAGTCAAGTAGAAAATAAACTCTACTATCTTTTATGATTTAAAAAGTTTTTCAACACTGTAATCGCTGAGACTCAGCTTAATAAAATAATCCACATCATCGAATCACCCCTGCACTACGGCCAAGGATATTCGTGTATTCATTAATGGTCATGATCATGCCAACAACTGTCCATCAATGCACTACGGGCCAATGAGGACTTTTACCACATCATTTGTAACATTACGGTCATGATTATACCGAATAATCCCTGGTCATAATCATACCAAGTCCATCTATGCACTACAGGCCACAGATGACTTTCAACATTTTATAAACATGAGGATGATGACAATGATATAAGAATTCAATAAAACAAGTTCAAGAATTAATTTATCCAGGAATTAACAACGTCCAAATTGTCAACATGATACTGCATTGTGGAGTAAAATTCAAGAATGCTTAGAAGAATATTTTCTTGAAAAGATACTGGATGAAACGCAACTATCAAGGATATTCCACAAATTTCATGGAGTATAGAAGTCAAAACTTAACCAACTGAGTATAATAAAGAATGGAATAACAAAAGAAATCACCATGCATGCGATAGACCGCACAGACAGGTTATTCCAACAGAATAATAAATAATGGAACCAGGTCCGGCGTAAACGCACAGACAGGATATTCCGACAGAATAATAAATAATGGAACCAGGTCCGGTGTAAAACACACAGACAGGATATTCCAACAGAATAATAATAAAAACGGAACCAGGTCCGGTGTAAAACACACAGACAGGATGTTCCAACAGAATAATAAACGGAACCAGGTCCGGTGTAAAACACACAGACAGGATGTTCCAACAGAATAATAGAAGAATGTCACCAAGTATAGGGTAGACCGCGTATACTGGTTATTCCAACAGAATAATAACGAATGGAATAACAGAAGTTCTCTTCATGAATATAAAAGAAATAATATTCCCTACCTTAAAAGAACTGGATATTGGAAAAGTGATGTAGCAGAATACTTTTAGTCTCTCTCTCTCTTATTCTCTCTATACTTTCTCTCTCTATAGCTTGAATGAATTCGTGAAAAATAATGAAGCCCTAGGCCTCTATTTATAGAAAAACTGAGGGTGGCTCTTGGTCTTAACGAAGGGTCAAATGACTCTTGGTCTTAACGAAGGGTCAAATGACTCTTGGTAATATTGAAGGGACAACTACTATTGACGAAAGTAATTACTATTGACCAAGGTAAATACTATTGACGAAGGTAATTACTATTGACCAAGGTAAATACTATTGACCAAGGTAAATACTATTGACCAAGGTAATTACTATTGACCAAGGTAAATACTATTGACGAAGGTAATTACTATTGACAAGGTAAATACTATTGACGACGGTAATTACTATTGACGACGGTAATTACTATTGACGAAGAGACTCTTAGATGATGACATATGGCCCCCCATAAAATAACCAAACTTACCACAACGTCTCAATAATATAACATATTATACAGATGATACTATGACAATAATTTAAGAGATATGATGCAGCAATTACTGTAGCAATAATTGAGTATAGCTGAGTGACTTCTCACGTAAGCATCAATAATCAATACCGTGTGCTACTATGCAACCACGCGTATTACTGTACTTTTACTACCAAGTAGTTCAACAGTTTTAACGATTTTAACGGTAACACCTCAGCTGTTATTTTTATAGAAAGATAATTCTGTCGTTTTCTCAATCCGACAATAATTTCGTTGTGGGGTCCACCAATGATTGTGCCGTCGTACGAATATTCCCCGACAAAAAGAATATTCCCCGACCAAACGAATATTTTATAACAACTTGCTTACTTTGCAAAATTTATAAATATTACCCATAACTATAACATTATATCAAATTAACTTCATAATATTCAAAAATGATATTTATAGAAAATTTATCTTTATTTATAAAAGTTGGGGTCTTACATTATGGGTGAAATATGATTTTTTTTTCAAAATAAGCAAGTGGTTATAAAATAATCATTGTTGTCGGAGAATATTCGTTTGGTCGTGGAATATTCTTTCTGTCAGAGAATATTCGTACGACGGTGCAGCTATTTGTGGGCCCAATAACGAATAACTGTCGGGTGAAGAAAAACGACAAATTTGAGTTTTTACAAATAACGGCGTAGTTGTTACCGTTAACACTGTTGGAATACCCGGTGGTTAAAATACAGTAATACGCGTTATTGCACAGTAGCACACGGTATTGCATAGTATTTTTAAAATTATTGATTCTTACGTAAGAAGGCACTACTCAATAATTGTTACAGTAGTTACTGTTCAATATTTTATTTTATTGATTCAATAATTGTTGCGTTGATATTTTATATTATTGTTGTTTCAATAATTGTTGCTGCACAGTATTTTTCTTTATCAGATCAATAATTCATATTATTTGAATAATATTATTAGATAACATTATTGTCAATGTCTAGAAAGTTCTGTCTAAGGAGAGGTTTGGTCATCTAATTGCGCGCCAGTAAGGAGAAATCCTTATTGGAAAGCCCCCTCTTTCCTGGGAACGGCCTGGTTGTCATAAATGTGATTCTGTAATATTATTTGTGAATAATTAATTATTGATTCATATGATAAGAAAATATTTATTTTATGTGGATATAAATGAGAGATATATTTTTGTGGTTAAAAAATGAAGGAGTTAATGTTGAGATTTTTATCCGTATTTTTGTCGGAATGGAGGTATTAAAAATCAGGGTTTTTGAGATATTTTGCGGGGGTTATAATTTTTAATCCGACCGTTGGATCGTGGTAATTTTTGGATATGTTATACATATATAAGTTGAGTATATGTCCACAAATTTTAAACCGTTAAAAATAAACGTATGATTTATTATGAATTTTACGAGATGACTGGTTCAGAAATTGTTGAATTTTCGGAGTTTATCATTTTGGTAGAAAATTCTAGAATTGGTTGGCTCCACTTGTGGTTGGTGAAGAAATGTGCTGAATTATATTTCAAATGTGGTGGGTGGGAATAGTAGCAGGTAAAGCCATCAGGTTGCAGGTCAAACCTACCAAAATTTTCCTATAAATAGAGGGCTAAGTTAGAATTGAAAATCACACCAGAAACATAAGCTTTCTCTCTTTCTCTCTCTATATTATGAAGCATATTTTGTGAGTTTTTAGATACTTGGTGAGTTGATATTCATCAGTGTAAGTTTCCTTCAGCATCATATCCGATATCCAGTCAGAAGTACTGCTCTTTTGAGGTAAGGGATATTAAGGGATTTTAAGGGTTGTTATGATTTTTAATTTCGTAATTTTTCTGACCTTCAAAAATTCTGGAAAAATTTAAAATGATATTTTGATGAGTTTTCTTGATTGTGTCCAAAAATGGTGATTTTTGGATGTATAGATTGAGAGTTATGAATTTTACGGGAAAAGACTATTTTAAAAATAACCGCTTATAATTCCTTGTGGTTAACTCCAAAATTGATGAAATTTTTATTGGGAGTACATGTATATGATAGAAGTATACTCTGTAAATTTCAGAATTTTTAGACAAAAGTACAATTTTTGATAAATGTCTAAATATTCGGCTATTTTGGCCATATGAAAAATAGTAAATGACTTTTAAAAATTCTGAGAAAAATATATGTTCACTATGAGACTATATTATGCTAAATTTCAGAAAAAAAATATTTTTGGAACAGATTTGGTATTTTTCATGAAAATAGTCTAGTTATGAGAAAATGAATTAAATATGTTATGTGAAGTAAGAAAATTGGAAAATAGGATTTTATGGCTTGAGAATCTTATATATGAGGTATATGCAGATTTTTGATGAGGGTTTTGGTTATTGATGATGAAATCTTAAGAGTTGGCATTTTATGATGATTAAATGCATTAATTAGTAAAGTGTAAACAATTTAAATAAATTGTTTATAAGCTTAAGAAATATTATTCTTTCAATATCATTATACCGAAATACTGGTATGGATTTTATTGTGGAATTTCTACCTTTTTGTGTCGAGTTACTATTCATGAGTTACTATTCACGAGTTACTATTCACGATAAAAATTGGTTTCTTTTTCTAACCAAATTATAGTTGAGTTATGAATATTATTCTTGAGATTAAAACTATGTATTGATTATATTGATTTTATTATCATATATAACATTTTTATAACCCTGATATTGAAATTCTCTTTCACTAGAGTGTAAAGATGGGTAGATTATTGGTATGATCATGACTAGGGTTCTCTTTGGCCTGTAGTGCAAAGTTGAATTGTGACTGGTATGATCATGACCATTGAATTTATAATTGAATATCTTAAGCTTAAGTGCAAAGGTGAATTGATCAACATGGTTATAATTATTGTTTATATAAATTCTGAAATGATTATATATTTCTTTGAGATATGAATATATTTGGCCTGTAGTGCAAATATAAATTGTTGAAGAATATCTTTGGCATGTAGTGCAAAGATGGCATGTTGATGAATATCTTTGGCCTGTAGTGCAAAGATGAACTGTTGTTGAATATCTTTGGCATGTAGTGCAAAGATGGCCTGTTGATGAATATCTTTGGCCTGTAGTGCAAAGATGAACTGTTGTTGAATATCTTTGGCCCGTAGTGCAAAGATGGTTTGTTGATGAATATCTTTGGCCGTAGTGCAAAGATGGATTTGTTAGTATGATTATAAACAGGAATTGTGATTTGGTATAACCATGATCTTTGATGTTTCAGGTAAAGACAGGTGATGAAAATATTCTTCGTCCTGGGTGCGACGAAAAATTTATAGTCACAATTATGATTATGAGTTATTCATATGATTGTGGAAAGGAACTGTTGAGTGATGTTACATGGATAAACATTGTTGATGGATTTTTAACATGGAGAAGATAATAGACTTTATAGTCTATTTGACTCTTCTAATGGATTGCTCGTTCCGCTGCAACTATGGTTGAAATTTTTATCATCTACCATATGTTCTAAATCTCTGATTTATTATTGATGAAGGCTATTGATAATTTAATTATCTTTAGTCATGATATTCTTTACTGAGCTAGTTGTGCTCACCCTTTTGCTTCACAATTCCTTTCAGGTAATAAGAGTGTAGCTGGGTCGAGCGAGGGTAACGGGGAAATAGAACGGTGGTCTCTAGCTGTGGATGTTCTCCCGAAGCAGTATAGAAAAGTTCATTTAGTAGTTATATTTGGTGAATCCAATAGGGTAAGGTGTACCCAGCGTTGGAAGGGTGGTTTGCCACTATCATACAAGATGTCTAATGACATACAACCTCGTGTCATCATAGGGCAGGGTTGTGCTCATCCACTTGCTGAGTATATCTATGGGCACTACCTATATAATCTTGGTGTTTGTTTGAAGTATAATTCTCAATTAGAGACAGTGGAGATAATGATAAGTCAAGAGAAGACTCACCATTGGGAAGAATATGATAGTAATCTTCTCGTTTTTCTTTGGGGTCTATTGGGTCAACCAAGGATAATTCTGTGGCCATATGATATCTATCATAACCTAGACGCGTGGCCTCCCATGTACGAAGGTTTCCTTGAGCACTTCCCAAAGATTCTAATTTCTAAAACAGTTTTTGACTATACCTTTATGTAAGGTGTTATTGTGAGGTGATGTCCACGGTTAGAACATGAGTCACATTTGGTATATATTTGTATCCAAACTCACAGCATATGTGTTGTTGTATTTTGCACGATAATTGTTGTAATAAAGTTGTAGTTATTTTATGTACCATGTATTTGGCGACTCAGAATAGGTTGGATGGAATGGACCTATTTTGGGGGCGTCACATTTTTAATATTTTATCCTTCTGAAAAAATTCAAAGTTGTTGTAAATTTATTTAATATTACATAATATAATAGTTAATATTTTCTTATTATTTTTATTATTATTTTTAATTTTTTTACTTAATTCAGCCAACTATTCATCCATTCAGACCAAAAATTCGGACTTAACCGTTCAGTCAAAGCATTTGACCGATTCAGCCATTCAGATGATTTTTTTTCAAAACAAACGCACTTAATGATTCAGCCACTTACCGATTCAACTATTCAGACTCATTAAGTTCTATATAAACAGCCCCCAAGTCAAAGGTAGCATTGCCTAATTTGTAGAGTGATCTCCGTAGTTTGGAGGTAGAATTTTTAGTATACTAAAATGATTTTCAAGAAAATTAAAATTTTACTTTCTTCATTTGACACTCAATAAAAAAATAAAAATTTTATGATTAAAAAAGGAGAATCAGAAAAAAGTGTTATGCATGTTTCAAGTATTATTTAAATCA
The DNA here is from genome assembly GCA_016801055.1 of Panax notoginseng. Taxonomy (NCBI): domain Eukaryota; kingdom Viridiplantae; phylum Streptophyta; class Magnoliopsida; order Apiales; family Araliaceae; genus Panax; species Panax notoginseng. Next base: position 15,440,704 of record CM029013.1, on the reverse strand, counting down.
AACCAGTCGCCAGTCGGGGCCAGGTTTCAAAAACTACAAACATAAAACATTGACTTGTGTTATAAAAATGGAACACAAACTGTAAGATCTTCAAAGGGCTAACGGCCCGGCCCAATTTGGAAGAAAATATGTTAAGGGACTTGCGCTCTTAATAAAAACAAAAACTTTTATTTGAATGAAAAGATTGGATTGGATTGGATTGCACGCACAAGTATCAATTCTGCCAAAAATAACCATCATATTTCAATTGAACCTGTGAAGTAATAATTGCTAATGGTCTTTCTTTATATACTCCATTCTCCCCATAATAACAGTTTATTTGTTAGTTTTTTTATTATTATTGACAGTATAAAATCATAAATATATATATATATATTCAAGTTTATTATTATTAAACTAAAAACGTAATAAATTTATATTAAAATATTGAATATATATATATTCTAAAAACGTAGTTTTGATAAGACGCGGTGACATTTTTGTAAATACCATGCCACCGCGTATTTACAAAAATACCACCGCTTTTTATCAAAACTACGTCGTTTTGATACAATTCTATTATTTAAGGGAGTTCTACTACTTAAGAGTTCTACTCTTGATCCTTTCTGATATATATATATATATATATATATATATATATATATATATATATTCTTAACATGTAAATTTTGTGAATGGGCCTATTTTTTATGGCACGTAGGGATTAATAATTATAGTATTTTATATATACAAAACTAATAAAGCCCCATAATAAATAAATAATTTAATATGCAGTCCGTACAAAACGTCCAATTGATGAAGTTGAGGAATTGGCCTCCTGAATTTATGAGGGGAATAGAATTCAAATACTAAAGCGTAATACTTCTTCCGTATCAGGATAAAATTTTTTATTACTCTCTCCGTTCTAGTATAAAAATTCTGATGGACTTTTTATGTATATTAAGAAAATGAATAAAATGACAAAATTATCCATAATAATGTCATTAAATATAGAGAGAGAATTAAAATAAGAAAAGTATGAGATATTTAATGCTACGAGTATAATAGGAAAATATGTGTAAAATTTGGTTATTTAATAAAAATGGACATTTAACATGGGACTACCTAAAATAGTAATAAGGACTTTTATCATGGGACGGAGGGAGTATTATTTTAGGTATTTTCATGTTAAATGTCAACTTTTCTTTATTAACCATTTTTTACAAAAAAATTCCAATTATACATTTAGCATTAAATATTAACTATTATATTAAGTAGTATTAAATAAATTTACAACAATTTTGAATTTTTTCAGAGGGATAAAATAATAAAATTCTGCCATCTAGATATTTTAGACATATTAATTATCAAATATTTTTTTTTCATTCAGATTCAGATTTAACTCATTCAGATTCAAATTCATTCAATTTTTATCAAACACTCCCTAAATTTCTACGGTCGTTGAAGATGATTAGCAAATTTTCTTTTATTCATCCTCCTTCAGATGAGGTTTGTACACAAGCAACAGTAGAAGCAATAGTTGAACTATAATCTATGTTTTATAGTTTCAAATTAGGGTTTTGGTTTTAATTTAGTTAATAAAGATAATAAACAATAAGATTTGCTAGGCAAATAATTTTTTAAGTGCGGCAATTGGTATATGTTTGGGTAAAGGAGATGATGAGAAATAGTGGATAGGTGTGGGGTTTGTTAAATTTCATGAAAAATGTATAGTAAGTGTTTTAGTGTGGATGTGTAAAAATTAATAAATGGGTCATCTCAAATTTACCCTTATAAATTTTAGGTCTTCTAAGTGGACATGGTAATTAAATAAAGAAAAATAAATATTAATATATTTAAATTTTATCTATTTATATTTTTAACTACTATTAGAAATCAAAATATAAATAAATAAAATTTAAATATACTCGTATCCAATTTTAAAATTTTAATTTATATGTCCTCCTAGAGTTTTTTTTGTATAAAAAATTTTGTTAACCAGACTATTTTTACGGAACTGATGGATTGAATAATTAAAAAACTCCCAACTAAATTGTTGACACTTTGAAGTTTGACCCCAGTGAGCAGAGCCCAGAATCAGACAGCCCATCTGAAATTTGCGCTCTCTCACCAACCCTCTACCCGCCAACTTAAAATTTCTCATTTCTCATTTTTCTGAGAGCTAAGTTGATAGATTTCTTTCCCACCAATATCTCCAATTTTTATCTGTTTATCCCCTTACCGGAAATGGGTGCCGACGGCAAGGTCTATTCTTTGGTCCAGGTCTCCGAGCACAACACGCCCAAGGATTGTTGGGTCGTCATCGATGGCAAGGTCTATTCTAATCAATATATCTTAATGTTATTTCTTTCTAACTTTCTCTTTTAATCTATTTTTTCAAGATTGTTTTTTTATTAATTAATTGCATGTGGAAATGGATTAGATAACTTAGATCTTTTAAAGATATTTGTTGGTAACATTTTTGTCATCTGGGGTTGATTTGTGTTGTTAGAATCTGTGAATTTGTGATCCTTATACTCTGAAGCATTTGATTTTCTTGTATGCTACTATCTATATCTATATCCCCATTGTTTTTTAGGCTTAGATGCAATTTGATTGAACTTGATTATAATTTTTTCTTTAGGGAATTTCAGGGAGTTAAACTGCATTTAAGATTTGTTATCGGGTTACTTAGTTTGCTTTTGTTAGAATTTGAGCCAAAATTAAATTGGATTTAATTAATTACTTGAAGTGAATCTACATATTTCTACTCCACGAGGATATTTGGAAGCTCAAATCCATGGAGTAATGAATGACATATTAACTCTCAAAGATCACCCTTAAAAATGGTAAATGATAATAAATATACAGTAGAACCTCTATAAATTAATATTGTTGGGACTCGAAAATTTTATTAAGTTAGAGAGTTATTATTTAATCGATAAATTAATAATTTATTAATTTAAAGAGTGTTTTTCTATTCGGTGAACATAAATTTAATTACATTAAAATTATTGCATTTTATTGATGTTTATATCATACTTTTTAATCTTGTATGAGACCCAAATTTGGCCAAGCATCTCAGTTAATCTTGTATGAGACAACTACTTTTGCATGCTTATTTCTGAAGTTGTGGTGATAAAATGCCCAAATGGGATCAAATGATTTTGGCTTCAGATTACCAAATGATTTGACACTTCTAATAGCCACTATGCTATTGTGTTGCTAGCCTATTTGTGTTGGTAATTCTGTATCAGAACAGTCAAATGGAATTTGGATATTGAGTTTTTAAATGCAACATTAACTAATGGTTGGAATATTCATTTGGTTAAGCATAAGATGCAAGATTCACAAGCAAGTAAAGTTCAGAAAAATGTCCCGGTGTGAGGTCTATGAATTAAGAAGTTTTCTGTTAAAAAGTTTAGAGCGTGAACTGGGCAAAACAAAAGAATTTTAGAAGGGAAACTGTTGTTGGTAGATTAAACGTTACTAATATTGGTTTTAAGGTTGGGTGGTTCTATTGATAGTTGAATGCTGCTGTATTACATGTGCAACTTAGTGATTCTTCCCATTTTAAGTTGATGTTTTATGTTTGATCTAATCATGACAGATGTATATCAGAATGAATTTTTCGTGTTCAAATAATTGATGTTTTTTTATGCTTTTTAACTGTTCATCCCTGTTTTGAGAGTGATGGTGCATTCTATGCTGTTAGAAGGAAACGGCTATTTTGAACTGAGCAATTTTTATGATAATAAAAGAGCTATTATGACTTAATTAATATGAAACTCCGTAAGATCTAAATTATTTAGTCTACTTGCAATCTGTTTATTAAGTTCAGTTGTTTGCTATATGTACCACTATTATTTCCATTTGCCACATTGGCCTACGTTCTGACTGCTACATCTACCAACAAGTTATGGAAGGCACCACTTTATTCCATTACTTAGGTATGCGTCTGACTCAGGTAATCATTTAGTTGTCAGATTCGCACAATTCCTAAATTTGAGGCATGGTGGTTTTATGGCCAAATTATCACCGTTTTAAATGCACTGTCATCATGCATACAATAGAATTTATACTCTAGACAGCTTCTTAGACCTGGGTTGCCATATATATTTCAGTATGTTCATATATACACGTGTGTATGTGTGTGTGAGTGCGCTCCTCTGTCTAAAGCACATGCGTCTAAAAGAGTTCTAGGGTGCCAAGACAAATTATGTGCTATCAAGGTAACCCAAGAGGAGTCCATATTCTCATCTCGGATATCTTAGTTTTCTACTGGATAACCATAACTTGTTCAAGAAAATACCCCCAAGCATTGAGTGAACAAATGCAGTTGGGTTAGTACGGAAAGTCAGCTGATAAATGCATGTTGTAGATTAATTAATTTATCAAGGTTTTCATCGTGCCTCTCTGTTAGTGTTAGTTACTTGGTTGTTGTATAATGTGTTATTTTATGTGCTTTTAGTTTTAAAAAATTCATCCATTTTTTCAATTTTGACGTGCTGGAGCAGGTATATGATGTGACAAAGTTCTTGGAGGACCATCCCGGAGGTGATGAGGTCTTGTTATCAGCCACAGGTACAATAATATGTTGTGATATTAATTCTTTTATATATATATATATATATATATATATATGGCTCCGGTTGATGCCTGCTTATGCCTTAATGGTTTGCCCTTGCAGGAAAGGATGCAACTGATGATTTTGAGGATGTGGGGCACAGTAGCACTGCGAGGGCAATGCTGGATGAATTATATGTGGGAGACATTGATACAGCAAGCATCCCTTCGAAGGTCAAGTACACTCCTCCAAAGCAGCCTCAATACAATCAGGACAAGACATCAGAGTTCATCATCAAGCTTCTCCAGTTTTTAGTTCCAATCCTCATCTTGGGTGTGGCAGTTGGCATCCGTTTCTATACCGAATCAGCTTAAGGATTGGGTGTATGTCTTGTAATTGGAATCCCATTAAATAATTCAGTTTATACTAGTTATGAGAGACCGACCCCCTTCTGTGTCAATTTACATGGCAGCCTGTGTAAAATATGGGGGTTTTAGGATGTTTGAACTTTTATCTGGTAAAAGAACATGTTTATATCACTTTCGGCTTCCATCGATATGACAATATCACAAGGTGCCATATGTATGAGGCCAACTGCATTTATTGAAAAAATTAATGGATTGGAATTGTTAATTTAGTTTAATTAAATTTTCTTTTGGCACTTAATGTGCTTCTGTGAGCTCCAGCAGACCATTCTTGTTGCTTTCCTGTAATGTGAAGAGACCACAAGGTGTGAATGGCCTAATCCTATATGGATATTTGTTGCTTGGGGCAAGTCTTGTATTGAAGTTATCAGTCTTTTGATCTTGCTGCAAACATAAACAATGTTGTCTTCTTAATCCATATCCACATAGTCCAATTATTGAATAATATCATGACTCTCTTTAGTAAGGAGGAAGGGGTGAATACAATCCTCCATACCATCCATGTGGAAGTGTAACTTATTTTCCATAACATCAAGACTTTTAGCTAGGATATCAAAATTTAATTTATCACCTCTGTTCTAAAATAGTCATACACTTAAACTTTTTAAAGTTAATTTACAAAATTCAAAAATCCAAAATTGATAAGAATATTAACCAAATTTAATTATCATAAACCAACTTAAAATGAGTAACATCCATATTTGTTGTTTTTAAAACTTAATTAGTTCATACAAAGTTCAAAGTTTAAATCCTCTAGTTTATTCTAAAATATCAAAATAAATCTTTAGTTTCAAAAAAACCTGAGAAATAGAATCCTTTTGACTTGTGCATTAATAGGGAGAAATGAAATGATTTGAATGCCGAAATTCAACCTCCAGTGACATTTAGCAAAGGCCAGCCAAAGTGACATTGTGACAAAACAACCTACACTGAAAGTAAGAGGGAAGAGAGACACATAATTCACAAAGGGAAATTTTGCAAAACCAAGCTATAAACTTAACTGATATTATAAATTTGATAGATTTATAGCACAGTGATTATTATTATTATTTTGTTGTTTACAATCAATCTCTAGCAAACTTGCTACTAATAATATCAAAACTACAGCTATGATCCAAATCCGCAAGTTTGTTTGGGCATCTGTTTCATTCCCGTCTCGTGTGTATAAGCTTCGCATTCCAAGACTTCCTTAAAAATTGACGGCATTCTATGATCAAACTTACATCTGGGTGATCCTTAACGTCTCCCTCTTTTATGAGTTTGACAATAACGCTAAAATCAATTTGACTCAAATTTCCGTGGTCAAGATAGAACAGGTGCCTATTTTTCCATAAAAGCCAAATTCCCAGCCCCTAATAGCATTTCGGATGAGACCACCAATAGGCACAGAGAAAGGATTTTGTTTTAAACTAGCTTCCGTATTACAGTTTTAGCCCGCCCACAAGGAGGGTGCAAATAGACCCGTACGTGGACAGTTTTAATAGTAATATCAGCTTTTTCAGTAAAGCATATTCATAAAGAAATCACAGGTTCTGAACTTTCCATCTTTTCATTATTACTTTTGCCTCCCTTCCTGTACATTTTTCTTATCTTATTTTCTCCCAACAAAAAGATAATTTTTTAACCTAAGAAATCCTAGTAATATTAGTCCAGCCTTTAAATATAGACAAAAGGGTCTCTCTTGGCCACTCCAATGGAGTATTATTTGCTTGTGACACATCCAACTACAAACTCAAGAAAAAAAAAGTAGCAAGTTGTTGGCATTAAAAAGAAACCAAGATTTTAGTCCTAGGAAAGAAAATGGACGTCATCAAATCTGGGTTGAAATAAAAATGTATATGTAAGTTACAAAATGCGACGCAAAGAGTGCCAGATCTGTCCCATCCCATGTGAAAATGATCAAGGGGGCGGTCGGTGCACTTTGATTTTAATTTTTTTTTTTTAATTTTTTAACCACAATAATGAGAAAAATAAATAAAAAATAATAGAGCAAGTTTGAACAAAAAACGTATATTTTTTATTAAAAAAACACTGTAAACAGTTTACAGTATTTTTTTAATAAAAAATATATTTTCTTTTATAATTTTTTGTTCAAATTTGCTGTATTATTTTTTATTTATTTTTTTTATAATTGTAGTTAAAAAACCCCACCCCCACCCCCCAATTCATGTAATGTGAAAAAGGCAACAATTTATTCACGCAAAAGTCTTCGTGGCCTTCAATCATACCTCTTCTTGATTTTACTGGGTAGCTTTACCGGTTATTACCCCACCACAAAAGTCTGGCAAAAAGACAAAAATATTACTCCACTTGCGTAAACCAATAGACTTTTAGACTCCATTGCCACCGACATTGAAGCTTCTGACTTTATTTCAGAACCTGAAACCCTCTAACGAAATGCCAAAATTTATTCAGCTAACCCCACCAAATGATACAAGGGGAGCCCCCCCTCCCCCTCCTCCTCCTCCCCCACTTCTATCACCTGCTTTACTTTCAAGAAAGTGGGAGAGAATTCATAAAGTTAAATTACTGAGTCACTTTACGCATTAATTGACATTAAATTCCTCCCGAGCGATTTAAGAGCTTATCTCTCACATCGGCGTGTTGCATTCGGAAGATTTTTTTTTTCTGAATGCTAACCCCAAAATAGCAAACCTCATTTATCACTAGGGCAACTCCTTGGGATTCTTTAGCTAAACAGTTAACATTCAATTAAACAAAAAATCCAATCAAGCACAGGGTCTATCTTTCCTTTAGATTTATTATTTATAAATAAGAGACATCACAATCTTGACTTAAATTCGGAGGAACAAAACTATAATGCAGACACATTGCTCAGCAAAAGAAAAAAATAAGGGGTAAACCAATTACTTTTATGAATTACTCAACAAGTTATAAAAGATGGCTTCATAGCCAATTTATACAGAGGGAGGAAAGAAAATCAGGTGATTCGTTTATAAGCATTTTCAAATTACATTCAAGAAACCACCAAATGCCTAAACCTCTCCCAAATATCTGGTTCCAACAAGTTAGCAACTCATCTGGCTCTGTTATGTTACAAATCACTAAATTAAACATAGTTTCATAGCTTGTTTCCTTTTTTACATCAATTAAGAGTATAGAAATTAACCACCCTTTACTCCTAGGCCCTTTAGCAGAGCATATTCGACTTTCGGGAAATCGAATAACAGGAAGTCATCAGCCCTGCTTTTAGGGGGGACAGACTCTAACCCATTCGTAACGGCCAGGGATGGGCAAGTCATTCACAACATCAAAGTTGTACCTGAAAATAATACAGAGATTCATTAACCAAATAAGGTATAATATAACTGCAAATGTAATCTACCAGAAGCATTTTGCTTTATTAGATAATAATAATTAAAGACAACTGAAACAAATTTATTAAGCCAATGCTAAAATATTAGAGGCTAAGACATACTTTTCAGTAAAAAGTCTTTGTTGTTCCTGCTCAGCAAAGGTAAAGAATTCTTCCATCTCATGCGTAGTTGGCATATCTCGCATGGAATTCCAAATTTGTCGATCAGATACAGTTAAACTTGTAGGTCTCGTACTAGAACCAGGAGGGGTCCCAATGGTGTCTGATTCCCTTATCAAGCTACAAGGTGTGCTTTCCCTGGTGCTCCTGCTGGAAATATGCAAATTTAATGGTATATCAATAATATTATGTCCAATATTCTGCATTAGACACTTCAGTAATACTCTTTTACATAGAGGTTATATACTTGTCTCCAACAAGGTGCATTTTAAGTACTTGAGACGCCTAAAAAGAAACAATTAAGAACCAGGTCTATTACAGAGCTGTTCCTTATATAGAATGAAAGGGTAATTCAGAAAATCTATAGGGGACAATATTGCACGGGATATTATACAATTTAGAAGAAGAAAATACAAATAAAAAAAGGTGGAAAAGGAACTAAAGCAAAATGTAGCAGCAAATTATTACCGACACACTTTTATCGGTAGATATCCAAATGACATTCATTGTTACTTACCTATAATCCCCACAACAGAGTATCCCACATACTTTTGGGTAAGGCTCCATGAATAAATACATCATTGCCAACACAAATGAGGCAGTTAAGTTTTAGCTGCCAGTGTAATCAAAGAGGGGGAAAAAATCTAGTTTCGATGATTACAATAAATTCAAACCATGAGATAGCAATCCTTTTCTTCTTCTTTTTTCAGTGTATTTGTTACTGCCGAAAAGTAAAAACTTTTCTGGCAATTTTCTTAATTCATGCAATAAAAACAATAAGAAAATCAAATTGGGTAACTGAGCAAAGGAATCCCACTACTGAAAGCTATTATTGCCAAAAAAGAAAAAGTTTATAACATCATCCTTAAAATTTATCTAATACGGAGTATCTGAGAAGTGCAACTGCAACATCATAGACTAAAGTTTGCTCACCATAGCAAGCACACGACTTCAACTATAAATAACCATGTGGGGCAACCAATGATGCAGTACCAATGTTATTTATATTATTAAAAGGACCTCTCATCAGTCACAAACATCATTAAACTCTTATGAAAGCGAAGTTACACGTTGTCCGTGCTTCTGACATTATATAATAACACAAAATATGATAGACTACACAGAACATTACAGACCTTTAAAAGAAAGAGGTGCCTACAAGAAAATCTAATCACTTTGATTTTTTTTAACTCTCATTTGTAAAATTTACAAACTTTAGGTAGATTTTTTTGTTTTGTGTTTACCGGTGTTCTAAAAATCACTGTCAAATCCGATTAATCCCGACCTAGGCGCTAGGTGGTCTTCTACCATCTCAATTTGGTTGGATACTTATGCCCTTCTAGGCGGAATTAAACCTCTACCTTGAAGCTCTACAATACTGAAAATGAATTTGTTAAGTATTAAACGATATTTTATTGGTAATGATTCTTGTAAAAATTTAAAAAAATTAAATCTATTATATGCTTGAAAAAGTATAACAAGTATGTACAATAGAAAAATAGAAAAAATAAAGAAATGAGACTGCCTAAAAAACGCTTAGTTCACCTAGGGAAACGTCTGGGCACCACCTACCCCTCCACCGCTTAGGTTCGCCTAACGATTTTAAGAACACCGGTGTTTACCCCTAAATTTATTAAACTACTAAAGAGTTTAGTTTAGTAGTGATGACGTCATAACAGAATTGTGATGATAAACTTAAGCACACTGTGTCATTTAAAACAATGAAAATAAACTGGGCTCAATTTTCAGGGGGAAAGAAAGAAGAGGTAAATGAGACTATTTAATGGAGTAATAATATTCAGAAAACACATAGATCACAAATAACATTAAAAAATGAAAGAAACATGCAGAAATATCAAATAATAGGCAGATCAAGAAAAACATAGACTGAGCATAAAGATAATTAAACCAATACACAGAAACTGAATTACAAATAAAGAAAGAGAACATGCAGAGAGATATTAAACAAGGAAAAACAAAACCCAAAGAGAAAAAAGCAAAAACTACTTTAATGCAAATTAACAAGTGAAAAGTGGCATGCAGAACCCAGTACCATTAACCAATAGAGGTTATAAAATTTTACAAGTTCAAGCCCTTTCCTTTTTCTCTTTTGAAAATTGTAGTACCCACCAGATCAACACGAAATGAAAAGAAAGGAACCCTTTTCAATTAGGATATGAAAGTTCTCCCAAAGAGCTTTCTAGTTATCAAATTGGAAAACCCCAAAAATTATAACCCCAATAAAATTTTAAAAATTACCAACAAGGAGAGAAACCAACCCCTTTCCTCGGCACTCAGATCATCCAAGACATGAAATCACACACCAAGAAAACATGACATATGGAGAGAAAAAGATTAATATAGAGAGAAGAAGATATACCTCTCTCTACCTTCAAACCCCAAATTGTTGTCGCCAAAAGAAGCCTCACCACCAAAATCAGTAAAATCCTCTGCTTCTTCTTTTTCTTTGTTTCCCCCTAAAATGTTCTCAACAAAAAAACCCTGTTCTTTCTTCGAATAGCCAATTGAGTCCAACCCAACAGAACTAGTGGCTATAGGCCTCATCCTAGGGTTAGGGTTTGTTGGACAGAAATTGGGTTCTGGGTTTTGCCTACAACTCTCTTTATAGGTTGATTTTTGTTGTTTTCCAGCAAGGTTTGATTTTTCAAGCCTTCGATTGCGAAGCTGAAGGTAAGATAATGAGGAATCATCAGGTGTGTTTGGTGGGTGGCTTGAATCTTGGATTTTCTGTAAAGCAAGGGTTTTGGCTCTTGTACGGACAGTAAAAGAGGATTGTGAGACCTCCATCACTGCAACATCGCTTGTAATTTTAGCTTTCCTCATGTACTTCCCCATTTCTATCCGTTTCCGGTGAGAACAAAAACAAAGACTCTGTTTTTAGGTTGAGGTTTAAAGGGTTCCAAATGGTGGGAGACAGAAAATAGAGGGGAGAGAGAGAGGAAGGAGGGAAAGGGAGAGTGATTTGTATGTGTGGGGTTGGATAAAGTTGGGATTGGGGTTATAAATCTCATCACACGAATATATTCTTTAGAGTGCGTATTGTCACACATTTGTTTTGTTATACATATCTGGAATTCTGTATAGAATTATTCATGCCATACTATATTAATATTTTATTTTTTTAAAATTATTTATCGTTTTATATAATTTAAAAGAATTAATTATAAATTTTTAAAAATTATTCCTTACGTGAAAATATTACGGATGAAAGAGAATATGAGATAAGTATTGTAGAGAGTATTATAAATAATTAATATTATATAATTATTTTTTTAATTTTTATGTACAACTTTAAAACGTCGTATATTACTAAACGAAATGACTACTTTTTTATAAAATTACTATTAATACTTATCAAGTACGATATATACTTAAATTTATAATAGAATATAGCTTATTATTACAAATCTTTTCAAAAAAAAGTATCACTAGTACTTATCGAGTCCTACTAGGCAAGTCCTACTAGGCTAGGCATGACAAAAAGTTTACGTCGATAAAAAATGTTGTTATATGTGGATACATTTTTGTGACGCCCCAAAATTAGGTATACATCACCCATCTTGGGTCGTCAGATACATAGTACAGAATACAAATACAACTTACTAATACAACTGTCGTGTACAATATGACAAAACAAAAACTGTGAGTTTGAATACAAATATTATCTTCTAGAGAGTATTCATACTCAAAAGGAGTCCTCATTACATTTATTAACACACCATTACAAAGAATAGTGAGGACTACTAACTAATACTATCATTCGGACCATCACTCCGTTCCCCGACTTGCCCCAGCTACGTTCTCATTTCCTGAAGAGAACAGTGAAAGAAAGGGTGAGCTCAACTAGCCCAGTAAGAAATATTATGACTAAGATAATGCAGAATAAATTATCATTAGCCTTCAACAATGTTAAACTGATAAAATATAATAGACATCAAGTTTAACTGCAGCGGAACAAGCAATCCATTAAAAGAGTCAAGTAGAAAATAAACTCTACTATCTTTTATGATTTAAAAGATTTTCCAACACTGTGACGCCCCCAAAATAGGTATACAACACCCATTCTGAGTCGCCAAATACATGGTACAGAAAGCAAACTACAACTTCAATAATACAAATGTCGTGCAAAATACGACAACACATACTGTGAGTTTAAATACAAATATTGTCTTCTAGACAATATCCACACTCAAATAAATCCTCATTATAATTATTCAAACACTATTTTACAGAAATAGTGAGGACTGCTAAAACATCTTTCTAGAACCATCACTCCATACCCCGACTAGATCCTGCTATGTTCTCACCTCCTGAGAAGAAAAATGGAACAAAAAGGAAAAGGGTGAGCTCAACTAGCCCAGTAAAGAATATTATGACTAAGATAATATACAACAAATTAGCGTTAGTCTTCAACAGGGAAAAATCTGATAAAATATAATCGACAACAAGTTTTAGATCAACAACTGCAGCGGAAACAACAAACCATTAGAAGAGTCAAGTAGAGAAAGAATTCTACTATCTTCTAAGATTTAAAAGTCCATCATCAATATTTTATCCCTGTAACATCAATTAATAATCATCTTTAACCAAATATTCATCTTTGCACTACAGGCCAAAGATATTCATTTGTATCATCAGTCGGTCATGTTCATCTCAACACCTGTTCATCTTTGCACTACAGGCCAAAGATATTCATCAAGTAATTATACATCTTTGCACTACAGGCCAAAGATATTCATTAATATCATCATTTAGGACTGAGGATGATGAAAAATATCTTAAAGAGAACGAATCCAATGAGACAGAAGGACAAATAGTAGGGATTCGTATAACTGTTTATCCAAGATCAATAATACTTCATAATAATCAATTGTGAAGCAGAATTCAAAAATAAAGATCAAAACATGGATACAATCAAAGATAGTAACCATAATAGACATCTTGGACAAAAAGGAAAAATTTTATTTTTCGGTGAATAGTGCCGTATTCGTGAATAGTGCCGTATACGTGAATAGTAACCCCGACACAAAAAGTTCCAAATTTGATAAAAACTCATATCAATATTTCAGCATAATGATATTGAAGAAAATAATATCATTTAAGAAGAAAATAATATCCCTTACCTCAAGATATCAGTACTTTTGGTCGGAATACCGGTATAAGGCTGAAAGAAACTTGCTCTGATGAATAGAAACTCTCAAAGTATCTAAATACTCATAAAATACACTCAATAATCTAGAGAGAGAAAGAGAGAAAACTTGTTTCTGGTGTGATTTTCAATTCTAACTTATCCCTCTATTTATAGGAAAATTTTTAGTAGGTTTGACCTGCAACCTGATGGCTTTACCTGCTACTATTCCCACCCACCACATTTGAAATATAATTCAGCACATTTCTTCACCAACCGCAAGTGGGGCCCACCAATTCTAGAATTTTCCTTCAAAATGATAAACTCCGAAAATTCAACAATTTCTGAACCAGTCATCTTGTAAAATTCGTAATAAATCATACGTTCATTTTTAACGGTTCAAAATTTGTGGGCATATACTCAACTTATATATGTATAACATATCCAAAAATTACCACGATCCAACGGTCGGATTAAAAATTATAACACCCGCAATATTTCTCAAAAACCCTGATTTGATTTTTAATACCTCCATTCCGATAAAAATACTGATAAAACACCTCAACATTAACTCCTTCATTTTTAACCACAAAAATATATATCCTTCATTTATATCCACATAAAATAAATATTTCCTTATCATATGAATCAATAATTAATTATTCACAAATAATATTACAGAATCACATTTATGACAACCAGGCCGTTCCCAGGAAAGAGGGGGCTTTCCAATAAGGATTTCTCCTTACTGGCGCGCAATTAGATGACCAAACCTCTCCTTAGACAGAACTTTCTAGACATTACCAATAATGTTATCTAATAATATTATTCAAATAATATGAATTATTGATCTGATAATGGAAAATACTGTGCAGCAACAATTATTTAAACAACAATAATATAAAATATCAATGCAACAATTATTGAATCAATAAAATAAAATATTGAACAATAACTACTGTAACAATTATTGAGTAGTGCCTTCTTACGTAAGAATCAATAGTTGGTGCAATACCGCGTGCTACTGTATTTTAACCACCGGGTATTCTAACAGTATTAACGGTAACAACTACGCCGTTATTTATACTTGTCGTTTTCTTCATCCAATCGCTTTTCGTTATGGGGCCCACACAAGGCTGCGCCGTCGTACGAATATTCCCCGACAGCAAGAATATTCCACGACCAAACGAATATTCCCCGACAAAATGAATATTTTATAACCACTTGCTTATTTTGCAAAATTTGCACATTTCACCCATAACCAAAGTATTATATCAAATTAGCCCCTTATTATTCACAATAATATTTAGAGAAAATTTGATTTTATTCATTAATAAGTTGGGGTCTTACAAACACTGTGATCGTTGAGACTCAGCTTAATAAAATAATCCACATCATCGAATCACCCCTGCACTACGGCCAAGGATATTCGTATATTCATTAATGGTCATGATCATGCCAACAACTGTCCATCAATGCACTACGGGCCAATGAGGACTTTTACCACATCATTCGTAACATTACGGTTATGATTACACCGAATAATCCCTGGTCATAATCATACCAAGTCCATCTATGCACTACAGGCCACAGATGACTTTCAACAGAATATAAACATGAGGATGATGACAATGATATAAGAATTCAATAAAACAAGTTCAAGAATTAATTTATCCAGGAATTAATAACGTCCAAATTGTCAACATGATACTGTTTTGTGGAGTAAAATTCAAGAATGATCAGGAGAATATTTTCATGAATAGATACTAGATGAAGCGCAAATGTCAAGGATATTCCACAAATTTCATGGAGTATAGAAGTCAAAACTTAACCAACTGAGTATAATAAAGAATAGAATAACAAAATAAATCACCATGCATGCGATAGACCGCACAAACATGTTATTCCAACAGAATAATAAATAATGGAACCAGGTCCGGCGTAAACGCACAGACAGAATATTCCGACAGAATAATAAATAATGGAACCAGGTCCGGCGTAAACGCACAGACAGGATATTCCAACAGAATAATAACAAGACGGAACCAGATCCAGTGTAAAACACACAGACAGGATGTTCCAACAGAATAATAATAAAAACGGAACCAGGTCCGGTGTAAAACACACAGACAGGATGTTCCAACAGAATAATAATAAAAACGGAACCAGGTCCGGTGTAAAACACACAGACAAGATGTTCCAACAGAATAATAGAAGAATGTCACCAAGTATAGGGTAGACCGCGTATACAGGTTATTCCAATAGAATAATAAGAAATGGAATAACAACAGTTCTCTTCATGAATAAGAAAGAATAACACCCCTTACCGTTTTAAAGAAGAGCTGAAATAAAGAAGTAGTTAAGTAGCAGAATACTCTTCTTCTCTCTATCTATATTTTCTCTCTATAGTTTCTCTCTCTAGAGTTCAGTGAATTCGTAAGAAATAATGAAGGAATGAGCTGCTATTTATAGAAAAATAGAATGCATAGTAACTAATCCATGAACGATCCAGATTGATTACTTTAATCTGACGGTCCATATTTAAATAAATTTTTTTAAATAAAATATAATATATTCTATTTATAGAATAACTTTAATAAAGTATTCTGTTTTATATAAAAAGATGTTTCTGTTTTATTACGTTAATAATACGAATAAAACAAAACGTCATTATTGCTAAATAATTCATATTATTAACTGACAATAATTGAATCAAACTGAGTGACTTTTCACATAAGCATTAATAATCAATACCGTGTGCTACTATGCAACCACACGTATTACTGTACTTTTACTACCGAGTAGTTCAACAGTAACAATGGTAAAACTTCCGCCGTTATTTTTAATAAAATATTTTTGTCGTTTTCTCAATCCGACAATAATTCCGTTGTGGGGTCCACCAATGATTGTGTCGTTGTACGAATATTCCCTGTTAAAACGAATATTCCCCGACCAATCGAATATTATATAACAACTTGCGTACTTTGCAAAATTTATAAATATTACCCACGACTATAACATTATATCAAATTAACTCCATAATATTCAAAAAATGATATTTATAGAAAATTCATCTTTATTTATAAAAATTGGGGTCTTACAATTTTTATACTAATCTATAAAATTTGTAATTAAAAAATCGACACAAACACTTCTAATATATAACATTTTTTATTCTTCATACATTTTTCTTTTCTTTTTATTTGACATGTTCCAATTTCTTTTTGCCTAAACAAAACGAACTAACGTATAGTATTCTTATTTTATGTTTAATTAAAATTATAAAATATAACATGAGTTTGAAGAAATTAAATTAAATTTATCCTAAACATTTTTTTTCAACAATTTTTTAAAAAAGATTATCCCTCCGTCCATTTTTAAATGTCGTTTTAGAGTATTATTTTTATCTCTTAATATATATCGTTTGAAAATTTCAATTAAGTATTAATTGCTTAGTTTTCAATATTAATTTAAGTATAAAATATAATTCTGGTTCTCTCACTGTTTTCTACCCATTAAATAATATTCTCTTTTTTCAATACAAATGACAAATATTACGAATTATCTAAAAAATATTATTAATTATAAGATTTAGAAGTTTTGTATTTTTACAAGAAAAATTAATATTTTCACACACATGAGTACGAGGCATATTTACAATTATTGTGAGAGGGATATATTTTGTAAAATTAGCATTTTTATTTTAAAAAATGCATCAACTCTCATAATTTATTATTTTGTAATTTTTTAATGAAATACATGTATTTTAATTTCAAATTGACTTTGAAAACAAAACAATGATCTCATAATTTGATCATTTCTTCTCTTTCCCTTATTTAAAAATAAAAATAAAAATCTGAACTGGCTTTCATTAATGAGCATTTATGAAGCAAGCATTAGTTCCGGCTAGACACAAGTCAAATGCCGCAGGCCGCAGATCGCAGCACTTGTTTATGATCATGAATACACACAATTTGATTATTCAAACTTTGGTGTGAAATTTCATAATGAATGTGAGTTATACGGCTGCCTTGATCCAGGTACGTACGTACTACTAGACTGTTTATGACTAGGCCGAGGGATATGCTATGCTATGCTCCCTAAGCATAGTTGTGTGAAAAGATGCCAAATTCTTGAAAATACCAAAGCATTATACCAATAGCATCATGCCAAACTGCTAGCTTAGCTAGGCCCCTAAATTCTGGACGCATGTTCAGTCAAATATGATCCAAATTTATGAGGTCATATATATGTTTGGCTTGAATTTAAAAGGTGGTATTTATTAAATTTTAATAGTACTCCCAACGTTCCTTAATATAAATCGTTTTAGAAAAATATTTTTATTCCTAAATATAAGTCGTTTGAGAATTTCAAATAAACATTAATTGTTTAGTTTTCAATATTACCTCAAGTAATAAATATAACTATAGTTCTCCCATTATTTTTTATCCAATAAATATCACTCTCTTTTTTTAATATAAGTGCAATATAGACAATTGATAGTATATTTAATATTTTATAATTATTTTTTTAATACTTGTACATAATTCTATAAAACGACCTATATTAAGAGACAGACGGAGTATTATTTAGGTTGAGAAATACATCTAGAAAATGTTGAAAGAGCAGGCTGTCTATTTCTCTTTGTTTGAGCCGTCTCGTGTAAATACCTTACTCTAATCCATATGTTCCCCCTACCATAATTTATGACTTTGCCGTACCAAAGAATCCAAAGCACAATAAATATTACGGGTAATATTATTTTTATATGAATTTTTAATATTTTTTTTTCAAATAAAAAAAATGTAAAAATATAAAAAATACTCATGTAAATACTAGTTTTCTAAACTATCGATTATTAGATATTCGATTATCATGAAGTTAACTTCATGATAAATTGATCAATTGATCAATACTGTACTAACACAACATACAGAAGAAGAGATTACCTCTCAGCCTGCATCTATGTCTATTAGCCTGCGTCTCTGTCAATATTATATTGATCAATTAATTAAAATTAACTTCGTACTAGCCACCCACGTCTAAGTATCAGTAGAGGGTAGCCATGCGCATAAAAGGGTATCTTTTTCATCCCAAAGATTTTTCCCGCCAAATAATCTCTCCCAATTTCATTGGTCCAAGTGGAAAGAATCAGCCAGCTCTACTCAATAGTAGTAATACCCATGGAGTATTCTTTTACTTAGTTTATAGCACTTCGTAAATTGTGCCACCGTGTAATTTGATTTGATTTGATTTGATTTAATTGCTCACCCAATCATGAATCTTTCCCTTGAGATATGTATATCCACGGACGGATTTCCCACCAATATTATTACCTAACCAATTTTGGATTCATCTTTCAAGTCCTCCCGCCCTTTTGAAATTTTATTACTTTAAATAATAATATAGAAACATGAAAATTAAAATTAAAATTAAAATAAAAAATATGAGTTAATTATGTTAGACCACGACTCACTTTATTCCCTTCTTTACATTACATACATGTATGAACTTCATCATGTGAACATTAGGCCCCAATTACTTACAATCAAAAATAATACACGTCTTCAATGTACCAATCACATTGTACGATCATTACATATTAGCTAGAGAGATTCAAATCGGTTTAGGGTAGAAACTATGCAAGTGTTTAATAATCCTAAAAGAAAAAAAATTGTGTATTTAAATTTTATAAAATTTATGTTAAACTGGTCCTAGTATTTTAAAAAGATAGAAAGTAATTTTACATTCAAAATATAATTTATAATAAATTAATTTTATTTTGCATCTAGAGTCATGGATCGCAGTAAATTGTATTCAAATCATATTTTTTATGAAGAAAAACTGTGCATAGTAGACATACATTTAGTAAATTGATTTGTTTTATATTCTAGTTATATCTAAATTATATTTTCCTTTAATTTAAAAAGAATATATATTTTTTTGTTTTAATTATCCAACAAATATTGATGTACAGTAAAATGTTTAAATAAAATAATTCTCAAAAAACTTGTATTATTTTTACAAAATTTTATTAATTTATATTTTTAATATTTAATATTAAAAAAAAAAAGAAATGATCAAACCGATCTAAGCCTGGCCTGCAGACTTAACCGGACCATAACCCACTTTGCCCAACAGTCTTAAGTCAACAACTTGACTTGTCCGGATCAAAGCCCAAATCCAACCTAAATCAGACCGTGAGACCAACCTGTTGTATATATCTTACCGACTGACAACAACTCTTTCTTACTTTATTACATATAATAATAATCTTTTATCAACTAATCCAACGTCAGGCCTTACCGAGGGTTTGTTTGGCATTTATATCAAGTGTTTGAGGATCAGTATGCACTAATAAACGTACTCATTTAGGAATATGTTTGTTAGAAGTTTATTTTAAAAATAACTTATTTAATTAAAAATGTAGTCGATCATAAAAAATAACGTAGGGCGTTTAATACTAAATTACGACGAATATTTAATTAAATGTTGGATACCCACTTCCACTTCCGAATAATTAAAATAGTTTAAACAATAAAAGAGTAATGGTCATCATAATTTATTCTTTGAAACTAACGGTATGCAATAGAATTGTACCGATTCATGCCACATCAATTTATTATTAATATAACGTATATCTATGTAGATCGGACTAATAAGTATGTTGGATTACCTCTTTAATTAAAAAATTAATTTTAAAAAGTTAACCTATTAGATTGAGGCCAACTCATCTATAATCTTAAATTTATTCGATGTGAGATTCATGTAAAATTTTATTTGAATACTCATCACAAGTATCATACTAGAGTATTCACTATTAAACATACCTTCTTTGAATTCTTCAAAAACTCTGCTTGACTCTAATATTACTTCACCGCGCCAGACGAAACGTGTCTGAACAATTTTTTCAAAGACATCCTGAGCCTACTCTACACGATTTAAATCATAATTCACCTTTGAGTGTTGAGATATTTAAGAGTACAGATGAGTTAATAAGTATGGTAGAGCCTCAATCTAATAAATTATTTTTTTAAGCAAGAAAATGATCCATCGTACTTATTGCTCGAACACAATCTCTATCCCAACACGCTAGCTAGCCTACTCCATTAGTAGAGTACAAAGCACGCACAAGCTCTATCCTTTTTGACTGGTCTGTAATTTCAGAAGAAGAAGTGCAGACCGAAATGTCAAATGGAGATGATGAGTTGTCAAGGGCGATGCAACTGAATGCTGGGTCAGTTCTTCCCATGGTGTTAAGAGCTGCTATTGAGCTTGATTTATTTGAGATCATGGCTAATAAATCTAGTAGCACTGGAGCTCAAAAATTATGGTCTAGTTATGAGATTGCGTCCCATCTTCCTACAAAGAATCCAGATGCACCGGTAATGCTTGAACGGATCCTCCGATTTCTAGCCTCCGAATCCATCCTCACTTGCACTATCATCACCGATGAAAATGGACAGAATCACAAGTCTTCATATGGTCTAGCACCTATTTGCAAATATTATGTCCGTGATCAAGATGGAATTTCCTTGGCTCCTTCATTGCTATTGCTTCAAGACAAAGTAGTTCTTGATTCTTGGTTGGTTTCTTAATTTCCTGTCCTCCTCCTTAATCTCTCTCTGTTATGAATATAGGTATCAGATATATATAAATAAATGAAGACTAAATGACAATTTGCATCCCAAACTTTATATTGTTATTGATTTTTACACTTCCCCAAATTTTATTATACGTAACAAAACGCACATTTTTTTCACTTAACCGGTCAAAAGTGACCGGTTAAGGCTGTAACACAAGTTTGGGGTGCAAATTGTCTTTTTAGTCTTAAAAATTGGTAAAAATAATTAATTTTAAATAAAATAAAATAATTTTAAAATAATTAATTTTAAAATAAAATAATTAAAATAATAAAATTAAAATAAATATTTAGAATTAATAATTAATTTTTTTTAAAACAATTTTTTTGAAAAACAGAATTGTAAAACAGAATTTTTTTTGTAAAAAAATCTGTTTTTACAAAAAAAAATTTAAAAACAATTCTGTTTTTACAAAAATTGTAAAATAAATTTGTGTTTTACAAAATTGTAAAATACAATTTTTTTTATAAAAAAATTCTGTTTTTACAAAAATTGGAAAATAAAATTGTGTTTTACATTACAAAATTGTGTTTAAAAACAGAATTTTTTAAAAACTTGTAAATAAAATTCTGTTTTTAAAAACAAAAAAAGAATTTAAATTTTGTTTTTAGACCTTTTTTTAAAAAAAATCTGTTTTTTAAATTTTTTTTAAAGAATTCTGTTTTTACGAAAAAATTCTGTTGTTACAAAAAAATTGTAAAAACAGAATTTAAATTCTGTTTTTTTTTAAAACATATTTTTTTTACAATTCTGTTTAAAAAAATTGTAAAAACAGAATTTTTTTTACAAAATTTTACAATTATGTTAAAAAAATTCTGTTTTTACAATTAAAAACAGATTTTTTTAAAACAGAATTGTAAAAAAAAAAACTATTTTTAAAAACAAAAATAGAATTTAAATTCACAGAATTTTTTTTTTGTAAAAACAGATTTTTTTAAAAAAAATTGTCTACAAACAAAATTATTTTTTTTGTTTTTAAAAACAGAATTTTGTTTTACAAGTTTTTAAAAAATTCTGTTTTTAAACACTATTTTGTAAAAAAATGGTATTTTACAATTTTGTAAAACACAATTTTATTTTACAATTTTTGTAAAAACAGAATTTTTTTATAAAAAAATTGTATTTTACAATTTTGTAAAACTCAAATTTATTTTACAATTTTTGTAAAAACAGAATTGTTTTTAATTTTTTTTTTGTAAAAACAGATTTTTTTTTGTAAAAACATAATTTTTTACAAAAAAAAATCTATTTTACAATTCTGTTTTTTTAAAAAATTGTTTTTTAAAAAATTAATTATTAATTCCAAATATTTATTTTAATTATTTTATTTTAAAATTATTTTATTTTATTTAAAATTAATTTTTTTGCCAATTTTTAAGACTAAAAGATAATTTGCACCCCAAACTTGTGTTACAGTCTTAGTCGGTCACTTTTGACCGATTAAGTGAAGAAAGTGTGCACTTTGTTACGTATAATGAAGTTTGGGGTGTACTTAGACACTTTTTTCGGTTTGGGGTGCAAAAGTCAACGGTATAAAGTTTAGGGTGCCAATTGTATTTTAGTCATAAATGAAAGGCTAGAATTAGACTATTTTACGGTTGAGATTAACTTTTATAGATCTAGGGGTAAGATTAATTTTTATTTATTTATTGTTGCTATATAAGTCTATGATGGTATGATGGTGATGATAATAGATATCAAGGAAGTAACCAAACTTTTCTCTATCTTCTCTATATTTCTTCTATTCTCCTTCATTTTTCTGGAGTTATTGCAAGAGGCTATAATTTCTTGCTACACTCTCTCTCACACACACTTATATATATATTGAGAAATGATTCATAGAAAATTTTACTTCTAGACATTGTTTCAACTAACTGTTATTGAGCCGTCCAATAGAAGATTTAAGAAACTGGGTAGGAACCCGTCGCTGTCTCCTCTAGCGGTCAGCCAAATTCCTCTATGTTGACCGCTACTTTCTCTAGCTGCCAGTCAAAACAACCGTGTTTTGACTGGCCGCTAGAGGGAGTAGCGGCCAACATAAAAGATTTTGGCTTAATTATTCATTATCCATACTACTTATTAATTAGTAAAATAAAATAATAAAAAATTATAAAGATAATCAGTAATTATTCTTATACTTATTAATAAAATAAATATGTATAAGGATGATTTTTAATTATAAATAGGAAATAGTAATTGAGTTTATATTATATTGCTACTCAAATAATTATAGCATAAAAGAATTTGGCTGACCGCTAAAGGGAGTAGCGGCTGGCTCTAACCCAGTCCCTTAGATCTTTATTGGACTGTTATTAAATCTTCCATTAGACGGCGGGATAATAGTTAGTTAAAATAGTGTCTAGAATTAACATTTTCTATGGATTATTTCCCATATATATATATATATATATATATATATATATATATATAGGATCATCCATCGATCATATTGAGAGATGGAGTAATTAAACGTACACTATTATATGAATCCTTTTCTTAATTAATAATAGGTATCACTTGAAAGATGCAATTATTGAGGGAGGAATTCCATTCAACAAGGCGCATGGCATGCATGCATTTGAATACCCGGCAATAGACAACAGATTCAATGAGGTTTTCAATAAAGCAATGTATAACACCACCACTGTAATCATGAAAAAGGTTCTTGAAACTTACAATGGGTTTGAGGACGTTCAAGAGGTTGTAGATGTGGGTGGTGGATTTGGGCAAACACTAGCCACTATCATTTCCAAATATCCCGACATGAAGGGAATTAACTTCGATTTGCCTCATGTCATCAAGGATGCCTCTCCTATTCCAGGTCTATCAGTTTCTTGATTTTTCATTCAATTTATAATGTTTTTGTTATTAATATATATGGTTGGTTACTTTGTTGATGCTAGGTGTGATGCATGTTGGAGGTGACATGTTTGAAAGTGTCCCAAAAGGAGAGGCCATCTTCCTAAAGGTCAACTCTATACAAATTAAACTGCATTTGCAATTCTTGAAACATCACAACATTACTTTAAACTTGTGAGCTATTTTTGTATGTAGTGGATACTTCATGATTGGGGCGATGAACACTCCCTAAGGCTTTTGAACAACTGTTGGAACGCGCTACCGGATTCTGGTAAGGTGATAGTTGTGGAGTCAATACTGCCAGAGTATTCCAATGGTGATTTTAAGTCGACAATTGTCAGTAGTCATGGTGATATGATAATGTTGACACTCAACCCCGGGGGAAAAGAGAGGACAGAGAGACAATTTGAGGCATTGGCAGTAGGAGCTGGATTCGCAGCTTTCAAAGTTATATGTCATGCATCTGCATTTGCTGTCATAGAATTTCATAAGAAGATATAACAAAACTCGCATCATTATGTATTAATAAAGGACATGAGCTCAAACTAAACTTGTTATGTTACGAGCTAAAAGTATGATGCTTATTTTAGATGTCTACTCAATCTCGTACAAGTTTTAGATGCTTACACACATAGATTACCTCGGGGATACTTGTATCCATTCCTTCTTAGTCAGTAGTCACCATACAAAGAGAGAATAATGACGGTTTCAATACATAGTATCAGCTAACTATTACCAAAACTGACATAGCACCTACAAGGAATTAACTTGAGGCACTAAACTGAAGATCTGAAACAAAATTGTTTCATCACTAAACTGAAGATCTGAAACAAAATTGTTTCATTACCATTACTACAATAAGCACTAAAACAGAAACCAAAAACCAATATCCATTATTATTACTATTATTGTGGTTTCTAGTACACGGGCAATTCCTAATAAAGATCCTACTCTTTCCAACTTTTCAAACAACGCACTCTGAGCCTCTTAACTCTTACCATCTTCAAACCCAACAAAGTTGCAGGTTGAATATATTATAAATATTTAAAACCTATAATAAAACATTCCTTATAATAATAGTGCACAAGAAACTTGTATTTGCCTTCCTTAAGCGGATGAAAGCACTTTCTCAGATAAGCATTAATCAGTATTACTTATTTCCATAACTTGACGGAACTGTCATGACTTGCAGAGGCCACCATTCCTGAGACAGGGGACTGTGCCAAAGCAGAAATTATATTTTCATGTGCTGCCACTGTCATGCTTTTGTTCTCGGCCATGTTCCACAGCTCCAAAGACTGCACACGTGGTTCAGATATAATATTAGTAAGATCTGAGATTTCTTTCATGTTTGCTAGTAAAAAAGCAAAAACACAGCATAGAAAGAGGTCACCATGCCACTACATCTTGGCATTTATTGATTGTACCAAGGGAGCACCAACGCACGGGTAAATGCATTTACTCAAGTCATTTCTGACCCTCAAAGATGGCATTACCAATAACAGTGACCCGGTACAGATTCAATAATCACAGCAAGTCCAGGGGAAGTTGTTAGCCTAACTTTTGAACATAAAAGTTACACTCCTACTAACTTCTTTTAATAAATGACATTTATCAAAAATGTTACACATAATACATGAAAAACTTAATGCAATGTCGTTCAGAGTAGAACACCGGGAAATAGAAGCAATTACCCTCATTCCACCTATCACCAAGAGAGCTGAATAACTTGGATGGAAAACACAAGAATAGAACTGGTTCCCATTGGAGCTGAGCTCATGAATGCACTCCCCAGAGGCTGATGACCAAACTCTCACAGAATCCTCACTGACGGATGCCAAATAATCTCCATTAAGATCCCAGCACAGGTAGTTTACGACTCCAGTGTGTCCCTAATAAATATGGAGAAGGTAAAAAAAAAAAAAGTACCAAGTTAAAATGGAGTTAGATTCCAAAGAAAAAGTGAGTGCATAAAGCGTCCAACTAATTATGTTTACAAAGGTTTCATCAATAATTGACAAATATCATCAAATGCCCAAACCTGGAAAGAAAGTGTTTGCCTGTCAGTTTCAACATCAAAGATGGAAACGACTTTATCTGATGCTGCGGCTAGAAGATGACCAATAATTGGTTGAAATCTCACTTGTGCACTGCCTCCTTGCTGCACCAAAGAAAGGAAAATTTATGGAAACTCAAAAGAGAATCAACAGTAACTTTAAGAAATTGAAAGTTATACAAGACAGGAAAGGTATATCAATTTTACAAACCAACCTTGGAAACTCGAGTACATGAGAATGGATTGATATTCCAATAGCGAATTTCATTGCTACTATCGCAAAAACAAAAGAGGTCATTCTTCTTGGGATGGAAATCTAGGGACATAACATGAGAAGTGTGGCCAATGTACGCATGTAAACAATAGCTTGGCTGCAAGAATAAGTTAATACGTGTAATTAACAATGGAAATAATATATATGATGGCTCAAAGGCTGAACTGTACCGGGAATAGATATAACTATAAAAACAAGCAGAGATAATTACATTAGCTGCATCCCATAATCTCACAGACTTGTCAAATGAAGCTGTTGCAAGCTCAGTTGAATTCGGCCTGAAACGGACATCTGTAATCAAGTATTGGTGTTCTTCGGGGGTGCTCTCCGTTTGCAAGGTATCCATGTTCCAAAGAACAGCCTGACACATGACCAGCGTTTCCTTATTTGCTAACATTTTCTATCACATTGGCTTCAATAAAATAAAACCAAACTAATGAAACAAAGATCCAACAAGTTTGCATCTAGTAGAAATATTTTCATATTACTTTCTTGTCATGTCCAGCACTAGCTAGCAGCTTCCCATCTGAAGAAAAATGACAGCAGGTGACTTTATTTCTTGTACGTATACAGCCAACTTCTCCAAAGGAAAACCCTGAGATTGGGAGTTAAGTGATAAAACAGTTAAACGGAGTTCAGGAAAACTTTAAAGCAGTTACTCCCAACATAGTCGAGACAGAACATGATAATACATTACCTTTAGAAGACTCAGTTTTGTGTTCAGTAAGTGTTTGTTTTAGTGTACCATATAAATTCCGTCCATCTTCTCCATCATTAGACAGAAATGATTCCACATCTCCAAAATGATCTATATCATCCTGCATTAAGAAATATTGTTCGACGCCGAAGGCAATGTTGAACTTTAAGTTGCACAAAAACTTAAATCATTCAAATGAACATGCCATTATCACAAGCTTGACACTCACTACCCAAAGCATATTATTTACAAATGTAATGGTAATTTTCTTAATCAATTGAGTTGAAAGACGGCAAGTGATGATTGAGAATAACCTCAATTTTGGTTTTGCATTAGCAGGAAATATATTTAGAGAAGCATAATGATAATTGCACCACAGGTTGAAGATATTCAGTGTAGCTGCATATGAGGAACTTAAATGGGCCTACCAGCTGATTTGTGGACGATGCAAGACCTGTTGCCTCTGCACCGTACATCATCAATCCCTTTTGCCCACTGTTTACATGCTGCAGGCTACTAGCGGTAGTTATTCCATCACCAGGCGTGTGAGTTGTTGATGGTGGGGAGTTCGGGGAAGGACCCACCGTATTTCCTGTACCCGTACTATTGGCTGGTCCAGAAGAAGATTGCTGTTTCCTTTTTCTATTGTGGTTCTGCATAATGATACCAAGGCAATAAAATTCAATTAGTTTAAATCCCAAAATCTGGGATGGGGAAGAAAACAAAAATCACCATCATTGATTTTTGAAGTGCAAATCACGACGTAGACAGCAAAACCAAGTCCCAGTCGCAACTAGAATATGTGCATGAAACAGATAAATAATTCAGCTTGTAGATGATATCCTGAACTACATGTGAATCAGAGATCACAAACTTATATTGGTAGCAGAATTGGAAGTTGCTAATGGCATATTTTTAACATATTATAATTCATCTCTTAGATAAAAGCCTAAAACTACATACGGGTTTACAAGAACAACCTGTTGCAGTTGCTGCTGCGGCAACTGGTCCTGTTGTTGAGAGGATGATTGTTGCATCTGAGACATCTTCATCTGAAAACATCAAAAAACTATGTAAGATTTATAGAAATTAAAGTAAACCACTAATTTAAATGTGTTCTGAACCACTAAATATTAGTAACTGGATGTAAAAAAAAGTGATGTAACTAAGGTGAGAAATCTATAGCAGTTTTAGAAAACACGGAGAACCACAAAAATTAGAGCATGATTTGTTCATGAAAAAGGAAAAGCAGGTACATATCTTTTTTTTTACAAGTATCTTAAATATCTATAGAAACTAGTAACCAGTAAATAATGTACGAATCCATACATATAGTACATACATAAAATCTGAAGGAAACTAATAAACAAAGATACAAACTACTGAAACCACAAAACTAATGAAACAAAAATCTACAACGGATGCCTGTTCTAGTTCAGTTTGTGCTAACTCAACAAGCTTATAAGACAAGCCCACTTCAATTAAATGGAAGAAATAAAATGTCCTATAATAATTTTCACCAAATCATATGCAAAAATACATACACAATAAACAAGAGCTGAATGAACAAAAAAGGCATAAAGTAAATAAAAATAGGCATTTAAATCTATCCATGAGTCCTTCCGAGTCGAGCTTAAGCTTCTCGGGATTGGCATCGGGAACAAGTTGGGAAAACTCCTGCCTTGACTCGCATTATGAATGCACGTATTTAAGAGCCAAGCGAAATTGTATCAAGCAGCTCATGATGGCTTAATTTAAAAGCCACCCTATACCTAGGCAATGTGCTTCCAAAATTTTGAAAGCAAAACAATCTCAAATACTTTTCTCTTCATTTTTGAGAAACTACATGGAGAACATCCACCAAATAAATATTAAACATATTAGCGTACACAAGCATATAGGAAATCAGCTAGCACAAATCTTTTAAGTTCATTCCAATGCAAAAGGGTAGCATCTTGTCTTGTGCATGCACATATGCATTTGTTGGTGAATGTCACAGTCACTTAGCTACATTTTCTTTTATTCTTAACCTTTGGTGAATTCGAATGCACTGGAGAGCATATAGATCCATCATTTCTTGTAAGTTGACCATCTTTTGCATTCAAGCTACCTCTTGGTAGTCCGCCAAACCCATAGTTAGGTGAACTTCCGAGGCTGCCTTGTGCCTGAGCTTGTGCTAAAACCTGCTGGTGTTGTGATGCCAAGTGAAACTGATTCTGGGTCTGCAGATTGGGCTTTTGTACTTGTAAACCTAAAGTTGGCCTTAATTGGTCAATTCCCTGTATGATAACCAGTAGTCAAGCACTCGTACAGCTCCATATTTCATAAATTAAGAAAATACTGAAAACAAAAGGCCGTGTATACTCACTGTTAGAGGCCAACCCTTCAATGGAAGACCAGTGACACCTTGATTCAATCCTGGAAAGAGGCAAAACAAACGAGTGAATAAATGTACTTTCTGTAGCTTTTTATATTTATTTTCATAATAGATGACTAGTATACTGAAATTGTGAGAACTTTCTAAGTCTTTGTTCAATTTAGACAAGGACTACTTAACGCTAGCTCCAATCTGATGCTATGTAAAGGTCTTCAGATTTTAATGCTCACAAGAACAAAGAAAATAACAATTCCGGAAACAAGAGAGTTCCCATAAAAGTCCATGACACGTACTTGTGGAGGTGTTGCTTAACTTCGTATTAAGGCATTGCATTAACCACTCTTAGGGGATGTTTGTTTACTTCTGAATAAGTCTTAATATGAGCGAATAAGTCATTCTTACCATTTGTTTTATAATTTTTAAACTTTGAATACGTCTAAATGTGTCTTAACGGTTTATCCAAATAATTATAATTGTGGCTGAATGAGTAAGTAGTGTTGAATGATACTTTTACTTGCATACCCTCTTAGACAATTAAAAGTTGCATTCAATATTCTTCTTGTTTTACTATTGTAAACAAATTTGTTATGTACAAATTGTTTTTTATTTTTCTTTAACAAATTTGTCAATAACCAATTTAATAAATGTTGTAATCTTTTGTTTTAATTTTAGTGTTTTATTCTTAAAATTATATTACTAATAGTATAGTCTCTCAAAGATCATTCAAAAGTTTATATTAATTTTTCTTAGATAACATTGTTTATTTATGAATACATAATAAATATATTCATAACAGTCCAAAAGGTTAAAATAAAAAATACACGTATTCAAATGTGTTAGGCAAACAATTATCAAACACATCATTTCATTCCGTATTCAGAGTTTCTACTCCATTCAGCTCATTCAAATTCTCTTATACATTCATAAATTTTTATTTAGTTTTATCAAACAGCACCTTAGGGTCCCTAATAGGAAATGGGTAAACTTAAAAGAGTCAATTTTCTAGAAGCCGTCAAACATCAATGAGTGATTCTATCATCATTCACCAAACAAACAACTTACGTTTGTAAAAGTTCAATACTCCCCATCAACACAATCATAACATCAATGTCTAGGAAACGGGTAAACTTAAAATAGTCGATTTTCTAGAAGTCTTCAAACATAGGTGAGTGATTCTACCATCATTCAGCAAACAAAAAACTTACTTTTGTAAAAGTTCAATACTCCCCATCAACATAATCATAACAACTGATGTATTCTCAATTTCTTATTCAGCCTCATCTTTCAAATACATCAACAATGATGGCGAACTGACAACTGGCAAAATGAAAAATATGCAAAGAAAATGCAGCCAAAACATTTTTCATGTTGAACAGAAGGGAAGCTAAAAGGAATTTCAATAGGAAGACAAACATCCCCTCTCTCAATTACACGAGAAGAAAAGAAAAAAAAACAGTTAAAGAGAAATTAATGTCTTCTTATCAGTAGTTGGGGGGAAAAAAGGATAGAACAAATACATAAACCAGAAAGGGGAACATTATTTCTTCTTTCACCTATAAAATGGGGGAATTCTCATATGTTTCATCATCCCAGGAGATTTCTTCAGAGAAAATTCCAGGAGATAATTCATTATTTCCGTACAGAATATGTAACCTAACAGTAAAGGGAACTTTAAACCCTTGCCTGGAAGCCTCCAAACCTTCAAACTTATGCCAATTCTCAATGACAAAAGAGAACACCACAGAAGCATCAGAGCTCCCCACCAACTAGCATCCCATCTCTTCGTAACCCAATCGTTACTCCAACATTCAACAATATCCTAAGCAAACTAGAAGAAAGGTCAAATGATATCATAATGTCTCATCCCCTCTGGAAATTCATATCTAAGCTGGGTTTGAACAGAAGTAGTGCTGAATGTGACTGGACAACAAACCTCTATTCAATAACCCCCAAACTCTCAGCTCATTACATCTGTTTTAGTCCTGCTTCATGGTGCCTAGAATGACTAAATTTCTTCACACGGACTGACATTTTATGCATCCTTCGTATAGGATCTCTGAAAAGAGAAGATTTTTCGGTGGATAATGTAAACGGATGGAGATAACAAACATTCAAATTTAAGTCAATATTTTACAATGTGCTACTTGAAATATACAGCACAATTATCATACCTTAACTTAAACCCTGACAACCATTGCATCCAATAATTGTGCAAGTACGAAGGAAAAAGAAGAGGGAAAATTTCTCAAAATCCGTACATCCTAAATAAAGACGGATGAATAAATTTATACCTTGACAGTCTTAAAAGTTTGCTTATCAAGTAAGATCCTTTTCTTCTTAAAGGTTTGATAATGTTACCTGCACCACACAATCCAGACTTTGACTGCAAGATTGCTTGTCCATAAATTGATGAAGGATCTGTAGCCAAAGGTTTCTGATTCCCCAAGTTAACCTCACTTTTTATGTCCTAAAGTTTAACATGGCAAGTCCAAGCACGGAAGAAATCAGTTGAACTGATTATATGAAAAAAAAACTAAATAAACAAAATAAAATAAAATAAAGAAAAGAGCATATATAAAAACATATAGTCCAAGTACTCACAGTGGTCAGTTGAGGACGCATTTGTTGCAAAGCTGCGGACATGCTCCCAGAATTTCCTTGTACCAACTGGCTGAATCAGCAAGAAGAACAAGAGAATCCAGTGATGAAACTAAACTAAGTATTGTAAAAGAGTAAAGTTGATCAGTTGATCTCAACTATTGAATAAGGTTCTACCGACTTTACCCTGGACGATTGGTTGCGGATTTGAGAAGGGCCATCCTATTGGCATCAATAAGAGCTGGAGATGTCTCTGAATCTACTGAATGAGGGTGTTTCATACGCTCTTCATACATTTTCATAGCCAATGCACTGGCTGAAGGTTGGCCCATCATTCCTTCAGAATTCATAGCATTTATTGGGCCACCAAGGGTAGGATGATTAGGATCCCTTCTTTGCAATTGTGCATTCCGCTGCTGCATGAGTTGCAATTGCTGCATTTGTAGCATTTGCTGGTGCTCCCTTGATTTGATTTGCTGCGTCTGAAAATCATAAAAGTAAAAGACTAAAAATAAAAATGAGAAATAGCATCATATTGAATTTTTAATCACCTTCCCCTCCCAATCCCCCCCCCCCCCAAACCTCTGCCACCACTTTACCCCTTTCTCTTCCAAGAAAATAAAACAGAAGAATAAACTGGATAACTTGCAATTTGCAGACGTAGACACATCATTCCAAAATTTATACACACCTCTATGTAAGACGCAGCAGACTCAGAATGTCTCTCATTTGTCCTTGCAATGAAGATGTCCCAGAAGACAGACCACCATTCAAAGAGAAATCCTCCGGGTGCATCGATAGCTACAATTCAAATCAATACTACTTAGTAGGGATTCAAAACAAACCTAAGAGAACTAAACCATAACATGATCATCTGACAATATTACCTACTGGGTCTGCGGCAACCTTCCCTTCTGTCATGAAAGCTTTAGCGGATGCATGCAATTTTCTTTTCAATAAATAGTCGTGTATGTAAACATCAAGCCTAAACCCAAAAAAAGAAAGACAGAAATTTAACAGTGAAGCCCAACTGGATGACCAAGCAATTAGCCAGAAGCATTAAGTAACTATTAGTACATATATAAGAATATGATAGAAGAACAAACAAACTTCTGAACAAACAAATCTCTATTGGATTGTGAATAAAGTTCAGGAAGAAAAATCTAACTTCTGAATTTCAAAATAACTTGATTAAAAAATTACAACATTTTTTTTGTTTATTGGCTGATATTGTCTTAATTAAGTAGCAGTTTAAGTTTTTGGTAACGGAGGAAACATAATTAGATACTGAAAGTTTTCTTCCTCTACCTTCTATATGCTCCCAACATCCAAACAAGTAATACTAAGGAGAGACCACAAATGGAAGATTAAAAGTAAAAAGGAACTTAATAAAAATAAAAGAACACGAACACGAACACAACATACATCTTATCAGCTTCCCAATTACTCTGTGCCATGATTGGTTCAAACACCTACCACAAAAAGTCAATCAACGCACTTGATTGCAATTAACTCCTGCACAGTCACACAGCAATCTCTAAGTACAATTCAGCAGGCATTCATTGTTTGAAATTCGGCATAAATCTTAACTACACTCAGACCCCAAAAACTCAATAGATCAAGGCCTGCATTTCCAATTAACTCAAGATATCCACATAAAAGTCTCTAATTTAAAGGAAACAACAACAAATTAACATAGTTTGACAAATAAAATTAAGATTTTCACAAATTTACAAACTGATAGATTACAACATCCGTACAATTCACACTGATCGAATACTCTCAAACACACATAATTCTAAATTCTTATTTGAATTTGAAACTTTCACAGAAAATTCGTAGACTCTGATCTAATAGCAAAAGAAGAAGTACTAACAATTTACAAGGAAAAATATATAATAATTGTACATTTTTCGCGATCGGAAGCGAATTCACTTACATGTGCGAGTAAAATACATAAAACATACGAAACTTAAGCTTTCTTATTAGAATTAAACTCAGAAATAGAATTTGTTGATAATGTTTTAGTTTCTGAGTGGAGTTGAACGTGAAGGAGTGCTCAAACTTCGACAAGACGGAGAGAGAAAAAATATCAGATAAAAGAGTAAAAAAAAGGTCGGGGAGATATCCGAACCTGAGGCTAGGACTTTGGCTAGTGGTGCTGGTACGCCATGCTCGTTTAGGACTAAATTACAAATTATTCCCTAATATGAGCTGCTCTTCATTGTGTTTATTACGCTGATAATTTTATATTTTTGATAATCAGATATATGATAAAATAACAAAAATTAAATTTAAATAATCAAATAACAAAATTAAATTTTGTTAAGTAATCAAATAACAAAAAATTAGATGGTAATCTCATCTTAAATTTTTTATTTAGACAAAAATATATTTTTTATTTAATATTTGGGACATAAATATCTTTCTTAGTCACATAATTTACATTTAATTTTTATTTTTTTAATTATTTTTTGATTTATTTAGTTTAATTAAAATAACTCATTGCCCATAGTATGTAGTGTTGTTTGTTATTTATTATTATAAATTTAATTTATAATTAACGACATAGTTAAAAAAAATTACTAGCATCTCAAATATATTATTTCTTACTGTATCAAATGATATGCATTAATTGATATATTATTATCTCAAATATATTATTTCTTACATCATTGCATTAATTGATATATTTGTTATAATTAATTATGTGATAAAGTATTATTTGTTTCATTCAATGGGATATAACATTATTTTAGATATATTTATTTTTTTGTTGATAGTTGTTCATTTAGATTACGTAATAATATTTGAAAATGACACACCAGCGTTACAAAAGAAAAAAGATGAACTTTAATTTAAGAACTATTGATTGATTAAAGGATAAAGTTTCTTATTTTCTTTTCTTTTTTTTTGTGTGTGTTGGGGTGCATGAACATGACTTTGACACATTCAACTAGGGGTGCTCATCGATAAAAAATCGAATCGGTACCGAAAATACTAAATCGATATCGATCTGAAATTATCAAAAAAGCAAGAACCGCAATCGATACCGAATTACAGGTTTCGGTACCGGTTCGGTACAAAATTGGTACCGATTTCTTCGATTCGGTTTTCGGTTATACCGCATGGTAATATATATAATTATTAATAATAATTAAATAATTTTTTTATATATATTAACAGTTTTTTTAAAAACTAAGCAATTATTAACTATTAATAATAATTAACATATAAAATAAAACTACAAAACATTATTAATATATATAAAAAATAATAAAACTACTATTATATAGAAATTATTAATATATAAAAAAATTATTTAATATATAAAATTACAAAACATTAACTATTAATTATTATATTATTAAATTTCGGTATTTTCGGTATTTCAATTTTTACCGAATTCAAAAAAGTCATTACCGCTACCGGTACCGAAAAATGTTAAAATACCGAAAAGCTAGTATCGAAAAAAACCGGTACTGCCGGTACCGGTATCAACTGATTCGATAAAAACCGAAAATTTTGAGCACCCCTACATTCAACCAGTTTTACAATGTTTGTTTGTCAATAATTGATTTTAGTCTATACATACCCATTTGACAAAATATTGTAAAATTGTTTAATTATTATTGGCTACATTTATAAATTTTTAGCTAAATTATTAAAAATTTATAAGAGCTGGATTCTTGATCTAACTCAAGGCTAGATCAGATCATTCTTTTAGTACAGCTATGAAAAATCAAAACTGTAAGTATAACTCTGTTTCCCGCAATCATAAACCAAGAGACACCATATACATTTAAGTGGCAGTCGTCGTCAAAGGTTCATGAATGTATACATCCAATGTTATCTGTAAAAGATATGATATATTACATCTATAGAAAATTTTCCCATTTTCCAGTGAACTTCAACCCCGCAAGCACAAGTGAATGACCCCTCTTTTTTACCTTGTTGAGAGGTGATCTTGATCAGCTGAATCATGATTTCCATTTTCTAATTCAAGGCTGGGTTCTTTTGATCTTGAGAAGATATCTGAAGGGATGTTGATGCCTGCAAAGCCAACCATGACAGCAGCAGCTCCAATGTAATCCATGAAATTTGGTGCATTGCCCGTCACTGAATCCACAACAGCAGCTAATGGGACTTGAATTGTAAGTCCTGCTGTCGCTACTGTGGTGGTTGTAAGAAGAACAGCCTTGGCCCATAAGTAATCGCTTAGAGCATTGTCTAACAAACCTAAACAACGGTGACATTAAAAGTTCAGATGTTATGGTAGCATATTTCTGTGATGTGTAGCATCCCTTAATATGCATTTAGGCACAATTTGTTAGTATTAAATCTTAGTTATCTAACCGTAGAAAATGATTCCAGAATTATATCATTCTGTCCTGAGAAAACAATAGTTGTTACTATGGTAATAAATGAATAAATTCTCTGTTCTTGGATTCAAATGCATTAAAGCAGTTACTAAGATGAAATTTTTTCATGCAAGTTAATCGCAAAAAGAGCTTCAGTAAGTAGAGAACTACAGTAAACTAGAATATGCTCTTAATATTGGCTACCTTGAAATTAGCATCCATCAGATTATTTAATGTTCAAAAAGTTCCTTGAATTAAACCTAAAAAACACTTGTTGTCAAAAAATGATCTCCAATGTATAATGGGGCTCCATATAGACCTTCAATTATGTGTTACAAAATATAGGAATATCTATTGTTTCTTTCTTAAGAGATATATGTGAAAGTAGTATGCACACAAGCCAATCATATTTGATGATAAAACATATACTTTGTAACAATCTTATTCATTTATTAATAAAAGATTTGTTTAATTAAAAACTTTTAATTTATCTACATAGTGTTATTTTATAATATGTGATAAACACATAGTTTTGAGCAATGCTTTTAGAATCATGATGATGATCATGCTAATGAGATCTAAGTTCTTAGATAGCTCACAAACTAAAATTGTTCCCAATCATTGGATTACTAAAAAGGGGATTAGTGAATACGGATAGATTGGTACATACGTTGCTTGCTCATTGGATGAGGATGATTAATCTCATGATCATTTGTATGGAGACACTAAAGCAAGTATGTAGGTACTTATTGGAGAATAAGTTGATCCTTAGATTTGAGATCATCATAGTATCTTATGTATAATGAATTATACTTTGACTTATTCCTTAAGACCCTTAGGGTATATCAAAGGATATGTTTGGGTGTAATAAGTTATATATGGGGATAATGAAATATCAACAAAGAATCTACCACTTCCAGTAAAAGAAGAGAAATGTCCTATCATTCGATAAATGACAACCCAGTAGTCCTAGGCAGAATGATATTAGAAAGCATGCTTGTCAAGTCATCGCCTAGGCGTCCAGTCGCTCAAATGATACAAGTCGTCTAGACGCCTTAGGTGAGGTTGCCTAAGTCGAGCGCTCAGTTTAATATGTTGTCGCCTTGGATGATTTGGGGACGATATGGACGACAGAAGTATTAAGCGAGCGACTTAACAAAGCAAGTGTGCTTCGACCAAAAACGTAATTGGGTAAAAAAACACCTAGTGTTCGCAATCTGAATTCTGAAATCCCTAAAACCTAATCGCAGAGAACAAGAGACAGAGAACAAGAGTGTATCACGGCTTGGCAAAGTTGTAATCGACGACTTGAACTTCTTCTCTGACCGACGTTGCAACCTCTTACTTCGACCGACGATTCTTCCTCTTTACCAGGTATTCTTCTTCTTTCTTCTTCTATTCTTATACTCTTCATCTATATTCTTCTTCTTTGTTCTTTTCTTCTTCTCTTCTCCGATAATTTGACTAGTTCTTTTTTTTTTTAAATTTTCTCTCTGCTTTGCTCTTGTTGCGTACTATACTTTTAGGGTCTGTTGGGCTAGTGGGCTACTTTTAATTTTTTATTTATGGGTATGATTTG
Organism: Panax notoginseng; assembly: GCA_016801055.1. Classification (NCBI taxonomy): domain Eukaryota; kingdom Viridiplantae; phylum Streptophyta; class Magnoliopsida; order Apiales; family Araliaceae; genus Panax; species Panax notoginseng. Next base: position 15,402,644 of record CM029013.1, on the reverse strand, counting down.
TATATTTAATTATGGGTCTGATTTGTAGGGTCTCTTGGGCTAGTGGGCTGCTCTTATTTTTTTGTTCATGGGTCTGATTTGTATATTTATTTATGGGTCTGATTTGCACTGGTTGTAGTATCCTTGTAGGTTATTTTTAAATTGCAACCCAATTCTCATTTATGGTAGTACTGTTTTCAGCTGTATAAACTGCCATGAAGCATGATTAATAAATGTTATAGTACTGTCTTAAGTCATTTTTAAAAAAATTGTTCCGTTCGGCTGGCCAATGTAATTAATTTTGCTAATTATGTATTATTGTAGGTGTTGTTATTCGTAATTAAATTTGCTGATTATATAATATTAGCATGAAGAAAATAAAATAAAATAAAAAGATCGTTTAACAAATTAATGCAGTTCAAAGGAAAGTGTTGATTGGAATGTAATTAATTATTAACTAATGCAGTTCAAAGAAAATAAAAATAATATTAGCATGGTATCACCATTTATATAATTTGAAATTAATACAATTTCAAAAAATTACAAGTTTATAATTATAATAAAATTATTCATTTTGATATGCTACAACTTGCATTATGAATATGGTAAATCATTAGAAAAATAAATATATCAATAGTCATATAAATATTAAATATATATAATTTTATTCGTATAAAATTTACATTGTTAACGACTAGTCGGGCGCCTTGTCGCCTAAGCGCTTAAGCTCCCGGCTGTCGGCTCGCTTCGACTTGTCGCCTTGATAACTATGTTAGAAAGTAGTTTATAGTTTGCATTATTTGGAGTTGTGCATTTAAGAATCAAAATACATAGAATTAAATAAAATAAGACTTGACAGCAATTCCATGTTTTATATTTAATTGGGACATTGTATGGTGGAAGGATTGAGTTGTACGACACTATTTATTCAAAGGTTCTTTTATGATTAATGTTGAAATCTATATTATCTGGAAAGTCGTTGATCGCTAAGGAGGTTTATCCTTATTGTAGAATAAATATTATTTATTTAAATGAATTAATAGTTTAATTTATTTATTTAAATAAGATTAGAATTGTTCTAATTGATTTATTCACAATCGATTTAATATGAAAAACTTAAAGGGTCACACCATAAAAGGAAAAATATTTATTTAAGAAGTAAATGGCATAATCATAATAATAAGTTAAGTGTATTTAATTTAATCTATGGTGATATAATAAATTAAATAGCTTAAAATTTATTATTTAATATTTTGAAAATATTAAATATAAATTAATAAGAGGAGTTATTATTATTATTATTTAATTCTTAAAGGAGTTTGAGAATTAATTAATAAAAGTATTCTCATATATTCCTAATAAGATTAGGAGGCTAATTAATTAAAAGAGTTTTATTAATTATTACTAATAAGATTAAGAGCCTAATTAATTAAAAGAGTTTAATTAATTAAAATAAAACTCAATTTCTTAATTGTTAAGAAAGGATTGCCTACATCTATAAATAAGAGTCGTATTATGGGTGAGGGTTGATGTTTTTCACAACACACGTGAATGATTTTTCCAAGAGTTTGGAGATTACATATTTTTTATAGAGATAGAAAAACTAGGATTTTGCTAAACACCAATCTTCTTAAATACTTCTTCTTGGTGGATCACCTCTAGAGGGCAAACACTTGGTCGCTAACGTTCATCAAAGGAAGGAATCAAACCCGGTGGATTCAAGTTGAACGCGAGAAGGATTGGAGGTAAACTTGTACCTGAGTAAGCTAGTTCTACAAGGGTATGAATTTAATCTCCATCACTTTCATCTAATTAATAATTGCGCATAAAGGATTATCCAGATAATTGGTTTATAAAATTTTAAAATCTATTTTTACCATGATTCCACTACTTTGATGCAATTTGATTGTGTACATGAATATTACAAATCTAACAATATGAACTCCTTAACAAACATAAATGCGAGACATATATGTTGAGCCAAATAAACTTAGGGTGTGAAACCATTTCACATATTAGGTCAGAAAATAAGCAAGAAAAAGAACCACAGAAAATACACATATATAAATATATATATATGTATTTTAAAAGGTCAAACTTTAGTTCCATATGCATATCTTAATTCATCTGTGATATATCACACTTGAGACTGTAAAATGAATTAAACAGTTCGGGCTTGATTCATACTCGCTCAACTAAAAGTTCAATTCATTCAAATATGAACAAATTTTAAAGTTCAATAAATTACTCGAAGCACTTCAAATTGTAATTTTCTATTGATACTCGGATCATATTCGTTCAAAAAATTCAAATTGCTCGAGATGGATTCCAGAACGTGCTTGACTCGGTAGTTAAACGAGTCTTAATCAAACTTTATTTCATACTCGATAAATTTTATGAACCCAAATCTGAGTAACTCAATACTCGGCTCGACTCGGTTCATTTACACCACTAATCAAACTGACAAAAACACATATTCCTAAGAAATTTAGTCAATATTTCACTCCCAAGTCTTGGGACTTGAATTGCTAGCTGACTTGTATTTAGCACAGGCACTTAACAGAAATGGTATTCCATTGGACCTTAACTAGGAAAAATATATCATAAAAAAATAACTAGATTCAACTTTTAAGTAAAAATAAATCTTTCTGGTGGTTGAATATTGTTTTACAGTTTTGATAAACAAACATGACACGTCACACACATCTTTTAAGAGTAAGAACCATTAGAACTGGAAACAAAATCAATGGCAACATGAATGAAGAAAATGAGAAAGAAAAAAGCCTATATCAACATGCATATTCATGTATTTAAATGTGAAGTCAGATTAGATAAACGGCATGTCTAGTAAATGAGTGTTGCTAGCTATAGCAAATTTATACAACAAGTCTACGCAGCACCGGCCCTGAGCTAAAGCCTAAGGTGCCCGGGCTTTAGGCCCACTAAAATTGACAAATTTTTAAGCCCTCAAGAGGTATTTGTGTTATATATATATATACCCAAACAAAAGAGCCCAACCCACGTCAGTTTGAATTTAAAGACCCACAAAAAAATTAACCAATGAAATAGGCCCAAATCTCAATAGCAGACTTGTAATTTTTGAATCAGAAAGGCCCTTTTTTTATATTACATCTACACGTTCAGGGAAAGTTCTTAGTTTTTTTTTATGCCTATCTTAATAGCAATTCGCAAAAGGCCTATTTTTTTTTGTCGCTTTAAACCCTTAAAAACTTACGGTCGGCCCTGAGTCTACGTTGAATATCACAGCTAGAATCTCGAATCATAATCAATACGACAGACGGGTTTTATGCAAAAGAAAATATAAAAAATAAATTCAAATATGTAAGTGAAAGACCTGGACCTACAGAAAACATACCTTTCCCGACAATTAGACCAAGCTGTTTCCCGGAAAGCATGTTAAAAGGCTCCAACTTGGTGAAATTAAGTACGAGGACAACAGGTAGGAAAATCAGGAAGTTGAATAGCCCTAGAAAACCAAGGAATTGAGCCATACTGACACGTCCATTTTTTCCATCGTCATCATCAGGCAAATGTTTACGAATAAGAGTAATATACACAGAATAAAAAGCAGCTGACAGAAGAGCAAGGATGTCCCCAAGAAAAGGGTTTGAAGCAATTGAACTTGAACCAGTTTCTGAGTCCCCCAAGCTGACAATTATTGTTCCTCCCATGCAAAGAAGAACACTAATCAGCTTCACCCAAGTGAACATCTCACCCAAGAATGTAAGAGAGACGAGAAAGGTGAAAAGACTTGAGGCACTGCTTAAGATGGTATTTGACTGAAAACCAGAAGGAGAAAATTGCATAATATACCAAAAGTGAATATCTAGATTATAAACAAAATTAAATAAATTAAAAAAATCCAAATTAAGAAAGAAATGCATACCGTGACCGTAGTATATTTCAAGGAAAGGTTGAATGTGAGTTGTGCCAGAAACCAAAATGGGCATACCAACAGGCTAACCTTTGCCACCCTGGTTCGTGTCCACCGCCCTTTTGTGTCCAATCCATCATTGAGATTTTCAAGGAAATCTGGTCGACTAGACTCAAATTTGGGTGCCAATATAGGATCTTCCTGGCGACTTACTTCTATATGCTCCTCCACGACACTTTGCCTCAAACCCTCAACTTGGACACTACCATCACTTTCGCCAAGAAGAATGACCTCCTCCGAGTCTGGCAATCCGTGCAAACTAGTATCATTCCTACTTTGCCACAACAACAAATTTCCATACGTATCCTCCAAATATTGCCCAATCTCAGTTAAGGGGATGTAAACCACAAACAAAGAATTGCAAATATAGGTGATAATAAAGGGAGAAACTCCTGCCTCAACGACTGATTGAACTACAAAACTAGCAGCAATCCAGATAATCGCAACAACAATTATATATGTCAAACCTAAACCCCATCTCCAAACTTTACTTCTCATGTCTTCCAAGCTCAAATCCAGATAAAACTACCGTTTAGTGCCTCTTAAAATATGTAAGAATTTAACAATCAATAAAGTTCTCCAACTTAGAACACCCATACTGCAGAATATGCAAAACCTCGCATTTGTTCTTGATACGCTAGAATGAAGAATATGTCCATAATCCATACGAGCACAAAATTTCAAACCTCGCATTAGCACAAACAAATAAAATTTTGGCCTAATTCTAGAATACTAAAGTAATTAAGCTAAGATCAATCCATGAGTCTGTATAGCAACAATTCCCAAATTTAAAATAGAACCCCCCACAGCATTTACAAAAAAGATTGGATCTTTATACATTCCAGCACATATATAATATATATGTTTGTATCTAAATAACAAGAAATATTGAAGAGTAAAGGAAAGTCAACTTTAAATAGCGTACGGAAATACCTGTTCTGAGATTCAGCAGGTCCTTCCGCTGAAGAGGTTGAAGGGGGAAGTGTGAAGCTGGTCTTTTGGGAAGATGTTTGATTAACAGAAATGGATTTAGTTGGATTTGGAGCATGTTTGCCACGTTGTTACAATTTCTCAAAACATTTCTTCTAATACTTTTAAGGGTCCTTAACATTAATATACAACAATTAGAAAGTAATTACAAAAATAAAACATACACAAAATAATTACAAAAATAACGCAATTCATATTATTAAGGAAACCTAAAATTAAGGAGAAATATCTGCCATAACTAATCATTCAAATTCAAATATCTGGGATCTAACCACAAAAATAAATTCAAATTCAAATATTCAAATTCAAATTTTATAGGAAAGACTGCACAAATTTTGTACTTTGCAGGAGGTGGCGGAGGCAATTTTCAGAGGAGGTGGAAGCTTTGGAGGAGGTGACAGCGTCGGAGGCGCGCGGTAATGGTGGCTTTAGAGGCGGCGGTGATGGCTATGGAGGAGGTAACAATGGCGGTGGTGGCGGAGATGGCGGTGGTGGCTCAAGTGATGGTTACAGAGACGGTGGAGGTGGAGGCTTGGGCGGTAGTGGCGGGAGCAACCATTTTCTGGTAGTAAAAGGAAATTCTCAAGATACTGCAGAGGAGAAGATCGTTAGTAATGTCATGGTAACCAAACTTTTATAACAAGATAACTAAAACTTTTATACTAAGGTAACCAAACTTTTATACCAAGGTAACCAAACTTTGGTAATTACCAAGGTAACCAAACTTTTATACTGAGGTAACCAAACTTTTATACTAAGGTAACCAAACTTTTATACCAAGGTAACCAAAACTTTTATACAAAGGTAACCAAACTTTTATACTAAGGTAACCAAACTTTTATACCAAGGTAACCAAACTGTCATACCAAGGTAACCAAACATTTATACCAAGGTTACCTTGGTATGAAGGTTTGGTTACCTTGGTGTGAAGATTTGGTTACCAACTGCACTATAAAAAAACTGATGGTGTGGAGGTGGATTGGTTACCTTGGTATGACAGTTTGATTACCTTGGTATAAAAGTTTGGTTACCTTAGTATAAAAGTTTGGTTACCAAACTTTTATACTGAGGTAACCAAACTTTTATACTAAGGTAAACACCGATCAACACCAATCAACAAAAAAAGATATCATAAATTCATAATCAAACGCACATTTTGCATAAAATTAATATCATAAACCCCGAATGAATGAAATTAAAGAGAAAACCTTAAAAACTGGTGCTCGAGAGAGAGAGAGGTAAAATAGAAGTACTTACAAAAACAGAGTACAAAAAAATATGAAGAACAATTGGAAGAATGAAAGAGAGAGAAAAAATGGCAGAATAAAAGAAAATGGAAGAAATGACGTCTTCATCTTTTATACAAAAATGGCAGAAATGACGTCTTCATCTTTTATACAAAAATGACAGAAATGGCATCTTCATCTTTTGAATAAAAAATGGCAGAATAGAAAAAAATGAGAGAGAAAATGGCAAAATGTCGTCTTCATCTTCTCTCTTCACTGGTGTCTTCATCTTCTCTCTTCACTTTTCAGCTTTTGTCTTTAATTATGAAAATAGAAGAATATAATTGCAGTGGCGTACATAAAATGGCAGTAGGAGGAGATGAGAGAGAAAATGGCACCTACCAAAACTAATCCCCTAAATTAAGGAATTCTAATTACACTGATATTGTCATGTCAGTCATTACATATTAATCCCTTAATTTAAGGACCTTTAATTATGTTAAGATTGAAAATAAAAACAAAAAAGTGTAATATTTTTGTAATTATTTTATAGGTGTATGATTTTTGTAATTATTTTTAAAAATGTACTACTATATGTAATTTATCCTACTTTTAAGCCTGCTCCATGACCCGGCCCAGATATATTCGGGTTTTGTGTACATTTTTAGTATTCGATCATTAGTTAATTCCTTTTTCTTTCTTTTTTGTGGAAAAACAACAAATTCGGGTATATAACTTATAAGTTGTATTTTAGGGCTGGCTCCTATTTAATTTATTTTTTGAAAAATGTAGTATTTGAGTTTCTTTGTCCCTTACCTAAAAAGGACAAGAGTCTTACCTTAAAAAAGCATTCATTCTCATAGCAAATTTATAGTAGTAATTTTTACATGGATAAAATTAGAACATTCTTAGTTTAGTTTATGAAAGAGGCCGAGACTCGCAAAACATTAATGAAATTTGGTAATAGAAGATTTTGGAGGCAAGCAAAAGAAATGTTGCAGCCATCAAACAGTTAAAAATCAGAAGTTTATTACAGTTCCATCATTCATCTCAAAATCAATGGCGCATTTATGAAAGAATGTGTTAATCTCTTCGTATTTTATATTTATATAAATATATATATATATATATATATATATATATATATATATATATATATATATATATATATATATATATATATATCCATGTATAGCACACACAAAACATATGCACTTTTGTTCCGTACGTCACGTAGCTTCGTCCTCCATTAATAATTCAACACAATCGTCAGCTTTCTAAAACTACTAAGAAAAAATCGTTCTCTCCCATACAAATAGGTTCATCATACACTGACGAACCATTTCAAGCTTGTGTCATGTGTTGGTCCCTTGAACATGAACCCCATTCCTTAGCTTCTGCAATCTCTATTTCGTGTTCCCTTGTATTTATATCCCTAGACTGGCTTTCAGTGGCTTGTGGAGAAGGAGCTGAGATAGGTGAAGCCGTTCCCAATTGTGGTCCAACCCCAAGAACACTGAGAGCACTGACCACATCGCTCATCAATGGACGGGCTGCTGCATCACCTTGCAGACACATGGCAGCAACAGCAACTGCTTGATTCAAACTTTTGCTTGGAAAGTTTCCTTCAAGAAGTGGATCAGCTAATTCTGAATATCTGCTTGGTTTCCTGAATATGGGTTCTGCCTGCTCAGAGGTTACAATATCAATAGCCATCAGTAGTGTTGTTTGCACCAAAACGGACTAGGTGAAGAAGGAAAAGGACTTACCCAGGAGACTAGAGTTTGCTCTTGATTTCTTTTTGTGGTATCGATGGCTCTCCTTCCGGTAATTATCTCCAATAACAAAACACCAAAGCTGTATACGTCTGACTTTACGGTTAGTTGACCTGTTCTTTGATACTCGGGGGCGCAGTATCCATATGTTCCCATCACCCTTGATGATACATGTGACTTATCCCCAACAGGTCCAAGCTTGGCTAGTCCAAAATCTGACAGTTTAGCATTGAAATCCTGGTCCAGTAAGATGTTTGAGGATTTTAGATCGCGATAAATGACAGGTGGGTTGGCCCTATCGTGCAAGTATTCTAGACCTTTGGCAGCATGCAGAGCAATTTTCATTCGTGTAAACCAATCCAATGGCGGTCTACCTGGTCGAAGATCTGCAAGTCAATGCATTACAGAATATTAGTAAAGGCAACAGGAAACTGCCTAAAGAAATTGAGGGAGATCTTATTTTTCTTATTCGGACATAATAAGGACAGCACAAGACATTGTCCTAGGACCTAGCTAAAAGAGCTTAGTTATTTCTCTCACACATTTACGATAAAATCATGTTAGCACTTCAGTGGCTGAGAGCTAATCTTAGAGTTGTTCACATTGTTAACTTGTTTTTCGATGCTGAATAGAACTTTCTAAACCTGGTTTCATCTTCATGGCGAACCCTATCACTTTATAAATGAAAAGAGAAAAGACTTGATTATTTTGTAACAATAATTGACAAATGAAATATAGGATACCAGGTCTTTCTATTTCCTTTTCCTTAATTAGAGGATTAGGCCATTGAGAATTTAAACAAATAATTTCACTTTTTCGGTTATTTACACGTATTTGGACGATAACTCAAATTACATATGATTCCAGCATGATCAAGCTTTATGAACGTAACATTAACTTACTTCAAATTATAGCGAGTCCAAAACATGCACAGGTCATTTATCCAAGAAGGAAAAAAAAAGTACCTAGTAGATGGTCTTCCAAAGATCCTAATTCCATGAACTCGTAAACCAGAAGTCTCTGATCTCCATCGGCACAATATCCAATAAGGTTTACCAGACTTGAATGGTGGAGGAGGCTCAGCATCAAAACCTCTACAAGAAACTCCCTGTTTCCTTGTAATCCATTACGGTCTAGTTGCTTCACAGCTACAACCTGAGTGAAAATGAACCAAGGTTTCTATGCATTGATAGAAGAATAAAGATACTAAGTCTAGCATAGTTATTCGAATAGGCAAAAACTACCTGGCCGGTTTTTTCAAGTTTTCCCTTATAAACTCGTCCAAATCCTCCTTCCCCTACAAGACATTCCTGACGGAAATTCTTCGTTGCAGTTGCTAGCTCACGGAATGTGAAAGTTTGGGCTGCAATATTTTTGTTCCCAGCGTCTGTAGTGGCAGTCTTATCGTTTGTAGCATCAGTTGAGGCCTTTCTAGGTGAAGACCTATTGTTTGAAGCATCAAATGAGGGTTTTCTTGGTTGATGCTTACTGTTAGTAGCTTCAGTTGTGACCCTTCTGGGGTTTTCTACTGCACAAGATAAATTGCAGCATTTTAGCTACTTCCTAGCATAGAAATCAGCACTGAAAGTATTATGTATCATTCCCGCAACATATTTCAATTCACATAAAGCCAAAACTCTATAAGATGCCTTATTCTTGGACAAATAAATGCCAAGGCAACCTTTTGTTAAAATTGTCACTAAATATTTATACAATTTTAAAGAAGTCCGCGTAAGAAGAATGTCATAATGATCTCTCAAAAGCAATATTTTTCTGATAAAATGTATAGAAAAACCAGGTTCAAACCCGAGTTCAAAATAAGGCTCAATCCACTCCCAACATCACCAAAAGTAACCCAAAAGTCATTGAAAAGTTATTGGTACTTTCATTAGTAGAAGAACATGTTCCGATGTGAGACTAGGGTATGACAATATTCTTCATAAGAAATCAATCGCATAATTTTATGTTAAGAGGGGTCGATTTAGCATGTATGCCACAAGCTAAGATGAATAAATAAAGCTACAAAAACAAGAAGTCTTGCAACATATGACAACAAATTTATAAAGATATTAAATACCAACATATGTGCGTACATGAGATAGGTAGGAATTAAGAACGAACCACCTTAATTTATTCTATTTTCTCTCTTAGACTTTCATATTAGTTGCAATTCAATTCCGTCATAAATTTATCGACATATAAATCATTTCCCAAACAAGAATAACTCAAGATGTTGCTTTCAGCAACCAACATTCCTCTCAAAGCTGGCAGATACATATTAAGAAAAAACATGTAAATAGCAAAATAGCATTCTAAAACCCTCTAAATCAAATTTAAGCTGACAATATATTCTTCTGCATAATTCATACAACTAGCTTCACAGTAATATATACCGCATCCTGTCCTAAAAACATGGCACTCTTTTTCTTACTAGACAATGGATTGTGTAATAAAAAATTAATTGCAATGTAGATACTCCATGATAACTAGTCACTTGCAATTATATACAAAAGGCAAATGTACTTACCATGCCGCCGTTGTGGAGGGGGAGGAGGTGCAGCTGCCGGCATCAAATTCCTCGAACTTCCACTCTTTATCCTTCTAGATGCTTTATTTTCACGGGATGAAAAACATGGAAAACAACCCATGTTTTGAGTCCAAGAAATCCAACCAAATGCAGATTTTGATAATTTCCAAAAAGGGTCTATTCTTTGTTTCCCCCCTGAAACCCAGAATCAGAATTTCATCTATAAATATGCAAAACACAAACTTTCAATTGAATTGAAAATTTGGGTATATGTGAACAAAAATCAGAGTGGGATCCAAGCTTCAAACTCTTGAGATGATTTGAAAGCTGTAAACTTTTATAAGGAAACCAACAATAGTAAAGTTTTCAAATTTGTGGGTTTTTTTTTTAATTATTTTTCTTGGCTAATATGAACATAAAAGAATACTGGGTTTTGTCAAATCCTCAATCGGGCAAAAGGCTTACAGTTCATTAATTCTGGATTCAGCCAATTCAACCCCAAAATTAAAGATATGATGAAACCAGCATAAAAATTCAGAAACCAAGAAATGGGTGGATAATTATGGGCATTGAAACAGCTAGCAAGAACAAGAAAATCACAAAAAAAGAAAAAATTTAAAAAAAATATAAGAGTATATAGGGAATGCATGTTTAAAGAGGGGAGAGATTAAGAAAAGGGTTAGTAAAATATCCGCAAAAAATGGGGGAGAGAAAGGAATGGGGGAGAGAAAGGAAGGGAGAAATTGAAGGGATATATATATCATTAAGAAAGAGCCAAAACTTGGGAACCAATTTGGCGGGGTTTCGGACCGGTTAGACAGCTTACCTACGAGTATACCATAACATCATTATTACATCCTCAATTCTTAAATATTTATTTTTAGAAAATTAATTTGGAAAAGAATCAATTATAATAAAAAAGAGTTGCCTTTTTATAATTAATAATAATACTCTTATGCTAGATTTGGATTCATTCTATTTTAATTGGTATGAATTATTGTTTATGTTTCAATCGCAACCCGACACAATTTTTTTTATTTTATATGAATAAAACACTTCATTCTCACATTCATTATTCCAATCTAAATGTAGCACTAAAATAACACAATATTTTAACGTTTGTCATTGTAACCAAACATCTTATCATTTTAAGAATGAAGTTGCAATAAAAATACATATTTAATATTTTGTAAATTCTGTCCTTATTATTCCAACTAATTTTTCGAATTAAGTTGAAGGATCTATGTATAATATGTTGTGAGGTGGTTGGAAAACACAACTATTAATTTCTCCCAGACTTGAGAGGTTGACCAAATTCATATTGGACAAGCTAGGTAGACAGGGGGAGGAGTGTGGCCGGGCATTGGTCTCGGTTACGAATATCTTCACCAGGGTTAAAATATCTTCGAATTGACTTATGGGCTTCAGATTTTACACTATGTAATGGGAAATCAGAAAGTAAAACATGTGTTCCCCTGAAAAAGTGGAGAGCATTCAGAGAATTGATGATGCTGTAGGGAAATCAGAAAGAAGATGAGTTCCTTCCTTGCCGTTGGACGTGAAAGGAAAAGCAAAGCAGAATTAAGGCATGATCTTGCATGATTTGTCTTTCTAGTTTTTTCTCCTTTTCCTTAATCTCTTGGTGTTCAACAAATTTCTCTTATTTATACCAACTACTATAATAAGTTTACGAGTATCTAACATAGTTTATTACCGGTTCATCGTGGGTTAGCTTTACTAATACGGTGGACTTGGTTTAAATATTACATACAGACATATATGTAGGTTTTTTTTTATAATTCGGGGAAGAGGTTTGAACTTAGAACCACTTCTTTGCAAAAGGCCTAATACACCAACTAAGCTAGAGCTCATTAATAATTCGGGATCTTTTTTGGCAGCAAATTGTAATGAGTGCGTCTATCTTTTTAGCTACTGCATGTATACTTAATTTTATCAATTAATAATCGACTTATTTTGATCAAAATTGATCACATGGGACAATTTTACAAAAAATAGATATGATATTGCAAAAAAATTGAGTAGTAGTAAAGCCATTTTTCCAAGACACGGAAAGTACATGAAAATCATAAAAGATGACACAAATAAGTGTGATCAAATTCATAAACCTGTCTTTTTGAGCTCCTATTATTATTATGGCAATACCAAACAATGTACTACTTTGGAGCAAATAAGTTAATGTCTCCAGCCCAAGACTCTTAACCCACTTTACATTTACAGCTAAGGCTCCTTATTTGCACACCTACTCTGACCAATTTCTGTTTTCATTCCCTACATAACCCCCCCCCCCCTCCCCTCCCCTCCCCTTTTCTTGTTGGACATTACTTAGCTTAATTCACAAGGCTACAAGTAAAAATAAAAAGAACAACATTAACAGGCCAACTGATCTCTAGATGTGGAGATCTCTTCAAATATTGGAAGCCTTCTTGATCTACTGGGGGCCCATTCATTTATCAATCTCTCAAGCCCATCAACGAAATCTTCATCAAGATCAAGGCCCGTGAGATCAGACAGCACAGGTGGAGGCTGCTTTGATTCCAATTCCGTAAACAATTCCTCGGCCCGATTTCTAGGCTTGACATCATCAGAGCCTGGAAGTTTACCTAACAACACATCTTCAAGGACTAAACGTGCCTCATTATACCGAGCCTGCTTCATCAGGCAGAGGCCCAAGTTACAGGCCTTATTGGCATCTGGATCAATCATTTGAGCCTTTCTGTATACTACCTCTGCTGCCATAAAGTTTGGTTTCTGCATATAAGCCCAGCCCAAGTTTCCCTGTACAGAAAAAGACCAATTGGAATGGAGAAATAAGGAATAAGGCAATGGAGAAGTGAACAGTTAAAATCATCAATAGAGGTGAGATTGAATAAAGTAGAGTGGAGTCATTATTCTTAATTTCTACTTAAAACTTTCGCAATACATAGTAACACTTTTTGATCTAAATGATTACGTAGCAAAAAGTGATGTTTTTTTGTTTGGCCTTTTGACCTTCTTAGGCCTATTAACATTAATTTGCTTAGAATATACAAGTGCTTAATTTATTTGAAAATCAAATTTTAAGTCTAAATATTTTTTAGATGAAGGGTTATTAGAATAAATTATGCTTAATATATATATATTGTCGTTGGCAAAGATAAACTTCACGAAGCGTGCGTGCGTGTGTTTATATCAAATAACTAATGCGTCATATAAATCACATGATATATTAAAAAGGAATTAAGTCCTCTAAGAAAGTTGTTTTGTCAGTAATAGAAGTTAATATTGGAAATTATTTGAATTTTGAGGAAAAATAACAACATATATATATATATATATATATATATATATATATATATATATATATATATATATAGGCACCAGCCATACCAGTATCCTCGAGGTTTCTTGCTTGACAGAAACCTGAAATTTCTTGCCATGAGATCTCGCAGTTTTTGTGGGTTTTCCATTGAAGGCTTCTCCTCTATAAATCAACCTTAGCTTCTGTTTAAGGAGTGCAATTTGTTCATCTACTTTCCCACATTTCTACACATATTTATATATATGTATATACCCATAATTAATTATTAGATCGAACTGCCAATTATTTGCATGAATTAATAAGAAACTATGTTAAATTTACATGCATGAATTCATACATATATAGATGTAGACATACCTTGTATAAGTCGATGAGAACATTATCAATAGATTCTTGAGAATGTTTGGAGCAAAGGACCCGAAAAGACTTGATGGCTTCAATGGCCTCTTCAGTTCTATCCAACTGCTTCATCACCACAGCCATGTCCTTAAGTGCACTATCTACTCTATCTCCTGCATTTATTGCCTTCCAAAACAATACTATTGCTGCCTCCGGATCCTTTTGTACTAGCTGGTACAATTAATACTTATAGAACAAAATTAATTACTTAAACAAAATTAAGTAATTAATCCAGCTATTGATGATCCTGATCGAAGATCATGCATAAGGAAACTTGTTACTACATGCTTATAATTTTATCAAATTGAAGTATAAGAATTAGGGTTATGGTATGGTATGGTTAAGTTTATTCCAACTGAGTTAGTTAATATATAGCATGACTAACGGATAGAAGTAACAATTAGAGTAAATGGTATGGTAAAATGAGGTAATTATATATGTCATTTTCTATTTTGCATCAATAGAAGTAAGACAATATTTTGAAATTTTAAAAAATATCATTAAACAAGACTCTTTTTGTATAATGGGTGGAGTAATCGACAATAACTAGTAAAGTCAACGTTAAGGGTAAGGTTGATCTGCACATGTAGATTATGAATGAAGTTCCAATTAACCAGATCGATCCATTCCAATATAATGAATCTTAATTAACTAACTACGTAGTCGGTCATAGTAATTAACAATCCAAAATCAAAGTTGTCAATTTAACGATTGTAGCTCAACACTCCATATAAATTCTAAAACAAGTAACTCATCATGAGATCTTTGAATTAGGAAAGAGATCTATAAATATATAGAAGTAGCTAGGGTTGATTAAATGTTAATCAAGAGATTCATAATTATCCTAAAAGTTTTGAAAATATATTGTATAGCTAGGTTGTAATTAATTCGATCGACTAGCAATCAATTTTGAATAATTAGTAGTAGTAACAAAGTCGAACAAAAATAGTCAATATTGTGGGTCATGATGAGAGCCAAATAAACCAAAATGCACAATGTTGTATACAAATATATAGACAATATATTGATTAATTACTTTCCTTTATCAAACTAAAGAATTGAAGAAATCGTTTTATTTTGGGGAAAAAGTAAAGAATAACAATTAATATAAAGCTTGACAATTTTCCTTTAGGGTTGAAAACGTTCAGCTTTTCTATCTATTTTATTCTCTTATTAATCCGAAATAATTTAAACTCACAAACAAACCATAATCCTAGCTCCGTGAACATATATATATATATATATGATGTGTGTAAAGTAATATTCATATATATAAAGGCCAGTACCTGAGCATGTTTAGCTCGAACATAAGGACCGTTGCCTGAAGGAACCTTATAAATAACATGAAAAAGATGCTGCTCTTCCTGATCTCTCTCTACCACAACCTTTCTATTTGAACTACTACCCTCCATTAATTCTCTCTCTAAAAAAAGAAAAAAAGAAAACTCAGATGAAACAATACTACTACTACAGCTAGCTAGCTGGAGACAAGATGAAGAAGGAGGAGGAATAGAATATTATTATTATTATTATTATTATTATTATTATTATGAGAGAGAGAGAGAGACACCAGAAACATATGATAACTAATATATATATATAGAGAGAGAGAGAGGGAGAGTGAGATGAACACACAAAACCATTGATGAAAATAAAAATGAATGTGGACCAAAATCCCGTCCACATTCTTTGTACGAAGTCGTGGTATTGCACAGTCAGCCCAAACTACTGGGCCAGGCAATCTTGTTCAACTAGTAGTATCTTTTAATTCCCATGCCCCGCGCAACTATTTACTACTACTAGTAGTAATTAGTAAATATATCAAATCCTCCAGTATTTGATTTATTTTATTTTTCCTCTATCAACAACACCAATTTATTCTTCTTTAATTTAGCATTACTGATATTATTATGGTATACTTAATTAATAATTGTCAACCAGTGCTATTAAAAAAAGTAGTGTTGGATTATACACACGCATAGATAATAACGACATGGTTGTTAGTCGTAACATATAATTATTTGCATTTTTTGTTTGCTGACAAGTAAATATACATTTAGCGACACTTTCATAGTTATTTTAATAATATTTTAAACTACTTTGTTTTTTTAGATATTTGCTTTCTCTTACCGGCACATGGCTTGAATTAATCAAATTTTACTACATAATTGGCTCTGCAAAATAGTCGTAATATAATTTTTCTAAAATTCATTTGGTAACATATATTTAATTCAAATTTAATATGAATATTTAATCGTTTGAAGTTATATAAAAACTACTCGTACTAAAAAAAAATGATTGTTTCAAAACTAGACTGAATTCGTTCATGTAAATTTTCAAAAATTAAATTTCTTAAAGTAAAAAGAAAGGCTCTTTTATGGAAGGGGTAGGAGTATTAAAATTACAAACATGCTACTGTGTGCTTATTTAGAAAATAATTTTGTGACTTTTCTTTTGTTTCCTGCTTATTTACAAGAGCCATAAGATTTCCGGTATAAAGATGAATATGGACACAAAAGCAGTCTGATACAACACAATTATTAGGCTTTATTTTTTTTCCACCCATACAAGTGTTGGGCATTCTTGTATGCAAGTGGTGTTATTAGGGAGAAGATTCATTTACTTCTATGACGGCACGAGTGACAAATAAAAATTTCAAGTATAGAATAAAAGCAGATTGATAAAATGTAACGTGAAGAAACAACAAGTGGATCCTGTTGCAGTTACACAAATACAACACCTGCAAGACCAGACCTAGATAAGGTCATTCGTCTTTTAACAATTTCCATGACTACTCTCTTATCTTTTCTTGTTTTGGAAAACACAACTGCACTAATTTCTATGTCTTTTAAAAGCCAAGGTTTGTTTACTTGGAGGGCATCCAGTCTTTGCTCCCAAAATAGATTACAAATATCAATAAAAATGAACTTTTCCTGGGTAAAGATTGAGATATAGGAATGGATACAATGCCAAAATGAGACCACAAAAATACAACTGCCTACTTGCTCTTGGCTTATATAAAACACCTTAGGCTCATCTACATGCATACCACCATCCAAAAAGATCAACATCACTGCCAACAACTGCTAATTAACCTTCGGAAAAGGTATAACCCACAAGTTCAAGCTCTCAAAACAGATTCCAACATAGAACTGCTAGGCCAAGGCAAGCATTTAGCTATAGAGCAAAATAAGCACCCCACAATCCAAACTAGGCTTGGTTGCCACCATCCATAGGGTAACCACCCATCCTTCCGCGACTGCGACCATAACCTCTTCCCCCTCCTCCACCCCTACCTCTGCCATATCCAGTGCCTGTCAAACAGAAGGCACTCACAGTCATCACCAGTACTAATATTCATGTGAACATTTAAACAAAAATATGTGTAATTGCATATGAAGAAGTATCAGTATTAAAGCAGATAAAGATACATTTATAGCATAGGCAACATGCACAAAGAAGATTTGTAGCTAGTATGTATGTATATATGTACATATTTATTTCTGTGCGTATTGACAAGTTATTTTCAGCTAGTAAATTAGATTAGGTGATACTTGCAAATACAAAAGAGGAATGAATTCAAATCTTACCCTAAAATTTGACACTAATTCCAGGAATACAGGAAAACAATTGCACACAAAAAAGTGTATATAAACTCTCAATAAAGGTAAACTAACCACGATTGCCATAACCTCCACCACGGCCGCCACCTCGGCTCCAGTTTGAATACCCACCATTTTCTGTCAGAAAATTTAGTGAAAATCATGTATATAGATTAACATTGGAGTGATCATAATAATGAGATCAACTAGGTTGTCTCGATGACAAAATATAAGGGTTAAAACTAATACCTTGATAGTTCCCTCGATAGTTTCCTTCATAATTTCCTTGATAGTTTCCATATCCACCCCTGCTCCAACCCCTTCCTCTCCCTATACCACGGCCCCGGCCCCGGCCCCGGCCCCGCACCCGCACATATGAATCTTAAATTAAGTAAAACATGCTTCAATATATAATACAGTATCAACAATAAACAACAATGACAGCTTCTGCTCTCAAAAACTTATTGTTGACAACTTGACATCACCTTCATTGACAACATAGTGAACAGGGCGTGCTTGTCTAGGTTGTTGCTGATAATTCTGACGTGGCCTTGATTGCTCCACATAAGATGGAGCTTGGTACCTAGGAATAATTAAAGCCAAAAAAATCCATAACTAGGCGAGACAAAGGACCCATAAAACGGCCAAGGGTATAAACAAAATAGGGGGGGTGGGGTTAATGCAAAAAGAAAGGAAATAGCAACTAAGCAAAAGCAAAGAATTTTAAGCATGGATATTCTGCATTTTCTGAATCATGCAACTTTTGTAAGAATCATAAAAAGAGTAATACCAATCATTTTGCAACATTTTTTGGCTTCTAGAACCCCATTTAAAACATAGATAAAGTTTGAATTTAATTTTACCCTGGAGAATTCTTGTTTAACTCCTTAGTTGACAAGGTGATTGAAATCATCGAGACTTGGCGACTCGTCTCCACACTGCATTTGACATAAATGTGCAAAAATTGTAAGAATAGCTTCCATACATATATTTCGAGGGAATTAAGACACTAGAGACCTCACCTCATCTTTGAAAAAGGAAAACTCAATGGAAAACTTGTAAAACATAAGTAAAGACAGATAAGATACTTACGGTAGAAGCCCCTCTTCAATGGGCTCCCATACATCGACTATGCTTACTGAACTGATGGCAGTATCTTGATGCAATCGAGGAATTCTTCTCTGTTAAAAGAAAAGTAGAATGAGTAACTTTTGAACATTATAAATTCAATAGAGAACAACAAATTCATCTAATTATGTAGACAAACCAACCTTTATATTCTCTGTGATGGCTACTGTTTTGTTTATTGCCTGTCCCATTGCTTTAAAAACAATTTCCCTTCCACGTCTCTCCTGAATATTTAATCATTAATTATAATGTATTATAGAGACAAAAATAAATAAATAAATAAATAAATAAAAATAATAAAGAAAGAAGATGAAGCAAAATAAATTAAATCAAAAGATACTTGACCACATTTCCACAAGCAGTGCACTTAATGAAATAACTTATGGTAAGATTATTATGGCAAATGAGAGCCAGAACCAATTTTGAATCAACCTGGTCCTGCAGTGACAACGACTCAGCTACTGCAACTGTGCATATTGAGAACAATAATAAATAGGCACGAAAAGATGTCCACCTAATTATCTAATTCAAAGATAATGTTCTAACATTAAGTAATACTTATGTGACGCATGAATTTAGCTAGCTAATTTTCTATATGTCCTCGCTCAGGATATATTACAAATATACTGCTCGATGAGCAGCTGTCAGCAAAAAAATCATTAAAAAAATGTGTTTCGGGCATGTAGCACCTGAAATCTAAAATAAGTTGCTCTCAGTTCATCAAGAAGTATGTGATCCAGAATTGCCAAGTTTCCCCGAGTTTAATCCTACTCATACCTAAAATCGCTGTCTAACCATTTGAAATCATGCCAGTTGATTGTTAATTTCCATAGGAAGGCAGTTAAGTGTTGGTGAATATCATAGTCGCATAGTTCTAAGTCGTGAAGGATGCAAAAAATTACTTAATACATTACCAATTTATCAGATGTTAACAGATCTCAATGCGCCTTGGCCCCTCCAGGCATGAGACACCAACGAGTTCAAATTATGAACCTTTTTTAGTTCCAAGAACACAGCTAGGAAAACCATATAAATTATCATGACATGCTCAACAAGTAATTGCTCCAATACTGAAATGCTTTCAGGTTATTATCATAAGGTTATTCTCCTCATACCTTGCAAATACTTGCCTATGATTCCCAAAGTTTAAACTAGCAACCTAGATTCTAATGTTTAAAGTTAAAATACCAACACAACAATAGTATCTCTTCGAACAAGAAGACATGGAATATTCTGAAAATTTAAAGAGAAAAGAAATCCATCCGAAGACTACAGTAATACACGCATTATCACATTACATATCTACCTTGATGGCCTCATAAATACAACTGTTTACATAATCCTAGAGCGTATTCACAATAGTAAGCCCTTTTGTGCTAGAGCACAAAACAGTATTACGATATTATAACAGTTTGTTATATATAAACATTAACATTGAAAACTAAACAAAATACTTATACAAAAACTCGAAAGAAAAAGGGAAAAAAAGTGCACATACAATGTAGAAAACTAATATATGATCAATATAAGCTACATTTCAAATTTATCATATTAATCAACAGAAATGCAGGAAAGAGGCACGCAAACACCACCAAAGAGACTATAAAAAATATAAAAATCCACAAATACCATTTATCCATTATAAATGGTATAAACTTCCCCATTAACTTACAGAGAAACCCGACCTACTACTCTTAAGAATCCATAAATCAATCTCAAACAAACCATCAACAACGAGAAAAACTTTAGAAGATAGAAATGAATCCAGTACTGCAAACTATTAGAGGAGTCAAACAAAAACCCTTAAGAACAAACATGCATGCAACCATTAATCGACGGAATAAGGAAGAAAAGAGCAAGAATACCTGAAGCAGATTAGTGGCATAGCTGATGTAGTTTCTAAACAAACCCTGTGAAGTGATTCTGATCTCATTCTCGCTAATGGGTATATTTGGCTTTGGTTTATCCACCTTCTGGTACCTATCCATGGTCTTTGTGCCCTAGAGAAATACGTGTTTATGGAGAGAGAAACCCTAAACCCCTTTGTGTGCAGAGGGAGAAAGGGACTATAAACCTTAGAGTGATTTGTGAACGGCCAAATGGGTACGGTACTACGGTTGATGCGGGTTTCATTTATTTTAACAGGAAATTACCCCCGAAATTATAAAGGCGTAACACCAGGTAGAAAGAAAGACGTGTGTATATAGAACGTGACAACCACGACGGTAAATGTTATGGTTTTGAATTGTTATTTAAAATTAATATATACAAATTAAAGAATACAATTAATATCTAACAAAAATATTATATTATCCTTATTAATTATCTCAACCAATTATTATCTTCTCAATATTTCTTATTCAATTTAATCAATTACTTCTGATTCAATCAATTACTATTTGGATTATAGCATTGAATTGAATAAGAATCATTGGGAAGTGAAAAATATTTTAAATAGAAGAAAGCTTTAAATAAGGGTAACGTAGGAAAAAAATAGTTAATGTGTATTGATAAACTCAAAATGACAATATTTTTGAAACAAAAATTACTTTCTAAAACGACAATCTTTTAGGAACGGAGAGATTAATATATATTGCCATATATATATATATATATATATATATATATATATATATATATATATATTCTTACAATATTGATGCAGTAAATATTTGTAATTAAATTTCAAATGTTTTAAACTAAAACTCCAAGTTATATTAAATCTAAAGAGGTTGTTCAAGTGGTATAGTGATAGTAAAAATCGTAATAATATATAAACATGCTTGCATTTTCATGCTTCAATTCAATCAAATTGGAATATCACACTTTAAAATTTGGGAGAATCAGATTCAAAGAGTCCTTCCTTCCCTCCCTCCCATTGGATTGGGAAGATTATAACAGATAATTCAATCTTAATTGGGTGACATAATAAAATTGGATTTATTAGGATAGTTTTGGCCATCAAGAATGAATATGTAATACTAGTTGTTGGCACAATTGCATGTAACAAATATGCACACCATTACCAAGTAAGTATGTTTGGGTAGCTCCAAAACAGAATCTAAACAATGTTATCACATGAACGCGGCGAATAAGAAGTCCTTATAATGAGAACAATATACACATCATATTCTCTCTCTGAATTGTGTGGTAAGAACTCAAACAAGAGAGAGATCATCTATAATCAAGTTTCATTAATGAATTGCAATAGAAACTAGTATTAAAGTACATACAAGAGATGATCCTTGTAATAAATGAGGTGAAAAGGAAAGGTTAAATTTGTTAGGGACTCTATCAATTTACAAAGATAATACAACAACTGATGACACGAGACATGGTACAATCATCATATACCTTTCCGAGGTCAACTTCTACCTTTTCAACCCCATTACCATTAATTTCAAGTAGAATTCTACAGTTACAAATCATAACATCCACAGAGCCAGCTCCAATTGCAAACACAAGCTGCATATCATATTCAATAAATCTTCCCCAGTCATATGTCAAGTCCTGCAGCCACCCACCCATCCTGTTCAAGGCCACGCAATCCTGTAAGGTTTATAGAATTACTTCAAACGCATCAAGAAATTGTATTCTTATGAAGGCAAAATGCCAATTGATACAACTCGCAGAAGAAAGCCAACTCATTAATGAACAAAGTTTAGAATCAGACTAGAATGGGAGAAGAAATTTAAACTCTAAGTAAACCGTTGATAACTATAATTGACTATAAACTGCAACTGCCAAATCAAGAACTAGGGTTGATGATGTAAGAAGACCTCTCCCTTTTGGCAAGTCAGGATGCAACCTATTAAAAGCTAAATCACAACTTCTGCAACTAATTGTTTTCCTTCCAACTTCAACTTAATTATGAATTGAGAAACTGCCACATAAGGACCTTGGCAGACAAATGTTAGATTCCACGAAGAAAGAACTTTCTTATCCTATTTCAATGTGAACTGTCCATTGAACAAGTCAAATGCATCCCAATGGTTCCATTTGTGCAAACGCCAGTAAAACTAAACCCTCACTATTAATCGTCTTCTCAAAGTGCAAGTGAAGCCAGAAATTAAGAATCAGGTAGCAGCATGGTTCAAACCGAAACCTTCGCACAGATTGCAAAATTAAAAGTTATCCGTGCAAAGGGTAATTTTCGGTAACTCGGCGTAATGTAATGGTTTCGTACCAAATAAAGAAAAAATCGCAGTGTATAAAGGGGAGAAACGCCACCAAATAAAATAAAATAAAATATGCTAAAAACTATAAAGGGAGATGACAAAAGCGAATGACCCATTCTCTATAAATTATACTTAAAAATTGTAGTATTGTACCTATGTAATACCTAATTAAGTATACCTTAAGAAAATGAAAAAATATTGTACTTAAAATGTATTTAGTCAAGTTAAATTGTACCTATATAGCACCTAGTTAAGTATGACTAAAAAATATATATAAGAAAACGTATCTAATATATAATTAGTCAAGTTAAATTGTACTTGAATTATAACTAAATTGTACTTGTATAGTACCTAAAAAAATTGCACTTAAAATATACTTAGTTAAGTTAAATTGTATTTAAATTATACAAAACATGTGTGCTCAACCATTTGAGCTAAGAGAATATCAATATCAACTTTATTCAAACATAAAATTGATTAAACATATCAGCAGATGTCTATCATTTGGACAATACTATGTGCATTGATAGTGTTTGATCCATCTTGTTGTTCTTATTATTTAGAATTTTTTTCATTTTTTTTTGAAGCTTCAAACTAGTTAACCGTGCATATCGCCCGAAACCGATAGCGAGTCAAAAAATGACCTTCCGAAACATAGATCGCTACCACAACTTTGAACCATGGGTGGCAGTCAACCAAGTCCACAACAGAAGCTTAATTTTGGTGTGGTATCCTAGTAATCCTACTCATTGAATTTGAAGTTACCGTTAGTGGGGAAAAATAGGTAGTAAAGAACATACTTCTGTTTCCGACTCACTCAGATTGAGGTCTGAAAATGTTCTTGCACTTATTTGCATTAGTTGATAATAAACATTTTACTTTCTTACGATCTAATCATTATCAGCTGAACTTGCTACACAGCCATCCACATATTCTATTTTTCACAACAATAAGGCTAAATAACAAGTTCAACAATCAATATGCTGAAGAAGATTGTGCAATATATATTGCAATACAATAACTAAAGCAAAATAAACATGATCTTTTAAAGGCACATTCTCATGTGAAGTTCACCACTTCACAGAATTTAGTATTTCAATAACACTGATGAAACGACTGCCATCATCAATGCACTGCAATTAGATGGAATACATTTGAATAACTAGTGCAATAACTAAACAATGCATACTAAAAGGAAATTCTCAAGATGGGTGAATCATACCAAGAAGAAAAGTTAACAACTAATAGATAGCCTGCCCTGGACCAAGTTCGTCCTCTCCAAGGCGAAGAATGTTATCAAGTGAAACAGTTGAACAAAAGGTTGTGACCTTGTGGAAATGATTTAGAGGTACTGGCAAATCCGGAACCCTCCTCCAGCTACATATACCAGACCCCTTGCTAATTTCACAAACACAAGCTGGATAATTCCAATGATGTTCTTCATTGAACACATACACAAGATTACCAAACCCCACACATTTCAAGCTTGCAAACTTATCATCCTCGTCACCATCAAACAAACTGCAAAGTAATTCATGAGGCATGATTGCCACCTCGCTAAACTCCATTGTGTTCTCATCCATTCTCCACAAATTAAAACTAGTCCCACGAGAACCATTACACAATCCAGCCAACAAAAGCTGCTCATTACATGAAATCAAGAACGAAAACAAAACCCCAGGAGGCCGAAGTGTTTGGACCTCACTCCAAACATACTTATTCAAATCAATCATAGAAACAAAACCCGAATATATCCCAAAGACATAAAACTTATCATTAAACAACGCTGATGATAAAGACTGGGACGAATTCCCGGACCCAAAATCCGCAGGCAAAGGCGGACAGAGCTCCCAAGAATCAAAACTAGGATTGTATATCTCAACAGCTAATCTATCCTCTATATCAACTAACCCACCAATGAAATTAACGCCTCCTACAACAATGAACCTAGGCAATTTGGACCCACTATAGAACACACCCACCAGAGGGTTTAACCTTGGGAATTTAAGCGAACATGTTTCGTGCATTACGCGACAGGGAATCGGAGAGAATTTGAATTTAGCAGTGATCGAGAAAAAGAATCCATTACAGCCAGTAAAAGTGGAATGGTTGGGTTCTTGGGAAACGGGGAGCTTGAACCACTGATTGGATTCTGGGTTGAAAGCGAAGAACTGGTTGTTTTGGGGGAAGATGTTGTTTTGGCCGTAGAGGAAGAAAAAGGGTTTCTTTTGGGCAGCGGAGACGGCGGAGGAGAAGGTGGAGGAGGTGGCGATGGAGTGCCAGAGCTTGCAGACGGAGGTGGCGCGTATAATGAAGGGAATTGGGAGGAGAGAGAGGATGAGTTTGGTTAGATCTGAGCTAAGCGAGCTGAAATTGGATATGGAATTCATGGGTTCTTTGGAGGAATTTGATTCTTCCATTTTTATGAAAGTTGGGTTTCTTTATTAGTATCAGTAGTAATTGGGTGTTGAAATTCAATACAATAATTTTTCATAATGCAAGAAGATTGGGAGAGAAACGGAAGTTTAAGAAGGTTGGTTATTGGTTGACCGTTGAATCATTATCCAGCCGTACGAACAGGGTCAGCGAATGGTCCAGCTACTCGAGTGGTACTCCTAGTCCTAACAACCTCCAAATGGCGAATGGCGATGGGTTTTTTTTGGCTCAACAAACAACGGTAATAGCCATAACAATTTCGCTTCTTTTTTTTAATGAATTCTTGTTTTTTTTTTTTTTAAAAAAAGAAAAATATTTCAATATAAGGTTAATTTCACTTCCCTTCATTCTCTAGATCTTAGTAGTTATACTTTTCAAATAAAAATAAAAATAGCTTAATAGTCATTCTTATTATTGAATCTGCATCACAAAAATAGTCAAATTTATAAAATGTTATGTTTATTTCATGTATAACTCTAAAAAAAGTTATTATTTAATTTAATAATGTAATATGAATTATGATAGTGTACATATTGTTATTTTATACTACTATCATTAAAAAATAACTCTTTTGTGGAGTAATTCTTTTTTTTAAGGCTATTTTTTATAAAACAGAGGGAGAGTTTTTTATCATTTACTACTAAATATATTTTTTAATGTATAATTAAGTGCATTATATGCATATGTTATGCAATATGCAAAGTTTATGCAAAATAGTGAAGCCATGTTAGACTGTTTATGTGTCCCATCATCGTCTCATGTTAACCATTCTCATATTATGCATGTCCGTTCACATTTTTAATCAAAAATAAAATAAAAGCACATGCATGCATGTCCATTACTTAGACAATTACATCTTTCTTTAACTACTAGTGTAGTGTATTTTAGCTATATCACATCCTTAAATTAATGCTGCCCAATTTATAGAAATATTTATGAAGGGAGATCCAAAACTTTCTTAGAATTTTCATTGATTATTGAGTAGGTCATGCTCACTCCACAAATACACATCACATATCCTCAATTGATCTCACGTACATTTAATTCCTTTGATCTTCAAAAAACATTTAACATGAACAATACCCAATAGCTCTAATACAATAGCTAAGCATTAAAATTCTACAGCTGGAAGCCTTCCTTAGATCTAATCTTCAAAGCTCTAGCACCACAACTGTAATAAACATAAAACACCATGCATATTAGTAACTGAGACACACACACACACACACACACACACACACACATATATATATATATATATATATATATATATATATATGCACACACTCACACACAAAGTGAAAGAGGAGAGGCCTTACATTCAGAGTCTGTGGTGATCCAATTTCCTGTTTTAGTAGTAGAGTGATCATTATCATTATCATGAATAGGAGTAGAGTTGGAAGAAGGAGGCATGTTCATATTCTGCTCAATATTAATCCTTGTGGAAAGAAGAGCAGAGTAAACAGAGGAAGAGGTGGTGGAGCAACTCTCCACATCCCATCTGAAACTGATCTTTGGAGAGTCGTTGCTTAATTGATCATCATCTGGTACTGATTTTAATGTTGCTCTATTTCGAAAATGTAAAACCTGAAATATATATAATCTCACACTCAATATTTAAAATAAGACCCCATGAATCCTTTAGAAGAATAACAAAAGTTTACCTCTTTATTTGTCGTATAGGTAGAGAATACTATATATATAATGGCCTATTTAAAAATTAATAATAATTTACCTTTCGACTGATGTATTTTCCTCCCTTCTCAGCCTTGGTGGTAGCAGCCCATCTCAAAAGCTCCTTCATTTTAGACAAGGTTTTGGTTTTGTCACTCTTAACCTTCTGATCTTTCTTAATTTCCTCATTGCCACATTGGCTGGATGATAATGCAGCATCACAAATAGGTAGAACCTTAGTATTTCCGACATGAGCAGCAGCCAAATCTTCCCCCTTGTTGTTACTAATGCCTAGTCCTCGAGCAATGCCTTCTTTCTTCATCATCTTCATGGCATGGACCGTCTTTAGATTAAGCGTGCTATAAAAGCAAGTATTTGCAATGTCTCTTCCTCGTAGTAAATTAAAGTTCTTGCAACCCAAACTGATTTTTTCTACTCTCTTCTGCCTTTGAGTAGCACTACGATGATTTGACAAAACTATTTCTTTTGCTTGAGCTGAAAAAATAACCAAACAAACAAATTTTGATAGTGAAAATATATCAGTAGAATCTGATATATACGTGTGTGTGTGTGTGTGTGTGTGTGTTTACTCTCATGACTAATGTTAGTAAAAGTTTTGTCTTACCACAACTTTCCTTCTTGTTGGTTGGACTAGAAGCACCAGTGCTATGACACTCTTTTGGTGGTTCATGTGCTACCTTGAGGAGCCACTGAATGATCTGTTATATATATAAAATTTAGAATCATGAATGATATATATAGATCTTCATATGTAGAGGCCGGTTACACCGGATCACAGTATATATATATATATATATATGCGTGTGTGAGTGCGAATATGTATATTTATATGCTAGTATTACAAAAGCTAGCTCACCTGCATGTTATGCTTGATGCTATATATGAAATATTTGCAAGTAAATAGTGATGACACTTGAGAAATAATTGGTCAAATGGACAGCACACAGGAGATCTATCTGTGCTGTCTGTATGCCTAGAGATTCCTTGTCTGGATTAGTGGATATACATATATGAATACTACTCTATTAGGCCTTTTGTAAGAAGAAGTTAAGACGATTAGCTGAGACTTGGACTGAGAATCTAAGAAGATGGTGGTGAGACAACCAGGCAGTGAGTGGGGGCAACTTTGGCCTAGCTTGTGATTCCAATTCCAATTGCCAAGGGGAATTATATTATATGTGTATGTATGTATGTATTTAATTAATTATAGTAACTAATTAATCATGTAGCTATATATTGAACGGATCCGGCTAACATGAAATTTATTTTTTGGTAAGTTGGTCAATTGACCAGTAGAATACTGACACACATAGAGTCTCGTCTGCGTGTCAGTACTCAATTGACCAATTGACCAACTTACCTAAAAATAAACTTCGTGCTAACCACTTCCATATTGAACCACGTAATCAAGGATTATATATACTTCCTCCTATTCATATTAAATGTCTTTTTAGAGTTAAGCACACTTATTAAGAAATAACATAAAATGTCTTTTGTATCCCTAATTAATTATTTCTCTCTCCACAATGGTCCATGAAATTACATTTACTAAGCATATTAAATAGAGGGATAAATTAAGAAAAAATAGTGCAATATTGCTTAGGGATTTCAAAACGACACTTATATTGAATAAAATGAAACTCTCCGAAACGACACTTAATATGAATAGGAGGGAGTATATGTTATGATTTTAGCCTTTGTGACACGACACCTCTCTAAGCCATACACGTGTAGGGCTAGCGTACGTTCTCCGAGAAGGTGGTCCTGGTCCCTAGCTAATTCATTGGGCTTCTTTTTGGGGTGCTGCTTGTACCAATGGAGTAGATTGAACATGAGGTCAGGGCTTACACTTTGCATGGTTGCAAGTTGACAAGGAGTATGTTATTTTTGTACTGGAACTGGAAGGAACTTGGCCTCTCCTAATTTGATGCAAAAAGGACATTTTATCCACTTGATTCTGCCTCGTCGACTGCATCGATCTCCTTTTTTCTTTTTTACGGTAACAAGAACGCTAGCTTTTAAACAACCATAAAAACTGAATTTAATTTGTTGGAGATCAGCAATAATCCTCAAATGTCAAAGTGAACTATTATAAATTTATAATATGGTATGATTATACATATAAAATGTATGTATGTATTTTTTCTCAAAGATTTTTACCGAAGTGTGTAGAGGGGGAATAAAAATGTGTTGTTGAGTTACTGTCTGCAAGTCTGTAGATCATGTGGGGAAGAAGATATATATATTATAGGAGAAAGGAGACTGTGATGAATGGACCTCACATGGGGGTGGGGTAGTAAGGGCAAGGATATATATATATATATATGCTCTAATACAATTTTTCCTTAATAAACCAAGTGTAGTTAACATCTTTCTCTTGACCATATATTTGTTGTTGGTATGGAAATGAAAAATGGAGGAAGCTTATAGCTGCATTATTGGGCTCGTCATTTATGCATGTGTTTGAGCTTCCCTAACCTTTCCTTAATTCTCACATGCTTTCAATGGGGGATGACGTGTCACAGCACCATCCAACTAAAATTTTGAGGTTGACGGGGCATCATAGCGGTGGTTCTGGGGCTGAACCAATCAAAGGGAGTGCATCAAAACTGTCCCAACGGAACATAAGCTTGTTCTGAAACTAACACAAACTATGTTCACGAATACCAAATTTATTCATGAACATAAACTTGTTCACAAACACAAATTTAGAACTCTAAAACAAAAATTAGTTAAATAAATATCAAAAATGTCTTCTCTAAAAGTCCAAGTATTCAATCAAAAATTAGACCAAATATTATAATTATCATTCATCCAAAAAGACCAAACCAAAAATAATTACTTAGAAGTTAGATCTTAAAACTTAAAAGTTACTCCCTCCGTCCCAAATTATCTGCTGTTTTAGCAAAAAAAATTTGTCCCACAATATCTACTTTTTTAAGATTTCAATGCATTTTTTTCCTTTATTTTCCAAGTTTGCCCCTTTACCCTAATTAATAATAGTCATTACTTTTATTCATGCCTCTCCTCTTTTTTAAGCATCTTTTCATATTCCCACCAATAAGGATTCATGCGCAGAAAACAAAAAAGTCAGCACATAAGGGTATTTTAATATTTTTATCACACATATTGGTATGTGTGTAAAACTCTAGAAAAACAGATAATTTGGGACGGAGGGAGTAAAAGTTAACAAGTACTTATAAATTCTTGATTTACAAATATATATCAACAATCAAATATTAATATCCAAAAGTCTTTCAACTCTTCAAGGTCCGACCACTTCAAGAAGGGTCTACAAACAAATGATTATCATAAATTCACAATTTAATATTAGTAATGTATTTCTTTTGTTGTCATTTTTAATTAATATTCAGTTTTTTTACAATTTTTAAATTTAATATCTAGTTTTTATTTTCGATCTTCAAATTTATTTATAGTTTTTTAAAGTTTCAAAATTATTCAGTAAATAATTTTATGATTATTAGTCTATTAATGAAGTCTCGATGCGTACATTGATGACTTGATTTCTCTATTCTCATTTGACAATTTCAATAACTCATATAAATGTAAGCAATTTTATTGTATCATTCTTTAATTAATGTCAAATTGTCATTACATGATGATTAATAACTTTATTTATGTGCTTTATGACATGGGTTATAATTTATTAAATTATTAAGGATGTAAATTATAATAATCCAATAATCATTGTTAAAAATTTATGAAAATATTAAAATAATTTTAATTAAATTAGAATTTAGAGGTGAAGAAGTACACATTATTATTTATTAATTATTTAATAAAAATGTTTACTTATAATCAATTATTAAAAAATAAAAAGATGTTTAGGTAATAAATAAAATTACTATAAATTTAACAATTGCTGATAGGACAAACATTAAATTTTAATATGAAATAACTAATTATTTTTATTTAAAATTTTAGAAACAATTTAAACATGTAATTAATAAATCGAACTACTCGAATCGATCTCGAACTTAACGGATCGAACCGAACTCGAACTGTTCGCGAACAAAGACGAACCGAATCATATGATTCGTTAATATGTTCGATCGAGCAATCGAACGGAACACTATGTGCGAACTCAACTCGACTAGACGAGCAAGTCGAACTCAAACTGAACCGGACTTAAACCGAACCGGTTCGCGAACAGTTCAATTAGTTTGCAACCCTAGTGACCAACCCAATTTACCAATTTCTTGGGGATATTAATTTTCACATTTAATTTTGATGTTTTTATGTATGTTCCTCTCACCTAAAGGTGAAATCCACTCTATTCTCTTGTAAATAAAGATCATATGAAAATATCAAAATTACATATAAAAATAGTGTTCCCCTTTCTTTTTTTGTAAGTTTGAAATATCAACCAAATAAAATCATATGCAAAGGTAATTATTAATTGGATAATACTATATGCATTTCAAAATTATAATTTCTAAAATTTTATTTATTATTACTATTTAAAGTAATATCTTAGATTACATTTATTCTTCAATTTTTTTTTGATACGTGTTTAGTAACACAAATATTATATTTAGTGACACAATAATTTGTTCCAAATTATTAGGTATACAATAAATTTCATCACAAATAGTTATATTATTAGTACCATCACTAGATGCAATATTTTATGTTGCTAAATGTGTATAAAAATAAATTAAAACATACATATAATATAGGAAAATTATGTTAACTGTGACGCCCCCAGAATAGGTATACAACACCCATTCTGAGTCGCCAAATACATGGTACAGAAAGCAAACTACAACTTCAATAATACAATTGTCGTGCAAAATACGACAACACATACTGTGAGTTTAAATACAAATATTGTCTTCTAGACAATATCCACACTCAAATAAATCCTCATTACAATTATTCAAACACTATTTTACAGAAATAGTGAGGACTGCTAATACATCTTTCTAGAACCATCACTCCATACCCCGACTAGATCCTGCTATGTTCTCACCTCCTGAGAAGAAAAATGGAACAAAAAGGAAAAGGGTGAGCTCAACTAGCCCAGTAAAGAATATTATAACTAAGATAATATACAACAAATTATCGTTAGTCTTCAACAGGGAAAAATCTGATAAAATATAATCGACAACAAGTTTTAGATCAACAACTGCAGCGGAAACAGCAAACCATTAGAAGAGTCAAGTAGAGAAAGAATTCTGCTATCTTCTAAGATTTAAAAGTCCATCATCAATATTTTATCCCTGTAACATCAATTAATAATCATCTTTAACCAAATATTCATCTTTGCACTACAGGCCAAAGATATTCATTTGTATCATCAGTCGGTCATGTTCATCTCAACACCTGTTCATCTTTGCACTACAGGCCAAAGATATTCATCAAGTAATTATACATCTTTGCACTACAGGCCAAAGATATTCAGTAATATCATCATTTAGGACTGAGGATGATGAAAAATATCTTAAAGAGAACGAATCCAATGAGACAGAAGGACAAATAGTAGGGATTCGTATAACAGTTTATCCAAGATCAATAATACTTTATAATAATCAATTGTGAAGCAGAATTCAAAAATAAAGATCAAAACATGGATACAATCAAAGATAGTAACCATAATAGACATCTTGGACAAAAAGGGAAAATTTTATTTTTCGGTGAATAGTGCCGTATTCGTGAAAAGTGCCGTATACGTGAATAGTGCCGTATACGTGAATAGTAACCCCCGACACAAAAAGTTTCAAATTTGATAAAAACTCATATCAATATTTTAGCATAATGATATTGAAGAAAATAATATCATTAAGAAAAAAATAATATCCCTTACCCCAAGATATCAGTACTTCTGGTCGGAATACCGGTATAAGGCTGAAAGAAACTTGCTCTGATGAATAGAAACTCTCAAAGTATCTAAATACTCACAAAATACACTCAATAATCTAGAGAGAGAAAGAGAGAAAACTTGTTTCTGGTGTGATTTTCAATTCTAACTTAGCCCTCTATTTATAGGAAAATTTTAGTAGGTTTGACCTGCAACCTGATGGCTTTACCTGCTACTATTCCCACTCACCACATTTGAAATATAATTCAGCACATTTCTTCACCAACCACAAGTGGGGCCCACCAATTCTAGAATTTTCCACCAAAATGATAAACTCCGAAAATTCAATAATTTTTGAACCAGTCATCTTGTAAAATTCGTAATAAATCATACGTTCATTTTTAACGGTTCAAAATTTGTGGACATATACTCAACTTATATATGTATAACATATCCAAAAATTACCACGATCCAACGGTCGGATTAAAAATTATAACCCCCGCAAACTATCTCAAAAACCCTGATTTTTAATACCTCCATTCCGACAAAAATACTGATAAAATCTCAACATTAACTCCTTCATTTTTAACCACAAAAATATATCCCTCATTTATATCCACATAAAATAAATATTTCCTTATCATATGAATCAATAATTAATTATTCACAAATAATATTACAGAATCACATTTATGACAACCAGGCCGTTCCCAGGAAAGAGGGGGCTTTCCAATAAGGATTTCTCCTTACTGGCGCGCAATTAGATGACCAAACCTCTCCTTAGACAGAACTTTCTAGACATTGCCAATAATGTTATCTAATAATATTATTCAAATAATATGAATTATTGATCTGATAAATGAAAATACTGTGCAGCAACAATTATTGAAACAACAATAATATAAAATATCAACGCAGCAATTATTGAATCAATAAAATATTGAATAATAACTACTGTAACAATTATTGAGTAGTGCCTTCTTACGTAAGAATCAATAATTGGTGCAATACCGTGTGCTACTGTATTTTAACCACCGGGTATTCTAACAGTATTAACGGTAACAACTACACCGTTATTTATAAATAACGTATACTTGTCATTTTCTTCATCCAATCGCTTTCTGTTATGGGGCCCACACAAGGATGCGTCGTCGTACGAATATTCCCCGACAGCAAGAATATTCCACGACCAACCGAATATTCACCGACCAAAAATAAATATTTTATAACCACTTGCTTATTTTGCAAAATTTGCACATTTAACCCATAACCAAAGTATTATATCAAATTAACCCCTTATTATTCACAATAATATTTAGAGAAAATTTGATTTTATTCAATAATAAGTTGGGGTCTTACAACCTCCCCTCCTTATGAAATTTCGTCCTCGAAATTGACGTACGTACCTGATGTTTCAAAAAGGTGAGGATACCTCGCTTTCATTTCTGATTCCAACTCCCAGGTCATTTCTTCAATAGCATGGTTTCTCCACAAAACCTTAACTTGTGGTATAACCTTCGTGCGTAGGACATGCTCTTTCCTATCCAAGATCTTAACAGGTACCTCCTCGTACGTTAAATCTTCAGCTATCTCGTCTGGTTCTAACTCAATAATGTGGTTCGGGTCTTTAACATATTTACGAAGCATAGATATGTGAAAAACATTATGAACACGAGACATGCTTGGAGGTAATGCGAGTCTATATGCCACATTTCCTATTCGCTCAAGAATCTCAAATGGACCAACAAATCTTGGATTGAGCTTTTCTCTCTTCCCAAATCTTGTAACTCCCTTCCATGGTGCAACACGTAACAATACATGATCCCCAATATTAAATTCCACGTCCTTCCGATGAAGATCCGCATAACTCTTTTGTCGATCCTGTGCCGTTTGTATACGTTGTCGAATCGTTTGGATCTTCTCTGTAGTAATGCGTACCAATTCTGGTCCCAACAATGTTGCTTCACCCACCTCGTCCCAGCATACTGGAGAACGACATTTTCTTCCATACAACGCCTCAAATGGAGCCATACCTATGCTCGCCTGATAACTGTTGTTGTAGGAGAATTCCACCAATGGTAGGTACTTATCCCAACTCCCTTTGAGATCTAAGACACAAAGTCTTAATAGATCTTCAAGAGTTTGAATAGTCCTCTCTGATTGTCCGTCCGTTTGAGGATGGTATGCTGAACTGAATCGTAAATCCGTGCCCATAGCTTTCTGCAAGCTAACCCAAAATCGTGAAGTGAATCTTGGGTCACGATCCGAAACTATGGATACTGGCATGCCATGCAATCTCACAATCTCGTTCACGCACATACTAGCAAGACGTTCAAGGGAATAAGTCTCACGTATCGGCAAGAAATGAGCGGACTTGGTTAATCTATCAACAATAACCCAAATCGCATCTATGCCTTGAGAAACCTTGGGAAGACCTGTAACAAAATTCATAGTAATGTGTTCCCACTTCCATTTCGGAATCTCAAGTGGTTGCAATGGACCCTTTGGTACTTGATGCTCCGCTTTTACACGTTGAAAAGTTAAACATCTCGAGATAAACTCCGCGATCTCTCTTTTCATATTGCTCCACCAAAATGTATGTCGAAGATCGTGATACATTTTGGTACTCCCAGGATGGATTGCAAACGGTGTGTTGTGTGCCTCCATCATTATTCTATGCTTCAAGTCAAAATCGTTAGGAACACAAAGTCTGGAGTTGACTCGAAGTATTCCTTCTTCATCGATTCTTGCTTCTGGAATAGCACCTTCTTGCACTTTCTTCTTCATACGCATCAGCTCTATATCCGTAGCTTGAGCAGCTTTAACTTTATCGATTAAAGTCGGTTCTACTCGTATATTTGATATCATCATGTAGGTACTTGGAGCCTTCATCTCTATCTCCATCCTTTGCAAGTCATACAAAATGGGCCTTTGTGTTAAAAACATTGCACTCGTACCCGCATATGATCTTCTACTCAATGCGTCAGCTACTACGTTTGCTTTTCCAGGATGGTATTGGATGGTATGATCGTAATCTTTCAACAGCTCAAGCCAACGTCGTTGCCGCATGTTGAGTTCCTTTTGGGTGAAGAAATATTTGAGGCTTTTATGATCTGTATAGATCTCCACTTTCTCCCCATACAGGTAGTGTCTCCAGATCTTCAACGCAAAAACGACTGCTGCCAACTCCAAATCATGAGTAGGATAATTCCTCTCATATTCTTTGAGTTGTCGTGAGGCATAGGCTATGACTTTCCCATGTTGCATGAGAACACATCCTAACCCTTTGCCTGAAGCATCGCTGTAGATAACAAATCCATCCGAACCAGATGGTATTGTCAAAACAGGTGCCGAAATGAGTCTCCTCTTGAGTTCTTGGAAACTCTTCTCGCATTCCTCACTCCATACGAATTTTGTATCTTTCCGAGTCAGCTGAGTTAACGGAGTAGCGATTCGAGAAAATCCTTCCACAAATCTCCGATAATAACCAGCTAAGCCTAGAAAGCTACGTACTTCGGTTACCGACTTCGGTTGCTCCCAACTTTGTATGGCTTCAATCTTCGCCGGGTCGACAGATACTCCATGTTTTGACACCACGTGCCCAAGGAATGCTACTTCCTCAAGCCAGAACTCGCATTTCTTCAGTTTGGCATATAGCTTGTTTTCACGAAGCCTTTGCAGTACCAGCTTCAAATGGCGCTCATGATCTTCACGGCTTTTGGAATAGATGAGGATGTCATCAATAAAGACAACAACGAACTGATCCAAATATTCTTTGAATACACGGTTCATCATATCCATGAAGGCAGCAGGAGCATTAGTCAATCCAAAAGACATTACTAAGAATTCATAATGCCCATACCGAGTTCTGAAGGCAGTCTTTGGAATATCCTCAGTTTTAATCTTCAGCTGATGATATCCAGAACGAAGATCGATCTTTGAAAAGAATTGTGCTCCTTGCAACTGGTCAAACAGGTCATCAATGCGAGGTAGCGGATACCTATTCTTGATGGTGACATGGTTCAATTCTCGATAGTCAATACAAAGTCGCATACTCCCGTCTTTCTTCTTTACGAATAAAACAGGAGCACCCCAAGGAGACGTACTAGGACGAATAAAACCGATGTCCAACAACTCCTGTAGTTGGACTTTTAACTCCTAAAGTTCAATAGGAGCCATTCGATATGGAGTTTTAGAAATGGACTTTGTACCGGGTTCAAGGTCAATAAAGAATTCAACTTCACGTTATCATTGTTGTACCTTCTCTTCTTGAAATCTCCTCCCGACTCGCTCCTTCTATTATCACGACCACGATTACCACCAGAGTGGTTACCGCTTTTGTCCGAATGTTTTCCTCCCTGCTGGTTTTCATTGCTTCGATGACTGCCGCCACTGGTATGACCCTGGTTGTGGTCCCTCGGTTGCACATACTCATTATCTCGCTCTAATAATTGAGCCCTATTTACAACATCTGAATATAAAGAAAATTTATGAGAGATAAGATATTGTCGAATCTCGGGTTTTAGACCTCTCAGAAACATCCTTGTCATTCGTTCCTCATTTTCGACCAAATGAGGTGCAAACCTGGATAACTCTGCAAACTTCGCCTCGTACTGGGACACCGTCATGTTGTTTTGTTCCAGTTTAATAAACTCAACCTCCTTCATATGACGAATACTTTCAGGAAAGTACTTGTCATTGAACAGTTTTTGAAATGTTTCCCAGGACATGTTGAGTGCGTCAGGCTGGGTACGCTTCACAGACTCCCACCAGTAGTCTGCCTCACCGCGGAACATAAATGTGGCGAATGGAACCTTCTGTTCCTCCGTGCATCCCAAGACATCAAATATCTTGGTAATTTGCTTGACCCACGTTTCCGCCATGATCGGATCCGGCTTTCCCTTAAATTCTGGTGGTCCCAATTCTTTGAACTGCTTAGCTGTGACAAACCGCGCGTTGTTATCATTTCCACCCGTATTCTGCACACGAGTCTCTCTCGTCTGATTTTGCATGAACTGCAAAAAGCTCCTAAACATTCCATCATTCATCGTTTGCTCGGTAACGTTGTTTACAGGAGGAATATTGCCTTCCTGTTGCACGTTCCCCTGGGTAGTGATCAAAGGTATCTCCACGGTCTCATTTACTCCATTATTAACGTTCTCAGCTGCCATTCTTAAATACTGCCATAAAACAAGGGTTAATAGTCATGTCATATATTATCCCTATACTCTGACCGACCAAATAAACGCCAAATAAACTTAGTCAGGTCATACTAGCGAAGGAATTCCCCGTCTCTCCCCTCCTAGTAATTGTCTCACATCTCAGCCAGGGATCATATCCCTAAGCTCTGATATCAACTGTGACGCCCCCAGAATAGGTATACAACACCCATTCTGAGTCGCCAAATACATGGTACAGAAAGCAAACTACAACTTCAATAATACAATTGTCGTGCAAAATACGACAACACATACTGTGAGTTTAAATACAAATATTGTCTTCTAGACAATATCCACACTCAAATAAATCCTCATTACAATTATTCAAACACTATTTTACAGAAATAGTGAGGACTGCTAATACATCTTTCTAGAACCATCACTCCATACCCCGACTAGATCCTGCTATGTTCTCACCTCCTGAGAAGAAAAATGGAACAAAAAGGAAAAGGGTGAGCTCAACTAGCCCAGTAAAGAATATTATGACTAAGATAATATACAACAAATTATCGTTAGTCTTCAACAGGGAAAAATCTGATAAAATATAATCGACAACAAGTTTTAGATCAACAACTGCAGCGGAAACAGCAAACCATTAGAAGAGTCAAGTAGAGAAAGAATTCTACTATCTTCTAAGATTTAAAAGTCCATCATCAATATTTTATCCCTGTAACATCAATTAATAATCATCTTTAACCAAATATTCATCTTTGCACTACAGGCCAAAGATATTCATTTGTATCATCAGTCGGTCATGTTCATCTCAACACCTGTTCATCTTTGCACTACAGGCCAAAGATATTCATCAAGTAATTATACATCTTTGCACTACAGGCCAAAGATATTCAGTAATATCATCATTTAGGACTGAGGATGATGAAAAATATCTTAAAGAGAACGAATCCAATGAGACAGAAGGACAAATAGTAGGGATTCGTATAACAGTTTATCCAAGATCAATAATACTTCATAATAATCAATTGTGAAGCAGAATTCAAAAATAAAGATCAAAACATGGATACAATCAAAGATAGTAACCATAATAGACATCTTGGACAAAAAGGAAAAATTTTATTTTTCGGTGAATAGTGCCGTATTCGTGAATAGTGCCGTATACGTGAATAGTAACCCCCGACACAAAAAGTTCCAAATTTGATAAAAACTCATATCAATATTTCAGCATAATGATATTGAAGAAAATAATATCATTAAGAAGAAAATAATATCCCTTACCTCAAAATATCAGTACTTCTGGTCGGAATACCGGTATAAGGCTGAAAGAAACTTGCTCTGATGAATAGAAACTCTCAAAGTATCTAAATACTCACAAAATACACTCAATAATCTAGAGAGAGAAAGAGAGAAAACTTGTTTCTGGTGTGATTTTCAATTCTAACTTAGCCCTCTATTTATAGGAAAATTTTAGTAGGTTTGACCTGCAACCTGATGGCTTTACCTGCTACTATTCCCACCCACCACATTTGAAATATAATTCAGCACATTTCTTCACCAACCACAAGTGGGGCCCACCAATTCTAGAATTTTCCACCAAAATGATAAACTCCGAAAATTCAACAATTTTTGAACCAGTCATCTTGTAAAATTCGTAATAAATCATACGTTCATTTTTAACGGTTCAAAATTTGTGGACATATACTCAACTTATATATGTATAACATATCCAAAAATTACCACGATCCAACGGTCGGATTAAAAATTATAACCCCCGCAAACTATCTCAAAAACCCTGATTTTTAATACCTCCATTCCGACAAAAATACTGATAAAATCTCAACATTAACTCCTTCATTTTTAACCACAAAAATATATCCCTCATTTATATCCACATAAAATAAATATTTCCTTATCATATGAATCAATAATTAATTATTCACAAATAATATTACAGAATCACATTTATGACAACCAGGCCGTTCCCAGGAAAGAGGGGGCTTTCCAATAAGGATTTCTCCTTACTGGCGCGCAATTAGATGACCAAACCTCTCCTTAGACAGAACTTTCTAGACATTGCCAATAATGTTATCTAATAATATTATTCAAATAATATGAATTATTGATCTGATAAATGAAAATACTGTGCAGCAACAATTATTGAAACAACAATAATATAAAATATCAACGCAGCAATTATTGAATCAATAAAATATTAAATAATAACTACTGTAACAATTATTGAGTAGTGCCTTCTTACGTAAGAATCAATAATTGGTGCAATACCGTGTGCTACTGTATTTTAACCACCGGGTATTCCAACAGTATTAACGGTAACAACTACACCGTTATTTATAAATAACTTATACTTGTCATTTTCTTCATCCAATCGCTTTCCGTTATGGGGCCCACACAAGGCTGCGTCGTCGTACGAATATTCCCCGACAGCAAGAATATTCCACGACCAACCGAATATTCACCGACCAAAAATAAATATTTTATAACCACTTGCT
Organism: Panax notoginseng; assembly: GCA_016801055.1. NCBI lineage: Eukaryota > Viridiplantae > Streptophyta > Magnoliopsida > Apiales > Araliaceae > Panax > Panax notoginseng. Next base: position 15,361,930 of record CM029013.1, on the reverse strand, counting down.
TATTTTGCAAAATTTGCACATTTCACCCATAACCAAAGTATTATATCAAATTAACCCCTTATTATTCACAATAATATTTAGAGAAAATTTGATTTTATTCATTAATAAGTTGGGGTCTTACAACCTCCCCTCCTTATGAAATTTCGTCCTCGAAATTGACGTACGTACCTGATGTTTCAAAAAGGTGAGGATACCTCGCTTTCATTTCTGATTCCAACTCCCAGGTCATTTCTTCAATAGCATGGTTTCTCCACAAAACCTTAACTTGTGGTATAACCTTCGTGCGTAGGACATGCTCTTTCCTATCCAAGATCTTAACAGGTACCTCCTCGTACGTTAAATCTTCAGCTATCTCGTCTGGTTCTAACTCAATAATGTGGTTCGGGTCTTTAACATATTTACGAAGCATAGATATGTGAAAAACATTATGAACACGAGACATGCTTGGAGGTAATGCGAGTCTATATGCCACATTTCCTATTCGCTCAAGAATCTCAAATGGACCAACAAATCTTGGATTGAGCTTTCCTCTCTTCCCAAATCTTGTAACTCCCTTCCATGGTGCAACACGTAACAATACATGATCCCCAATATTAAATTCCACGTCCTTCCGATGAAGATCCGCATAACTCTTTTGTCGATCCTGTGCCGTTTGTATACGTTGTCGAATCGTTTGGATCTTCTCTGTAGTAATGCGTACCAATTCTGGTCCCAACAATGTTGCTTCACCCACCTCGTCCCAGCATACTGGAGAACGACATTTTCTTCCATACAACGCCTCAAATGGAGCCATACCTATGCTCGCCTGATAACTGTTGTTGTAGGAGAATTCCACCAATGGTAGGTACTTATCCCAACTCCCTTTGAGATCTAAGACACAAAGTCTTAATAGATCTTCAAGAGTTTGAATAGTCCTCTCTGATTGTCCGTCCGTTTGAGGATGGTATGCTGAACTGAATCGTAAATCCGTGCCCATAGCTTTCTGCAAGCTAACCCAAAATCGTGAAGTGAATCTTGGGTCACGATCCGAAACTATGGATACTGGCATGCCATGCAATCTCACAATCTCGTTCACGTACATACTAGCAAGACGTTCAAGGGAATAAGTCTCACGTATCGGCAAGAAATGAGCGGACTTGGTTAATCTATCAACAATAACCCAAATCGCATCTATGCCTTGAGAAACCTTGGGAAGACCTGTAACAAAATTCATAGTAATGTGTTCCCACTTCCATTTCGGAATCTCAAGTGGTTGCAATGGACCCTTTGGTACTTGATGCTCCGCTTTTACACGTTGACAAGTTAAACATCTCGAGATAAACTCCGCGATCTCTCTTTTCATATTGCTCCACCAAAATGTATGTCGAAGATCGTGATACATTTTGGTACTCCCAGGATGGATTGCAAACGGTGTGTTGTGTGCCTCCATCATTATTCTATGCTTCAAGTCAAAATCGTTAGGAACACAAAGTCTGGAGTTGACTCGAAGTATTCCTTCTTCATCGATTCTTGCTTCTGGAATAGCACCTTCTTGCACTTTCTTCTTCATACGCATCAGCTCTATATCCGTAGCTTGAGCAGCTTTAACTTTATCGATTAAAGTCGGTTCTACTCGTATATTTGATATCATCATGTGGGTACTTGGAGCCTTCATCTCTATCTCCATCCTTTGCAAGTCATACAAAATGGGCCTTTGTGTTAAAAACATTGCACTCGTACCCGCATATGATCTTCTACTCAATGCGTCAGCTACTACGTTTGCTTTTCCAGGATGGTATTGGATGGTATGATCGTAATCTTTCAACAGCTCAAGCCAACGTCGTTGCCGCATGTTGAGTTCCTTTTGGGTGAAGAAATATTTGAGGCTTTTATGATCTGTATAGATCTCCACTTTCTCCCCATACAGGTAGTGTCTCCAGATCTTCAACGCAAAAACGACTGCTGCCAACTCCAAATCATGAGTAGGATAATTCCTCTCATATTCTTTGAGTTGTCGTGAGGCATAGGCTATGACTTTCCCATGTTGCATGAGAACACATCCTAACCCTTTGCCTGAAGCATCGCTGTAGATAACAAATCCATCCGAACCAGATGGTATTGTCAAAACAGGTGCCGAAATGAGTCTCCTCTTGAGTTCTTGGAAACTCTTCTCGCATTCCTCACTCCATACGAATTTTGTATCTTTCCGAGTCAGCTGAGTTAACGGAGTAGCGATTCGAGAAAATCCTTCCACAAATCTCCGATAATAACCAGCTAAGCCTAGAAAGCTACGTACTTCGGTTACCGACTTCGGTTGCTCCCAACTTTGTATGGCTTCAATCTTCGCCGGGTCGACAGATACTCCATGTTTTGACACCACGTGCCCAAGGAATGCTACTTCCTCAAGCCAGAACTCGCATTTCTTCAGTTTGGCATATAACTTGTTTTCACGAAGCCTTTGCAGTACCAGCTTCAAATGGCGCTCATGATCTTCACGGCTTTTGGAATAGATGAGGATGTCATCAATAAAGACAACAACGAACTGATCCAAATATTCTTTGAATACACGGTTCATCATATCCATGAAGGCAGCAGGAGCATTAGTCAATCCAAAAGACATTACTAAGAATTCATAATGCCCATACCGAGTTCTGAAGGCAGTCTTTGGAATATCCTCAGTTTTAATCTTCAGCTGATGATATCCAGAACGAAGATCGATCTTTGAAAAGAATTGTGCTCCTTGCAACTGGTCAAACAGGTCATCAATGCGAGGTAGCGGATACCTATTCTTGATGGTGACATGGTTCAATTCTCGATAGTCAATACAAAGTCGCATACTCCCGTCTTTCTTCTTTACGAATAAAACAGGAGCACCCCAAGGAGACGTACTAGGACGAATAAAACCGATGTCCAACAACTCCTGTAGTTGGACTTTTAACTCCTAAAGTTCAATAGGAGCCATTCGATATGGAGTTTTAGAAATGGGCTTTGTACCGGGTTCAAGGTCAATAAAGAATTCAACTTCACGTTATCATTGTTGTACCTTCTCTTCTTGAAATCTCCTCCCGACTCGCTCCTTCTATTATTACGACCACGATTACCACCAGAGTGGTTACCGCTTTTGTCCGAATGTTTTTCTCCCTGCTGGTTTCATTGCTTCGATGACTGCCGCCACTGGTATGACCCTGGTTGTGGTCCCTCGGTTGCACATACTCATTATCTCGCTCTAATAATTGAGCCCTATTTACAACATCTGAATATAAAAAAAATTTATGAGAGATAAGATATTGTCGAATCTCGGGTTTTAGACCTCTTAGAAACATCCTTGTCATTCGTTCCTCATTTTCGACCAAATGAGGTGCAAACCTGGATAACTCTGCAAACTTCGCCTCGTATTGGGACACCGTCATGTTGTTTTGTTCCAGTCTAATAAACTCAACCTCCTTCATATGACGAATACTTTCAGGAAAGTACTTGTCATTGAACAGTTTTTGAAATGTTTCCCAGGACATGTTGAGTGCGTCAGGCTGGGTACGCTTCACAGACTCCCACCAGTAGTCTGCCTCACCGCGGAACATAAATGTGGCGAATGGAACCTTCTGTTCCTCCGTGCATCCCAAGACATCAAATATCTTGGTAATTTGCTTGACCCACGTTTCCGCCATGATCGGATCCGGCTTTCCCTTAAATTCTGGTGGTCCCAATTCTTTGAACTGCTTAGCTGTGACAAACCGCGCGTTGTTATCATTTCCACCCGTATTCTGCACACGAGTCTCTCTCGTCTGATTTTGCATGAACTGCAAAAAGCTCCTAAACATTCCATCATTCATCGTTTGCTCGGTAACGTTGTTTACAGGAGGAATATTGCCTTCCTGTTGCACGTTCCCCTGGGTAGTGATCAAAGGTAACTCCACGGTCTGATTTACTCCATTATTAACGTTCTCAGCTGCCATTCTTAAATACTGCCATAAAACAAGGGTTAATAGTCATGTCATATATTATCCCTATACTCTGACCGACCAAATAAACTTAGTCAGGTCATACTAGCGAAGGAATTCCCCGTCTCTCCCCTCCTAGTAATTGTCTCACATCTCAGCCAGGGATCATATCCCTAAGCTCTGATACCAACTGTGACGTCCCCAGAATAGGTATACAACACCCATTCTGAGTCGCCAAATACATGGTACAGACAGCAAACTACAACTTCAATAATACAATTGTCGTGCAAAATACGACAACACATACTGTGAGTTTAAATACAAATATTGTCTTCTAGACAATATCCACACTCAAATAAATCCTCATTACAATTATTCAAACACTATTTTACAGAAATAGTGAGGACTGCTAATACATCTTTCTAGAACCATCACTCCATACTCCGACTAGATCCTGCTATGTTCTCACCTTCTGAGAAGAAAAATGGAACAAAAAGGAAAAGGGTGAGCTCAACTAGCTCAGTAAAGAATATTATGACTAAGATAATATACAAAAAATTATCGTTAGTCTTCAACAGGGAAAAATCTGATAAAATATAATCGACAACAAGTTTTAGATCAACAACTGCAGCGGAAACATCAAACCATTAGAAGAGTCAAGTAGAGAAAGAATTCTACTATCTTCTAAGATTTAAAAGTCCATCATCAATATTTTATCCCTGTAACATCAATTAATAATCATCTTTAACCAAATATTCATCTTTGCACTACAGGCCAAAGATATTCATTTGTATCATCAGTCGGTCATGTTCATCTCAACACCTGTTCATCTTTGCACTACAGGCCAAAGATATTCATCAAGTAATTATACATCTTTGCACTACAGGCCAAAGATATTCAGTAATATCATCATTTAGGACTGAGGATGATGAAAAATATCTTAAAGAGAACGAATCCAATGAGACAGAAGGACAAATAGTAGGGATTCGTATAACAGTTTATCCAAGATCAATAATACTTCATAATAATCAATTGTGAAGCAGAATTCAAAAATAAAGATCAAAACATGGATACAATCAAAGATAGTAACCATAATAGACATCTTGGACAAAAAGGAAAAATTTTATTTTTCGGTGAATAGTGCCGTATTCGTGAATAGTGCCGTATACGTGAATAGTGCCGTATACGTGAATAGTAACCCCCGACACAAAAAGTTCCAAATTTGATAAAAACTCATATCAATATTTCAGCATAATGATATTGAAGAAAATAATATCATTAAGAAGAAAATAATATCCCTTACCCCAAGATATCAGTACTTCTGGTCGGAATACCGGTATAAGGCTGAAAGAAACTTGCTCTGATGAATAGAAACTCTCAAAGTATCTAAATACTCACAAAATACACTCAATAATCTAGAGAGAGAAAGAGAGAAAACTTGTTTCTGGTGTGATTTTCAATTCTAACTTAGCCCTCTATTTATAGGAAAATTTTAGTAGGTTTGACCTGCAACCTGATGGCTTTACCTGCTACTATTCCCACCCACCACATTTGAAATATAATTCAGCACATTTCTTCACCAACCACAAGTGGGGCCCACCAATTCTAGAATTTTCCACCAAAATGATAAACTCCGAAAATTCAACAATTTTTGAACCAGTCATCTTGTAAAATTCGTAATAAATCATACGTTCATTTTTAACGGTTCAAAATTTGTGGACATATACTCAACTTATATATGTATAACATATCCAAAAATTATCACGATCCAACGGTCGGATTAAAAATTATAACCCCCGCAAACTATCTCAAAAACCCTGATTTTTAATACCTCCATTCCGACAAAAATACTGATAAAATCTCAACATTAACTCCTTCATTTTTAACCACAAAAATATATCCCTCATTTATATCCACATAAAATAAATATTTCCTTATCATATGAATCAATAATTAATTATTCACAAATAATATTACAGAATCATATTTATGACAACCAGGCCGTTCCCAGGAAAGAGGGGGCTTTCCAATAAGGATTTCTCCTTACTGGCGTGCAATTAGATGACCAAACCTCTCCTTAGACAGAACTTTCTAGACATTGCCAATAATGTTATCTAATAATATTATTCAAATAATATGAATTATTGATCTGATAAATGAAAATACTGTGCAGCAACAATTATTGAAACAACAATAATATAAAATATCAACGCAGCAATTATTGAATCAATAAAATATTGAATAATAACTACTGTAACAATTATTGAGTAGCGCCTTCTTACGTAAGAATCAATAATTGGTGCAATACCGTGTGCTACTGTATTTTAACCACCGGGTATTCCAACAGTATTAACGGTAACAACTACGCCGTTATTTATAAATAACGTATACTTGTCATTTTCTTCATCCAATCGCTTTCCGTTATGGGGCCCACACAAGGCTGCGTCGTCGTACGAATATTCCCCGACAGCAAGAATATTCCACGACCAACCGAATATTCACCGACCAAAAATAAATATTTTATAACCACTTGCTTATTTTGCAAAATTTACACATTTAACCCATAACTAAAGTATTATATCAAATTAACCCCTTATTATTCACAATAATATTTAGAGAAAATTTGATTTTATTCAATAATAAGTTGGGGTCTTACATTAACTGTTAAATTAAATATAAGTAAAAATGTATAAATCATAGTTCAACTCGATCAGGGTTATTTTTCTACTTCTCTATTTGACCAAAAAAATCATTCAGATCATTTGTTCAACAATTTTTAAACTCTGAATGCGTTTGAATGATTCATCTAAATTTTGTGGTTGAATGAGTAAGAAGTACTAAAGCAGTGCTTAATGATATACTCTCATAGACAATTAAAATTTACATTCAATATTCATCTTGTTTACTATTGTAAATAATTTTTGTTATGTACAAATTATTTTTGATTTTTATTTAACAAATTGGATAATCAATTTAATGAATGTTGTTGTACTTTTTATTTTGATTTGATGTATTATAAAATGTTATTAATATTTTTTTAGTGTTTGATTTTTTAAATTATATTTTTAATAGTATACGTCATCAAAGATTATTCAAAAGCTTATATTTAATTTATTTTAGATAATATTTTTTATTTATAATTACATAATAAATTTATTCATAGCAACCTAAATGGTTAAAATAAAATAATACACGTATTCTGATATTTTAGATAGATAACTATTAAATACATCATTTCATCATTTCGTATTCAAATATTCAATCACATTCAACTCATTTAAATTTTTTTATATATTCAAAATTTTATTCAATTTTATCAAACAACATTGGTGCCTATAAAGAGACTACAACTAATATGAGTAGAATGGGCGGAACTAGGGGGCGAGGGGGGTCATATGACCCCCCAATCCTGAAATTTGAAGCATGTTAATATTAGTTAAATTTGAGCTTTGTTATGAGATAATATTAATTTATTTGCTTTTTCATGTATTTCCGCCTATAATAAATTAACAATATTACTATAAGATAAAATAATATTAAATAAATTTGATAATTAATTAATATTACACCCATTTGTCTTACTAACTTAATCATATATTGGTATCAATTTTTTTGTAAATGAGAATAACTTAATTCATTTTCTTGCTTTAAATGCCTACTCTCAGTTGTTTTCAAAAAAGATGACCAGAACCACAACATAAGGTTTTGAATATATAATATTATAATTTGTAATTTATCTATAAAAGTAGCTAATCAGTTGACTAAAAAAATTCAAAATCTAATTAATAGTCTCACAGCTCATAGGCTTACAATGGTTGGAATATGATATTGTGAAATATTATAATTGGGCAAAATAAATTTTAAAGAAGCACCGTAAGCGTTAATAATTAATTTTTTTTTATTAATGTATTTTGACTCCCTCTAAAAATGTTCTAAAAATATTCTAGTTTCGCCAATGATGAGTAGTATCTTGTATATTCGATAGCTTAGTCTATTTAAGTTATAACGTTTTTTCCCCACATGTGATATTATTGATTTGTGTATAATTATTCAACTTTTTAATAATATTACATTCAATTACGATTTTTTGAATAAATTTGTGGTATGCTAAGACAATCTTATTGGTCATGGACCGCTTTGGTCTAACCGAGTCATAAATTTTTGTTTTTATGTTCATCTTTTTACGTGAAATAATTTGATCGTATAAAATTATTAATTATATTACATTTAATTACAAATTTTTTTACTTGAATTTATGTTAAAGTTATCATTCCCGTGAAATAAGATGACTCAATAAAATATTATTAACACAATGGACAAGTTGTTATGCTATATATCTATCAGTAAGTGTTATATATTGTACCTAATTTTATACTTTTGTGACTTATAATATGTCATATTTGAGTTTGATAAAATTCATCTGTGGACATAATTTAAGTAAGTATAAAAGGTGTAAATTAATGTCCTCAACGTGGAGAATAAAAGAGAATTTTATTTGATTTGTGTAGAAATCATTTGATTAGTGTCTATAGTGAGACATTTAATAAGATGTAAAATTGTTTGATAAAAACTATTTTTCCTTAGTTCCATTTAATAGAAGTCTATTTTATTTTATTTTTTAGAACAAAAAGAAAATATTGAGTGCTAATTCTAATTAACCACTACATTAATATTAACTAGTATGTAACTTACATATTTATTAATCTAGTATGTAACTTACACATTTAGTATTAATAAGTATGGTTAACTATAGAATTAAATAATATATTATGTAACTTACATATATGTATCTACATATGTATGTATATGGTCCGAATCTTAAGCTCACCCCTTATTCAACTCACCCGAGCTCACCCCCTTTTAGCGACGAACCCGGCGACGGTTCGGTCATACAACCGTCGTCTATACTTTTAGCGACGCTATATGTTATCCGTCGCTAAAAGTATAGACAATGGTTGTATGACCGAACCGTCGTCAGGTTCGTCGCTAAAAGAGATGTGAGCTCGGGTGAGTTGAATAAGGGGTGAGCTTAAGACCCGGACTCTGTATATATATATATATATATATATATATATATATATATATATACATAAGATTAGATATATGCATATTTAAGATATAAATTTACATATATGATTTTGCACATGTTTTTCTCTCTTTTTGATCTTCTCCAATTCTTCTTACAAACAAATAACTACTACAAAGCAGTGTTCTATTGAAATTTTCTATGAATTGCTATTACAGATAATTCACCGAGGCTTGACATATATTCTGGAGGTATATCGTCTGTAACCCTTAGCAAATTGATCGTGGTGGGGGCGATAAAGACCTTAAGGACAGGGATCACCCGTGTCACGTCTTCTACAATAATCTTGACTCTACGAAGCTACGGTTCTAACAATTAACATTCTTAAGGTCTTTATTGTATTTGTTAGAGTCATGATTTTGGTGAGATGGAAGACAACACAGTTTTCAAAGATAAGTGCTATTTTTCTTGTATCTATTTTATCAATGGAATTTTTATGATAATTAGTAATATATTGAGATATTAAGCTAATTATTTTTATTGATAATTCATGTTAGAAGATGGATTGTGGAGAAAAATAAAAGTAAAAAGATTTACAATTTACAAGTTTGTAAATTTATATGAAGAAGATGAAGATTCATCATGAAAAACACCAAATGTTGATGTCTAAAAATTTTTCTAAAGAGATTGTGGTGTTCTTCGGATTTAATTCCAAAAAGTGTGTTTTTTAACAATTGCCTTTATTTTTATAAATGATACTCTCTCCGTCTCAAATTATCTGCTTTTCTAGAGTTCCACACACATACCAATATATGTGATAAATATACTAAAATACCCTTATGTATTGACTTTTTTATTTTCTGCGCATGAATCCTTATTGATGGGAATATGAAAAGATGCTTAAAAAGAGGAGAGGCATGAATGAGAGTAATGACTATCATTAATTAGGGTAAATGGGTAAACTTGGAAAACAAAGGAAAAAAATACATTGAAATCTTGAAAAAGCAGATATTATGGGACAAATTTTTTTTACTAAAACAGCAGATAATTTGGGACGGAGGGAGTAACTGTGTATCATTTTGTATGTGTATATACTTGAAAGTATGTGTTTTATGTATTATATCATGTGTAGATGATATTGTATGTTTGAATATTATTTTACCTACATTTTGGTGTAATAAATTAATTAATTAGTTTTATGGGATAAGAAAAGTAATTAAAAATTTGTTCATGATGGAATAAATTTAATTTTGTACATATATATTTTGTTTATAATATTTTATGAGTAGATAAAATATTTGATGTGTATATGTATGTATGAAATTTGAGACAATTATTTTTCTTATACACTAATTGAGATTAATTTATTATGAGAAAATTATAGTAAAATTTGAGAAGTTTACTTGTCTCTATGTATAACAAATTAATTGTAAATTAATTTATTTTGAGAATAAAGTAAATTTATGTTCTTCTTGAACAAAATTATGTATAGAAAGTTTGAGGTAATATTTAGTGTGTAATATTACTTGGAATTTGTATGCATGAATTTTGAGATAAATTACTTTGTTTGTGGATAATAAATTAATTATCAACTAATAGTTAGAAGAGATATTGTAGAAGTAAATTTGGTTGAATAAATCTTGTATACAATATGATTTTGAAGTTGAAAAAACACTTAGAAATGATTTTCTTAGTATTTTTGGGATAATCACAATTGATATATGTTGATTTATTTTTGTGTGTACTTCTTGTCCAAGAAGTAGTAAATTTTTTAATGTGATCATATAAATTTTGTATATTCTAATTGAGATAAATATTTTATTTTTTGAATTTTTATAAATATAGTGATGTTCAAGTATTTCATATTATTATGAAGATTGTCTTGAATTCTATATTGTAAATGTCAAAAGATATATTATTTATGATATTTCATATCCAAGTTGGGACAAGAAAATACTTGAGGATATACGAATTCATGTGTGTGAATTTTATTTACTTTATACATAAATTAATTTTGTGTGATAAATTAATTTTTTAGAAAGTAAATATAAATTTTTATAGTTTATATGCAAATAAATTTGTGCAATATGATGAGTTGTGCTATAATTTATATATAATGAATTTTATACTATTTACATAAAGTCAAGTGTTACGTGTTGGTATACTTAAAAAATGTATATGTATAATTTTAAATTCTCATGTTAAATAATTTTTGAATTTGAGATTTTATGTAATTCAAAGGAAATAAGAGCTTGTTTTCTTATGTGGGAGTATTCTAAAAGATTCTTATGTTGAAGTAATCTATATATGAATAACTAATACATAAAATTTACAAGAACTTATTTTTGTTTTGAGAAATGTTCCTTAATATTCTCATGTGGAAGTAATATTTATAGGAATATTGTCACATAAAATGTAGTGATGAGCATAATATTGTGAAGTGAAATTATTCAATGAGATTTCAATTATTTAAAAGTGTGGGGGTGATTCTTTAAAATTTTTATTTATAGACTAAATTTGGCCTTTGAACTATTTGGAGCATAAATTTATTTATATAAGAAATAGTAAGGCTTATGGATTTCTTGTTGCGAAATTCAATTTGATTGTATAGTCTTATGAAATGAAAGTCTTTGAAACACAAACTTTTGAATAATATTAAAATGTGAACTTATTTCACTTAATTAATTATCTAAGGTTCAACAAAGTTATAAACTGAACCTAGAAATTAAGAGCAATATTGATTTGGTGAAGAAAATCAATATAATAATTTGGTAAATAAAATACCTATTTTATTAGCCTAAATATGATCCAAAATATTTATTGTGATTTAGTTCAATTGTGAGATTGAAACTAAGTTATAAATATTCAAGTGGATACATATTAGGTTATAATATGTGCATATTAACCTTGTGATTCTATCGGATATATAATTATTTATATGTTTACACTAACAATATAATTGTATATACTATAATATGATAGTTTTTGTGTATATTAATGATATGTTTGAACATTTTACATAGAATTGTTAACGTAAACGAGTTTAAGAAATATATATATTTGTCTTTTTGTTGAAAGACTTGTAAAATAGATGTTATCTTATTATCATGTGAAAACATAGTGAGGATTCTAACTAAACCAATTAAATTGTATTGAGAGGCTATACTAAACTAAGTTTGATATACCTTGAGATTGAAGAATTTAATAATTCATTAATAGTAGTGATACACTGAAAGTTAATTCTGATATAGCTATTGTAAAGCTGAAGTACACATTCGCTAGTGGGAGCCTTGTGTTTGATATGCAATGCACGAGATCAGATATTATATACAGTTTTTAACTTAGTATACTAATGATTTACATTGTTTTTGTTAGATCTCTCAATGTTTTAATAGATTACATAAGTGTTACTTATATTTTAGTGAGGAAAATTATAAATTTATAAGTAGGTGAATTTTCACTCAATTTTGGGTTTTGTTTCTTAGATGAGTAAGAAACAAATGAGTATTTTCCATTTCACAATATGAATCTAATGTTATTATTTTATGAGGGAAGTTTAATGGATTAGAGTGTTTGTTAAAACATTGATTGTAGCCTAGTCTAAAGCCTCCTATTTCACAATATTGTGTTAGTGAAATTTTTTATGTAGTACAAATTATTAATCTTAAATTCATAACTGGTTGTGATCTTGAATAAGAATGAAAATATTCACAAGTAGGTGAATATATAATTATATTTTTACAAGTAGGTAGATATATTATTACACTTAGTAAGGGAATAATTTACTTTGAGTAGCAAGTAATACTATTGCTTTATATGATGGAGAAAGCAAACAAAATCGAAATTTATTGTTAAACATCAAATTGTAGCCACTTCCATTGCTTAGTTCATTATGATGTGATAATGAAATTGTTTTGTATAGAGCATATGAGATTACCTTTAATGGTAAGTCTTGCCATGTTGATCATAGACATAATTTTTGTTAGATAATTGATACAAGAAGGTATTATAATATTTATCTACGAGAAAGTCAAGTGATGACTTGACTTATCTTTTTACTAAGACTTTGACGAGATCTTAGTAAGTTTAACTACTTGTGATATGGAAATTAAACCACTTTGAGTCAGGGGTGATGGGAACCCAACCTATTCCTAGGTTACCCCTAGTTTATAGGTTCAATGGAAAAAACAAGTCACAATTGATGACTGTGTTACTATCGATGTGGTTCTATCACTATTACAAAATACTAAATAGACAACACTGAAACCACAACATTTTTTATAAAAATGTTGTGGTATTTTTTTCACAACGTTTTTAAAATAAACGTTGTAAATATATATGCAAAAACGTTATCTATTTAAAAGAGCATTTTTTTTGTTTTAACTAGATAACTTTTTTTTAAAACGTTGTCTATCTAAAAAAACACGGAGCTCTAATTGAACCCTTAAAATTAAAAAACACGGAGTTTCGTTCGTTCGCTCTTCAATTTCCTCTCTTTCGTTCCTTCTCTTTCAGTTTTCTTCTATCGTTATGTAGTTTTGGTTGTGTTCTGATTACTGAACTTGGAAAAGGTGGAGAAGATTCTGAGCGACGTCTGCACTAGCTGATTTGCCGTAACATCGCTCAAGACCTAATTTACAAGGCACCGGCCGATCTGTCTGGCATGTCGGTAACATCGCTCAAGCCCTAATTTACAAGGCAGCCTCTTCTCTCTCTTTCTCGAGTTCTTGCTGTAAGGAACGATTTAGCAAAATTACAACTTACATCTCCGGTATGCACCAGCAAAGGGGAGAAAATTGCACTGAGCTGGCGGGTTGAAAAACATTGGCGTCTTATTGGTTGGGGCCAGATTCAAGCAGGTACAACCCTTGATGTTCCTCCCAGTCCAATCTGAGGAATCCTGAAACAATCTGAGGAATAATTAAAATAACCATGTCCCTCTCTTACGAGGACGTGTTTTTAAGGAGGAGGATTTTGGGCCTCAATTTGAATTTGGCATCATCAATTTCTTCTCCAAAACATAATCTCATCTCCTCCAGGTACCTATAACTCAAATTTCAACTTCCACACTTTTATAATTATGTGTCTTTTGCCGATTATTATCACTTGTTTTTGTGTTTTTCTATTGCCAAATTCAAACTTCATTTTAGCACTGGTATTAATATCAATAAAATTTTGACATTCGTATGGTCAGTCAATTAACAGCAGTGATAAAGTTGTTTTTTATTATTTTCAAGTACTTGAAAAAATGTTACATTAACATGTGTCATGGGAGGTTCACTCCCTTTTTACATAAAGATTCACAGAATTCTCATACCATTGTATGTTTTCTCGCTACTCATACTCCTCTTTTTTGCTTCTATTACCATGTATGCTGTTAAAAACAATTCTTACAACTTGTTATGTATTATAGTTACTCACTTCTCTCTAGTTTAAAGCAGCTAATCTTGCTTCACTCTATATATACTTCTGTTGAACTAATCAATTTTTTTTCTTTTGCATCTCTGCCAATATGTCAGTATTGGCGTGCAGGTTGTGTATATGCAACTGTTTGTCCAAACAATGAGCATGTTTAAGGGGGCAATATATATCCTTATAGTAAAATGAGAACATTTGAGTAAGAGAATAAAAAAACAGTATAATGTTTTCCTTTTTCTTGCAGCTTAGATAGCCCAGTAGAGTGTTTTCTAAAAGGAACGCCCAGATGTAGAACTTAAACTTTGCTAACTAAGAACTACATAGCAATTAAAAGCTTATAATTAAACGGTTAGAAAAAGTATTTGTTTTCTAGGGGTTGTATGAGTTTTCCTCTGTAATACGATAACTGTAGGTTTTTATAGTTCCATAATTTGTCTTCATTAAGTCTTGCATTTGTTATTGACGAAAAATTGGAACTTGTGCTCTTTGAAATTTTGTAATCTTGCTCAGGAGTTCAGGTTCCCTAACTCCAGCAGCCTCAATGCTAAGAACCTTCGAATGAAGGAAAAGCGAACTAGAATTGAGCAAATCAGAGTCAGTCTTGGCCTTTCTGATGCACAGAGGACACCAATGGTACTCCTAATCTTCCTATATACGCTTCTGGATTTTTGATTATTTAATCAGTTATAAGTGATGTTACATCATTTGTGCACTATATAAATGAACAAATCTTGATTGCATATGCTGATTATTAGTATGTTTGCATTTAAATACTTGTAGCACTAAGTTCAGTTTGAGTCGTTTTTTTCTCATTACTTTAACTAATTGTTTGCACCTATATATTTCAATTAAGCCTGGAGAATCCTTGAAGGATTTCGATAGATGTACAAACTTGTACTGGTAAATGGCAGCATATGAACATACTGAACACACCGGAAAGGTCTGTTATTCTTTCTAATAGTTAACTGAATAATAATTTTCTACTAAGGTACTAATAAGTCCATCTGTTTCGTCCCTTCTATTTATATTTTGTGCTTCATTATGTTGTTTAAACCGGTACGGAACCTGAGTTGATCTGTTTATAGTAGGTGTGGAATACCTCAACACAAACATGACCCAATCAATGAGTAACTAAAAATTAGCTTCCAATATGTTCTTCTGCTTGTGGAAGTGCAGATGTATTGGAGGAATTGGGGGTTGTAATTGACTTGGGCCATGAGGTTTGTAAAATTTGTGAATTCCATTATCAATTTCTGCAAACCAATAGTGCTTTAAAAATTAGAATGTTCCTTAGTTTTGCTAGCTGTGGACTTTATTATCATCTTTGTTTGCAGTGGGTGACACTTGTGTAACGTCATAAGAACTAAATTTATGCTTTTACTGTAGTATACTAATATCTGCTCCAATGCTGCATACAAATGTGACTGATGTAAGACCCCGAATTTTATGAAATAAAAGTATTCAATTTTTTTTTATAATTACTATTCAGTAAATGGTTAAATTGATAAATGTTAAAGTTAAGGGTGATATATGAATTTTTTTTTCAAAATACACAAGTGGTTATAAAATATTCATTGTTGTCGGGGAATATTCGTTTGGTCGTGAAATATTCTTTCTGTCGGGGAATATTCGTACGACGGCGCAGCCATTTGTGGGCCCCATAACAGAATAACTATCGGGTGAAGAAAACGACAAATTTGAGTTTTTATAAATAATGGCGTAGTTGTTACCGTTAACACTGTTGGAATACCCGGTGGTTAAAATACAGTAATACGCGTTATTGCACAGTAGCACACGGTATTGCATAGTATTTTTGAAATTATTAATTCTTACGTAAGAAGGCACTACTCAATAATTGTTACAGTAATTACTGTTCAATATTTTATTTTATTGATTCAATAATTGCTACGTTAAAATTTTATATTATTGTTGTTCAATAATTGTCACTGCACAGTATTTCCCATTATCAGATCAATAATTCATATTATTTGAATAATATTATTAGATAACATTATTGGCAATGTCTAGAAAGTTCTGTCTAAGGAGAGGTTTGGTAATCTAATTGCGCGCCAGTAAGGAGAAATTCTTATTGGAAAGCCCCCTCTTTCCTGGGAACGGGCTGGTTGTCATAAATGTGATTCTGTAATATTATTTGTGAATAATTAATTATTGATTCATATGATAAGGAAATATTTATTTTATATGGATATAAATGTTGGATATATTTATTGTGGTTAAAAATGAAGGAGTTAATGTTGAGGTGTTTTATCAGTATTTTTATCGGAATGGAGGTATTAAAAATCAAATCAGGGTTTTTGAGAAATATTGCGGGTGTTATAATTTTTAATCCGACCGTTGGATCGTGGAAATATTTGGATATGTTATACATATATAAGTTAAGTATATGTCCACAAATTTTGAACCGTTAAAATTGAACGTATGATTTGTTATGAATTTTACGAGATGACTGGTTCAGAAATTGTTGAATTTTCGGAGTTAATCATTTTAGTGGAAAATTCTAGAATTGGTGAGCCCCACTCTTGGTTGGTGAAGAAATGTGCTGAGATTTTTATTCAAATGTGGTGGGTGGGAATAGTAGCAAGTAAAGCCATCAGGTTACAGGTAAGTCTGATTCGGCGTGCTAACATTTTCCTATAAATAGAGGGCTAAGTTAGAATTGAAAATCACACCAGAAACATAAGCTTTCTCTCTTTCTCTCTCTATGTTATGAAGCATTTTTTATGAGTATTTAGATACTCTGTGAGTTTTTATTCATCAGTGTAAGTTTCCTTCAGCCTTATACCGATCAGAAGTACTGCTATTTTGAGGTAAGGGATAGTAAGAGATTTTAAGGGTTGTTATATTTTCAAGTTTCGTAATTTTTCTGACCTTCAAAAATTTTGGAAAAATTTGAAATGATATTTTGATGAGTTTTCTTGATTGTGTCCAAAAATGGTGATTTTTGGATGTATTGATTGAGAGTTATGAATTTTATGAGAAAAGACTGTTTTAAAAGTAACCGCTTATAATTCCTTGTGGTTAACTCTAAAATTGATAAAAATTTTATTGGGAGTACATGTATATGATAGAAGTATACTCTGTAAATTTCAGAATTTTTGGACAAAAGTTCAATTTTTGATAAATATCTAAATATTCGGCTGTTTTGGCCATATGAAAAATAGTAAATGACTTTTAAAAATTCTGAGAAAAATATATGTTCACTATGGGACTATATTATGCTGAATCCTAGAAAAGAAATATTTTTGGAACTGATTTGATATTTTTCATGAAAATAGTCTAGTTATGAGTAAATGAATTAAATATGTTTTGTGAAGTAAGAAAATTGGAAAATCGGATTTTATGACTTGAGAATCCTATATGAGGTATATGCAGATTTTTGATGAGGGTTTTGGTTATTGGTGATAAAATCTTATGAGTTTGGCATTTTAGAATGATTAAATGCATTATTTAGTAAAGTGTAAACAATTAAAATAAATTATTTATAAGCTTAAGAAATATTATTCTTTCAATATCATTATACCGAAATATTAGTATGTATTTTATTGTGGAATTTCTACCTTTTTGTGTCGGGGTTACTATTCATGAGTTACTATTCACGAGTTACTATTTATGAGTTACTATTCACGAGTTACTATTCACGATAAAATTGGTTTCCTTTTTCTAACCAAATTATAGTTGATTTATGAATATTACTCTTGAGATTAAATCTATATGTTGATCATATAATTTTTATTATCATATATAACATTTTTATAACCCTGATGTTGAAATTCTCTTTCACTTGAGTGTAAAGATGGGTAGATTATTGGTATTATCATGACTTTGGGTTCTCTTTGGCCAGTAGTGCAAAGTTGAATTATTGACTAGTATGATCATGACCATTGAATTTATAATTGAATATCTTCAGCTTAAGTGCAAAGGTGAAATGATCAACATGGTTATAATTATTGTTTATATAAATGATTATATATTTCTTTGAGATATTAATATATTTGGCCGTAGTGCAAATATGAACTGTTGATGAATATCTTTGGCCTGTGGTGTAAAGATGAAATATTGATGAATATCTTTGGCCTGTAGTGCAAAGATGAATTGTTGACGAATATCTTTGACCCGTAGTGCAAAGATGACATGTTGTTGAATATCTTTGGCCAGTAGTGCAAAGATGAACAGATGTTGAGATAAACATGACCAACTGGTAATATAAATAAATATCTTTGGCTGTAAGACCCCAAATTTTATGAAATAAAAGTATTCAATTTTTCTTATAATTACTATTTAGTAAATGGTTAAATTGATAAATGTTAAAGTTAAGGGTGATATATGAATTTTTTTTTTCGAAATACACAAGTGGTTATAAAATATTCATTGTTGTCGGGGAATATTCACTTGGTCGTGGAATATTCTTACTGCCGGAGAATATTCATACGACGGCGCAGTCTTTTGTGGGCCCCATAACGGAAAGCGATTGGATGAAGAAAACGACAAGAGTAAGTTGTTTATAAATAACGGCGTAGTTGTTACTGTTAATACTGTTGGAATACCCGGTGGTTAAAACACAGTAATACGCGTTGTTGCACAGTAGCACACGGTATTGCACCAATTATTGATTTTTACGTAAGAAGGCATTACTCAATAATTGTTACAGTAATTACTGTTCAGTATTTTATTTTATTGATTCAATAATTGCTGCGTTGATATTTTATATTACTGTTATTTTAATAATTGTCACTACACAATATTTTCTATTATCGGAGCAATAATTCATATTATCTGAATAATATTATTAGATAACATTATTGGCAATGTCTAGAAAGTTCTGTCTAAGGAGAGGTTTGGTCATCTAATTGCGCGCCAGTAAGGAAGAGATCCTTATTGGAAAGCCCCCTCTTTCCTGGGAACGGCTTGGTTGCCAGTACTGTGATTGCCAGTATTCTAGTTTCTAAAACAGTTTTTGACTGTACCTTTATGTAAGGTACCTTTGTGAGGTGCTGATACATGATGGTGTCCAATGTCACATTTGATATATATTTGTATCCAAACTCACAGCATATGTGTTGTTGTATTTTGCACGACAATTGTTGTAATAAAGTTGTAGTTATTTTCTGTACCATGTATTTGACGACTCAGAATGGGTTGGATGGAATGGACCTATTTTGGGGTTGTCATAGGTGGTATCAGAGCTTGGGGATATGATCTCTGGCGGAGATCGGGGAATACAACTAGGAGGGGAGAGATGAGTAAATCCTTCGCTAGTGTGTCCTACCTAAGCTTAGTTGTTGGTCAGTCATAATATCGGGATATTATGTTATATGTTAATTTGTTAAATTAACACTTGTTTTGAAGCTGTATTCTAGAATGTTATTTGAAATACAGGAGATGAGCAATGGAGAAATTATGATGACAGAGAAGATGGAATTTGAAATGAAAGGAAGGTATTCTCAACTCTTTGAAATACCATGTACGTAAATTTCGAGGACGAAATTTCATAAGGAGGGGAGATTGTAAGACCCCGAATTTTATGAAATAAAAGTATTCAATTTTTCTTATAATTACAATTCAGTAAATGGTTAAAATTGATAAAAAGTTAAAGTTATGGGTGAAATGTGAAAATTTTTCAAAATACACAAGTGGTTATAAAATAATCATTGTTGTCGGGGAATATTCGTTTGGTCGTGGAATATTTTTTCTGTCGGGAAATATTCGTACGACGGCGCAGCCATTTGTGGGCCCCATAACAGAATAACTGTCGGATGAAGAAAACGACAAATTTGAGTTTTTACAAATAACGGCGTAGTTGTTACCGTTAACACTGTTGGAATACCCGGTGGTTAAAATACAGTAATACGCGTTATTGCACAGTAGCACACGGTATTGCATAGTATTTTTGAAATTATTGATTCTTACGTAAGAAGGCACTACTCAATAATTGTTACAGTAATTACTGTTCAGTATTTTATTTTATTGATTCAATAATTGCTGCGTTGATATTTTATATTATTGTTGTTTCAATAATTGTTGTTGCACAGTATTTTCTATTATCAGATCAATAATTCATATTATTTGAATAATATTATTAGATAACATTATTGGCAATGACTAGAAAGTTCTGTCTAAGGAGAGGTTTGGTCACCTAATTGCGCGCCAGTAAGGAGAAATTCTTATTGGAAAGCCCCCTCTTTCTTGGGAACGGCCTGGTTGTCTTAAATGTGATTCTGTAATATTATTTGTGAATAATTAATTATTGATTCATATGATAAGGAAATATTTATTTTATGTGGATATAAACAAGGGATATATTTTTGTGGTTAAAAATGAAGGAGTTAATGTTGAGGTTTTTATCAGTATTTTTGTCGGAATGAAGGTATTAAAAATTAGGGTTTTTGAGATATTTTGCGGGGGTTATAATTTTTAATCCGACCGTTGGATCGTGGTAATTTTTGGATATGTTATACATATATAAGTTGAGTATATGTCCACAAATTTTGAACCGTTAAAAATGAACGTATGATTTATTATGAATTTTACGAGATGACTGGTTCAGAAATTGTTGAATTTTCGGAGTTTATCATTTTGGTGGAAAATTCTAGAATTGGTGGGCCCCACTTGTGGTTGGTGAAGAAATATGCTGAATTATATTTCAAATGTGGTGGGTGGAAATAGTAGCAGGTAAAGCCATCAGGTTGCAGGTCAAACCTACCAAAATTTTCCTATAAATAGAGGGCTAAGTTAGAATTGAAAATCACACCAGAAACATAAGCTTTCTCTCTTTCTCTCTCTATATTATGAAGTATATTTTGTGAGTTTTTAGATACTTGGTGAGTTACTATTCATCAGTGCAAGTTTCCTTCAGCATCATATCCGATATCCAGTCAGAAGTACTGCTCTTTTGAGGTAAGGGATAGTAAGGGATAGTAAGGGATAGTAAGGGATTTTAAGGGTTGTTATGATTTTCAGTTTCGTAATTTTTCTGAACTTCAAAAATTCTGGAAAAATTTGAAATGATATTTTGATGAGTTTTATTGATTGTGTCCAAAAATGGTGATTTTTGGATGTATAGATTGAGAGTTATGAATTTTATGAGAAAAAACTATTTTAAAAGTAACCGCTTATAATTCCTTGTGGTTAACTCCAAAATTGATGAAATTTTTATTAGGAGTACATGTATATGATAGAAGTATACTCTGTAAATTTCAGAATTTTTAGACAAAAGTACAATTTTTGATAAATGTCTAAATATTCGGCTATTTTGGCCATATGAAAAATAGTAAATGACTTTTAAAAATTCTGAGAAAAATATATGTTCACTATGGGACTATATCATGCTAAATTCCAGAAAAGAAATATTTTTGGAACGGATTTGGTATTTTTCATGAAAATAGTCTAGTTATGAGAAAATGAATTAAATATGTTATGTGAAGTAAGAAAATTGGAAAATAGGATTTTATGGCTTGAGAATCCTATATGAGTATATGCAGATTTTTGATGAGGGTTTTGGTTATTGATGATGAAATTGTAAGAGTTGGCATTTTATGATGATTAAATGCATTAATTAGTAAAGTGTAAACAATTAAAATAAATTATTTATAAATTTAAGTAATGTTATTCTTTCAATATCATTATACCGAAATATTGGTATGAATTTTATTGTAGAATTTCTATCTTTTGTGTCGGGGTTACTATTCATGAGTTACGAATATTACTCTTAAGATTAAAACTATATGTTGATCATATTATTTTATCATCATATATAACATTTTTATAACCCTGATGTTGAAATTCTCTTTCACTGGAGTGTAAAGATGGATAGATTATTGGTATGATCATGACTAGGGTTCTCTTTGGCCTGTAGTGCAAAGTTGAATTGTGACTGGTATGATCATGACCATTGAATTTATAATTGAATATCTTAAGCTTAAGTGCAAAGGTGAATTGATCAACATAGTTATAATTATTGTTTATATAAATTCTGAAATGATTATATATTTCTTCGAGATATGAATATATTTGGTCTGTAGTGCAAATATGAATTGTTGATGAATATCTTTGGCCTGTAGTGTAAAGATGAACTGTTGTTGAATATCTTTGGCATGTAGTGCAAAGATGGCATGTTGATGAATATCTTTGGCCTGTAGTGCAAAGATGAACTGTTGTTGAATATCTTTCGCCCGTAGTGCAAAGATGGTTTGTTGATGAATATCTTTGGCCCGTAGTGCAAAGATGGATTTGTTAGTATGATTATAAACAGGAACTGTGATTTGGTATAACCATGATCTTTGATGTTTCAGGTAAAGACAGGTGATGAAAATATTCTTCGTCCTGGGTGCGAAGAAAAATTTATAGTCACAATTATGATTATGAGTTATTCATATGATTGTGGAAAGGAACTGTTGAGTGATGTTACATGGATAAAATATTATTGGTGGATTTTTAACATGGAGAAGATAATAGACTTTATAGTCTATTTGACTCTTCTAATGGATTGCATGTTCCGCTGCAACTATGGTTGAAATTTTTTATCATTTACCATATATTCTAAATCTCTGATTTATTATTGATGAAGACTATTGATAATTTATTTATCTTTAGTCATGATATTCTTTACTGGGCTAGTTGTGCTCACCCTTCTGTTCACAATTCCTTTCAGGTAATAAGAGTGTAGCTGGGTCGAGCGGGGGTAACAAGGGAATAGAACGGTGGTCATCATTTAGTAGTTATATTTGGTGAAGAAAATCGGGTGAGGCGAACCCAACGTTGGAAGGGTGTTTTATTACTATCATACAAGATGTCTAATGACATACAACCTCGTGTCATCATAAGACAGGGTTGTGCTCATCCACTTGCTGAGTATATCTATGGGCACTACCTATATAATCTTGGTGTTTGTTTGAAGTATAATTCTCAATTAGAGACAGTGGAGATAATGATAAGTCAAGAGAAGACTCACCATTGGGAAGAATATGATAGTAATCTTCTCGTTTTTCTTTGGGGTCTATTGGGTCAACCAAGGATAATTCTGTGGCCATATGATATCTATCATAACCTAGACGCGTGGTCTCCCATGTACGAAGGTTTCCTTGAGCACTTCCCAAAGATTCTAGTTTCTAAAACAGTTTTTGACTGTACCTTTATGTAAGGTACCTTTGTGAGGTGCTGATACATGATGGTGTCCAATGTCACATTTGATATATATTTGTATCCAAACTCACAGCATATGTGTTGTTGTATTTTGCACGACAATTGTTGTAATAAAGTTGTAGTTATTTTCTGTACCATGTATTTGACGACTCAGAATGGGTTGGATGGAATGGACCTATTTTGGGGTTGTCATAGGTGGTATCAGAGCTTGGGGATATGATCTCTGGCGGAGATCGGGGAATACAACTAGGAGGGGAGAGATGAGTAAATCCTTCGCTAGTGTGTCCTACCTAAGCTTAGTTGTTGGTCAGTCATAATATCGGGATATTATGTTATATGTTAATTTGTTAAATTAACACTTGTTTTGAAGCTGTATTCTAGAATGTTATTTGAAATACAGGAGATGAGCAATGGAGAAATTATGATGACAGAGAAGATGGAATTTGAAATGAAAGGAAGGTATTCTCAACTCTTTGAAATACCATGTACGTAAATTTCGAGGACGAAATTTCATAAGGAGGGGAGATTGTAAGACCCCGAATTTTATGAAATAAAAGTATTCAATTTTTCTTATAATTACAATTCAGTAAATGGTTAAAATTGATAAAAGTTAAAGTTATGGGTGAAATGTGAAAATTTTTCAAAATACACAAGTGGTTATAAAATAATCATTGTTGTCGGGGAATATTCGTTTGGTCGTGGAATATTTTTTCTGTCGGGAAATATTCGTACGACGGCGCAGCCATTTGTGGGCCCCATAACAGAATAACTGTCGGATGAAGAAAACGACAAATTTGAGTTTTTACAAATAACGGCGTAGTTGTTACCGTTAACACTGTTGGAATACCCGGTGGTTAAAATACAGTAATACGCGTTATTGCACAGTAGCACACGGTATTGCATAGTATTTTTGAAATTATTGATTCTTACGTAAGAAGGCACTACTCAATAATTGTTACAGTAATTACTGTTCAATATTTTATTTTATTGATTCAATAATTGCTGCGTTGATATTTTATATTATTGTTGTTTCAATAATTGTTGTTGCACAGTATTTTCTATTATCAGATCAATAATTCATATTATTTGAATAATATTATTAGATAACATTATTGGCAATGACTAGAAAGTTCTGTCTAAGAAGAGGTTTGGTCACCTAATTGCGCGCCAGTAAGGAGAAATTCTTATTGGAAAGCCCCCTCTTTCCTGGGAACGGCCTGGTTGTCTTAAATGTGATTCTGTAATATTATTTGTGAATAATTAATTATTGATTCATATGATAAGGAAATATTTATTTTATGTGGATATAAACAAGGGATATATTTTTGTGGTTAAAAATGAAGGAGTTAATGTTGAGGTTTTTATCAGTATTTTTGTCGGAATGGAGGTATTAAAAATTAGGGTTTTTGAGATATTTTGCGGGGGTTATAATTTTTAATCCGACCGTTGGATCGTGGTAATTTTTGGATATGTTATACATATATAAGTTGAGTATATGTCCACAAATTTTGAACCGTTAAAAATGAACGTATGATTTATTATGAATTTTACGAGATGACTGGTTCAGAAATTGTTGAATTTTCGGAGTTTATCATTTTGGTGGAAAATTCTAGAATTGGTGGGCCCCACTTGTGGTTGGTGAAGAAATGTGCTGAATTATATTTCAAATGTGGTGGGTGGAAATAGTAGCAGGTAAAGCCATCAGGTTGCAGGTCAAACCTACCAAAATTTTCCTATAAATAGAGGGCTAAGTTAGAATTGAAAATCACACCAGAAACATAAGCTTTCTCTCTTTCTCTCTCTATATTATGAAGTATATTTTATGAGTTTTTAGATACTTGGTAAGTTACTATTCATCAGTGCAAGTTTCCTTCAGCATCATATCCGATATCCAGTCAGAAGTACTGCTCTTTTGAGGTAAGGGATAGTAAGGGATAGTAAGGGATAGTAAGGGATTTTAAGGGTTGTTATGATTTTCAGTTTCGTAATTTTTCTGAACTTCAAAAATTCTGGAAAAATTTAAAATGATATTTTGATGAGTTTTATTGATTGTGTCCAAAAATGGTGATTTTTGGATGTATAGATTGAGAGTTATGAATTTTATGAGAAAAGACTATTTTAAAAGTAACCGCTTATAATTCCTTGTGGTTAACTCCAAAATTGATGAAATTTTTATTAGGAGTACATGTATATGATAGAAGTATACTCTGTAAATTTCAGAATTTTTAGACAAAAGTACAATTTTTGATAAATGTCTAAATATTCGGCTATTTTGGCCATATGAAAAATAGTAAATGACTTTTAAAAATTTTGAGAAAAATATATGTTCACTATGGGACTATATCATGCTAAATTCCAGAAAAGAAATATTTTTGGAACGGATTTGGTATTTTTCATGAAAATAGTCTAGTTATGAGAAAATGAATTAAATATGTTATGTGAAGTAAGAAAATTGGAAAATAGGATTTTATGGCTTGAGAATCCTATATGAGATATATGCATATTTTTGATGAGGGTTTTGGTTATTGATGATGAAATTGTAAGAGTTGGCATTTTATGATGATTAAATGCATTAATTAGTAAAGTGTAAACAATTAAAATAAATTATTTATAAATTTAAGTAATGTTATTCTTTCAATATCATTATACCGAAATATTGGTATGAATTTTATTGTAGAATTTCTATCTTTTGTGTCGGGGTTACTATTCATGAGTTACGAATATTACTCTTAAGATTAAAACTATATGTTGATCATATTATTTTATCATCATATATAACATTTTTATAACCCTGATGTTGAAATTCTCTTTCACTGGAGTGTAAAGATGGATAGATTATTGGTATGATCATGACTAGGGTTCTCTTTGGCCTGTAGTGCAAAGTTGAATTGTGACTGGTATGATCATGACCATTGAATTTATAATTGAATATCTTAAGCTTAAGTGCAAAGGTGAATTGATCAACATAGTTATAATTATTGTTTATATAAATTCTGAAATGATTATATATTTCTTCGAGATATGAATATATTTGGTCTGTAGTGCAAATATGAATTGTTGATGAATATCTTTGGCCTGTAGTGCAAAGATGAACTGTTGTTGAATATCTTTGGCATGTAGTGCAAAGATGGCATGTTGATGAATATCTTTGGCCTGTAGTGCAAAGATGAACTGTTGTTGAATATCTTTCGCCCGTAGTGCAAAGATGGTTTGTTGATGAATATCTTTGGCCCGTAGTACAAAGATGGATTTGTTAGTATGATTATAAACAGGAACTGTGATTTGGTATAACCATGATCTTTGATGTTTCAGGTAAAGACAGGTGATGAAAATATTCTTCGTCCTGGGTGCGAAGAAAAATTTATAGTCACAATTATGATTATGAGTTATTCATATGATTGTGGAAAGGAACTGTTGAGTGATGTTACATGGATAAAATATTATTGGTGGATTTTTAACATGGAGAAGATAATAGACTTTATAGTCTATTTGACTCTTCTAATGGATTGCATGTTCCGCTGCAACTATGGTTGAAATTTTTTATCATCTACCATATATTCTAAATCTCTGATTTATTATTGATGAAGACTATTGATAATTTATTTATCTTTAGTCATGATATTCTTTACTGGGCTAGTTGTGCTCACCCTTCTGTTCACAATTCCTTTCAGGTAATAAGAGTGTAGCTGGGTCGAGCGGGGGTAACAAGGGAATAGAACGGTGGTCATCATTTAGTAGTTATATTTGGTGAAGAAAATCGGGTGAGGCGAACCCAATGTTGGAAGGGTGTTTTATTACTATCATACAAGATGTCTAATGACATACAACCTCGTGTCATCATAAGACAGAGTTGTGCTCATCCACTTGCTGAGTATATCTATGGGCACTACCTATATAATCTTGGTGTTTGTTTGAAGTATAATTCTCAATTAGAGACAGTGGAGATAATGATAAGTCAAGAGAAGACTCACCATTGGGAAGAATATGATAGTAATCTTCTCGTTTTTCTTTGGGGTCTATTGGGTCAACCAAGGATAATTCTGTGGCCATATGATATCTATCATAACCTAGACGCGTGGTCTCCCATGTACGAAGGTTTTCTTGAGCACTTCCCAAAGATTCTAGTTTCTAAAACAGTTTTTGACTGTACCTTTATGTAAGGTACCTTTGTGAGGTGCTGATACATGATGGTGTCCAATGTCACATTTGATATATATTTGTATCCAAACTCACAGTATATGTGTTGTTGTATTTTGCACGACAATTGTTGTAATAAAGTTGTAGTTGTTTTCTGTACCATGTATTTGACGACTCAGAATGGGTTGGATGGAATGGACCTATTTTGGGGTTGTCATAGTGATTCTGTAATATTATTTGTGTATAATTAATTATTGATTTATATGATGAGGAAAATATTGATTTTATGCGGATATAGATGGAGAAAAAATTTAATGTGACAATTGTTGAAAATTAATATTTTATCTTTTTCTGATAAAATAATTCATTTAAATATATTATTTTAATAATATATTGATGATGGTATTTTTACAATGAATGTGGGATATATGAGTATATGAGGAGGAAGAGTATTTTTGTGGCATTAAATGATTAACACATGTTTTGTGTGTTGGTGGACATAATTCTTGACTGAAAATTTATTATTGACGGTAAAATCGTCCGTTTGTGAATTTCGGCCAATTTCTGTTTGGAATTTGGAAAAACTTTCTTCTGCAAAGTTGTAGAGAATTGAATTTCCTATAAAAACTCGCGAGATTCGAATTTTCTGATCAAAGGGCTATTTATTATGAATTATTGAAGTTCCGAAGTTCTGAAATAATTGATTTTTGGAAGTTTTAATTATTTATTTTAACAAAAACGGTTTTTGTGATTTTGGTGGGTTGGTGGCTGATTTGTTGACCAAAAAAGTGTGCTAAGGAAAATTTATATAAATATATTAATATTATATTAAATTTTCTGCTTTGGTGTTCTAAGCAATTTCCTATAAATAGGGTGCTTAGGTTAGAATTGAAAATCACACCAGAAACTGAAGTTTTCTCTCTATTTCTCTCTCTATATTATCGAGTGTATTCTTGTGAGTATTTTGATATCTTGAGTGTTGCTATACGGTGCAAGTTCGTTCAGCGTTATTCCAGTCAGGAGTACTGCTCTTTTGAGGTAAGGGATGGTAAGGGATAGTAAGGGATAATAAGGGATGTATTTTTTTTAAAATGATATTAGTTCTTTCAATATCATTATACCGAAATATTGGTAAGATTTTTCTTGTGAAATTCTTATCTTTTCATGTCGGGGTTACTATTCACGAGTTACTATTCACGAGTTACTATTCATGAGTTACTATTCACGAGTTATTTTTCATGAGTTAGTATTTACGAGTTACTATTTACGAGTTACTATTCATGAGTTACTATTCACGAGTTACTATTCATGGGTTACTATTCACGAGTTACTATTTATAACAAAATTTGTTTCTTTTTCTAACCAAATTATAGTTGATTTATGAATATTATTCTTGAGATTAAAACTATATGTTGATCATATTAATTTTTATTATCATATATAATATTTTTATAACCCTAATGATGATATTTCTCTTTGACTTGAGTGTAAAGATGGGTAGATTTTTGGTACGATCATGACTATGGGTTCTCTTTGGCCAGTAGTGCAAAGTTGAATTGTTGACTGGTATGATCATGACCATTGAATTTATAATTGAATATCTTTAGCTTAAGTGCAAAGGTGAAATGATCAACGTGGTTATAATTATTGGTTATATAAATTCTGAAGTGATTATATATTTCTTTGAGATAATAACATATTTGCCTTGTAGTGTAAATATGAGCTGTTGAGGAATATCTTTGGCCTGTAGTGCAAAGATGAGTTGTTGATGAATATCTTTGGCCCGTAGTGCAAAGATGACTTGTTGTTGAATATCTTTGGCATATAGTGTAAAGATGAGTTGTTGATGAATATCTTTGGCCCGTAGTGCAAAGATGAAATTATTAATATGATTATGAACAGGAACTGTGATTTGGTATAACCATGATATTTGATTTTTCAGGTAAAGACAAGTGATGAAAATTATCTTTGTTCTGGATGAGAAGAGGAATTTAGAACTACAAATATGATTATGAGTTATACATGTGATTGTGGACAAGAATTGTTGATTGATATTACAGGGATAAAACATTGTTGGTGGACTTTTAACATGGAGAAGATAATAGACTTTGTAGTCTATTTGACTCCTCTAATGGATTGTTCGTTCCGCTGCAACTATGGTTGAAAAATTTTATCATCTACCATATGTTCTAAATCTCCGATTTAATTCTGTTGAAGGCTATTGATAATTTAATTATCTTTAGTCATGATATTCTTTACTGAGCTAGTTGTGCTCACCCTTCTATTTCACAATTCCTTTCAGGTAATAAGAGTGTAGCTGGGTCGAGCGGGGGTAACAGGAGAATAGAACGGTGGTCATCATTTAGTAGTTATATTTGGTGAATCATCTGGGGTGAGGCGAACCCAACGTTGGAAGGGTGTTTTGCCACTATCATACCAGATGTCTAATAACATGCAATCTCGTGTCATCATAAGACAGGGATGTGCTCATCCACTTGCTGAGTATATTTACGAGCACTACCTATATAATCTTGGTATTTGTTTGAAGTATAATTCTCAATTAGAGACAGTGGAGATAATGATAAGTCAAGAGAAGACTCGCCATTGGGAAGAATATGATAGTAATCTTCTTATTTTTCTTTGGGGTCTATTGGGTCAACCAAGGATAATTCTGTGGCCATATGATATCTATCATAACCTAGACGCGTGGCCTCCCATGTACGAGGGTTTTCTTGAGTACTTCCCAAAGATTCTAATTTCTAAAACAGTTTTTGACTATACCTTTATGTAAGGTGTCATTGTGAGGTGATGTCCACGGTTGGAACATGAGTCACATTTGATATATATTTGTATCCAAACTCACAGCATATGTGTTGTTGTATTTTGCACGACAATTGTTGTAATAAAGTTGTAGTTATTTTCTGTACCATGTATTTGGCGACTCAAAATAGGTTGGATGGAATGGACCTGTTTTGGGGGCGTTACATTTGGTATCAGAGCTTAGGGATATGATCTCTGGCGGAGATCGGGGAATAGGACTAGGAGGGGAGAGACGAGTAAATCCTTCGCTAGTGTGTCCTACCTAAGCTTATTTGTTGGTCAGTCATAATATCGGGATATTATGTGATATGTTAATTTGTTCAATTAACCTTTGTTTTGAAGCTGTATTCTAGAATGATATCTGAAATACAGGAGATGAGCAATGAAGAAATTATGATGACAGGAAAGAAGGAATCTGAAATGAAAGTAAGGTATTCTCAACTCTTTGAAATACCAGGTACGTAAATTTCGAGGACGAAATTTCATAAGGAGGGGAGATTGTAAGACCCCAAATTTTATGAAATAAAAGTATTCAATTTTTCTTATAATTACTATTTAGTAAATGGTTAAATTGATAAATGTTAAAGTTAAGAGTGATATATGAATTTTTTTTTTCGAAATACACAAGTGGTTATAAAATATTCATTGTTGTCGGGGAATATTCGCTTGGTCGTGGAATATTCTTACAACCGGAGAATATTCATACGACGGCGCAGTCTTTTGTGGGCCCCATAACGGAAAGCGATTGGATGAAGAAAACGACAAGAGTAAGTTGTTTATAAATAACGGCGTAGTTGTTACTGTTAATACTGTTGGAATACCCGGTGGTTAAAACACAATAATACGCGTTGTTGCACAGTAGCACACGGTATTGCACCAATTATTGATTTTTACGTAAGAAGGCATTACTCAATAATTGTTACAGTAATTACTGTTCAGTATTTTATTTTATTGATTCAATAATTGCTGCGTTGATATTTTATATTACTGTTATTTTAATAATTGTCACTACACAATATATTCAATTATCGGAGCAATAATTCATATTATCTGAATAATATTATTAGATAACATTATTGGCAATGTCTAGAAAGTTCTGTCTAAGGAGATGTTTGGTCATCTAATTGCGCGTCAGTAAGGAAGAGATCCTTATTGGAAAGCCCCCTCTTTCCTGGGAACGGCCTGGTTGCCAGTACTGTGATTCTGTAATATTATTTGTGTATAATTAATTATTGATTTATATGATGAGGAAAATATTGATTTTATGCGGATATAGATGGAGAAAAAATTTAATGTGACAATTGTTGAAAATTAATATTTTATCTTTTTCTGATAAAATAATTCATTTAAATATATTATTTTAATAATATATTGATGATGGTATTTTTACAATGAATGTGGGATATATGAGTATATGAGGAGGAAGAGTATTTTTGTGGCATTAAATGATTAACACATGTTTTGTGTGTTGGTGGACATAATTCTTGACTGAAAATTTATTATTGACGGTAAAATCGTCCGTTTGTGAATTTCGGCCAATTTCTGTTTGGAATTTGGAAAAACTTTCTTCTGCAAAGTTGTAGAGAATTGAATTTCCTATAAAAACTCGCGAGATTCGAATTTTCTGATCAAAGGGCTATTTATTATGAATTATTGAAGTTCCGAAGTTCTGAAATAATTGATTTTTGGAAGTTTTAATTATTTATTTTAACAAAAACGGTTTTTTGTGATTTTGGTGGGTTGGTGGCTGATTTGTTGACCAAAAAAGTGTGCTAAGGAAAATTTATATAAATATATTAATATTATATTAAATTTTCTGTTTTTGTGTTCTAAGCAATTTCCTATAAATAGGGTGCTTAGGTTAGAATTGAAAATCACACCAGAAACTGAAGTTTTCTCTCTATTTCTCTCTCTATATTATCGAGTGTATTCTTGTGAGTATTTTGATATCTTGAGTGTTGCTATACGGTGCAAGTTCGTTCAGCGTTATTCCAGTCAGGAGTACTGCTCTTTTGAGGTAAGGGATGGTAAGGGATAGTAAGGGATAATAAGGGATGTATTTTTTTTAAAATGATATTAGTTCTTTCAATATCATTATACCGAAATATTGGTAAGATTTTTCTTGTGAAATTCTTATCTTTTCATGTCGGGGTTACTATTCACGAGTTACTATTCACGAGTTACTATTCATGAGTTACTATTCACGAGTTATTATTCATGAGTTAGTATTTACGAGTTACTATTTACGAGTTACTATTCATGAGTTACTATTCACGAGTTACTATTCATGGGTTACTATTCACGAGTTACTATTTATAACAAAATTTGTTTCTTTTTCTAACCAAATTATAGTTGATTTATGAATATTATTCTTGAGATTAAAACTATATGTTGATCATATTAATTTTTATTATCATATATAATATTTTTATAACCCTAATGATGATATTTCTCTTTGACTTGAGTGTAAAGATGGGTAGATTTTTGGTACGATCATGACTATGGGTTCTCTTTGGCCAGTAGTTCAAAGTTGAATTGTTGACTGGTATGATCATGACCATTGAATTTATAATTGAATATCTTTAGCTTAAGTGCAAAGGTGAAATGATCAACGTGGTTATAATTATTGGTTATATAAATTCTGAAGTGATTATATATTTCTTTGAGATAATAACATATTTGCCTTGTAGTGTAAATATGAGCTGTTGAGGAATATCTTTGGCCTGTAGTGCAAAGATGAGTTGTTGATGAATATCTTTGGCCCGTAGTGCAAAGATGACTTGTTGTTGAATATCTTTGGCATATAGTGTAAAGATGAGTTGTTGATGAATATCTTTGGCCCGTAGTGCAAAGATGAAATTATTAATATGATTATGAACAGGAACTGTGATTTGGTATAACCATGATCTTTGATTTTTCAGGTAAAGACAAGTGATGAAAATTATCTTTGTTCTGGATGAGAAGAGGAATTTAGAACTACAAATATGATTATGAGTTATACATGTGATTGTGGACAAGAATTGTTGATTGATGTTACAGGGATAAAACATTGTTGGTGGACTTTTAACATGGAGAAGATAATAGACTTTGTAATCTATTTGACTCTTCTAATGGATTGCTCGTTCCGCTGCAACTATGGTTGAAAATTTTTATCATCTACCATATGTTCTAAATCTCCGATTTAATTCTGTTGAAGGCTATTGATAATTTAATTATCTTTAGTCATGATATTCTTTACTGAGCTAGTTGTGCTCACCCTTCTATTTTACAATTCCTTTCAGGTAATAAGAGTGTAGCTGGGTCGAGCGGGGGTAACAGGAGAATAGAACGGTGGTCATCATTTAGTAGTTATATTTGGTGAATCATCTAGGGTGAGGCGAACCCAACGTTGGAAGGGTGTTTTGCCACTATCATACCAGATGTCTAATAACATACAATCTCGTGTCATCATAAGACAGGGATGTGCTCATCCACTTGCTGAGTATATTTACGAGCACTACCTATATAATCTTGGTATTTGTTTGAAGTATAATTCTCAATTAGAGACAGTGGAGATAATGATAAGTCAAGAGAAGACTCACCATTGGGAAGAATATGATAGTAATCTTCTTATTTTTCTTTGGGGTCTATTGGGTCAACCAAGGATAATTCTGTGGCCATATGATATCTATCATAACCTAGACGCGTGGCCTCCCATGTACGAGGGTTTCCTTGTGTACTTCCCAAAGATTCTAATTTCTAAAACAGTTTTTGACTATACCTTTATGTAAGGTGTCATTGTGAGGTGATGTCCACGGTTGGAACATGAGTCACATTTGATATATATTTGTATCCAAACTCACAGCATATGTGTTGTTGTATTTTACACGACAATTGTTGTAATAAAGTTGTAGTTATTTTCTGTACCATGTATTTGGCGACTCAAAATAGGTTGGATGGAATGGACCTGTTTTGGGGACGTTACATTTGGTATCAGAGCTTAGGGATATGATCTCTGGCGGAGATCGGGGAATAGGACTAGGAGGGGAGAGACGAGTAAATCCTTCGCTAGTGTGTCCTACCTAAGCTTATTTGTTGGTCAGTCATAATATCGGGATATTATGTGATATGTTAATTTGTTCAATTAACCTTTGTTTTGAAGCTGTATTCTAGAATGATATCTGAAATACAGGAGATGAGCAATGAAGAAATTATGATGACAGGAAAGAAGGAATCTGAAATGAAAGCAAGGTATTCTCAACTCTTTGAAATACCAGGTACGTAAATTTCGAGGACGAAATTTCATAAGGAGGGGAGATTGTAAGACCCCAAATTTTATGAAATAAAAGTATTCAATTTTTCTTATAATTACTATTTAGTAAATGGTTAAATTGATAAATGTTAAAGTTAAGGATGATATATGAATTTTTTTTTTCGAAATACACAAGTGGTTATAAAATATTCATTGTTGTCGGGGAATTTTCGCTTGGTCGTGGAATATTCTTACTGCCGGAGAATATTCATACGACGGCGCAGTCTTTTGTGGGCCCCATAACGGAAAGCGATTGGATGAAGAAAACGACAAAAGTAAGTTGTTTATAAATAACGGCGTAGTTGTTACTGTTAATACTGTTGGAATACCCGGTGGTTAAAACACAGTAATACGCGTTGTTGCACAGTAGCACACGGTATTGCACCAATTATTGATTTTTACGTAAGAAGGCATTACTCAATAATTGTTACAGTAATTACTGTTCATTATTTTATTTTATTGATTCAATAATTGCTGCGTTGATATTTTATATTACTGTTATTTTAATAATTGTCACTACACAATATTTTCTATTATCGGAGCAATAATTCATATTATCTGAATAATATTATTAGATAACATTATTGGCAATGTCTAGAAAGTTCTGTCTAAGGAGAGGTTTGGTCATCTAATTGCGCGTCAGTAAGGAAGAGATCCTTATTGGAAAGCCCCCTCTTTCCTGGGAACGGCCTGGTTGCCAGTACTGTGATTCTGTAATATTATTTGTGCATAATTAATTATTGATTTATATGATGAGGAAAATATTAATTTTATGCGGATATAGATGGAGAAAAAATTTAATGTGACAATTGTTGAAAATTAATATTTTATCTTTTTCTGATAAAATAATTCATTTAAATATATTATTTTAATAATATATTGATGATGGTATTTTTACAATGAATGTGGGATATATGAGTATATGAGGAGGAAGAGTATTTTTGTGGCATTAAATGATTAACACATGTTTTGTGTGTTGGTGGACATAATTCTTGACTGAAAATTTATTATTGACGGTAAAATCGTCCGTTTGTGAATTTCGGCCAATTTCTGTTTGGAATTTGGAAAAACTTTCTTCTGCAAAGTTGTAGAGAATTGAATTTCCTATAAAAACTCGCGAGATTCGAATTTTCTGATCAAAGGGCTATTTATTATGAATTATTGAAGTTCCGAAGTTCTGAAATAATTGATTTTTGGAAGTTTTAATTATTTATTTTAACAAAAACGGTTTTTGTGATTTTGGTGGGTTGGTGGCTGATTTGTTGACCAAAAAAGTGTGCTAAGGAAAATTTATATAAATATATTAATATTATATTAAATTTTCTGCTTTGGTGTTCTAAGCAATTTCCTATAAATAGGGTGCTTAGGTTAGAATTGAAAATCACACCAGAAACTGAAGTTTTCTCTCTATTTCTCTCTCTATATTATCGAGTGTATTCTTGTGAGTATTTTGATATCTTGAGTGTTGCTATACGGTGCAAGTTCGTTCAGCGTTATTCCAGTCAGGAGTACTGCTCTTTTGAGGTAAGGGATGGTAAGGGATAGTAAGGGATAATAAGGGATGTATTTTTTTTAAAATGATATTAGTTCTTTCAATATCATTATACCGGAATATTGGTAAGATTTTTCTTGTGAAATTCTTATCTTTTCATGTCGGGGTTACTATTCACGAGTTACTATTCACGAGTTACTATTCACGAGTTATTATTCATGAGTTAGTATTTACGAGTTACTATTTACGAGTTACTATTCATGAGTTACTATTCACGAGTTACTATTCATGGGTTACTATTCACGAGTTACTATTTATAACAAAATTTGTTTCTTTTTCTAACCAAATTATAGTTGATTTATGAATATTATTCTTGAGATTAAAACTATATGTTGATCATATTAATTTTTATTATCATATATAATATTTTTATAACCCTAATGATGATATTTCTCTTTGACTTGAGTGTAAAGATGGGTAGATTTTTGGTACGATCATGACTATGGGTTCTCTTTGGCCAGTAGTTCAAAGTTGAATTGTTGACTGGTATGATCATGACCATTGAATTTATAATTGAATATCTTTAGCTTAAGTGCAAAGGTGAAATGATCAACGTGGTTATAATTATTGGTTATATAAATTCTGAAGTGATTATATATTTCTTTGAGATAATAACATATTTGCCTTGTAGTGTAAATATGAGCTGTTGAGGAATATCTTTGGCCTGTAGTGCAAAGATGAGTTGTTGATGAATATCTTTGGCCCGTAGTGCAAAGATGACTTGTTGTTGAATATCTTTGGCATATAGTGTAAAGATGAGTTGTTGATGAATATCTTTGGCCCGTAGTGCAAAGATGAAATTATTAATATGATTATGAACAGGAACTGTGATTTGGTATAACCATGATCTTTGATTTTTCAGGTAAAGACAAGTGATGAAAATTATCTTTGTTCTGGATGAGAAGAGGAATTTAGAACTACAAATATGATTATGAGTTATACATGTGATTGTGGACAAGAATTGTTGATTGATGTTACAGGGATAAAACATTGTTGGTGGACTTTTAACATGGAGAAGATAATAGACTTTGTAATCTATTTGACTCTTCTAATGGATTGCTCGTTCCGCTGCAACTATGGTTGAAAATTTTTATCATCTACCATATGTTCTAAATCTCCGATTTAATTCTGTTGAAGGCTATTGATAATTTAATTATCTTTAGTCATGATATTCTTTACTGAGCTAGTTGTGCTCACCCTTCTATTTTACAATTCCTTTCAGGTAATAAGAGTGTAGCTGGGTCGAGCGGGGGTAACAGGAGAATAGAACGGTGGTCATCATTTAGTAGTTATATTTGGTGAATCATCTAGGGTGAGGCGAACCCAACGTTGGAAGGGTGTTTTGCCACTATCATACCAGATGTCTAATAACATACAATCTCGTGTCATCATAAGACAGGGATGTGCTCATCCACTTGCTGAGTATATTTACGAGCACTACCTATATAATCTTGGTATTTGTTTGAAGTATAATTCTCAATTAGAGACAGTGGAGATAATGATAAGTCAAGAGAAGACTCACCATTGGGAAGAATATGATAGTAATCTTCTTATTTTTCTTTGGGGTCTATTGGGTCAACCAAGGATAATTCTGTGGCCATATGATATCTATCATAACCTAGACGCGTGGCCTCCCATGTACGAGGGTTTCCTTGAGTACTTCCCAAATATTCTAATTTCTAAAACAGTTTTTGACTATACCTTTATGTAAGGTGTCATTGTGAGGTGATGTCCACGGTTGGAACATGAGTCACATTTGTATATTTGTATCCAAACTCACAGCATATGTGTTGTTGTATTTTACACGACAATTGTTGTTAAAGTTGTAGTTATTTTCTGTACCATGTAGTTGGCGACTCAAAATAGGTTGGATGGAATGGACCTGTTTTGGGGGCGTTACATTTGGTATCAGAGCTTAGGGATATGATCTCTGGCGGAGATCGGGGAATAGGACTAGGAGGGGAGAGACGAGTAAATCCTTCGCTAGTGTGTCCTACCTAAGCTTATTTGTTGGTCAGTCATAATATCGGGATATTATGTGATATGTTAATTTGTTCAATTAACCTTTGTTTTGAAGCTGTATTCTAGAATGATATCTGAAATACAGGAGATGAGCAATGAAGAAATTATGATGACAGGAAAGAAGGAATCTGAAATGAAAGCAAGGTATTCTCAACTCTTTGAAATACCAGGTACGTAAATTTCGAGGACGAAATTTCATAAGGAGGGGAGATTGTAAGACCCCGTATTCAATTTTTCTTATAATTACAAGTTAAGGGTGATAAGTTGTTTTATATAATATACGGCGGAGAATATTCATACGACGGCGCAGTCTTTTGTGGGCCCCATAACGGAAACGATTGGATGAAGAAAACGACAAGAGTAAATAAATAACGGCGTAGTTGTTACTGTTAATACTGTTGGAATACCCGGTGGTTAAAACACAGTAATACGCGTTGTTGCACAGTAGCACACGGTATTGCACCAATTATTGATTTTTACGTAAGAAGGCATTACTCAATAATTGTTACAGTAATTACTGTTCAGTATTTTATTTTATTGATTCAATAATTGCTGCGTTGATATTTTATATTACTGTTATTTTAATAATTGTCACTACACAATATTTTCTATTATCGGAGCAATAATTCATATTATCTGAATAATATTATTAGATAACATTATTGGCAATGTCTAGAAAGTTCTGTCTAAGGAGAGGTTTGGTCATCTAATTGCGCGTCAGTAAGGAAGAGATCCTTATTGGAAAGCCCCCTCTTTCCTGGGAACGGCCTGGTTGCCAGTACTGTGATTCTGTAATATTATTTGTGCATAATTAATTATTGATTTATATGATGAGGAAAATATTGATTTTATGCGGATATAGATGGAGAAAAAATTTAATGTGACAATTGTTGAAAATTAATATTTTATCTTTTTCTGATAAAATAATTCATTTAAATATATTATTTTAATAATATATTGATGATGGTATTTTTACAATGAATGTGGGATATATGAGTATATGAGGAGGAAGAGTATTTTTGTGGCATTAAATGATTAACACATGTTTTGTGTGTTGGTGGACATAATTCTTGACTGAAAATTTATTATTGACGGTAAAATCGTCCGTTTGTGAATTTCGGCCAATTTCTGTTTGGAATTTGGAAAAACTTTCTTCTGCAAAGTTGTAGAGAATTGAATTTCCTATAAAAACTCGCGAGATTCGAATTTTCTGATCAAAGGGCTATTTATTATGAATTATTGAAGTTCCGAAGTTCTGAAATAATTGATTTTTGGAAGTTTTAATTATTTATTTTAACAAAAACGGTTTTTGTGATTTTGGTGGGTTGGTGGCTGATTTGTTGACCAAAAAAGTGTGCTAAGGAAAATTTATATAAATATATTAATATTATATTAAATTTTCTGCTTTGGTGTTCTAAGCAATTTCCTATAAATAGGGTGCTTAGGTTAGAATTGAAAATCACACCAGAAACTGAAGTTTTCTCTCTATTTCTCTCTCTATATTATCGAGTGTATTCTTGTGAGTATTTTGATATCTTGAGTGTTGCTATACGGTGCAAGTTCGTTCAGCGTTATTCCAGTCAGGAGTACTGCTCTTTTGAGGTAAGGGATGGTAAGGGATAGTAAGGGATAATAAGGGATGTATTTTTTTTAAAATGATATTAGTTCTTTCAATATCATTATACCGGAATATTGGTAAGATTTTTCTTGTGAAATTCTTATCTTTTCATGTCGGGGTTACTATTCACGAGTTACTATTCACGAGTTACTATTCACGAGTTATTATTCATGAGTTAGTATTTACGAGTTACTATTTACGAGTTACTATTCATGAGTTACTATTCACGAGTTACTATTCATGGGTTACTATTCACGAGTTACTATTTATAACAAAATTTGTTTCTTTTTCTAACCAAATTATAGTTGATTTATGAATATTATTCTTGAGATTAAAACTATATGTTGATCATATTAATTTTTATTATCATATATAATATTTTTATAACCCTAATGATGATATTTCTCTTTGACTTGAGTGTAAAGATGGGTAGATTTTTGGTACGATCATGACTATGGGTTCTCTTTGGCCAGTAGTTCAAAGTTGAATTGTTGACTGGTATGATCATGACCATTGAATTTATAATTGAATATCTTTAGCTTAAGTGCAAAGGTGAAATGATCAACGTGGTTATAATTATTGGTTATATAAATTCTGAAGTGATTATATATTTCTTTGAGATAATAACATATTTGCCTTGTAGTGTAAATATGAGCTGTTGAGGAATATCTTTGGCCTGTAGTGCAAAGATGAGTTGTTGATGAATATCTTTGGCCCGTAGTGCAAAGATGACTTGTTGTTGAATATCTTTGGCATATAGTGTAAAGATGAGTTGTTGATGAATATCTTTGGCCCGTAGTGCAAAGATGAAATTATTAATATGATTATGAACAGGAACTGTGATTTGGTATAACCATGATCTTTGATTTTTCAGGTAAAGACAAGTGATGAAAATTATCTTTGTTCTGGATGAGAAGAGGAATTTAGAACTACAAATATGATTATGAGTTATACATGTGATTGTGGACAAGAATTGTTGATTGATGTTACAGGGATAAAACATTGTTGGTGGACTTTTAACATGGAGAAGATAATAGACTTTGTAATCTATTTGACTCTTCTAATGGATTGCTCGTTCCGCTGCAACTATGGTTGAAAATTTTTATCATCTACCATATGTTCTAAATCTCCGATTTAATTCTGTTGAAGGCTATTGATAATTTAATTATCTTTAGTCATGATATTCTTTACTGAGCTAGTTGTGCTCACCCTTCTATTTTACAATTCCTTTCAGGTAATAAGAGTGTAGCTGGGTCGAGCGGGGGTAACAGGAGAATAGAACGGTGGTCATCATTTAGTAGTTATATTTGGTGAATCATCTAGGGTGAGGCGAACCCAACGTTGGAAGGGTGTTTTGCCACTATCATACCAGATGTCTAATAACATACAATCTCGTGTCATCATAAGACAGGGATGTGCTCATCCACTTGCTGAGTATATTTACGAGCACTACCTATATAATCTTGGTATTTGTTTGAAGTATAATTCTCAATTAGAGACAGTGGAGATAATGATAAGTCAAGAGAAGACTCACCATTGGGAAGAATATGATAGTAATCTTCTTATTTTTCTTTGGGGTCTATTGGGTCAACCAAGGATAATTCTGTGGCCATATGATATCTATCATAACCTAGACGCGTGGCCTCCCATGTACGAGGGTTTCCTTGAGTACTTCCCAAAGATTCTAATTTCTAAAACAGTTTTTGACTATACCTTTATGTAAGGTGTCATTGTGAGGTGATGT
Organism: Panax notoginseng; assembly: GCA_016801055.1. Taxonomy (NCBI): domain Eukaryota; kingdom Viridiplantae; phylum Streptophyta; class Magnoliopsida; order Apiales; family Araliaceae; genus Panax; species Panax notoginseng. Next base: position 15,320,226 of record CM029013.1, on the reverse strand, counting down.
CCACGGTTGGAACATGAGTCACATTTGATATATATTTGTATCCAAACTCACAGCATATGTGTTGTTGTATTTTACACGACAATTGTTGTAATAAAGTTGTAGTTATTTTCTGTACCATGTAGTTGGCGACTCAAAATAGGTTGGATGGAATGGACCTGTTTTGGGGGCGTTACATTTGGTATCAGAGCTTAGGGATATGATCTCTGGCGGAGATCGGGGAATAGGACTAGGAGGGGAGAGACGAGTAAATCCTTCGCTAGTGTGTCCTACCTAAGCTTATTTGTTGGTCAGTCATAATATCGGGATATTATGTGATATGTTAATTTGTTCAATTAACCTTTGTTTTGAAGCTGTATTCTAGAATGATATCTGAAATACAGGAGATGAGCAATGAAGAAATTATGATGACAGGAAAGAAGGAATCTGAAATGAAAGCAAGGTATTCTCAACTCTTTGAAATACCAGGTACGTAAATTTCGAGGACGAAATTTCATAAGGAGGGGAGATTGTAAGACCCCAAATTTTATGAAATAAAAGTATTCAATTTTTCTTATAATTACTATTTAGTAAATGGTTAAATTGATAAATGTTAAAGTTAAGGGTGATATATGAATTTTTTTTTTCGAAATACACAAGTGGTTATAAAATATTCATTGTTGTCGGGGAATATTCGCTTGGTCGTGGAATATTCTTACTGCCGGAGAATATTCATACGACGGCGCAGTCTTTTGTGGGCCCCATAACGGAAAGCGATTGGATGAAGAAAACGACAAGAGTAAGTTGTTTATAAATAACGGCGTAGTTGTTACTGTTAATACTGTTGGAATACCCGGTGGTTAAAACACAGTAATACGCGTTGTTGCACAGTAGCACACGGTATTGCACCAATTATTGATTTTTACGTAAGAAGGCATTACTCAATAATTGTTACAGTAATTACTGTTCAGTATTTTATTTTATTGATTCAATAATTGCTGCGTTGATATTTTATATTACTGTTATTTTAATAATTGTCACTACACAATATTTTCTATTATCGGAGCAATAATTCATATTATCTGAATAATATTATTAGATAACATTATTGGCAATGTCTAGAAAGTTCTGTCTAAGGAGAGGTTTGGTCATCTAATTGCGCGTCAGTAAGGAAGAGATCCTTATTGGAAAGCCCCCTCTTTCCTGGGAACGGCCTGGTTGCCAGTACTGTGATTCTGTAATATTATTTGTGCATAATTAATTATTGATTTATATGATGAGGAAAATATTGATTTTATGCGGATATAGATGGAGAAAAAATTTAATGTGACAATTGTTGAAAATTAATATTTTATCTTTTTCTGATAAAATAATTCATTTAAATATATTATTTTAATAATATATTGATGATGGTATTTTTACAATGAATGTGGGATATATGAGTATATGAGGAGGAAGAGTATTTTTGTGGCATTAAATGATTAACACATGTTTTGTGTGTTGGTGGACATAATTCTTGACTGAAAATTTATTATTGACGGTAAAATCGTCCGTTTGTGAATTTCGGCCAATTTCTGTTTGGAATTTGGAAAAACTTTCTTCTGCAAAGTTGTAGAGAATTGAATTTCCTATAAAAACTCGCGAGATTCGAATTTTCTGATCAAAGGGCTATTTATTATGAATTATTGAAGTTCCGAAGTTCTGAAATAATTGATTTTTGGAAGTTTTAATTATTTATTTTAACAAAAACGGTTTTTGTGATTTTGGTGGGTTGGTGGCTGATTTGTTGACCAAAAAAGTGTGCTAAGGAAAATTTATATAAATATATTAATATTATATTAAATTTTCTGCTTTGGTGTTCTAAGCAATTTCCTATAAATAGGGTGCTTAGGTTAGAATTGAAAATCACACCAGAAACTGAAGTTTTCTCTCTATTTCTCTCTCTATATTATCGAGTGTATTCTTGTGAGTATTTTGATATCTTGAGTGTTGCTATACGGTGCAAGTTCGTTCAGCGTTATTCCAGTCAGGAGTACTGCTCTTTTGAGGTAAGGGATGGTAAGGGATAGTAAGGGATAATAAGGGATGTATTTTTTTTAAAATGATATTAGTTCTTTCAATATCATTATACCGAAATATTGGTAAGATTTTTCTTGTGAAATTCTTATCTTTTCATGTCGGGTTACTATTCACGAGTTACTATTCACGAGTTACTATTCATGAGTTACTATTCACGAGTTATTATTCATGAGTTAGTATTTACGAGTTACTATTTACGAGTTACTATTCATGAGTTACTATTCACGAGTTACTATTCATGGGTTACTATTCACGAGTTACTATTTATAACAAAATTTGTTTCTTTTTCTAACCAAATTATAGTTGATTTATGAATATTATTCTTGAGATTAAAACTATATGTTGATCATATTAATTTTTATTATCATATATAATATTTTTATAACCCTAATGATGATATTTCTCTTTGACTTGAGTGTAAAGATGGGTAGATTTTTGGTACGATCATGACTATGGGTTCTCTTTGGCCAGTAGTTCAAAGTTGAATTGTTGACTGGTATGATCATGACCATTGAATTTATAATTGAATATCTTTAGCTTAAGTGCAAAGGTGAAATGATCAACGTGGTTATAATTATTGGTTATATAAATTCTGAAGTGATTATATATTTCTTTGAGATAATAACATATTTTCCTTGTAGTGTAAATATGAGCTGTTGAGGAATATCTTTGGCCTGTAGTGCAAAGATGAGTTGTTGATGAATATCTTTGGCCCGTAGTGCAAAGATGACTTGTTGTTGAATATCTTTGGCATATAGTGTAAAGATGAGTTGTTGATGAATATCTTTGGCCCGTAGTGCAAAGATGAAATTATTAATATGATTATGAACAGGAACTGTGATTTGGTATAACCATGATCTTTGATTTTTCAGGTAAAGACAAGTGATGAAAATTATCTTTGTTCTGGATGAGAAGAGGAATTTAGAACTACAAATATGATTATGAGTTATACATGTGATTGTGGACAAGAATTGTTGATTGATGTTACAGGGATAAAACATTGTTGGTGGACTTTTAACATGGAGAAGATAATAGACTTTGTAATCTATTTGACTCTTCTAATGGATTGCTCGTTCCGCTGCAACTATGGTTGAAAATTTTTATCATCTACCATATGTTCTAAATCTCCGATTTAATTCTGTTGAAGGCTATTGATAATTTAATTATCTTTAGTCATGATATTCTTTACTGAGCTAGTTGTGCTCACCCTTCTATTTTACAATTCCTTTCAGGTAATAAGAGTGTAGCTGGGTCGAGCGGGGGTAACAGGAGAATAGAACGGTGGTCATCATTTAGTAGTTATATTTGGTGAATCATCTAGGGTGAGGCGAACCCAACGTTGGAAGGGTGTTTTGCCACTATCATACCAGATGTCTAATAACATACAATCTCGTGTCATCATAAGACAGGGATGTGCTCATCCACTTGCTGAGTATATTTACGAGCACTACCTATATAATCTTGGTATTTGTTTGAAGTATAATTCTCAATTAGAGACAGTGGAGATAATGATAAGTCAAGAGAAGACTCACCATTGGGAAGAATATGATAGTAATCTTCTTATTTTTCTTTGGGGTCTATTGGGTCAACCAAGGATAATTCTGTGGCCATATGATATCTATCATAACCTAGACGCGTGGCCTCCCATGTACGAGGGTTTCCTTGAGTACTTCCCAAAGATTCTAATTTCTAAAACAGTTTTTGACTATACCTTTATGTAAGGTGTCATTGTGAGGTGATGTCCACGGTTGGAACATGAGTCACATTTGATATATATTTGTATCCAAACTCACAGCATATGTGTTGTTGTATTTTACACGACAATTGTTGTAATAAAGTTGTAGTTATTTTCTGTACCATGTATTTGGCGACTCAAAATAGGTTGGATGGAATGGACCTGTTTTGGGGGCGTTACATTGGCCGTAGTGCAAAGATGAAGTTATTAGTATGATTATGAACAGGAAATGTGATTTGGTGTAACCATGATCTTTGATGTTTCAGGTAAAGATAGGTGATAAAAATTATCTTCGTCCTGGATGAGAAGAGGAATTTAGAACTACAGTTATGATTATGAGTTATTCATATGATTGTGGACCAGAATTGTTGATTGATGTTACAAGGATAAAACATTGTTGGTGGATTTTTAACATGGAGAAGATAATAGATTTTATAGTCTATTTGACTCTTCTAATGGATTGCTCGTTCCGCTGCAACTATGGTTAAAATTTTTATCATTTACCATATGTTCTAAATCTCTGATTTATTATTGATGAAGGCTATTGATAATTTAATTATCTTTAGTCATGATATTCTTTATTGAGCTAGTTGTGCTCACCCTTTTGCTTCACAATTCCTTTCAGGTAATAAGAGTGTAGCTGGGTCGAGCGAGAGTAACAGAGAAATAGAACGATGGTCTCTAGCTGTGGATGTTCTCCCGAAGCAGTATAGAAAAGTTCATTTAGTAGTTTTATTTGGTGAATCCAATAGGGTAAGGTGTACCCAACGTTGGAAGGGTGGTTTGCCACTATCATACAAGATGTCTAACGACATACAACCTCGTGTCATCATAAGACAGGGATGTGCTCATCCACTTGCTGAGTATATATACGAGCACTACCTATATAATCTTGGTGTTTGTTTGAAGTATAATTCTCAGTTAGAGACAGTAGAGATAATGATATGTCAAGAGAAGACTCACCATTGGGAAGAATATGATAGTAATCTTCTCATTTTTCTTTGGGGTCTATTGGGTCAACCAAGGATAATTCTGTGGCCATATGATATCTATCATAACCTAGACGCATGACCTCCCATGTACGAAGGTTTCCTTGTGCACTTCCCAAATATTCTAAATTCTAAAACAGTTTTTGACTATACCTTTATGTAAGGTGTCATTGTGAGGTATATATTTGTATCCAAACTCACAACATATGTGTTGTTGTATTTTGCATGACAATTGTTGTAATATAGTTGCAGTTATTTTCTGTACCATGTATTTGGCAACTCAGAATAGGTTGGATGGAATGGACCTATTTTGGGGTTGTCACAACTGAAGAATTATACTATTAACTAGATATTTTGGTGGGTGCTGGAGGGATTATCTAGTAGCCATCAGCTTTGTGTTTACACTATTTATAAAAAAAAAAGTTGTACAAGTCACAAGTGCATATTCGTATTCAATAGCATATGTTTCTTCTTATTTTCTAAGAAGAAGTCAGTTGTCTAGTCTAAGTGCACTTACCTACAGACCTATCGCATCATTTCCTGTCAATTTCTTGATTAAAATTATTTCTATGTCAATTTCAAGTTATATTCCAAAAGGTTCTCTGCTGTTTATAGAAAATTCAATCTAGTTTAGGTGCCATATATATTTTTGCAAATCTATGTTCTTCTCTGTAAACACTGCCTTTATTAAAACACGAGTGATATGTGAATCATGTAGTCATTTGTGGCGTGGCCTAAATTACTCTCCATGTCAAATAAATTGCAGGTTGGCTTTGTAACAGGAATTTGCTGCACATGTCTGATTCTGTTTATGCTCCAGCAGTTCTAGTGACCCCTCTTGGTTCATTGAGTATAATTGTCAGGTAATAATTCAGAATAGTTTAATGTTATGAACTCTGAAGAAAGGATTTGAATAAACTTGTAAGCTAACCTTTGTGATTATCTAAATACTGCTGTTTTGGCACATTTTATGTTGAAGGAACAACTGCAACGGATGAGTGTTCTGGGATGTTTGTCATGCATTGTAGGGTCAGTTGTGATTGTACTGCAGCAGAGCAGGTTTCTTTGGGAGTTTGGGCAGGGCTTGGTTTGCTGATGGCTTTGGCTGATTTGTCTACCTCTGCTGCATGTGGTATGCTCTGAAGTCTGCTGCACGTGGTTGGCCTGCTGCTGTTGTATGTTGGCCTGCTGATGCTGCTGTTGCTCCTAGTTTTCTTATTGTGGCTGAAAAGTTTTATTGATACAATTGCTCGTTTGGTGCTTCGGCTGCAACTATGTGCCTATGCAGTTGTGTGGGAGTTAATGCAGCTGGGCTTCTCTTGTGTGCAATTATAGCTGAACAAAATGGTGATGACCCTTGGGAGTGAGTCCACTATCTTAGTCTGTCATTTACAGTTAAGACATAATAGACTCTTCACATCTTTAGCAGTAGTAATGCAACATAATATTGCTATCTATCTTCTTCAATAACAATAATTAATTTTTCTATTAGTTGTTTATAGATTATTAGATTTTCTTATCAAGAATTGGTTGTTCGATTACTGAAGTATAAGTATCAAATTTTAGACACTTTCATAGTGAAACATGGTAGCAGCAGTCATGTGTATCAGTATCACAGATTTTATCAGGAGCGGTTTTCTTTACTTCTAACTAGTGATATTTTTTAATTTACCCAAGTTAGAGCCTGCTTTTGCAATGAGGAATTCATATTCTAAAATGTACTTGATTGTGACTGTAGGATCATTTTCAGTAATTTTTTTCTGTCTTGGCTTAAATTGTACTTCAGAAATAGCTTGCTGCCATATTCTAATGTTATCTTCCAACTACTGCAGTGAATTTTTACATTTCATTGATATATTTATATATTCCCCTTGTTTGTGTTGCAGCGAGTTCATGAAAACTGCAAAAAGGCTGACAATTCTAATGGATTCAAGCATCACTATTATTGGAAGGTAAACTAAATCTTTTGTTTAACATTATCTACTGATAATTAAACATTAAGATATAATTTGGAACCTTATGACCCAACTTTTGATTTTCGAATAATAGCATATTTAGAAACCTGGCTTTGGTGTTTTGACCATTAGGCTATAATTTGGTGGTGCAAAATTGTCTGCATGCCTAAAGACTATTTTTTGTTCAAGCAAGCTACTATGAATAAAATTCTGAACTTTGTATCTTTATTTCCCCTTGGATAGGAAATGGATTACAGGTATGCGAAATGATGATCATGGTCTAGATTCTTCGACCCAGACAGGCCCCTTGAGCATATTTGGTTAGTTACAACTATGAGCTATGTAAGCATGGGATCAAATTGGTATATATTTGGTTATATTGAAAAGTGAATTTGAGATGTATATATGGATAGTTTGGTATATATTTTGTGGATGTAGTAATTTAAAATTGTAAACGAATGATATTGTTGGGATGTATTTTGAATAGTTGATACATTTTGGCTTTAAATTTAAATGAGAATTTAGACCTTTTAGCTATATATCATGGCATTAGCATATTGCAGGTGCATTGGTAATGTAGGTGAACCACAACTTTTTTTTTTCTTATTTTTTTTAATCTACAACATTTTAAAAACGTTGTGTAAATGTGTCTAAACGTTGTTTGATATACTAAACAACAACATTTTTATCCAAAAAACGTTGTGGAATCATACATTCTACAACGATTTTAAACATCTGTTAATTTTTAAAAAATAAATCTACAACGTTTTTTCCTAAAAAACGTTGTGTATTGTGCTTAACTACAACGTTTTTAAAACGTTGTATAAGGGTGTCAAATAGACAACACCCTTAACCACGGCGTTTTCCTGACTGAAACCACAACGTTTTTTTCGCATTGTCTATTTACTGTTTTGTAGTAGTGTATATGTAGTTCAAGATAGTAACGTCTGTTGCACGACCGATACTGAGTTATACTATAAAACAAAGTTGTTGTGTTCTTAGCAACAGAAACACATGTGAAACACTTTGCCTATATGAGTTAGAAGTGGAGCCGCTTCTTATAGAGGGTTGTGGTTTACTCTCTTAGAGGTTCATGAAACAAGGTATTGCGCATGGCCATATTAGCGCAAAGCAATTGAGAATACTCACAGTGGTAGAAGGATTTTGTGTGTGTGTGTGACAATTCCGGTCATATTATATAAAAGTAGAGGTTCAATCTACGGACACCTTCAACTTCGATGTGACTTTGAGTTGCTTACATGCACTAAGGGAAGGTTCAATATTCGTCACACCCTCTTTTATGCACACATGCCTTGGAGTTGTTTGATAAAAAATTATTTGGATGAAAAATAGTGTTTTCAAACAAGTGGGAGATTGTTATATAGTGCACCTTATTTTATACTTTTGTTACTTATAATATGTCATATTTGAGTTTGATAAAATTCATCCGTGGACATAATTTAAGTAAGTATAAAATATGTAAATTAATGTCCTCAACGTGGAGAATAATAGAGAATTTTATTTGATTTGTGTAGAAATTATTTAATTAGTGTCTATAGTGAGACATTTAATAAGGTGCAAAATTATTTGATAAAAACTATTTTTCCTTAGTTCCATTTAATAGAAGTCTATTTTATTTTATTTTTTGGAACAAAAGGAAAATATTGAGTGTTAATTCTAATTAACCACTACATTAATACTAACTAGTATATAACTTACATATTTAGTATTAATAACTATGGTTAAATATAGAATTAAATAATATATTATGTAACTTACATACATGTATCTACATATATATATATATATATATATATATATATATATATATATATATATATACACACACACATAAGAGTAGATATATGCATATGTAAGATATAAATTTACATATATGATTTTGCACATGTTTTTCTCTTTTTTTGATCTTCTCCAATTCTTCTTACAAACAAATAACTACAACAAAATAGTGTTCTATTGAAATTTTATGTGAATTGCTATTACAGATAATTCACCAAGGCTTGATATATATCCTGTCTATAACACTTAACAAACTGATCGTGGTGGGGGCGATAAAGACCTTAAGGACAGGGATCACCTGTGTCACGTCTTCTACAACAATCTTGACTCTACGAAACTACGATTCTAACAATTAACCGTAAGTAAATTATATAAAATGATATGTAAAACTATGGTTTACTTTAACTAATAACACCATAACATGCATGCACAAAATTTAAAACAAAATCAAGGAATCTTAAATTATATTAATAAATTGTGTGATTATTAATTATTATGATAAAATTATTGAATTAATTATACTAAATTTGAAATTTATAATTTTTTGCAAAATTATTTTATTATTTACGTAGCTTGTAAAATACTAATTTTACAGTTCATCATTATCTTTTTTATTAATAAAACGACTCTCCAAATTGATGTTATCCTCGGTGTAAGTGGATGTCAGTATTTTTTTTTCTTTTAGCTCTAAAAATTTAGTTATATTACTATTTTATTATTTTTGTACATGCTTATTTAATTTTCTAAATTTATAATTTTTTTATTTTATCCTCAAGCTAAAGCATCGTGTGTACGGTCATATGTTAGTTTAATTTAAAGAATTGATATTTTCACAAATAAAAATATTAATTTCACAAAATCTCCCCGACATTAATAAGAATAATAAGTGAGATTCACTCTCGCATAAGAGAGGGACTTGTAGAACTTAATATTTTTACTTATGAAAATATTATTTCTTTTAATTTATTATTTTATAAATTTTATTATATGACTAATAAAATTAACCTTAAAATATAGAGGGTCACAACATGATGCTATTAGCATATAACATTTAACTTAATAATTTTGACCTCCGAAAAATTGTATGCCGAATATAATAATTAGATATGAAAATTAAACATACAAATAATAATACAAATAAAAATTAAGGTCGTAAACGAGCACAGTTCGAGCTCGATTCGAAAAAATCAGAACGAGATTCGTAATAATTTGATTCAAATCTGAGGTTAAAAAATAATTTGAATAAAAATATGAGTAAAATTTAATTAATATTATACTCGACTCGTTTAAGATTTAAACTACTTAAATAATATAATTTGATCAATATTATATTAATTAAATTTTATTATTTGAATATTATATTATATTCGAAAATCGTTCTTGATGAATCCATGTGTGGCACCGACGAAGCAGTAGAGGATAGTGCGACGTCGTTTGTTGACAAAATCCTGCCAAAGCGACCCATCGGAAGGGGAATTGGGATGGAATCCCGTGGGTGTATGGACCACCAATATCAAAATAGTTTATAATCCTTCTTATCTAAATGTTTATTTAAAAATATATTAATATACTTAAATTTTTTTAAATATATTAATATACTTAAATTTTTTATTAAAAAACAAAAGGCAAGATTATGAATTCTACTATACAACGGATTGATTGACGGTAACCTTTAGAAATTCTACTAGTAAAAATCTAATTGCAAATCCTATTCGGATTCGAAAACTATTTATCTGCCAACAACAAATCCCGATTATAAATACATGATCCTAGTTCACCATCTTTAGTTCATATAGCCGAGATGGCTGCTGCTCTGTTTAATCAAGATTCCTCCTCCTTCGTCGTATTAGTTACAACGTTTGGCGGTCCTATTTCAAGGAATGATCCTTCACTCCTTAATCAGCAGGAGTTATCTATGGTTTTCATAATCAAGCTGTGCTTCCGATCTTCTTCTAACAGCCGCATCAAAACAACAACATTTATCAATACCACTCACTCACCACAGCCACAGTTTCTGGCCAACTCTGTAATCGATTCGCCATCTTCATTGTTCTACGATTTCATATCCACTCAGATTTCTCAGACAAACATCCCTTTCCCATTAGAGAAAATCCAACGGAGAGAAAGAGATCCAGAGAATATTAAGTACTTGGAGGATAATAATCGCGACAAATTAATTAAGCTAATTTTAAATCAGGCTCATGGGACACTAGAGAAGTTCTCGAATTGTGACTGCAAAATACTTACTTTCAGTATCAACATTGAAAGAAACGTAACTCTACCCGATAATGAATACTAAGCAATGGCCATGGACAAAAAAAAGGAGACAGATAGCCAGAAACTCAGGCACTTAGTTGCTCATTTGATTCGTGTTGGTCAACAACATAATGCGTCTTGGTATAGTATACTGGGGATGATAAGAAGGATGATAAGAGAATGTATAAGATTCGCCTAGAATAAGTGAGATTCGCCTAGATCACAACTACCGAGATAATTATTTATTGAGAACGTTGTACAATAAAGCTTTGATGGGTTTGAAACATAGGAAGCCAAGCAAGGGGATTGGATCGGAACAAATCACCTGCCTGCCTTGCTGTCATGTGTTCTATCGTGACTTCATTGTCCCGTGGCTAAAGAAGAACTCCTTCGGTCCATTGTGTCGATTTAAGCTGCAAACTAGTCAACTTTCGTTTTTCTATTAACCATGATGACCGCAATACTAGCTTTGTTGAAACAATCTGAGTTATACGATTATTTATTTATGCTGTAATTAACAGATTAATTCTTATTCCTATTGTCTTGTCCTCTTATTAAAACTACTCAAATAATATAATTTGATCAAATAATAAAATTTGATTAATATTATACTCATACTCATCTAAGATTAAAATTTGATTACTATAATTTGATCCAATGGGATGGAATTCAAATAATAAATATTTGAGTCGTAGATTAAAATTTGATTACTATAATTTGATCTAATCGGATGGAATTCAAATAACAAATATTTGAGTCGTAGATTAGAATTTGATTACTATAATTTGATCTAATCCGGTGGAATTTAAATAATAAATATTTGAGTCGTGATTATAATTTTTTAAATACAAATCTCGAATATGAATGCAGTCAAAATAAGTGAAATCGTAAAACACTTTTTCAATTTTCATGTCTCTCTTATTGAAGGGCTCTTTGGCCTCCATATTATCCGCCCTTTTTCTTTGGAGGCGCCAGTTATAATATCGTAGAGACAAAGACGTGAACAACAAAAATTATTGTAATCCCGTGTCTTCAATTCTTAATTCTCATATTGGCTTTTTGAATTATTCTGATCTAATATTCATCCTTATCGATCCAATTATAATTTATGATCATATACGTGAACATGTATATGTAATCATTCATTACTGCCCTAATTAAAGGAATGATCTTTTATATCTTCTGGGTGGATAAAGGTGGGATGAGGGTTATTTAGGGTTAGGGTTATTACTTGATGGGAATTTAATAATTTTTGTGCTTAATGTCTTTATTTGATCTTATATTCTTTCTTTCTTTCTGTATTTGTTTGATCAATAAAGAAACTCTTGAAATTTTGCAGAATCACTTCAATTGCAATACTTGAATATTTATTTTCAAATCATTATAATGCTCATTATTTTGTCAAGTCAAAAGAAACAAGATAGAAATTTGTCCTGTTTTCCTTTTCAGTTTTCCACTTTTATTATATTGATGTAGAGGCAAACATCATTTGTAAGGTTCTTAATGTGGTCTGAGCTTGCACGCACACTCACCATCGCCACTTGCAAAACATATAATTGTATCATAAAGGTTTAGTAGGATATGCATGTACTATTTATTTATATATTATTCATTCTCCGGATTATTAAAACTCTGAACAACTGGTAAAAAGAGATTAGTAGAGAACAGTGTAACTGTGTAAGCTATTAACATAGTCAATGCATGAACTGACTAAGTAGTGAGGGTCGTTGGTAATGGTTTTTAATAGTTTCAGGGTCTTGCGCATTTGTACTTTGATATTATGTAAGACTAAGAGTTTTTTGTTTCTTCGTGGTCGTATTAAATATTTTAATTACGAACTTCCTTGAAGTGTGCAAGTGGTTTTTATTTGGAAATAATTGTATTATATGATGAAATCTTTGTTCCTTATGATTTTTAGTTTTGAGTGTTTTTTTTTGGTGCTGATGTCGGTCATTTTGCGGCATTGAATTGTGCTTTTTTTAGGTTCTTAACTTCATCAAGTCCTAGCTAAAATGACCTTGTAACATACAAGCTTTTGCAAAAGATATCTTTTTAAGATAAAATTGACTGATTTGAAAACATTTCGTTGATACATGTAGTGGATTTATGTATTGGGGTATTATGCACATGACTATTGCTTCAATTCTGCGGTGCAAGTGCATGTTTTAAGACTCGTTGGTGACTTCAGCAATTTCTTACTCAAGGCTGTATTTCTTCAAAAATTTTAGGGCTGTGCTTTATTAAAATTTCAGTTTAATGCTTTGGAGCATTGCACAAGGACCTGCTTTTGGATTTACTATAAGGTTTTTAAGGATTCTGTTTTTGCTTTGTGCTAACTTTACCAGTGTCATCAAGATTAAGAAGCTCCTATTGGGAACTGGTCTGAGTTTGTATTCTCTTGGTGAGTGCTTGTCAGGGACGGAGCCAGCTGGTGATTGCAGGGGGCCATGGCCCCCCCCCTCCAAGATTTAATTTTTTTTTAAGTACTAAGGCTGATGATGTGAGTACCATATTTTTAAGTACTAAGGCTGAAGAAAAATTACTGATCCTTTATTTATGGGGGGTTATAATCATTATATGATCCCGCACCATATTATTGCAGTTATGTGGGTGGATGAACATTACAAACTATATCAGTTTTGTAATAATAATGCTAAAAGTCTTATAAATTCTTAGTCTTGGAATATCATCTTCTTTGGCTCCGGAGTCAAGATGAGCACAACTATTTCCATAAACTAGTTACTATAAATGTTCTTCCTTTGTTTTCTTATGTGAGGGAGAGAGAGAAAAAGAAAGAGAAAGAGACTTCAAAAGAAAGTTTGGGAAGTGGGAAACTTACCTTCTTTATTGCTGCATGAAAGTGAAATACATATAGAAATGTGAGTACCAAATTGGAAGAGAATATGCTCTGTTATGCTGATGTGAGTACCATATTTTGTTTTAGTAAAAATATGTTTTGTAATGGTGGACGAATATATATTTTTTGGCCCCCAAGATTAAATTCTGGCTCCGTCCCTGGTGCTTGTGTAAATTGATTACGTTTACGTGATTTCAGACTTCAGGTTTTCATCTTTATTGTTGATATTTGTCTCTTCGTCATCTATAAAGTTTTTTTTCTCTTACTAATTTTTAGTTTATTGGAACTGATCTATTACTGTATTTTTGTTAAAACTGGCTTCGATCCAAGATGATCTAGTTGATAAATGACTTTGATCCAAAATGATTGCCAACTGGTTTGAAACTTATTAAGTGTTTGCTTGAAAACCATGAAAAAATGTTTGGGATTGTGTTGAATTTTAGGTATAGATGCTTTGGTGTTATTTTATAAGATTAATTTTTAGTACACATTACTTTAGAAAGTTACCCTCCTACAACATTCTACTTTATTCCTCTTACAGGATTAGAATTTTTTGGTGGATTTTATTTTTGGTTATTTGGTTGCATAAGATTTATCATTACTAGGGTGCAACTCACCTTGTTTCCCTTTCAATAAGAATAAAGATGGTTGCAGTGGTAATATAATCTTTTCGACATTTATGATCAATTTGATTAACAATACATATACAAAAATGAGGAATAAGCAATTTTTTTGGGCATTTTTTTGTTATGGGTATTTCTTGTACCATTTTCTAGATTTTATCTCATCAGGAATTTGGTTGGGTTCCTAGAATTTTTTTTGTCTGTTTGTAGGATTGATTTTGCTAGTATATGGTCTTTGAATATCACATTATACATGGTGTCCATCTTCAAAGCCCCCCCGCCCCCAAAAAAAAAAATGTCCAAAAATATAAAAAATAGCTTGCTACCTCTTATGATATCTCTGTATAGTGTATACTCTCTAAGTCTATATTCCACGCATCATGCTCTGATCAGTTGTTAATAAGTTTCTTGGATTTTGGTAATAACTTAGAAGATGAAGCAGTTCTTCTTTTAGAGTGTTCCTTTTTCCCCTGCTAACAGTCTAGCATTGCTTTTCAGTTACATATGGCATGCACACATTCCTATGTTTCATTTCAATTTGGAGAACATGTGAGTTTGAATTTTTTTAGTTTCATTTAAAAATGTTATGGAATTTGGTTAGAAGATGTGTTCAGTTTAGGCAATATATTGATTTTATTAGTGAATATGACATCTTAGACTACATGTACGCGGTTGAAGGGGGTTCCTTCGTTTTCTTTTTCTTTCTCTTTCTCTCAACTGTCCCCTCTCCCTTTCATCATTTTCTGTTTTCATTCACATGTGCCAGCATGGGCATTTGAGTGTTAGTGTTTGGTCACGGTAATTGTGAAGAAGAGTATTGTGTTCTGAAGAAAAGACATTAAATTAATGGTATTGCAATCGGTCGTGTTCGGCTTGTTAATAATTTTATTATCATACATGAATTTTCAGAAGTCGGCTAAAAGGGAAAATTGTTATGACAGATTATGGGTTATTGATCTTAAAAAAATATGAAAAAAGGAAAAGGCAGAACAAGCTAACATTCCACCTTCTTTTCTCTCATATGATGCAATGGATTAGCGAGATGGTTTTGTAACATTATTCTAAGCATATGATATGTACTTATTTAACCTGTCAATAATGTTTCTTCTTTTAGTAATCAACTTCTTTTTACTCATGGAGAATAACGGTTTTCATTTGAGGATTCTCCTATGAAATATGTGGTACACTTAAAAAGTTATTTTGATATATTGCAAGCCACGTCGAGCTCATTGATTCAATGCTCTGTTGGACTAGTACTGCTGTGCTGATCATTTTGGTGTTTTAGTAACATACTACAGCGAACGTAGATGGCTAGTAGGAAACGAAGCTTATCGAATAATGCAGATAGCAGTGCCCTCCGCAAGGAATGGGACGAAGCTTTATGCCCCATCTGCATGAACCACCCACACAATGCTGTTCTTCTCACGTGCAGTTCACATGATAAGGGGTGCAGATCTTACATATGTGACACAAGTTACAGGCATTCAAATTGCTTGGACCATTTTAAGAAACTTAGAGCGGAAAGCAAGAACCCACCCTCACCTCCCAGATTGTTACCCAGAAACCAGCACCTATCTTTCAATTCTGAGAGAAACTCTTGTTTTAGAACTACAAGCGACTATACTGAGGATGACAGTGTAGCAGAATTTCCAAGAGGACTAGGTGAGAATGATATCCTTGCTGGTAGTAGGCCCTTTGGTATGGAAGACGAATATCTAGAAACCGGAGGTTCTGATGTCTTTGAAAGGGTTGATCCTGCAGTAGGGAAATATGGGAATTTTTCTGAAGCAAGATCAAGTTTGAGATGCCCTTTGTGCCGTGGAAATGTACTTGGCTGGGAGGTTGTTGAAGAGGCCAGAAAGTACCTCAACTCAAAGATTCGAAGTTGCTCTCATGAATCATGCTCATTTACTGGTAGCTACAGAGAACTGCGTAGGCATGCCAGGAGAATTCACCCATCAGCACGACCTTCAGATGTTGACCCTTCAAGAGAACAAGCATGGCGCCATCTTCAGAACCAGAGAGCTTATGGTGATATTGTGAGCGCCATTCATACAGCCATGCCAGGTGCTATTGTGCTTGGGGACTATGTAATTGAAAATGGGGAGACAGCATCAGGTGAAAGGGGATGGGGTTCAGGTGAGAGCGATGGACCATGGTGGACTACGCTTTTCTTGTTTCACATGCTAGACTCAACGGATCCAGTTGCTGAGAGAAGGTCTGGGAGATCAAGGGTTTCTTCAACCAGACATCGTCGCTCTACAGGAGCCTCTCCTGGACATCGGTTCCTGTGGGGCCAGAATTTGCTGGGTGTATATGATGACGACAACGACGACATCGTCCTCGGTTACGGGGAGGATGGCCTCGACATCCTCGATAACATGAATGGAGATTCTTCTCCAATTCGGAGAAGACGATGACGTTTGACATGATATCGTTCTGATGAAGACCAGTCAACCAAGCAGAGTCTGGTAGCTTTCCTGTTTCTGATCATGAATTTGGTTTTACCTACAGGAATAGTGATTTGGAATTACTTTCTTTGAATTTATCACAATGTTCTGGTATTGTGCAGAATAAGTTAATCTGAGATGAGGACCTGGTTTCAGAAACTCACTTCTTAGTCATATCTTGGAGACAATTTATCTCGGAATTCTTGTCCCCATTTATTGTACAGGTTGTTGCCTTCTGAAGGGGAAGAAGGAAAAACGTGAACAATTTAGAAGAAGAAACATAACAAAATTGTTTGGTTTGGTTTGGTTACTGTGGATAGTGTTCCTTGGGAGTATCAGCTCCAAAATTATTTTAAAGTTTAAGGCTCAATGCCAACCTTCATCACTTTATTTGTTGTTGTTTTTCTGTCCTTACTTTCTGTTCTTATTAATTAATTATTATTATTATTTTTAAGTCCTTATTGGTGTGGACTGGCTTAGTTTATTCTTGGAAAATTTCATACAATAAATGCAAGTGCATCGGTCCATGTTGCTTTCGGGTTTGAAGTCTTTTGGTCGTCTCATATGATTATTTGGAGAGGCATTTTTACGAAAATTTTGAAGTTATAATAAATGCCCTCTGCTCTGCCCTATGAAGAATCTCATTTATTTATAAAAATTCGTAATTTTAAGAGAGACTGTTAGATTAATAGAGTATTTAATTTAGTAGCGAAGATATGAGAATGAATTTGTAATGATAATATATGATGGATGATATTTTAACCATTGAAAAATAAAAAAAAAGATTGTCTTTCAGTACAATTTTTTTTTTCAAATGACATTTTTTTTCATCCTCTAATTTCAAAGTCCCTCAAACTGAGTAGAAGAATTGAAAATAACTGAACAATAAGTAGTATACATCAGTTTATCACAAATTGCAAAATCATGCTTTATTGTAATTGTAACATACTTTAGGTGGCTTTATTGATTTCAAAGGCAAAATTTGAAATGCAATTGCAATCCATTAAATAAAGAGTCGGTACATCATCAAATTTAAACTCCTAGATAAAATACAACCTATTGGGCTTCCTTTGATAAGAGATTGTTGGTGCCATCATTGCACAAGTCATCTACACCATCTCCTCCTCCTCCTCTTTCAAAAACAGCTGCAGCCCCCATGCCTGAGCCTGTAATTATTAATGCACGTTTATCTCTCTTACTGTAAAAATCTATATAATTATATAGAGTCGATGAACAATTTTTTAATCTTATCAACTCGGGCGTGTTATGGTACAGCCTAACTCCACTCGGCTCTAAGGCCCGCCCATAAGATTACATAAACTAATTACTAAAACAGACCCCGGATTATATATAAACTAGAGCTCGTAAAGGGGAAGGGGTTGGAATGTGTTTTAAGAATGTAGAGCTACATACCTATGCACATGGAAATCACACCGTAACGACAGCCTTTACCCCGGCGCTTCATCTCATTCAGTAATGTTGCAACACAACGAGCACCTGTAAAACAAGATCTGTGGTTTCTAACACTTTTAACTAATCTATAAGGTTCTGGGAGAAATTAGCCTCTAAAACTTGATATCATGCATTTTTCTTTTCAAGTTGTTGGTAAACAAATCAAATAAACAAGATAAGTGCCTTCTAAATCTGACAAGCTTGCTATGTTGACTGCACCCAATCCCTGTTCAACAAGCTGACCTTTAAATGTAAGATGCTTTCTATTTTGAGTTGTCTTAATTAGAAGTAATTAAAATTCTTAATTGAGCACCAAATTGTGTCTTAATTCTTATATATATATATATATATATATATATGTATATATTATACTTACATTCAGAATGACAAAATGCCTTTCTTAAGAAACAGAATAACACAGATAGAAGTTGTTGAAGACAAATCATTAGTAGTGACATAAATGTGTAAGCATGTATATATGAGTAAAGTAGCGAGCTTCAAGTACGGTTGCAAGTGGCATAACGAATATTTGTGGATTATATCATATACTGCAGCCCGTGACCATAGTTTGCAAAATAAGATTACCTGTAGCACCCAAAGGGTGCCCAAGAGCTATTGCTCCTCCATTCACATTGACTTTTTCAGTATCAAGCTCCAGTTTCTTACAGCAATATACGTACTGGGATGCAAATGCCTGTATAAATAATATTGGAATAGCTCAGTCATTGTTCTTGGGTTTACACCAACTAAAACATATAAGAACGTAGCGATCAAGCAAACAAATTACCTCATTTATTTCAAACAAGTCAATATCATCAAGTTGAAGACCAGCAGACTTAACAGCAACTGGAATAGCTGCAGCTGGCCCGACTCCCATGACAGCAGGATCCACTCCAACGGCAGTAAAACTCCTGCATGAGATGCACAAAATGATATCAACCATTTGATCAAGAATGTGATATGGAAACATTGTCATTGGTTATGCAACTCAACAATGCCATTGGAAATAATGCACCTGAATACACCAAGAATTGGAAGTCCCTTCTGCATAGCCAAACTTCTCTTCATGAGGAGGACCGCCCCAGCACCATCACTCACCTGGCTAGCATTACCTGGGGAAAGCAGAAGAGTAATATTTCAGGTGAAATTCTCAATGCATTGCATCGAAGGATGAAGAATTTGTTGGAGTTGATAATTTCACAAGTACAACACTAGTGCATACCAGCAGTTGTGGTCCCATCCTTCTTAAATGCAGGCTTCAACTTTGCCAAATCTTCCATATTTGTGCTTGGGCGAATGCCATCATCTATAGAAATTGTCACAGGCTTCTCCTCTCCAGTTTTGGGGTCCACAATCTTCCAATTTTATTCATCAGTTACAAACCATCAAGGAACTGGGTAGATATCGTATAGGCAAGATAGTAGTTTTTTAATGACACTACCTTGGTATAAACCGGAATAATTTCATCCTTGAATTTTCCAGATGCAGTTGCCGCAGCAGCACGTTTATGAGATAAAACCTATTTAAGCATAAGGGATTTAAACTTCAATCCAAAATTTAAGAATTGGGAAATAATATCACATTAATTGATCTTTGTCACTCACTGCAGCATGATCTTGTTCTTGTCGTGTCACACCAAAACGTTCTGCAACATTTTCAGAAGTAATGCCCATTGGAAGAAGACAGTCTCGGGCTTGTGTAAAAGTTTTTACCTGTCGACATCAAAAATTTCCTGTCAAGGACAACACTCTTATAAATCAAACTAGATCCAAGCAAAATCCAGGTTCCAAACTTACTCTTGGATTGACTTTTTGAATCCTGCCAACTTGATCAACTGTCATGGACTCTAGTCCAGCCCCGATCCCTACATGGAAAGAATAAAGCAAAAATTGGAGGAACAATATGTAGTAACATCCACCAAGTTTACTCTTTACCTATATCATAAAATCCTGCTTTTATGGAGGCAGCTACGTCTGCAACTGCTTGGAGGCCAGATGAACATTGCCTGTTGACGGTTCTGATAGGCACAGTGTCTGGATAAGATTTAAAAATCATAAACTGCACAGTTATAAACCCTAAAATTGGGGGTGTTTTTTTTGGTGCTGTTTTTTTTTGTTTGGGGGGTGGGGGGCTTACTAGAGGTAGTGAGTGCAGATATTTACAAATTTCATGTAAATGGTAAATTTTAAATTTATGTTTTGAAATTAATTATTATAATTTGTCTATTATTACAGGATTATCGACATGGCATCAAAACTAGCTTGTGTTCATAACTTCGAACTATTTGGCTGCTAAATTCAATCATTATTTCTCTTTTGGTAAGCATGGAAACTCTCCCAAGTCACATATTGTGTTCAGAAACCGAACTTTATGAAAACTTGGGGAAACGTCTCAGAAACATGATTTTTAGTTTCCTACGTCTTTAAAGAACAGACTAACTTGAAACGTTGTGGAAATGCTGGGGTATGCAGGATGTGATCAAACCTCTGGAATCAACATTTTAACTTCTTTTTTTTGAAAAATATGGGGTCAACTTAAAAATATGGAAGAGTGGGTTATAATTTGTGGTGGTATACCATAAAAAGTTCCTTTTTTTTCTTTATTTGATTGTCCGATTCCATGCTACCTAGGGTTTAAACACGCATAAGAATCATGAAGCTGCAGCTAGTATCATGGAAAAAGGAAAAACTGAAAGAAACATGAAAAAAGGGTAAGTACCAGGAAATCCGGCATAGAAGGCGGCCATCCTGCACTCAGTCGCTCTCTGCGAACCAGGTGCCAAAACAGTGCCAACAACTATATCCCCCACTTCACTTGGATTCAAGTTTGTTTTCTCTATCAATGCCTACAGAAATAATTATAACATGAGAATGTAGAAAGCTAAGTTATTAATTTAATAAATTAATAATCATAGACGACTCCAATGTTCAGCATCATAATAAAAAGGGCACTCAAATTTACTTCATGTATATTCTTCAACTGAATTGTACATCTAACCTTCAAAACAGGACCAAGTAAATCATCCGGAAGAGTGTCCTTAAAACCACCACGTTTAGACTTGCATATGGCAGTCCGATATGCACTGCAGGAGACGATTTATACACACACAAATGCATTTAGTTTAAGGAGATCATTATTTTAAGTACTGACAAACAACTACCAGACTAGTTTGATGTCTCTGGAGGTCAAAATCAAGTGACTTACGCCACAATCACAACATCGTCTACAAAAGCAGCTTGGCGATCAAATGCAGCACTATCCCCAGCTAGACAAACTGAAGCCTGGAAAAGCAAGAGTGCAGAGAGAGAGAGAAAAAAAAAGAATGAGATAAAAACTAAACACAGGTTGGTAATATATCAGCCAAAAACATCTAAAAACAACTTTTTATGTTCTTATACATCGATAAGAACCCAAATCTTGAAACTAATTGCGGAGTTACGACCTCTGAATTATCAAAAATAAAAAATCAACAATCAAATCATTCAAGTTTATACAACAGTAAAAACAAAAAACCAGAACTGGTTTATGCATTGTTTAAAAAGAGAGAGACGGCCCAAAAAGGCAAAACCATTCAGTGAATAGAACAAAAATTCTAAGGGGACAAAACAAAAGATTTAAAAAATCTCCCAACCAAAAAAAAGAAAGATCAAAACGTTATTAATCAATACCCAGTTATAAACCACAATTCTCTGGCCATATTACAATCCAACCTCAATCTACTAAGGCTCATACACACAGACACACTACCGAAAGGGAGAATTGACAGGAAATTGAACATAATTCTACTAATAGGATAAAGATGATTAAGTAACAAAACTTACAGAGAGAGAAGAATCAGGGGTCTGATGAGAAAATGATGAAGAGGGTCGAAGGTGTCCCAACAAAACTTTCTGTCTATTAACAGCTTTCTCCATTCTTCTCTCTTTCTCTCTGTCTCTCTTTCTCTCTCACACTAAATATTTAAACTTTAATGGAGTTTATAAACTGGGAGACGAAGCAGAATGTATATATATATATATATATAGAGAGAGAGAGAGAGAGAGAGAGAGGGGGGGGGAAAAGGCCAAAAGGGTAGTGGAAGTCTGGAAGACTGAATTTTTCTTAGAAATTGAGTGGAATCTATCATGGGAAAAGGGAAACCGAAAAGAAAGAGATAAAAAAAGAAGAAGAGAGCATTTGACTGACGAATAAGTCTTGGCAGACATGAAAATTGGACCGGAAAATTGGACCGGTCCAATTTTTTTTTTTTATTTTTTTTTTGTTAATGACCTTTGAAAAATATATAGTATTTATTCCAACAGGAATTTCTATAAAATATAGTGTTTTAGGTGTAATTTGGATACATATATAAATACAGGGTTATACAGTCTGTATTTGTATATGTATCCAAATTACACCTAAAACACTATATTTTATAGAAATTCCTGTTGAAATAAATACTATATATTTTTTAAGGGTCACTAGCAAAAAAAAAAAAAAAAAAAAATTTGGACCGGTCCAATTTTCCGGTCCAACTTTCCTGTCCGCGTAGCATTACTCTTTGACTGACTCACCACGTTTTCCTAGTGTTGTTTTTCTTTTTTGAAAACTTAAAAATTATTGTTATTTTCATTAATTATTTTGTTAAAAACTTACACCCCCACCAGCCACCGCTCACTATATGGAACTAACAAAACAAAAATAAATTCCTATAAAATAAATATGGATTAATTTTGTATCATAAAATTAAATGTAATGCATAATCACAATATTAGAAAAGAACAATAATATTAAGCCCGATGTATAACTTTTAAATATACAATAACAATTTATATGAATATATTAAGTTGATTGAAATATTTGTTATGGTGAAAATATCACCATTCAAAGTAAACACTCCATATATTTTATCAAAAGTCAAATCTAATCCTAGTTAATTGCCAAATTTTATAGTAATTGGAATTGTAACGTGAATTTTTTTTAATATTTTAAACAATAGTTTCATAATTATTAATTTATTATATTAAGTATTGTATTGTATTAATTAAAAATAAAATTAACTGCATAACAATCAGGTCGTTAGGTCGTCTCATAACAAACACGTTCATGTCGATGTGGAGTAGTTTGATATAATTGAATTGAATCGTCTTTCATAAGGTGTAGGCTTGTCCATTAACAAGTTGCCTCTATTATTAATTAATACTAAGAATTTTATAAAATTTAGAGGAAGATATAAAAAATAATATTAAAAAGATAAAATAATAATATAATATAAAGAGAGAAAATAATTAATTAAAAAAAGAACATAGGACTCTTATTGAGAGAAGGAAGTACATATATTGGCTAAATTTATATTATAAAGCATAAATTTTAAATGTGAAATGTAAACAAGACAACCCAAAGGGGAAAAAATTATACCCTCGAGTCGGGTATGTACATATATAATATGCCACATGTTTCTTGAACAAGAACATCACATCACATCAGTGGCGGCAAGTTTAAAAAGAATGAATATACACAATGAACAAAACTGAGAGCAAAAGTACACCATCCTTCATCAAATTCCTTCACCCAGTTGCACGAAAGTTAAGTTCTTTCAACTTAGATATATAGTGATGTTAGGATTTCCCCTCTCTGGCTAGATTATTGGGGCCCTTCCCCTGCAATGCTGCAGACATAGATCGTAAACTTTTTGTAATGTCAGTAAATGATGGCCGAACTTCAGGATCAGCTGACCAGCATTCTTCCATCAACTTCTTCCACTCACTGTCACACCTATCTGGAATGGGAGGACGAAGAGTATTCTTCACAATTCCACCTACGTTCAGTATCAACAAAAATACTATATCGAATTACCATCTACAAGTTTCAAAACTAACTTACTTTCTAAATCTAATAATAAGGAAATATATCCTAAAGAGGCCTTCCAAACAGATTTCAATGACATTACTTACCTATTATCGCCCCACAATGCATATTCCCGTAGGGTTCTTCCCCTGTCAAGATCTCCCACATTGCAATGCCAAATGAGAAAACATCAACCTGTCAAAATGAGATCATATTACAAATTTCTTCAAAAAGTTTTTCATAATCCCTTAAATGCTAGCATTACCATTGCTATGACATGTTATTCCAACCTTTTCAGAAACCCGGTTGCTGCTACCATTCAGCAATTCTGGGGCCATCCATGGTAGGGTTCCTCGCACGCCACCAGAAACTAGAGTATTGCGTTTGATTCTAGAGAGTCCAAAGTCTCCAACCTGCAAGTGCATTTAACCATCAATGACATTGCAGACAATTTGAGCATTCTTCTTTTTAAGTAAAATTGGACAAAAGGCGTCCACATAATACCCAAGTATTATAATTAGAATCTATGTTATGAAAACCTAAAAGAACCTGTGACGATAGAAACCTGCCAAAGGTGTATCTTGTACACAGTTCAGACGAGGACCTTTTTGTTTTACAATATAGTAAATACCTTATTATTCTTTTACATGTATAATTTGCATTAGTTACTGATCTAATCATCCTTCTTACAAATAAGAAGCTTGGAGGTTTTAAATTACCTTGCATATGGGTCGTTGAGGATCCCTTAGATTAACTAGCAAATTGTCACATTTCAAATCAAAATGGACAATATTTTTTGAATGCAAGTATTCCATGCCAAAAGCTGCATCCATGGCAATTATAAGCTTTCTACGACGATCAAGTGATCTGTATAAGAATTCAAATTCCATTAACTTGCAACTAAAATGAGGGGTATATCCATGGGAACAAATGGGTAGAATATTCACCTATTCTTTTTAAGGAGGACATTCCTAAGTGACCCATTTGCCATAAACTCGGTTACAGTTGCCAACGTTCCCCCTGCCCCATCTGGTACAACCCCATAAAATGCAACCACATTTGGATGATGAAGTTTTGAAAGAATTTGTGCCTCTCTCCAGAAGTCTTTAGTCTGATACAAACAAAAGAATTATCAATTACAGATGCCGATTAGATTAGCTGTATCCAAGAATAATAAGGGAGATTGTGACACACCAAGCGTTCTTGCTCTGATGATCTCCCAGAAAAACAGCTCTTTTTTATTCTTTTAATAGCAACATCTGACCCACGCCATTTCCCATGATAAACAGTTCCATAGGTACCAGATCCTAACTCCCGTAGTTCCTCTAGATCATCATTCTTTATGATCTGCATAACAGCAAAAGAAAATTCAGTAGTATATAGCAGTAAAAATTGAGGAAAAATTAGTTAGAAAGTAAAATATAGAGAATGAGCTGCATCTCAGAATAAATATTTTTCCAATTGACTCAATATAACACCTAATAAAATTATAAAATCTGTCATGACTTTTTATGGTTCAAACCTAGCATACTTTATTCGGACAAGTGACCTGGCAGCTAGTTAGAAATTTTAAAATTTAGGACCAAAAAAAGTACAAGAAAAAAAGAAGAAGAGATTTTAAAGGGAAAATGATTTCAGAAACAATAATGGAGTGCTTGGATGGGTAGGTGTATTTTATGAAATTAAGTTCATGCATGTGGATATTCTTCAAGACTACTAGAACTCGCATTTAATCACAACTACGTGACAGATCTTTGACGTGTATGACCATCAACATTGAGCCTAATTAGAGAAAATAGATTTGATCGACAATCAGTTGGTTGAGGGAACGTAAGGACAAGATGTGTATGACCATCAATATTGAGCCTAATTAGAGGCTATAGATTCGATCAATTGACCGTCAGTTGAGGGAATGCAAGGACAAGAGCAAGTTGAATGTTGTCATGTGATTGATTATTTACACCTTTCTTGTCATGTCATGGACAGCCTCTTGTTCCAGAATAAATCCAATCACATGGTAGGCATACCAACCATATGCTCAATTATTACAAAAGCTGCTGTGTTTCACAAATTATTTCCTTGATGTCATTGTCCTAATGCCTGAATGGACAATATCAAGAGGACAGTGTCTACTACAAACAATTAATCACGTTGAATTGCAACAGCTGCATTGCTATTTCGCGAATTCTAGTGTCTGCCAATAGTTTCTTTAACCGGATTATCTAAGGCTAAAGCTCTTCTCTTGCTTTGTCAAATATATGTGACTATGGTCTTCCATAGCTATAAGGATTGAAATTTCATATAGAAGGAGATGGATATATTCTTATAAGCACTTTGACTAGTACCAGCCACCAGGGAGATTTTAGAATTTTATTTTGCACTTTACAATTTAATTAGGTTGGGAGCAGTTGCCAAAGAGAACTCAAATTCATTGAAATGGCACAAGGATGTTGGATATGTTGGCTCCTTTAGATAATATATAGGCAAATCACACATGAGAAGTGATCATCTACCAGCTATTTCAGAAATCATACTCCCTCCGTTCCAAACCAAAATATAAGATCAAGTTCGATCTTTTGAAGTCAAAGTGAAAAACATTGTCAAATTCAAAATTGATGTAATATATTTAAAATTTTAACACAATAAATCTTGCAATTAAAAGTATGTTTTAAATAGTCTGCAATATATATAATTATATTAACTAAAGTTGAATAAAATGTCATCAAATTTGAATTTGACAATGTTTTGGCTTTGACTTCAAAAGATCAAACTTGATCTTATATTTTGAAATGGATGAAATAGCATAGAGCTCATCAGAGATATCATCTCTGAAGTGATTGATAGGTTATGGAGCACTGAGATTGCATTATGCAGAATCTCTCTCTGAAGAAAAGCTGAAGTATGACTGAAACTCTATGAAAGAGAAGATTTCAACCAAATGTGGAGATGATATAGTTATTTACAGAAACATCAGGGAGGGACATGGATTGAAGAATTATACTCACCCAACTCCTTACCAAAATATGATCTGGTAAACCTTTCTGATTTATTTAGATAACGTATATTGATGGGGATATGAAAGGCAACCATATGGAGTATACAAACTACGTTGAATAATATACAAGTTACATCATCCTTCACCAATTTCCAAGAAGACAATATTACATTCCTTCCATCCCTGGAATTCATCCCATGATACATGATGTGCCATAGTGCCTGAAACAAGTCAACTAGCTTGAGATTTGAACTACTCCCTAGTCACCCTTCCCCAATCTTTTGTGTTTTTTTTTAAGTACCTACCTCTGTCCCATTTTATTTGCCATATTTTATCAAGTGAGTGGCATGGATTTTAAGACACGTTGAAAATATGTGTTTATGTGTGTTTGTTTATATATCTTAATACAACTGTAACGGGTAATATTGAGTATCTAAATATATATTTAAATAGTAGTACTATTATACATAAGGTATTGGTGGCACGTCTAAAATATGTGCTAACACCCAAAAAAGGATACAGTTAAATGGGAAGGAGGGAGTTTATGTTTCACTCAATGCAATTGCAGCTAGAATGTCATAGTGCTCTGACATTAGATCATTATCAATCAAATATCTACAATTTGAATGATTGACATCAAAGAGGGTGTGCTAATATGTACGGACTCCCATAAACTCATCTCACTAGATATTAAGTAATATTTTACTTACTTTTAAGTGAACTTTTTTTAAAAGGAAACTGTAGCCGCTTTCGTAAATAGAATTTATCCTTGCACATATACAAAATTTCTGCCTTTCAACAAAACTGACCAGGCCAACAAAGTTATTCCCTTTCTTTTTTACCTACTCAATATTATAATTTTCCCTTTATTTTTTCCCACTGATTAACACATTAACAAAACATTGGACAAGGATCCCCTCCACTACACCGGTCACCCAATACAGGTTGTGAGACTGCCGAAGAAGCCCAAGATGCTGTTCACTTCATATTTTCCCCGATACACATTCAGCAACAAAAATATTTCATTTAGCGACACAATAATATTTGTCGCAAATAAATGCATTGCTGGTACCGTCACTAAAAGCAATATTTGTGCTGCTAAATGTATATTGAGGGAAATTGGATGAAAAGTATAATGGAGGGGATCCTAATCCCAAAACATCACAATTAAGATTGCGAATAGATAACCAAAATTAATTTAGAGAAACAAATGAGTACCTGCAAACCATATATATCGGCTTCCATTTCAGCTATCATTGCATCAGTAAAACATTCATCCTTATTTCTGACATCAGCTTGGGCATCCTAAACGAAACAGGAAAGCAACTTAAAATTATAGATATGCAAAACTCATAAACTAAGGTATTCTGATCAGATAGCAAAGAAATATCACCTCAGAATCCGACTCCGCAATAGTGTCCTCGGCTTCTATTGCACTTGGAGACAGAAAGTCACCAATGATTGTATCTATTATATTCTGGACAGCTGCTGAGGAAGATTTTATGCCAGGAGATATACTATCAACAGCAGATCCCAATACATTCACCGACTCCAGCTGCTTTTGCTCATCGTATTTACTTTGAGCAATATCCTCAAATTTTTGCTTCTCATCATAGATTTGTGCAAGGACTGAATTTTCAAAGTTCTGATCAGGAAATTGCATCAAGTCGGTATCAAGGAGTGATACTTCTCCAAAAGCAGTACCTTTGATTACATGCTGCACCAAAGTAAAGTTATTCAAATTTAGGTTGGAGCCAGCATCATCACAAACTGCAGACTGATGCAAATCATCGGAGCTTATAAGCATGGGTTCTTGTAAAATATTATTCTGGCGTTCAACAGGTAGTGGCACAGTAGAATCATGAAACACTTGGCCATTGGATAGTTCACAAACTAGGTCATTCAGAGAATTTTCTTCCTGTGACTGTTGTATGGAATCTTGAATTGCCCCAGCTATTTCCGAGCTCTTGGCCCATGAAATATTGCTTATATGTTCACCGCCTGTAATGCCAGTCAAGACGTGCAGCTGATCCTCGGCAGTTCTCTGGCCCTTGACAGTAAGCTCTGCTGAAATTTTCTCCAGTTGATTCATTTGGGATTGCTCCATCACCAAAACTGTAAAAGGATTGCAGTCAATCACTGATGGTAACGGTCCTTTCGGAAGAATGCCCTCAGAGACTTGCAGATCTTGTACTTGAGTTTTGACGCCAAGCGTAGATATTGGGTCACAACCGACATTTGAGGAAATGTTGATTTGTTCCACGGGATTAAAAGGTATCCTAGAATCACAAACTTTTCCGCTCTGATGCAACAGAGGATCTTTTCCATCAAACCCACTTATTGTATCACAATCCAAGTTGTACTCCTTGTTATAGTTTTGCATCATAAAATTGTAATCATCAAAATCCTTTATCCCCTGTTGGTACCTCACACCAGAACAATTAGCTTCCCCATAAATATTTTCAACTCTATCTAGTGATTCTGAGCTTAACAAATCATTTACCATGTTGGCTCTTCTCTGGGGTGCATTAAGCTCAGTATTTAATAACTTAATTTGGACTTCTGGATTGATGAGATTAATATTCTCCTGCAGTTGCACTGGCTTTTCAGGCAAAGCAGCAGAAATTACCCGTGAAGATACTAATGGTATTGGTATTGCAAAGTTCAACGGGGAAGATGGACTCATTCCTTCTTGTGAGCAGTAAGTAGACCTTCTTCCACATTCCTGAAGGAGTGAATCAGAAAATGCATGTAACAACACAGGATGAGACCCAATGGACTCATTAGATCCCAACAAAGGACTCACTGGATCACCTGGGCATGTAACAGGATTTTCTGAGAGAAATGCACGTTCATTGAGCACTGGCTTTTCAGAACAGTAATTGTTAAGATTGGTATCACTAAAATTTAATCTGGGAGGAGCCACAAAATCTCTGCTTGGATTGTGGATGTGAGAGTGCACTTCAACAGGTTTAATAGTATGATTACAATTCGCGGCTACTTGTGGAAAATTGAAATCACTTCTGGATTTTTCAGGGGTTAATTGAGTAGTAGCAAATACACTGGTGCTTTCAGTACTACCATGTGTTGAGATTTCCTTGCACAATTTTGTTTGACTGTTCATCATATCTCCTTGTCGGGATAGCATAGGAGAAGAAAGAGTAGATAGATTGGAAGACCTCATCAAATTGAAAGATTCATTCATCAATGAAGTCAGATGTGATTCATTCAGTTTGGCCTTAATTTCCAAAGGATGCAAGGAAGAATCTCCGCAGAGGCTAGGACTTCTTTCAAGATGAGGTTTCAACATACTTACTTCACTAGCCAGATACTGCTCATTGTAGTTTTTAGTAAAACTAGGGTCAGCAATGCCATTCAAAGCAACAACATACTGATAATCGGGATTGCTCTGCTCAATAGTGTCAGCATCAGTAGTAGATACTCTTTCAGATTCACTCAAAGGAATCAAAAATATCCTTAGTCGTTGAGAACCCCCAAGCCTTTCAAGTCCATAGTATTCGTCTATCATGTTTTGAAGATCCTCATCACAAGAAACAGATATAAGGGCATCAAGATCCTCCCCTGGAAGTTGGTACTTGATTGTGTGAGGCTGCTTGCAAATTCCCAAAGTTTTCTTCACAAGTTCTTCCCAAGAAAGAGCCTTCCTTATAGAAATAATACGTGTATCACCCCCAACATATCTAAGTTTCCCATCACTAGGTCGTTGCAAAATTTTCCCACCAAAACTGCAGAGAAACTTTATTTTGATAGATTGAGAACCATCTGAAACACCTGACCTGAAAGTTTGAAGAGACTGGGAAGATGAAGAATCATTTATGACTGGAGCACTTGGCTCAGAACCAACCTGATTATAACACATTTCAGCATAAGCCTTTCTCGGTCCATGCAAAACAGCACAATCTTCCTTGTGGTTTTGGAATTCTTTATTTATATAATTCTGAAAGTCAACCTCCGAAGTAGACCCTTTTGCTGAATTAAACTCACTTATGTCAGAACCACATTCCGAATCCATCCGTTGCAGCCCAAGAATTTTGGTAAGTTCCTCATAGGCCATTGGAATATTCTGTTTACTGATTACCCCAACTACATTCGCATGGTTTTGAGCCATGTCAGGCACAGGAACTCTTTTTGAAGTAGCACGATCATGAATAAACTCCATAGAAAATTCCTCACCTGTCTGTACAGATAAATTATTATTTACAGTTTTCCCTGCAGATATCCCATCTCTTGAAATAGCAGAGACTGATTCCTGTTGGACCCACTGACCAGAATGGCTGGTCATGGGTTCAGGTCGGTTTTTTATTCTATTTAGCTGCATCAAAACCGCGTCTCTCTGGCTCAAGCCTGATTTCCTTCCATTGCCCGAGTTTTGATCAATCTTACAGCAATGCAACAACTTCTCCACATACTATGAGATCATATATCCTATAATCCTCTAGTACCCATAACCTATACCCCAAACTTTCTTCAAACTAGCTTAAGAACAAAAACTACCAACAGTATCCACAAAACTACAGAAGCATCCACTTCAATTGACAACTACCGCAGCAACTCTGGATATAACCAATGCAGATTCTTGGTTTTTTCTTTTTTAATTTTTTGTTTTCAACACTATACTTAAACTATCAACGACTACTAATCCTGATTCCAAAGCAAGCCAGATCCTTTTTAAACATAAAAGAATTAAAAATTGTATGTCTCTGTATGTAATCTCTACAATATATGCACAGTAGTAACAATTATTTAGTACCCACAAACCTTGCTCCTCCAATGATCAAGAAAAGTAAAAAAAAACGCAGGTATATCCAGCTGATCACCTATGCTTTTGTTCAATTAATAATCTCCACGTCAAACCAGACCTTGAATTAAATATTAAACCTGAGAAACCAATCATTGAGATACGAATCAAAACAATACTTATGATCTTTAATCATAATTTCATACTAAAAGCTATACAAACTTTAAGGGGAAAAATAGAAATTCACTAAATCGAGTACAATTCCCACATGGGTATTATTAATATGAATCAATCCATCAATGCAACCATGAACGATTGAATTATACGCGGAAAATAAGGCTTTTTTTTGGGCTTTCAAAAAGTACCTGTTTCTTCCATAGTCAGCTCTGTAATTCTCTGTCTCGTCTATGTTCCTAAGCTGATCAGCTATTTTGGCTATCATAAAGCTTAATTCTTTTTGGGGATTGAATAAAAACTAGTGAGAATTCGATCGAGAAAATGGATATGGTGCTGACGTGGAATTGAGGGTTTGTGTTCGATCGATCCGATGAGATGAGGATAGAGAAAATGAAGAGGGGCGAAGATGAAGAGCGTCGCTTACGGCTAAGGTTTCAGTTAGCGGACATTGCCGAGAATTAGGCGGGTATCAACCCAGGACCAGCCTTTTAACTGAATATACTTCTCAATTTTTCAGATTTTCTCTCTCTACATATGATCATCATTCATTTGTATGCATGTTGTGTTGGTACTATAAAATTCTTTCTTTCTCTCTTATCACTCCTACGTGGACTTGCATGGTTTGAAGTTTGAAATGTAAATGAATAGACCAATCCGTTAATTTGGGCCTCGTAAGAGGGAAATTTAAGCCACGGTGTTAAAATGGACTCAAGCTATATGCTATGGACATGGACTCAAGCTATTGGATTTATTTGAATTCATAGTAGTTTGGGGTTAGATGAACTTCAGTTTTTTTTTTGTGATTTTGTTGTATGGCCTGATTTGATTGTGATTATGATTGATTTTTGATGTGTTTTGACTAGATTTTGTTTGAATATATAAAGTAAATTTGGTTTAAAATTTTGAGCACACGGTTGAAATTGTATATTTTTTGGAAATCGTTAAAATTAAACCATGACAAGTAAGTTTCTTAGTTCTGATTTTTTTTAATGTAAAAGGGTCTTCCTCAAAAGTTGATTAACAAGAATAAGGCTGACTTGTATTCTCGAGTTTATTTAGTGTTGAAATTGACTTTGATTTTGCCGATCGCTAATGTCATGGTGAAAAATATATTTTCAGCAATGAATACGGTTAAAACAACTTTTCGAAATTGTGACGCCCCCAAAATTTGGTATACACCACCCATCTTGGGTCGTCAGATACATGATACAGAATACAAATACAACTTACTAATACAATTGTCGTGTACAATACGACAAAACATAACTGTGAGTTTGAATACAATTATTGTCTACTAGAGACTATACAAACTCAAAAGGAGTCCTCATTATAATTATTGTCACACTATTTAACAGAATAGTGAGGACTACTAATACTACCATCTGGTCCATCACTCCGTTCCCCGACTCGTCACAGCTATATTCTCATTTCCTGAAGAGAACAGTGAAAGAAAGGGTGAGCTCAATTAGCCCAGTAAGAAATATTTTGACTAAGATAATGTAGAATAAATTATCATTAGCCTTCAACAGTGTTAAACTGATAAAATATAACGAACATCAAGTTTAACTGCAGCGGAACAAGCAATCTATTAAAAGAGTCAAGTAGAGAATAAAATCTACTATCTTCTATGATTTAAAAGGTTTGTCAACACTTTTATCGCTGGGACTCAGCTTAATAAAATAATCCACATCATCGAATCACCTCTGCACTACGGTCAAGGATATTCTTTAGTATCACGACCACATGCACTACGGGCCAAGAATATTTGTGTACTTATTAATGGTCATGATCATGCCAACAACTGTCCATCAATGCACTACGGGCCAATGAGGACTTTTACCACATTATTTGTAACATTACGACCATGATTATACTGAATAATCCCTGGTCATAATCATACCAAGTCCATCTATGCACTACAGGCCACAGATGACTTTCAACATTTTATAAACATGAGGATGATGACAATGATATAAGAATTCAATAAAACAAGTTCAAGAATTAATTTATCCAATAATTAACAACGTCCAAATTGTCAACATGATACTGCTTTGTGGATTAAAATTCAAGAATGCTTAGAATAATATTTTCATGAAAAGATACTGGATGAAACGCAATTATCAAGGATATTCCACTAATTTCATGGAGTATAGAAGTTAAAACTTAACCAACTGAGTATAATAAAGAATGGAATAACAAAAGAAATCACCCGGCATGCGATAGACAGCACAGACAGGTTATTCTAACAGAATAATAAATAATGGAACCAGGTCCAGCGTAAACGCACAGGCAGGATATTCCGACAAAATAATAAATAATAGAATCAGGTCCGGCGTAAACGCACAGACAGGATATTCCGACAGAATAATAAATAATGGAACCAGGTCCGGTGTAAAACACACAGACAGGATGTTCCAACAGAATAATAATAAGACGACATTAGGTCCGGTGTAAAACACACAGGCAGGATGTTCCAACAGAATAATAATAAAAACAGAACCAGGTCCGGTGTAAAACACACAGACAAGATGTTCCAACAGAATAATAGAAGGATGTCACCAAGTATAGGGTAGACCGCGTATACAGGTTATTCCAACATAATAATAAGAAATGGAATAACAAAAGTTCTCTTCATGAATAAGAAAGAATAACACCCCTTACTGTAAGACCCCGAATTTTATGAAATAAAAGTATTCAATTTTTCTTATAATTACAATTTAGTAAATGGTTAAATTGATAAAAAAAATTAAAGTTATGGGTGAAATGTGAAAATTGTTCAAAATAAGCAAGTGGTTATAAAATAATCATTGTTGTCGGGGAATATTCGTTTGGTCGTGGAATATTCTTTCTGTCGGGGAATATTCGTACGACGGCGCAGCTATTTGTGGGCCCCATAACGAATAACTGTCGGGTGAAGAAAACGATAAATTTGAGTTTTTACAAATAACGGCGTAGTTGTTACCGTTAACACTGTTGGAATACCCGGTGGTTAAAATACAGTAATACGCGTTATTGCACAGTAGCACACTGTATTGCATAGTATTTTTGAAATTATTGATTCTTACGTAAGAAGGCACTACTCAATAATTGTTACAGTAATTACTGTTCAATATTTTATTTTATTGATTCAATAATTGCTACGTTGAAATTTTGTATTATTGTTGTTCAATAATTGTTGCTGCACAGTATTTTCTATTATCAGATCAATAATTCATATTATTTGAATAATATTATTAGATAACATTATTGGCAATGTCTAGAAAGTTCTGTCTAAGGAGAGGTTTGGTCATCTAATTGCGCGCTAGTAAGGAGAAATCCTTATTGGAAAGCCCCCTCTTTCTTGGGAACGGCCTGGTTGTCATAAATGTGATTCTGTAATATTATTTGTGAATAATTAATTATTGATTCATATGATAAGAAAATATTTATTTTATGTGGATATAAATGAGGGATATATTTTTGTGGTTAAAAAATGAAGGAGTTAATGTTGAGATTTTTATCCGTATTTTTGTCGGAATGGAGGTATTAAAAATCAGGGTTTTTGAGATATTTTGCGGGGGTTATAATTTTTAATCCGACCGTTGGATCGTGGTAATTTTTGGATATGTTATACATATATAAGTTGAGTATATGCCCACAAATTTTGAACCGTTAAAAATGAACGTATGATTTATTATGAATTTTACGAGATGACTGGTTCAGAAATTGTTGAATTTTCGGAGTTTATCATTTTGGTGGAAAATTCTAGAATTGGTGGGCCCCACTTGTGGTTGGTGAAGAAATGTGCTGAATTATATTTCAAATGTGGTGGGTGGGAATAGTAGCAGGTAAAGCCATCAGGTTGCAGGTCAAACCTACCAAAATTTTCCTATAAATAGAGGGCTAAGTTAGAATTGAAAATCACACCAGAAACATAAGCTTTCTCTCTTTCTCTCTCTATATTATGAAGCATATTTTGTGAGTATTTAGATACTTTGAGAGTTGCTATTCAGTGCAAGTTTCCTTCAGCTTTGCATTCCAGTCAGAAGTACTGCTCTTTTGAGGTAAGGGATTGTAAGGGATAGTAAGGGATTTTAAGGGTTGTTATGATTTTCAGTTTCGTAATTTTTCTGAACTTCAAAAATTCTGGAAAAATTTGAAATGATATTTTGATGAGTTTTCTTGATTGTGTCCAAAAATGGTGATTTTTGGATGTATAGATTGAGAGTTATAAATTTTATGAGAAAAGACTATTTTAAAAGTAACAGCTTATAATTCCTTGTGGTTAACTCCAAAATTGATGAAATTTTTATTGGGAGTACATGCATATGATAGAAGTATACTCTGTAAATTTCAGAATTTTTAGACAAAAGTACAATTTTTGATAAATGTCTAAATATTCGGCTATTTTGGCCATATGAAAAATAGTAAATGACTTTTAAAAATTCTGAGAAAAATATATGTTCACTATGGGACTATATTATGCTAAATCTCAGAAAAGAAATATTTTTGGGACTGATTTGGTATTTTTCATGAAAATGGTCTAGTTATGAGTAAATGAATTAAATATGTTTTGTGAAGTAAGAAAATTGAAAAATAGGATTTTATGACTTGAGAATCCTATATGAGGTATATGCAGATTTTTGATGAGGGTTTTGGTTATTGATGATGAAATTGTAAGAGTTGGCATTTTATGATGATTAAATGCATTAATTAGTAAAGTGTAAACAATTAAAATAAATTGTTTATAAATTTAAGTAATGTTATTCTTTCAATATCATTATACCGAAATATTGGTATAGATTTTATTGTGAAATTTCTATCTTTTGTGTCGGGGTTACTATTCATGAGTTACTATTCACGATTTACTATTCATGAGTTACGAATATTACTCTTGAGATTAAAACTATATGTTGATCATATTATTTTTATCATCATATATAACATTTTTATAACCCTGATGTTGAAATTCTCTTTCACTGGAGTGTAAAGATGGGTAGATTATTGGTATGATCATGACTAGGGTTCTCTTTGGCCTGTAGTGCAAAGTTGAATTGTGACTGGTATGATCATGACCATTGAATTTATAATTGAATATCTTAAGCTTAAGTGCAAAGGTGAATTGATCAACATGGTTATAATTATTGTTTATATAAATTCTGAAATGATTATATATTTCTTTGAGATATGAATATATTTGGCCTGTAGTGCAAATATGAATTGTTGATGAATATTTTTGGCATGTAGTGCAAAGATGGCCTGTTGATGAATATCTTTGGCCTGTAGTGCAAAGATGAACTGTTGTTGAATATCTTTGG
Source organism: Panax notoginseng (assembly GCA_016801055.1). Classification (NCBI taxonomy): domain Eukaryota; kingdom Viridiplantae; phylum Streptophyta; class Magnoliopsida; order Apiales; family Araliaceae; genus Panax; species Panax notoginseng. The sequence continues at coordinate 15,283,000 of CM029013.1, read as the reverse complement.
CCCGTAGTGCAAAGATGGTTTGTTGATGAATATCTTTGGCCCGTAGTGCAAAGATGAATTTGTTAGTATGATTATAAACAGGAACTGTGATTTGGTATAACCATGATCTTTGACGTTTCAGGTAAAGACAGGTGATGAAAATATTCTTCGTCCTGGGTGCGAAGAAAAATTTATAGTTACAATTATGATTATGAGTTATTCATATGATTGTGGAAAGGAACTGTTGAGTGATGTTACATGGATAAAATATTGTTGGTGGATTTTTAACATGGAGAAGATAATAGACTTTATAGTCTATTTGACTCTTCTAATGGATTGCTCGTTCCGCTGCAACTATGGTTGAAATTTTTATCATTTACCATATGTTCTAAATCTCTGATTTATTGTTGATGAAGGCTATTGATAATTGAATTATCTTTAGTCATGATATTCTTTACTGAGCTAGTTGTGCTCACCCTTTTGCTTCACAATTCCTTTCAGGTAATAAGAGTGTAGCTGGGTCGAGCGGGGGTAACAAGGGAATAGAACGGTGGTCATTATTTAGTAGTTATATTTGGTGAAGAAAATAGGGTGAGGCGAACCCAACGTTGGAAGGGTGTTTTGTCACTATCATACAAGATGTCTAATGACATACAACCTCGTGTCATCATAAGACAGGGTTGTGCTCATCCACTTGCTGAGTATATCTATGGGCACTACCTATATAATCTTGGTGTTTGTTTGAAGTATAATTCTCAATTAGAGACAGTGGAGATAATGATAAGTCAAGAGAAGACTCACCATTGGGAAGAATATGATAGTAATCTTCTCGTTTTTCATTGGGGTCTATTGGGTCAACCAATGATAATTCTGTGGCCATATGATATCTATCATAACCTAGACGCGTGGCCTCCCATGTACGAAGGTTTTCTTGAGCACTTCCCAAAGATTCTAATTTCTAAAACAATTTTTGACTGTACCTTTATGTAAGGTACCTTTGTGAGGTGCTGATACATGATGGTGTCCAATGTCACATTTGGTATATATTTGTATCCAAACTCACAGCATATGTGTTGTTGTATTTTGCACGACAATTGTTGTAATAAAGTTGTAGTTGTTTTCTGTACCATGTATTTGGCGACTCAGAATGGGTGTTGTATACCTATTTTGGGGGCGTCACAGGTGGTATCAGAGCTTAGGGATATGATCTCTGGTGGAGATCGGGGAATAGGACTAGGAGGGGAGAGATGAGTAAATCCTTCGCTAGTGTGTCCTACCTAAGCTTATTTGTTGGTCAGTCATAATATCGGGATATTATGTGATATGTTAATTTGTTAAATTAACCCTTGTTTTGAAGCTGTATTCTAGAATGATATTTGAAATACATGAGATGAGCAATGGAGAAATCATGATGACAGGAAAGATGGAATCTGAAATGAAAGCAAGGTATTCTCAACTCTTTAAAATACCAGGTACGTAAATTTCGGGGACGAAATTTCATAAGGAGGGGAGATTGTAAGACCCCGAATTTTATGAAATAAAAGTATTCAATTTTTTTTATAATTACAATTCAGTAAATGGTTAAATTGATAAAAAATTAAAGTTATGGGTGAAATATGAAAATTTTTCAAAATAAGCAAGTGGTTATAAAATAATCATTGTTGTCGGGGAATATTCGTTTGGTCGTGGAATATTCTTTCTGTCGGGGAATATTCGTACGACGGCGCAGCTATTTGTGGGCCCCATAACGAATAACTGTCGGGTGAAGAAAACGACAAATTTGAGTTTTTACAAATAACGGCGTAGTTGTTACCGTTAACACTGTTGGAATACCCGGTGGTTAAAATACAGTAATACGCGTTATTGCACAGTAGCACACGGTATTGCATAGTATTTTTGAAATTATTGATTCTTACGTAAGAAGGCACTACTCAATAATTGTTACAGTAATTACTGTTCAATATTTTATTTTATTGATTCAATAATTGCTACGTTGAAATTTTATATTATTGTTGTTCAATAATTGTTGCTGCACAGTATTTCCCATTATCAGATCAATAATTCATATTATTTGAATAATATTATTAGATAACATTATTGGCAATGTCTAGAAAGTTCTGTCTAAGGAGAGGTTTGGTCATCTAATTGCGCGCTAGTAAGGAGAAATCCTTATTGGAAAGCCCCCTCTTTCCTGGGAACGGCCTGGTTGTCATAAATGTGATTCTGTAATATTATTTGTGAATAATTAATTATTGATTCATATGATAAGAAAATATTTATTTTATGTGGATATAAATGAGGGATATATTTTTGTGGTTAAAAAATGAAGGAGTTAATGTTGAGATTTTTATCCGTATTTTTGTCGGAATGGAGGTATTAAAAATCAGGGTTTTTGAGATATTTTGCGGGGGTTATAATTTTTAATCCGACCGTTGGATCGTGGTAATTTTTGGATATGTTATACATATATAAGTTGAGTATATGCCCACAAATTTTGAACCGTTAAAAATGAACGTATGATTTATTATGAATTTTACGAGATGACTGGTTCAGAAATTGTTGAATTTTCGGAGTTTATCATTTTGGTGGAAAATTCTAGAATTGGTGGGCCCCACTTGTGGTTGGTGAAGAAATGTGCTGAATTATATTTCAAATGTGGTGGGTGGGAATAGTAGCAGGTAAAGCCATCAGGTTGCAGGTCAAACCTACCAAAATTTTCCTATAAATAGAGGGCTAAGTTAGAATTGAAAATCACACCAAAAACATAAGCTTTCTCTCTTTCTCTCTCTATATTATGAAGCATATTTTGTGAGTATTTAGATACTTTGAGAGTTGCTATTCAGTGCAAGTTTCCTTCGGCTTTGCATTCCAGTTAGAAATACTGCACTTTTGAGGTAAGGGATTGTAAGAGATAGTAAGGGATAGTAAGGGATTTTAAGGGTTGTTATGATTTTCAGTTTCGTAATTTTTCTGAACTTCAAAAATTCTGGAAAAATTTAAAATGATATTTTGATGAGTTTTCTTGATTGTGTCCAAAAATGGTGATTTTTGGATGTATAGATTGAGAGTTATGAATTTTATGAGAAAAGACTATTTTAGAAGTAACAGCTTATAATTCCTTGTGGTTAACTCCAAAATTGATAAAATTTTTATTGGGAGTACATGTATATGATAGAAGTATACTCTGTAAATTTCAGAATTTTTAGACAAAAGTACAATTTTTGATAAATGTCTAAATATTCGGCTATTTTGGCCATATGAAAAATAGTAAATGACTTTTAAAAATTCTGAGAAAAATATATGTTCACTATGGGACTATATTATGCTAAATCTCAGAAAAGAAATATTTTTGGAACTGATTTGGTATTTTTCATGAAAATGGTCTAGTTATGAGTAAATGAATTAAATATGTTTTGTGAAGTAAGAAAATTGAAAAATAGGATTTTATGGCTTGAGAATCCTATATGAGGTATATGCAGATTTTTGATGAGGGTTTTGGTTATTGATGATGAAATTGTAAGAGTTGGCATTTTATGATGATTAAATGCATTAATTAGTAAAGTGTAAACAATTAAAATAAATTGTTTATAAATTTAAGTAATGTTATTCTTTCAATATCATTATACCGAAATATTGGTACGGATTTTATTGTGAAATTTCTATATTTTGTGTCGGGGTTACTATTCATGAGTTACTATTCACGATTTACTATTCATGAGTTACGAATATTACTCTTGAGATTAAAACTATATGTTGATCATATTATTTTTATCATCATATATAACATTTTTATAACCCTGATGTTGAAATTCTCTTTCACTGGAGTGTAAAGATGGGTAGATTATTGGTATGATCATGACTAGGGTTCTCTTTGGCCTGTAGTGCAAAGTTGAATTGTGACTGGTATGATCATGACCATTGAATTTATAATTGAATATCTTAAGCTTAAGTGCAAAGGTGAATTGATCAACATGGTTATAATTATTGTTTATATAAATTCTGAAATGATTATATATTTCTTTGAGATATGAATATATTTGGCCTGTAGTGCAAATATGAATTGTTGATGAATATCTTTGGCATGTAGTGCAAAGATGGCCTGTTGATGAATATCTTTGGCCTGTAGTGCAAAGATGAACTGTTGTTGAATATCTTTGGCCCGTAGTGCAAAGATGGTTTGTTGATGAATATCTTTGGCCCGTAGTGCAAAGATGAATTTGTTAGTATGATTATAAACAGGAACTGTGATTTGGTATAACCATGATCTTTGATGTTTCAGGTAAAGACAGGTGATGAAAATATTCTTCGTCCTGGGTGCGAAGAAAAATTTATAGTCACAATTATGATTATGAGTTATTCATATGATTGTGGAAAGGAACTGTTGAGTGATGTTACATGGGTAAAATATTGTTGGTGGATTTTTAACATGGAGAAGATAATAGACTTTATAGTCTATTTGACTCTTCTAATGGATTGCTCGTTCCGCTGCAACTATGGTTGAAATTTTTATCATTTACCATATGTTCTAAATCTCTGATTTATTATTGATGAAGGCTATTGATAATTGAATTATCTTTAGTCATGACATTCTTTACTGAGCTAGTTGTGCTCACCCTTTTGCTTCACAATTCCTTTCAGGTAATTTGAGTGTAGCTGGGTCAAGCGGGGGTAGCAAGGGAATAGAATGGTGGTCATTATTTAGTAGTTATATTTGGTGAAGAAAATAGGGTGAGGCGAACCCAACGTTGGAAGGGTGTTTTGTTACTATCATACAAGATGCCTAATGACATACAACCTCGTGTCATCATAAGACAGGGTTGTGCTCATCCACTTGCTGAGTATATCTATGGGCACTACCTATATAATCTTGGTGTTTGTTTGAAGTATAATTCTCAATTAGAGACAGTGGAGATAATGATAAGTCAAGAGAAGACTCACCATTGGGAAGAATATGATAGTAATCTTCTCGTTTTTCATTGGGGTCTATTGGGTCAACCAAGGATAATTCTGTGGCCATATGATATCTATCATAACCTAGACGTGTGGCCTCCCATGTACGAAGGTTTCCTTGAGCACTTCCCAAAGATTCTAGTTTCTAAAACAGTTTTTGACTGTACCTTTATGTAAGGTACCTTTGTGAGGTGCTGATACATGATGGTGTCCAATGTCACATTTGGATATATTTGTATCCAAACTCACAGCATATGTGTTGTTGTATTTTGCACGACAATTGTTGTAATAAAGTTGTAGTTGTTTTCTGTACCATGTATTTGACGACTCAGAATGGGTTGGATGGAATGGACCTGTTTTGGGGTTGTCACACTTACCGTTTTAAAGAAGAACTGAAATAAGGAAGTAGTTAAGTAGCAGAATACTTTTCTTCTCTCTCTCTATAGTTTATCTCTCCAGAGTTAAGTGAATTCGTAAGAAATAATGAAGGAATGAGCTGCTATTTATAGAAGAATGGACTGCATAGTAACTAATCCATGAACGGTCCATATTGATTACTTTAATCTGACGGTCCATATTTAAAGAAAAATCTTTTAAATAAAATATAATATATTCTATTTATAGAATAACTTTAATAAAGTATTCTGTTTTATATAAAAAGATGTTTCTGTTTTATTATGTTAATAATACGAATAAAACAAAGCTTCATTATCGCTAAATAATTCATATTATTAACTGACAATAATTGAATCAAACTGAGTGACTTCTCACATAAGCATTAATAATCAATATCGTGTGCTACTATGCAACCATACGTATTACTATACTTTTACTACCGAGTAGTTCAACAGTATCAATGGTAAAACTTCTGCCGTTGATTTTAATAAAATATTTTTGTCGTTTTCTCAATCCGACAATAATTCCGTTGTAGGGTCCACCAATGATTGTTTCGTTGTACGAATATTCCCTGTTAAAATGAATATTTCCCGACCAATCGAATATTATATAACAACTTGCGTACTTTACAAAATTTATAAATATTACCCACAACTATAGCATTATATCAAATTAACTCTATAATATTCAAAAATGATAATTATAGAAAATTCATCTTTATTTATAAAAGTTGGGGTCTTACAGAAACCAAATGCATATGAGCGATAAAATTCAATAAATTGAAAAAAAAAATAAAGATAATTTCATTATTAATAGTATCAATTCATATAAGTGCATATTTTTCTTTATACTATTTATACATTTCACAAGAAAAAATACATATAATAAATATTATTTACCAACATACTCATACGAACATGCTATATATATATATATAAAAGATATAAGTACTCCTCTTTTTTTCTTAATTCATTTCCTTTCGTAAAACTAATTTGTCACTGCGATATAGTTTAGCACCACCACTTTGTATGTGTAAGATAAAATTCTACAAAAATAATCAATATAAATTCATCACTTCTTTTTTTTTATTTTTAATACTTACGAGTTTAATTTATTCAATTTTTGAGAAATATGGCTTATAAGATTACCACGAATAACTCTAAAATATTGAGATTTAATATAATACGGTACAAATAAGTTTTAAAAAAACTTATATGGCCAAATATATTTGTGGTTGGTACATTTAGTTAGATGTAACAACAATGCAAAATTATGTAGTTTGTGTTAGAACCGTAGTTCCGTGGAGTCATAATCGGAAAACATGACATGAGTAATCCATGTCCTTAAGGTCTTTATTACCCTCACCACGAATGGTTTGCTATGAGTTACAGGCGTTATACCTCCGGAAATATGCCAAGTTTCGGAGTTGAACAATTTTGTGATAGCAATTCACAAATGTTCCGGTCGAATATTTATTTCTGATAGTTATATGTTTATAAAAAAAATTAACTAAAATAAGAGAGAATTTTATGTGCAAGCTTTCTTCTTCTCATGTAAGTATACTCCATTCCTCATATATGTATATCTATTCATATACCTACACATATAGATATATATGTATACATATATAATAGTAACAACTATTAAATATCTATTTTAATTACACATTATTATAGATATAATGTTGTAAGTTGCACATTAGTCATAATGATGTAAGTTAAAATACGCGTAATTAATTATGTATCTTTTCTGCAATCTATTATATATACTAAATCACAGTACATAGCACAATATATTGACACATGTCCTTCTAAAAATTTAACACATGTTCATCCTAATTAATGCTTCTTATTGGCTTTAACAAAAATACCCTTGACAATTACTTAGGATATTATATAATGATCACCCTATTTTATGGATATTATCAACATCCACATTATTTTAGGATCCATTAATTAGATAACTCTCTTAGGCAACAATCAGATTGGATCAATTTAAATACGATAGGACCAACTTGCTTTTTATGAAAAATTAGTTTTAATTATTTGAAAAGTAAATTTCCTTAAATATTAGACTTTTATTTATTTTACCTACTTTTCATGTGCCTAATAAATTTATTATATGATTAATTAATTACTTTCATAGTTCCATGCAATTAAAAATTATTTCCATATTCATTTTAAAAACTTCAATCTATTAGCTTCCAAAAATTCTTCTAATTATTTGAACCACGCTAATTGATTCTAAATATATAAAAATTTATTTGCTTAACCAATTTATGAAAAACTCAATCAATTAATAAATTATGGAATACTTAAATAATATAAAACTCATCCCAAGATTTATGAAAACAATATTGGTTAGATATATGAAAGATAATAAATCTTTTAAAAACTTATTTTCTAACCAACTCCATCAATTATTGAAAGTACTAAAAATCAACATTTTAAAATATTTTCATATTTATTATTTTATTTTTTGTGCCAATTACGCAACCAACACTTTTTCATCCAATTGAATTATGCTACTTAAAAAATAAATCCTTGAAGGATTCAATCAACAAAGTAGTCGACAACTTTTTATAATTTTTATGGAATATAACATTCAATCAACTTATTACAAATTGATTTATTCCAATAAAGAAGTCATGGTTCTTAAGAAAATGATTCAAACAGAATTCACTAAATAATAGGAACTTTTAATATGGAGCGAAATGAATAAAAAATTAATCTCTTTTAACAACTCGGATAGACAACTCATTACCATTTCATTGACCGCTTCTTAAATCATGAAATATGATCTATTAATTAATTAGACCAATTACAAATTGAATCGGGCAGTTTGAAAATAAGGTTAGACTCAATTAAAATTTCGATATTTCCATATTTATTTTAATATACCAATTAAATAATTTCATATTATGAACCATTAAGGTTCAGATTTTTCATTATATTTTCATATTAATTTTGAAAGATTAATATTTTGAATTTATAATCCACTAAATCACTACAAATCTAAACTATTTTGATAATGTCAACTGTTTTGATATTATTCTTTTTAATTTAATTATTATATCCTAAAATCACTATTTTTTAATCCCAAATTAATATTTTTATTTTATAATCCCCTAAATCACTGCAAATATAAACTGTTTGGATAATGTCAATTTTTACATAATTACACGGGTTTTTGAATTTTATAATATTATACCTTTTATAATATTATACCATGCATATATATAAGTTCCAACATTACTAACAGTGACAACCCAATAAATCCGTTTTTAAAAATTTTACAGTATTATATACCATTTATAATCCTATACCATACATTATCATACATATATATAATCCTGCACTAATATGTTTATTTTATAAACCCTAAAATTCACTACTTTTCTAAACTGTTATTAATTTAATTATGTTAAAACATAATTATTATATCCTAAAATAATTACTTTTCAAATATTTTAACATTCATAATTATACCATACATTATATCATACACATATGATATAATATTATAATACACATATATAATAAAATCACTACTTATCTAAATTGTGCAGATATTATCATTACTAATTTAATTATATTATAACATAATATTATACCATTTATAATTATATTACAAAATAATATTATACAATTTAAAACATTTAAAACAAAATTAAAATAACAAATAATACAAATCATAAGTTACTATGTTGATTTTATAATCCACTAAATCACTATTTTTTCGATCTAAACAATTTTTATATTATCACAATGTAATTATTATCTTCAAAAATCATTATTTTTTAATCCTACATTATTATTTTGATTTTATAATCCCTTAAATCACTATACATCTAAACTGTTCTAATATTATTGACTGTTCTAATATTATCATTACTAAATTAATTATTTTAAATGTATAATCCTCTAAATCACTACAAATTTAAACTATTTTGGTAATGTAAACTGTTTTGATATTATATTTTCTAATTTAATTATTATCTTCTAAAATCACTATTTTATGATATTATCATTACTGAGCTATTATCATTACTCTCCATTATTTATCCTAATTTTCTTATCAAATATCCGATCAATCCCCTTGCAGCAATTGTTGATATCACATATCCTAATTTATTGGAAAATTTTGAGAATGGCTTTTATTTTCAAGACCAAGCCATCCTTGCTCCTACACTTGATGTTATAAATAAGGTGAACGAATATGTGATGTATTTATGGTCAGGTGATGAAGTACCATATCTAAGATGTCCTATGTAAGGTTGATGAAAACTCAAACAGCTATGAATGCATTTACACCCTATATTTTTTGAATAGCATTACATCTTCTGGAATGTCAAACCACAAGATAACGTTGAAGATTGGGGTTCCTGTAATGTTGCTCCGAAATATAGATCAGTGATCTGGTTTGTGCAATGTCACGAGATTAATAGTAACTCAATTGGGAAAATATCTGATAGAAGCAAAAGTAATTTCAGTCATCAATTTTGGACATAAAATTTTTATACCTCTCTTGGTCTTAACACCGTCAAACATTAGATTACCTTTAAAATTCCAACAAAGACAATTTTCTTTGGTTGTTTACTTTTTCATGACAATTAATAAGAGTCAGGAACAATCTCTCTCACATGTTGGACTGTATCTGTCACGTCAAATTTTTAGCCATAACCAATTGTATGTAGTAGTATCAAGAGTTACAAGCAAGAGTGGAGTAAAAATACTAATTTGTGACAAAGATGGACAAACATATAATACTACAAAGAAAATAGTTTTCCAAAAATAATTCACAATTTAATATAGAAAGGTTTGACTATTTCTGACTATTATCTTTTTGCTGCTCATTATTAATGTAAACCCTGATTATTTTATTATTATATCTCATGAAATTTTTACTATAATCTATTTGAATATTTTTAGGTAAATCTATGATATGCATTTACAAAGCTATCTCGATCGAGCCAAATTCCAGTTACAAAGACAAAAATAAACTGACAAACTCTCAACACTACCCCTTACAAAATTGTTTAGTTTTTATTATACATTCAACTCAAAATTTTGTTAATACATGTACTGAGTAGAGTTTATGTATATTCATTTTTTTGTCTGTGTATATATATTCATGTATAACCATTGAAAAACTTTTAAATAAGTGTATAATAGGTTTGTCTTTTACTTTTTGGATGACAGTATTTGAAATTCTATGTAAGTCCATTTCGTATGTGTTTTACACTAATTCTTTTCGTTTTTATTTAATATAGGAGCTAAATTTCTTTATGTTCTGTTAGTTTTCAATCCGACAAACACATGAATTTTTAGCTAAGTGTGAGACTTTTTTTATCTCAGGCAATACTATTTCCTATAAAAGAGTTGTGGAAAGATAATTATCTATTTGGTTGATAGTTTAGGCAATGTTAAAATCAACTATTAAGTATGTCTAAATTCTTATATCTCACTATTGTCCAAATTCCTGTCGTAAATATTTATAAGATTGCACCGATTGTTAAAAAGATCAAAACTGGAAGAAGCTTAAATGTGATAATCCTGGTACCTATGGTTAAATGGTAATGTGACAATGAATTTGGTGTATGCAGTTCTTGGCATAGTTAAATTTTTGTTGTCATGCTTCTTGCATTATTTCAGGTGCATCATGGATTTTATCCTACTTAGCACAAGAAAATTTTGCGCCCTACAATTCTAAATACTGTTAAAAGTGCAAAGGAGTTATGTGACAACCCCAAAATAGGTTCATTCCATCCAACCTATTCTGAGTCGCCAAATACATGGTACAGAAAATAACTACAACTTTATTACAACAATTGTCGTGTAAAATACAACAACACATATGCTGTGAGTTTGGATACAAATATATACCAAATGTGACTCATGTTCCAACCGTGGACATCACCTCACAATGACACCTTACATAAAGGTATAGTCAAAAACTGTTTTAGAAATTAGAATATTTGGGAAGTGCTCAAAGAAACCTTCGTATATGGGAGGCCACGCGTCTAGGTTATGATAGATATCATATGGCCACATAATTATCCTTGGTTGACCCAATAGACCCCAAAGAAAAACGAGAAGATTACTATCATATTCTTCCCAATGGTGAGTCTTCTCTTGACTTATCATTATCTCCACTGTCTCTAATTGAGAATTATACTTCAAACAAACACCAAGATTATATAGGTAGTGCCCATAGATATACTCAGCAAGTGGATGAGCACAACCCTGTCTTATAATGACACGAGGTTGTATGTCATTAGACATCTTGTATGATAGTAACAAAACACCCTTCCAACGTTGGGTTCGCCTCACCCTATTTTCTTCACCAAATATAACTACTAAATAATGATCACCGTTCTATTCCCTTGTTACCCCCGCTCGACCCAGCTACACTCTTATTACCTGAAAGGAATTGTGAAGCAAAAGGGTGAGCACAACTAGCTCAGTAAAGAATATCATGACTAAAGATAATTCAATTATCAATAGCCTTCATCAACAATAAATCAGAGATTTAGAACATATGATAAATGATAAAAATTTCAACCATAGTTGCAGCGGAACGAGCAATCTATTAGAAGAGTCAAATAGACTATAAAGTCTATTATCTTCTCCATGTTAAAAATCCACCAACAATATTTTATCCATGTAACATCACTCAACAGTTCCTTTCCACAATCATATGAATAACTCATAATCATAATTGTGACTATAAATTTTTCTTCGCACCCAGGACGAAGAATATTTTCATCACCTGTCTTTACCTGAAACATCAAAGATCATGATTATACCAAATCACAGTTCCTGTTTATAATCATACTAACAAATCCATCTTTGCACTACGGGCCAAAGATATTCATCAACAAACCATCTTTGCACTACGGGCCAAAGATATTCAACAACAGTTCATCTTTGCACTACAGGCCAAAGATATTCATCAACAGGCCATCTTTGCACTACATGCCAAAGATATTCATCAACAATTCATATTTGCACTACAGGCCAAATATATTCATATCTCAAAGAAATATATAATCATTTCAGAATTTATATAAACAATAATTATAACCATGTTGATCAATTCACCTTTGCACTTAAGCTTAAGATATTCAATTATAAATTCAATGGTCATGATCATACCAGTCACAATTCAACTTTGCACTACAGGCCAAAGAGAACCCTAGTCATGATCATACCAATAATCTACCCATCTTTACACTCCAGTGAAAGAGAATTTCAACATCAGGGTTATAAAAATGTTATATATGATGATAAAAATAATATGATCAACATATAGTTTTAATCTCAAGAGTAATATTCGTAACTCATGAATAGTAAATCGTGAATAGTAACTCATGAATAGTAACCCCGACACAAAAGATAGAAATTTCACAATAAAATCCATACCAATATTTCGGTATAATGATATTGAAAGAATAACATTACTTAAATTTATAAACAATTTATTTTAATTGTTTACACTTTACTAATTAATGCATTTAATCATCATAAAATGTCAACTCTTACAATTTCATCATCAATAACCAAAACCCTCATCAAAAATCTGCATATACCTCATATAGGATTCTCAAGCCATAAAATCCTATTTTCCAATTTTCTTTCTTCACAAAACATATTTAATTCATTTACTCATAACTAGACCATTTTTATGAAAAATACCAAATCAGTTCTAAAAATATTTCTTTTCTGGGATTTAACATAATATAGTCCCATAGTGAACATATATTTTTCTCAGAATTTTTAAAAGTCATTTACTATTTTTTATATGGCCAAAATAGCCGAATATTTAGACATTTATCAAAAATTGTACTTTTGTCTAAAAATTCTGAAATTTACAGAGTATACTTCTATCATATACATGTACTCCCAATAAAAATTTCATCAATTTTGGAGTTAACCACAAGGAATTATAAGCTGTTACTTTTAAAAATAGTCTTTTCTCATAAAATTCATAACTCTCAATCTATACATCCAAAAATCACCATTTTTGGATACAATCAAGAAAACTCATCAAAATATCATTTCAAATTTTTCCAGAATTTTTGAAGATCAGAAAAATTACGAAACTGAAAATCATAACAACCCTTAAAATCCCTTAATATCCCTTACAATCCCTTACTATCCCTTACAATCCCTTACCATCCCTTACCTCAAAAGAGCAGTACTTCTGACTGGATATCGGATATGATGCTGAAGGAAACTTGCACTGATGAATAGCAACTCACCAAGTATCTAAAATCTCACAAAATATGCTTCATAATATAGAGAGAGAAAGAGAGAAAGCTTATGTTTCTGGTGTGATTTTCAATTCTAACTTAGCCCTCTATTTATAGGAAAATTTTGGTAGGTTTGACCTGCAACCTGATGGCTTTACCTGCTACTATTCCCACCCACCACATTTGAAATATAATTCAGCACATTTCTTCACCAACCATAAGTGGGGCCCACCAATTCTAGAATTTTCCACCAAAAATGATTTATAACCTGATTTCCGAATCAGCCACCTCTTAAAATTCATAAGAAATCATACGTTCATTTTTAACGGTTCAAAATTTATGGACATATACTCAACTTATATATGTATAACATATCCAAAAATTACCACGATCCAACGGTCGGATTAAAAATTATAACCGCCGTAAAATATCTCAAAAACCCTGATTTTTAATACCTCCATTCCGACAAAAATACTGATAAAAACCTCAACATTAACTCCTTCATTTTTTTAACCACAAAAATATATCCCTCATTTATATCCACATAAAATAAATATTTTCTTATCATATGAATCAATAATTAATTATTCACAAATAATATTACAGAATCACATTTATGACAACCAGGCCGTTCCCAGGAAAGAGGGGGCTTTCCAATAAGGATTTCTCCTTACTAGCGCGCAATTAGATGACCAAACCTCTCCTTAGACAGAACTTTCTAGACATTGCCAATAATGTTATCTAATAATATTATTCAAATAATATGAATTATTGATCTGATAATAGAAAATACTGTGCAACAATAATTATTGAAACAACAATAATATAAAATATCAACGCAGCAATTATTGAATCAATAAAATAAAATATTGAACAGTAATTACTGTAACAATTATTGAGTAGTGCCTTCTTACGTAAGAATCAATAATTTCAAAAATACTGTGCAATACCGTGTGCTACTGTGCAATAACGCGTATTACTGTATTTTAACCACCGGGTATTCCAACAGTGTTAACGGTAACAACTACGCCGTTATTTGTAAAAACTCAAATTTGTCGTTTTCCTTCACCCGACAGTTATTCGTTATGGGGCCCACAAATAGCTGCGCCGTCGTACGAATATTCCCCGACAGAAAGAATATTCCACGACCAAACGAATATTCCCCGACAACAATGATTATTTTATAACCACTTGTGTATTTTGAAAAAAAATCATATATCACCCTTAACTTTAACATTTATCAATTTAACCATTTACTGAATAGTAACTATAAGAAAAATTGAATACTTTTATTTCATAAAATTCGGGGTCTTACAAGTTATATGAAAACCTTCAGATTATGGGACAATGCATTCAATGGGAGGGGCTATGGCTTCATTTTGGGGATTATATCCCACGGTGTTTATATTTATGACTTCTTCATTTATTGCATTCTATTATATGAATTGCGGCTTTGCATGATTTGTTAAGTACTACCATATGGTAAATCATTTTTATCATCATTAATATATTTTTTTGGCATTATGGTAATACTGTGAGTGCCTATACAATTGTCAAAAATTGACAAAAAAACTATTGAGGCAATGTATTCGTTCTTTAACTATAACTTTGTGTTATGTATGACACGATGCTATACTGCTATATTTTTGGACATGATGTTTGTTTGACATGATGTAACATGTGCTTTCCCTTCATGTCTGAGGACCGAAACTGAGACATTCTTTCGCTGTTTTCCCTTTCGTTTGGATGTTAGAATTCTGGGGCAAGTAAGCTTATACGAGATATGGATCTTCAAAATGCATCAAGTACATGTGTCCGATATTTGAGGCTTGGTGAGGTTTGTGTAATGTGTAACAGACTTCAAATATACCACTAGCAATCATATCAATATAACAATTCGATGACATTGTGCATGACACTTTCTAAATATTTGTTAATGCTTTAGAATGAAAGAGTTACCTATTTTTAACCATATTGGTTATATTATAAATATTTTTATCAAGACATTAATATATATATATATATATATATATATATATATATACACACACACACACACACAACTGTTATGTAATGTTCTAGGGTTTAGTGATCAGATTAATTATATACTTAGATATGTATTTGCGCATAAAATTTTTAGGGTCCTTTACAATAATATACAACATTTAAAAAATAATTACACTATTAGTGCATCACCAAAATAATTATAAAAATAATAACTTTCCCATATTATTTTACAATATTAGTGCAATTATGATTCTTTAATTTAGAAAATTAGTATAAGATTCAATTCCTAATAATAAGGAAACCTAAAATCAAGAAAAAATAATTGTCATAAATAATAATTCAAATTCCAATATCTTGGATCTAACAACAAAAATAAATTCAAATTCAAAATAATAATTCAAATTCAAATATTCAAAGTTAAACAAATTGAAAACAAAACAAAGAGGAAATCACGAACAACCAAAATAAATTGAAAAAGAAAAAGTCAGAGTTACCAAACAGGTCCAAAATGAATTCGGAGTAGCCAAACAAAAGAGAAAATCACAACAACCAAAATAAAATAAATCGAAGAAGAAGAAGAAATCGGAGTTACCAAAATAAATCGAAGAAGAAGAAGTCGAAGTTACCAAACCAGCAAGAACAGATCCAAAACGAATTCGGAGTAGCCGAACAAAGAGGAAATCACGAACAATTTTTTTATGAATATTTGGTTACCCACAAAAATTAAAATGGTTACCTTTGTATGATGGTTTGGCTACCAACTGCACCATATTCAAAATAATTTTATTTTTAAAAGGTTATTAATAAGTAACTAACAACTATATAAATGAAAACTTAGACATGGCATTTCGGATACCATCTGCACGTAACAGTTGGAAACTGTTCTTAAATTTTTTTATAATTAATTGGTAACCCAATAAAACTGAATTGGTTACCTTTTTATGAAGATTTGGTTATCAACTTATAAATAACATTTTAAAAATAAAATTATTATGAATATGGTGCAGTTGGTAGCCAAACCTTCGTACAAAAATAACAATTCTACTTTTTGTGGGTAACCAAATATTCATAAAAAATAAACAAAAAATAATTTTTTTCCTAGAAGGTTCAAGAATATTTTGGAAGTAACTAAGTTATTATATATATGAATACTTGTACCTTGCCACAGATACTTAGCAAACGAGAGATAAACTTTGAGACAGGAGATTATAAAAAGAGAGCAGAGGGTTGAAGCTTGAGAAGGAAAAAAAGAGAGAGAAAATGGCGATGATGTCTGTAATGGAGAGATTCGTATAACCCCTCACAATCTTCTTTGATTCTTTCGATAATTAATCTATCAGAAGTTTTAGTGCTATGTACAGCTGGGTTTAAGAAAATAAGAAGAAGCAATATGCAATATTCATCCTTTGGTGGCTCAACCACCAGTGTTTCTAACCCAGCTGCCGGCGACGGTCGAATAGAAGATTTTTTTCTATTGAATGAAGAAGAAGAGTAATGACTAATTAATGTAGTTGTTCTACATAAGGAGAGAGAAGAAGCCATGTGGATAACTAATCCCTAAATTAAGGAATCCTAATTGCATTACTATTGTAAATAAATATGAAATTGTATTAACTATGTAAATATTTTATGAGTACACTATTGTTGTAATTATTTTTAAAAATATAATAGTATATGTAATTTACCCAAATTTTTATGCAACACTATATAACATATGCTATTAAAATTTGATAATCGCACAACAATCTACTATTTTCTTATTATATTTTAATTTATTAATTGTATGTATAAATTTATTATTAACAAAATGAATAATCCCACGTAAAGCGCTGGTTTGTATTTAGTTAATTAACTAAGTGTTGTCCGTGGCCGTGGGTATACCAATATGGACTACGAGCTACTCTAGCTAAGCTAAGGGCCTGACTAGTATGACCTGTTTGTCAGTGGGCCTGACTACTAAATAGCCTAGTAGTATCTGTCTCAAGCCCATTTAAAGTAAATGGACTAAGGGAGCACATAATACACATAGGTAACGGCTCACGTCTGTAATTTAGTAATTTTTTTAGACCACCACCACCACCACCACGAAGAAGAAGTTTTACGGAATGTTTTTAGTAGCCGCAATTATTTTTGACTTGAAATTATTCAGAACATTCATTCTTTCTTTTGTTTATTTTTTAGTCAAATTTCAAAAGTCAATATTTTTTGTTATAATGTAATTGAAAATAAATAAATCGTGTTAACGTTGCTGACTTATATTGATTTGTCAAAATAAAAAAAATGTGGCCAAATTTTTTGTATTTTAAAGAATACCTTTGCAAACTTTTACTAAATTTTGGTTATGACGTCCAAAAACGTGTACTAGATTTTTGTATTTCTTTCATGCTATTATAAAGAAAATGTAAAAAAACTCAAGTTTTATATTTAGATTATTACTAAACTTTTATATTAATTTTATTGTATTTATAATGATAGGGATTACAAAAGTTTTATTTATATTATTTAATTTGTTGTTTATTTCTGGACGACAAAAAAAAAAAGAGAGCAAATTTTTCGACCATTTCTAATGTTCGTTAAAAACTCAATAACACAATAAATGGATAAAAACATTATCTGTCTATTTTAAAACAATGTTGAACAAAACAAATCGCCTAAACTTGTAAAAGCACCAAACTCAATCCAAATGCTAAAATAATGGAACGGTGGAGGAGGGAATATAATGAAAAATAATAAATCATTTTGGTGGAATAAATATTCATTTCATTCATTTGTATAGGTGATGAAATAAATACATGTCACAGTTTTGATATTTTAACATGCTACTCCATATAACGGAACTTATTTCAGTTTGGTTCTATTCTTTTATTTTAAATATAGCATTAAAAAAACACTACATTAGGTGAAAATGGCACCGTCACAATCACAATTTTCACGCGTTGATGATATTTTTGTAGTACTCCATCCTTATTATTATTTTAAGTGGTTCTAAGTTAAATGTCGACTTATCTTAAATAATATATTTTTTACAAAAATATATTTATAATAATCTTAGTATTAATTGTAATATTTTTATTTTTTATACTTATTTATAAAGTATAAAACAAAAAATTATATAATTAAATGATAATTTAAATAAGAATAATTTTATTATTTTATTCTCTATGTTAATACGAGGCAAAAGTCGGACGGAGGTAAAATATTACTCCTTCACAAGTTGACTCAATGTCTCCGTGTTCCCCAGTATACAGAAAAATAAAAATATCAAACATGACTTCGACCTCCTAAATCACGAGAGCAGATCTCTGTCCCCAAATTTTATGTCTTTTTATGTCCCTTTACTTATATTTTGACACATAATTTCTTATTTAATACTAATTAATTCTAAAATAAAATAAAATGACATGTATTATAATTTAAATAGGGTGACACAAGGAGAGAGGAAAATTGGGGACCGAGGATCTGCTCTCCTAGATCACACACTCCTTGCGGTTATTTCGCCCCCTGATCCGCTGCTGGCTTCGAGGCTCGAGCACAATCTCTCGCATAGGCCCTTTATCCACTCCTTCGAACGTGGTTTCCTTTCTCTCTCTATCTTTATTCTATCTTCTCAACAAGCTCGCGTAATTTCTAACACACGAAAAATTTACAAAGATATATATAGTTGTGTAAAAGTGCTGCAGATCTGGATCACCAACAACAAGGCGTCGGAGCCAGTTCGCCGGAGTCGGTGAAGCCATCGATGCCTGAGAAGGATGCCGCAAGTTCCGGCGAAGTTCCGGTCTACTTCGAAAAGGAAGCTGTCGGCGGAAGTAGTAGTGGTAGCGAATTGGATAATAAAGAGGCTGTTGCTAGTTCACTATCCAACGGCGGCGGTAACACTTCAGGTTTGTTGATTTCATTAAACTGTTGGTTTTTCAGTTGATTTCTGTTTGGCTGGAGAGAAACTGTGGGAGACGATTAGAAAATGTTTGAATCAGAGCTTTCATTTCACTCCGCCTTTGTGAAATCGTAGAATTTAGAGTTAATTTGTTTGATTGTCAGTATGTTGGATATCAAACAAATCATTGATCTCTTTTAAAGTGCAACTTCTCTAGTTTAGATGTAATTTTATAAATCAAATTGGGAAATTATTGAAATTGAAAATGCTAAATACTGTGCACCTAAATTGTAGAAGTTGGTGATGTGTCCACGTTATGGCTTATATGTAGTATTACTTTATGAAAGCCCATGTTAAATCTGGGTTCGGATGGATGTTAATCCATCTAAATGCTTAATCATGCACTTTGTACATCATTTAATAGAATTACTAACATTGGTGGAATATCAGTTCATTTTTTGTTGCTAATCTCTAGCTGAGTGGGATTCGGTTAAGGTTAAAGTCCATCGGTCAAGACAATTAAACTTTGTGGTGTTAAGTTTAGAAGCTTCTGAATTGCCCTATGTGAAACTGTTTATGATCGATAATTCGATATGGCAGGCAATGCTAGCCGGAATTTTCCAAGAGTAAATAGTTTGCCGCCAGAGATATTGAACTCTGACAAGTTAATTCCACCTTCAAGCCAGCTTAAGTTGGAAATATCAAAGACCGAGAGGCATAGACATGATAATATATTTGCTGAAGATGCAGCACAAATTTTTGACGATAAAATTTCTATCAAGGAGAAGGTAAAAGTCACAATAGTCTCTATCTCTCTCTCTCTATATATATATATGCATGTATGTTGGTTATTGTGAAAAGTTTCATTGCTTCTTGCTTCACATTAAATACTCTTTATTTGTTTTCCGAAGCAAAAGGTTAAATATTATTGGACTGACTTAGCAATCTCATGAATACACAATTACACATTGGTGGAAAGTGTTTTCATAAGCTTGTCTGCAGACCTTATTAAGAAATGACACTACATCCGTCCTATTATAGTTTCCCCCACTTTGACTTTCACGTACCTTAGTAAAATGATGAGAGTCGTATAAGAAATTGTGCACTTACTACTTAGCCCAAGAAAAAAGCGGAGAGAAGTTGATTAGGTTCCAAAGCTAGCATTTATTGGAGCCCACACTCATATATTCTCTTTTTTTGCAATCTAAGGCTTAAAATGGTGTAGGCATAAGCAAAATTAAGGTGGCAAAGTTTTGGGACTCTAAAAATATAGGGGACAACTAATTTGGGACGGAGGGTGTATGTTATTGCCAAATGATAGACACAATTTAATGAATGGTCGAAGGTATGGTTGATTGCTTCTAGGGGATAAACCACTTGTGACTAGATGCTATTTGGTCAAATAGTCGTCATACAATAGCCATCTTATCGTTTCTACATGAATACATGTCTGATTTTTATGAAACATGTAAATCGCTGCAGATCAGTTTATTGAAGAGAATAGCTACTGTGAAAGATGATGGAACTGTAGAATTCGAAGTCCCTGGAGATGTTGAACCCCAGACACTTAGTGTTCGACCCGAAAACGTTTATAATGAAGTTGATGATGATTCTCTTGACTCAGCAGAACTTCAAGATATTCCGCCATTGCAAATAGTAATTCTTATTGTTGGCACACGTGGTGATGTGCAGCCCTTTATTGCAATTGGCAAACGTTTACAGGTGTTGTAATTTTTTTCATCTTTGCAAGTGTGTATATTAATGTGAACTGCTGGTAATACTGTTTGGCTTAATTGTGATAATCATCTGGATGTTTTAGTTACATATGGACTATAGACCCCAAAAGTTTATGCTTAATCTTATGAAGAGATATAATGTGCTTTCTCTTATAACAGTTTGATTCTTTGAATTGTTCGAGTACCTATGATCAAGATTGCTGGTATTCAAAGTTGGGTTCCTCTTTAGTTCAATTTCTTTTTTATGAAACCTATCACCCATGAATGTATATTCTACACTTTACAGCAGCATGGGTGATGCTATAAGTAGATCCCCTCCCCTTTCATTTTATAATTTCAGAATAACTTCCAAAAGAAAAGCCGAGGCATCAAAATAAGAGGCTAAGAATTCAGCATATTCTGTCAGTAATGTTGGTGGAAATATAAATACAAGTTCAGTTGGAATCATAATACAATTTTTAAAGCTAAAGAAAACATATTACACTGATTCGTCCGTAGTTACATCTAGGAAATGGACTTGAAAACAGACGATGTTTAATACTATATATGATTATATGCTTTTTGAGCCAAGTATCATCAGTACTCATGATTGACATTAACCGTGAGCTTCAATAATAGTGTGGTGCTTTTTCAGAAGTCATGTAATATTACTACCTTATTAACATTCCTAGTAATCTTATGTTTTTAAATTTTCTTTAATAGACAATGAAATGACATGAAAATAAACTTGAGTATGGTACTGAACACCGTCTTTTTGAAAATAAATTCTGCTCCCATCTGATGAATTTTTTTGTTTCAGAATGGTTGCTACTAGCCAAGGGAATGATGATCTCTACGTTTTAATAAAATTTTATATTTCCTAGTGACTGAAAGACAAGTTGCTTTAACTCCATTCCTGCACTTGTCAATTGTCGTTATTAGCTTGCACCTTTTGGTAAACTGGTATGGTAGCTTAAACAATTTCTTCATTCGCCTTTGGAATTTAACCTAGATGTTTCCATTGTAGTCCATATCTTAACTTGCTGCTGAATTTGTTTTCGCTGTTCCAATTAATTTATGTTTCTCAAGTCTTGTTATTTGGGATTATGATTAGCACTTAATACCTTAATGGCATTTACTTGTGTAGATGAAAATGATCTATTGTTGATCTCCGTATGTTTTGAAAACTTGCTTTTGGTTATAAATAAATTAATATAATAATTCTTTCAACTTTATACTTGGGTCTACTAGTTAATGAGGGTTCTTTTGTGCAGTACTATGGCCATCGTGTTAGACTGGCTACTCATTCGAATTTTAAAGAGTTTGTTTTGACTGCTGGATTGGAGTTCTATCCTCTAGGTGGAGATCCAAAGATTCTTGCTGGATGTATGTTTCCAAAATTCTTCTTTGTTTCAAACTGACCTGATTATTTTGTATGAATTGAATGACAATTATATTTAATTTCTTTCTATCGAGTGTTTTGGTTATCAATGGATTTATGATAGGGATCAATCCGTGAGACGTTGTCGTGGATGATTGACTATTTTGTTATTTATTTATTAGTTGTCTATTAATTTAGTTTGTTGGATTTATTATTTATTGGTTTATTTCGGTATTTATTTATTTAGATGCCCAATTGTTACTGGGCTATAAATATGTTTGTAAGTCATGTCAGACTCTCTACACTTTGATATTGAAATTATTTTGATTATTTGTTGCGATCAATTTTTTTCTCCTTATTGCGATTGGGAAACCCTAGGGCAATGTTTGTTTTTCAAGATAACTCTTGAGATTGTACTAATAATCCTTAGTCTCTTGTTTGTTTTTAAAATTAGACTCCAGACTATTAATTCCTGGATAACAAAATGACTTAGAATGAGGAATTATTTAATACCATGTCTAACCTGGTATTATAATCCTATTATGAGGGATTAAAAATTTGTGGACAAAACTAACCTGTCTTTTCTAATATGACTAACTTATCCTTAAATTAGACTGAATGTCATTTAGTCCTTGTTTTTCCATTCAATTTCGTCCTTAGCTGTGATTGATTATCTTCAGAGGAAAAATTCTTGAATTACTACTACACTTACTGGCTACTGCTCCAACTAGTGTTCATGTATATGAAATATTGACTTTTATTTATTTTTTTCGTCTGAAAGTTAGGATTTTTTTTCTTTGCTTTTTGGTAATTAAATATTTTAAAACATCAAACTAGGGAAAAAAAATTAATGTCCAAAAAAACACGAAACTTGAAACAATAAATCCTGATTTTATATAGTACATAAATTTATTTGCTAGTTTTTAGTTAAAAATAAAATGTTTATTTCTCACTTTTTGTTTAATTGTCATATTAGATTTGATCTGGTGTACGTATGATATATTATACATTGTTATTGTCGTTTTTTGGTTGTCTAATAAATATATTTGATTGTTTGTCTTCTTTTTATTTTTTTCAGTCCAAGTTTAAATTGTAATATAAAATATCTTATTATTAGTAAGGGAAGCATTGTGACTTATTGTAGCAATATTTAAAAGTTTATAATTAATTGTTTATCATTTTTTGATATATGTAAATTATAGTTTAAAATATGTTATTAAGGGTATAATAGTCTAAACGATATTTTTTTATCCAATCCTTTAATTAATCTTGGAAAAAAAAAACATAACTTATGATTATTTTAAGTTATCCCATGAATAATCCCATAAAAAATAAACATGTGACTAGGACTATTTAATCTCAGGATTAATAGTCTTGGGACAATAATCTCATAGATTATAATATCGGGATTATAATCTTTGCAAACAAACATAACCTAGGGGTAGTGGTTCTCCTGCGGTTGAATCACCCTATTTTTTTAATTCTCTTTATTTTTTTTTCTTTTTCAATTAATTATATGTTCAACGACTTCCGTCCTACATCATATTTAGGGTTGTTCATCGGTAATTAACCGGCCCGTACCAGACCAGTTACCGAATCTACCCAAAATTGTGTACCGATACCGTTACTGGTATACTGAACCGGTTAACCGGTCCAGTATCGGTACCAGTTTTTATCTCATATTGTACTGGTTTCCATTCTGCAGCGTTCCATAAGAGAAAAATAACTACATTAGTCACTTTCAAGCACAAAAAAACATGATCAGAATCAAGCCTCTGAATCCATCTCCTAAGAATGTCAAAGGGGAGTGTTTGATATAAGAACCCACTTGAAGCATTTATAGCTTAAAGGTGTTTGAATGAGAATCATACACAAGCTTTTAATATTAAAACTCATCAGTAGCTTACACACTTGGAGAGTTGGAAACAACAAACTAAAATATTAAATCATTTGAAAAAAATATGAAAGCTTAAAAAAATGGTAAAAACAACTAAAATAGTCCCAAATCAAAGTCACAAAAAAATACATTACCAACCACTGGAAAAGGACTTGTATGATGAACTACAATGGTAATTTCTTGTTGGGAATTGAGTTCTTAGAAACCCAACTTTGTTATCAAGTAGGCATTTGCTTGGACCCTTCAAAAGGGCATTTGAATTTGGTAACAACTACTTGACAATATAACTGGGCTGGAAAGAAATCCAAAAATTTTCTTAGGTTTTGGACATGAATGTGAAAGGGTAGTGTACTGAGAGAAGAAATGGCCATTAGAGTTGTGGACTTGTGGGGCTGAATTGGGTTTGTTTTTGAGAAAGAAAGGAAGGTGTTGCTACTATTTAATAGATTTCCGGGATTTTTTGAGACTAGCTTGAGGGACAATAGTTTGTTTTTATAGTTTGTTCAGTTAATTTAATCGGTATTTCGGTTCGGTCCGGTATATACCGAATGAACCAAACCACTTATCGGTTCCGGTTCCGAATGTCCATTATATACCGGCTCTATATATCGATCCCAAATCGGTTACCATTTGTCCCAAACCAGTAGGTTCGAACCGGTTCGGTTTGGTCAAAAAGCGAATTAGTTGAAAATTTTGCTCACCCTTAATTATATTGGTATCAGAGTTTGGTTTCTCCATCAATTTGTTAATTTTTAGGAGATCTTGGGGTTTCAAAAAAAAAGAAAAAAAGTGATACTCTTCATTGCAATTCACTTAAAAAAAACCTGCTGCTGTTTGTTTCTTCCATTGCTATTGCTGCGTGTGCTACGTTGTTTTGGAAATAGGGAGGCAACCTTAACTTTCTTAATTTAAATTAAAAAGTCTTGCAATTTACCTTTTAGTATCCCATTTTTTCCCTCTCCATTTAAATATTGCCCCACAGTTTATTAGTTTACATTTTCTCACATCTGTTTTTTGCATAAAGAGCCCTAAATTTTTACCTTTAGCACTTTTCACCCCAGTCTCATATTTTCTGATCAGTTAGGTCCATTAAAAAAAAGGTAAAAGTAAATATTTCATTTTGAATATTCGGATTTTCAATTCTAATCACTTGCATTCTTCGTTCATTAGTTCCAAAATTTTTGAAAGCTTGTTTTTGGTGGTGTTTAAAAACTGAATGATGTTAATAGGAGTTAGGTGATTTGACATGTTGTTAATAGAAATCTAGGTGATTTGATATGTTGTCTTGTGGGTGATTGTGTCTACATGAGATAGGGTTTTACTTCGACTGGAGTGAGTCCTTTTCAGGCTTACACTGGTTATCATTCTGGGCTCCTTTTCTCACTGCATTTAGTGCTAGTGAGTCGAGTCTTCTTGTTCATCACATCCATGATTTGCATGCTGAGATAAGAAAGAAAATTAATTTGAGCAGTGAAAATTATAAGTTGTAGATGTTCATCGTAGGTATCAAGAGTTTAATGAGAATGATCGAGTAATGCTTCAACACCGTACTGAGAGATTACTTCTTGTCACATGGAAGAAAGTGCATGCTAAGAGGATGAGTCTATTTCGAATTCGAAAGAAGGTTAGTGTTAATGCATATGAGTTGGATCTTCCAACTGATATGAGTGTTGGTCTTGTATTATGATTCCGCCCTCCCTTCCACTTCTTCACTCACTTCACTTACACTTACTAATCCTGATGAGCCTATACTTGTTCCTACTTTAGTTGTTCCACCTGCACCTCCTATTGTTTCTACACAACGGACAACAGAGGTTATAGATAGGGGTGAGCATTCAATTCAATTTTTCTTATTAACCAAACCTGTTTGAACCGGTCGGTTCTTGACAAAACAAAACCGGTTGTACCGCTTAATTGAAGGATTGATCAAGTAAATAGGTTGGTCATCACCATAAGGATCAAACATGTAGACTAACCCATTAACAGAGCCAATTAATGTGCAAACCTAAAATACCCATAAGGCTCAACAAATTTCTGAAATGGGAATTCAATAACTAAAGCTAAATTGAAAGTTACATAAGAAAATAGGGAGAATTTCCTTTTCGTGAAGATAAAAAAGGTAAGCATCAGATATGGATTTATGAAAATAGGAGTATTCGAGATAGGAGTATTGAGATTTTTGATGAAATTGTACCAATTCTTGCAAACACTCATACATATCACTATGAATTCAACAGGTAATCAGACAATTATAGCTAATTAGATGATTTCAGTTGGAAGATTTGTAATAGTAGTTGGGGGTAAATCAATGGGCTTACCAAAAGCATCAGAATTTGCTGATTCCGAATCGGGGTTTTCCTTGATTCTCTTCATCATCTGATAAAGCAACACAATTAAGAACTGGGCTATGAAATAAGCTATCTTGGAATGTAAGAATGAGAGAGATATGTAATTAGGTGTTCTTATCAACTCCGCCGCATTTCAGTGTAAGAATGAATTAGTGTGCTGTCACGCATAGAAACAGGGGAGAAAGAAATTCCTTGTTTGGGTGAAAGAAAAAATAATCGGTATATTTCTACTTAAAAATCGGTACTGAATCGGCTAACTAGTTTGGGACACCGGCCCAATCGGTACTGGTATCGGTACATGATTTTGGGTACTTTCGGTAACTAGTTCGTTTATTTACCGATGAACAAACCTAAGTTATAGATGATATTTTTGATGAGCGGGTTTTGTCAACCAGGTAGGGCGGTTACCACCAGTTTTTGGTAAAGTGACACAACAGGCCTCCAGATGATTGTACATGGATTGGTGTTGAGGAGTTTTGTCGGCTTGATCCAGACCTTTTGGAGAGATATGAGGCTTTCACTTCGTCAGAGGCTTCGTTTTCGCAATTGGGGAGAGTTGATAGGGATTGACCCGTGAGACGTCGTCGTCATGGATGATTGGCTATTTTGTTACTTATTTATCGGTTGTATATTAATTTAGTTTGTTGGACTTCGTATTTATTGATTTATTTCAGTATTTGAGTTATTTATTTAGAGGCCTAATTGTTACTGGGCTTAGAGTTATTAATGTTTATTTTCTTATAAATATGCTTGTAAGTCATGTCAAACTCGTTAGACTTTGATAGTGAAATTATTTTGATTATTGGTTGTGATCAATATTTTTCCTCCTTCTTGCAGTTGGGAAGCCCTAGGGGTATTGGTTCTCCTGCGGTTAAATCACCCTAGTTCTTTTAATTCTCTTTATTGATTTTGCATTTTCCAATTAATTATCTGTTCAACAACTTCCGTCCTACATCAATCTGTATCACTTAGTACAATCAGTGGTGGGTCTCAAATTTAATTGATTTTTTTTTTGAGAAATACTGAGGCATGTATTCAAGGTTAATAGAAAGCAATTGATGGAATCAGCTGATTCCAAATACTTGGTTGTTTTTCATATGAATTTATTAAGATCTAGTTTTCAAATTTTAACTTCCAAAAATAACTATGACTTGTTTCTTTTTATTGCAGATATGGTAAAAAACAAAGGATTCTTGCCATCAGGACCTTCAGAAATACCTGTTCAGAGGAATCAATTAAAGGACATAATATATTCTTTGCTTCCAGCATGCAAAGAACCTGATGTTGATACAGGGATACCTTTCAGAGCAGATGCAATTATTGCCAATCCCCCAGCATATGGTTAGATTAAGAAAATTGTTTCCCCCCCGTATGTTAGGATGTTACCCTTGTCAAAATATGCTATTATATATTGATTTCATTCAAATCGTTATCCTCTGTTGGTGATCTAGTCCTCGCGCTTATGACTAAACACCAATCAGAAGCTTTAGTGATTTCAAAGTTTGAATATGTTTGATAATTGTCTCTTTTTTAAATTGTCATTATGGTTAGTTTGCAGCGTCAGTCTATGTGAGAAGGTTACAATGGAATTCTATATGAAGCTTTTAGAGAGTGTTTCTCTCAAAGAAAAAAGAAAAGAGCTGTATCATCTACTTCATTTAAAAGTTACTCCCTCCATCCCAAATTAACTGCAGTATTAGAGAATTTGTGTTGTACCAAATTAACTGCATTTCACTATTTTTTAGACAATTATAATCCCAAATATACATCTAAAAATGAGGAGCTTATTTCTACGTGCTGCATGGGATGATTTATTAATTGTGCACAAGAAAAAGAAAGGAACGAAAAAAATGGAGGGAACCCAGTTTATTAAGTTGCATAGTAATGGAGTATATGAAAGGTTTTTACGTCATGAAGTGAACTTATTTCTACTTGCTGCATGGGGTGATTTATTAATTGTGCAACAATTTCAAAAGGTTCTTGTTCCAAAATCACCATTATGTGGGAGTTAGTTTTCTGCTGAATAATTTTAAGTATGGACAGTACTTTTAGTAATAAAATTGGCATAATAATTGCATTTCTTAATAAGTGTGTAAATGGTCAAAACTGCAGATAATTTGGGATGGAGGGTTCATTTTATCAAGTGGTGTTTCAGTTCTATTTTGGGGTTCTGCTGTTTTTTTTTTGTTTGGGTGGGGGTGGGGGGGGGGTAGGATTTCATTCTAGATGGTCAGCTTAGCAATAGAGGATAATTTTTAATCCATATCTCGAAGGGATAAACATTGAGTAGTAGGTCCCGTTGTATCTTGAGCATCACTGTTTCTTTTTTGACATTTACTATTACAGGATTAGCTATTGGTTAAGGAAATCATTATGTGACCATTTTCTTCGTCTCCTTTTTAATATCTTTGCCAAGTGTATTTTCTGATCCCCTCGCCCCCCCTCAATACTTTAGCAATTTGTTTATTTGTAAACATGTTTGGGATTTCTCGCTTGCTAACTGATCTTTGTAATTTCTTTGTAAGCTATTTGGACTGATGATTTTAGTTTTACTTCCATATTTCCACTTCATAGGTGGTTTATTACCAAGATACATTCCAATACTATTATGGATGACGATCGTTCAATTACCAATCTTGATAATACCATTTCAGGACATACGCATGTGGCAGAGGCACTGAAAGTACCCATTCATGTGTTTTTTACAATGCCATGGACGTAAGTTTTTCCTGGATAATGGTGTATATACTTGGAATACTATAGCTTTTATCCATTCACTAGTTTGTGTTTTTGTTTCCCTTCTTCCTCCTTGTATTGTTTTAAATTATATCTATCTTTTCCAACCAGGCCCACTAGTCAATTTCCACATCCTTTATCTCGTGTTAAGCAATCAGCTGGATATAGAGTAAGTTCATTGAATGGCTTGCTTTAGCATCTTATGATACTAGGGTTGTATATGGGTGATGCTGAGTGCCATTTTTTCATGGAAATAACTAAAATCTTAAAGGTTGATGTTAATTTTACAAACTTTAAAATTTGTAGTTCTTTATCAACTTTTTCTTGTGCCATGGGCTACCCATGAGAAAAGAAGTTGTGTCAGCAAGCAAACCAAATCAATTTCCTTTATATAATAGAATAATATATTTTTGTTTCCATTGCAACATCATCT
Organism: Panax notoginseng; assembly: GCA_016801055.1. Lineage (NCBI taxonomy): Eukaryota > Viridiplantae > Streptophyta > Magnoliopsida > Apiales > Araliaceae > Panax > Panax notoginseng. The sequence goes on along the minus strand of CM029013.1, from coordinate 15,253,027 downwards.
AGTTATTTATTAAAAAAAAAAATCCCTGCTAAATGTTTGGGCTAAAATACTTGTGATCTTGAATAAATCTTGCAGCTATCATATCAAATAGTTGACTCTTTGATTTGGCTTGGAATCCGAGACATGATAAACGATGTTAGGAAGAAAAAGTTGAAGCTACGACCAGTCACGTATTTAAGTGGTTCACAAGGTTATGATTCGGATGTGCCATACGGATATATTTGGAGTCCTCACCTTGTTCCTAAACCAAAAGGTGACTACTTCTGATTCATTGAATATATGGGGATAGTTAAGATAGAATATAATTCTCTATGTGAAATAAGTGAGTCATATATTGCATACAAATTGAATCAAAGTTCTTTCATTCCCTGGATATCTTGGAATGTTAAGATATAAAATTCTTTCTTCTACAGATGTATATTGGCTAGGATGACATCCTTGGATAGGATGTAATATCCTCTATAATTTATTTTATTGAATTTAATGTCAAGGATATGGCTAGGATGAAATGTTTCTGTCTTTTGTTTTAAAATAGGTCTTGTATTTGAATATGTGATCAATCTACTTGGTCATTATGGTATGAATGTTTTTGAATCTAGAGGAGATTAAAAATTGCAAATAGCAAGAAATACTGCCTATAATGTGAAGAAAAGTATATCCCACTAAAAGAATCATGATTTATACGTGTAGAAGCTATGCATGTTTCTTGGTGCTTTAAACTTCTTCATGATGCTATAGGGCTATAAGTACTATGCTGGTTGACATATATTGCCTGATATACATGTACTCATTGGATATTGTAGCTCTTCTACTGTTCTATGCAAGTGACTTTACATAGTAAACTGTGTCTTCTAAGTGAGAATATATGAGGTTTGCATCTTATTGTTTTTCATGAACAACTTACCATTATATGACCACTCACTCAATTTACTCTATCTTTCTGCCATCAGTCCACCACTATCATAATGAGGCTATTTTTGCCGTATGAAGCATTTAGGGATATAAAAATTTGTGTTGTGTTGTGCGATTGTTTAGTGGATAGATTTTGTAGAGTATTCTTGGACCTTAAATGATTTTTGATAAGTATTCGTGGATCTTTGTTTTGTCATCTAATTGTTTCATCCTCTTACCGTTTCTGCACTGCTGAAATAAAGACAACATCATACTTGTACTCATACGTATGAATTTCGGAATAGATGTCTTGTTTACTTGGAATTCATAAAACTAAAAGTAATATACTGTGCACTGGTTTAACTAGTAAATTGTGTCTCTTTTGCTATTCCTATATATGGAGATGGTTGTATGGCTTTTGTCATAAGGATGTAATGAGGCTTAGTTTTCTCTTGTTTTGCAGATTGGGGACCCAAGGTTGATGTTGTGGGATTTTGCTTCCTTGATCTTGCATCAAATTATGAACCTCCTGAATCACTTGTAAACTGGCTAAAAGCTGGTACAAAGCCTATCTATATTGGGTTTGGAAGCCTTGTGAGTTATCTTTGATGTTCCCTTATAGATTTATGTTCTTTATTCATGCAAAAGAGATTATAATCATATTTTTATGTTTACTAATATATTCTCATTTGGATCTGACTGCACGAAATATTCGAATGTCCTCCAATTGTTTAGTCGTCTGCTTTGTTGTCACTTGTTTATGTAGAGACGTAGGTCGGTTATCAGTCGTCCTTCAGTATGATGATCTAATTTGAAGTATTCTATCAAAGTAATCCAGTTTTTAATTGGTCAATTGAGAAAGCTGGAGAAATTATTAGTGTATCTATGAATAGATTCCACAGATTTGTAATGCTGATTCCTGCGACTGTATCCTAAAGGTTCACCTTTCTTAAATTATGTGCCAAGGAAAGTGGGTTTCTTCATTAAAGATCGGGTATATAACAATTGCAAGCCTTTAATATTAAAATTTAGTAACATGAAGAAACAGTCCTGTCCTTACTAACCCTGTTCATTCTGAAGTACAGTCATTTCCATATTCTAACTTATTTCTTCCATCTCAGCCTGTTCAAGAGCCGGAGAAAATGACAAAAGTAATTGTGGAAGCTCTAGAAATTACTGGACAAAGAGGCATAATTAACAAAGGTTGGGGAGGCCTTGGTAACTGTAAGTTTTTGATTCCTTCTCTGACTCAAAATAGTTGGTATTTTCCCATGCTTCTTTACAAAATTTGTATTGTTTCCCGCTTTCAATCCATCTTAGCGAGTGATTTTTTTTAAAAATATTTTGTTAAATTTTGTTTTTCCAGTGGCGGAACCAAAGGACACCATTTACTCACTCGACAACGTCCCTCATGATTGGCTTTTCTTACAATGTGCGGCTGTGGTGAGGCTTCTTAATTTTCCTTTTGCTATAAATCATCCAGAAATAGTGATAGCGTATAGATTTACTTTGCTCAAGTGATTTGGATTTTTAGTCAATAGTACTATACTGGTAGTTTGCAAACAATTCCAAGCCTTATAAAAGAAATCTGGTTAACATGCTTGTTTGGCAAAATGTGAGGACTTGTTGGCATGATCCAGCAAACCCCAGGCTAGCATGATTACAGTTTCTTTAGATTTGAGCATATAACTTGAAGGGTTTTCCATCATATAGAGTGTGTTTGTGTATTGATCTGAGTTCTGTTTGTAACAATGTATGTTCAAGGTTGGTTTTCTGTAGATTTAGGAGGTTTCAGGCTTCAAGCCAAGTTGAAATCTTTAAAATATTGTTAAGCAACATATTAAAAGTTTATACTGGGGCAAACTTGATATCAAACCAGAATTTCATTTATGATCTGGCCTAGTAGTTATTAAATCCAGGTGAGGCCTGTAATTTTTTTTTTTGCTAAGTGAGGCCTGTAATTTATGTGGTTATGCTCTATTTTGAGGGTTTGGGAAAGCTTCAAATATAGCATACGCGTCTCTGTTTTTTAAATGATTCTGCTACTCGATATCTGCATTATAATTGGTATTCTGTCTTTTTATTTTAGCGTGTTCTTATTGCTTTTCACTTTACTTTCAGGTTCACCATGGGGGTGCTGGGACAACAGCTGCTGGTCTTAAGGCTGCGGTAAATGCGTTATAAGCTTAATCTGGCTGTTGTAGTTGTTCCATCTGATTATGCGTCTGGCTAAATTCTGATTTACATTATTATTCCAATATAGTGCCCAACTACAATTGTACCTTTCTTTGGTGACCAACCTTTCTGGGGAGAACGGGTGCATGCAAGAGGCGTAGGACCTGTACCCATTCCAATTGATGAATTTTCACTTCCCAAGTTGGTTGATGCAATTAGGTTCATGCTAGACCCCAAGGTAACTGTTAATTTCTTGAACAAGTGGATTTTATCATCTTACCGTCCATATTCCTCTAGATGTATGCGTAAGCAGGTCTCTGCTTCCTCTAGAATGAAGTTTAAGAATGTGACTGTGTGTGTAAGATAATCATCATGGTTTATGCAACTTAAATGGTTGATATCTAAGATGATGATGGTTTAAATAAAAAATAAAATGGCCGGTAGGTAAGATAGATATCATGGTTTGTAGAAAAATGGCCGATAACAATAGTATATCCTAGTTGAGCTTTATAATTTTTGTGGAACATTATTTATGCCTTGAAGAGTTAAAAACATAGTTGAACAATGCAGGTGAAGGAGAGTGCAGTACGACTTGCGAAGGACATGGAGGATGAAGATGGGGTGGCAGGAGCTGTAAGAGCCTTCTTTAAACACCTTCCTTTCAGGAAGACTGCGCCCGAGCCTGAACCAGTGCCATCAAGATTCTTCTTAAGTAAATGTTTTGGTTGTTCCTAGATATATAATACAGCTATTTGTGTATTCTTTACTAGTCACATTCTGACATTGTAATTAGAGAATAGATGTTGTCACTAGTAAATATCTCTTACCAAGACTCAGTTCTCTCACCGGTTGCCATCAAAACTTTTATTGTTGTATTAATTTATTCGTTAAGAAATTTTATTTTCTGTCATTTTTTAAAGCATTTTATCTCATTACTGTCCGTTTACCAAGCCTGTTCCTGAATACAGCTTGTGTACATGGAAGGTATAAGAAAGACACAATATTCAGGAGCAATGTTTGATTTGAATTTTAGACGAAGCAAGATTTGAGTGGCCTCCTTTTGGGTCCAGTGTGTATTGCACATTGTTGGATTGTGTTGAACACTAGCGCCAAGGTAGAAGCTAGGAGCTAGTTTTTTTTTCTTCTTCTTTTTCGGTTTGGGTTAAAGTGTTGAAGGAATGAAATAGAGAAGGGAATGGAATGAATTGAAATGATTCATTTCGTTCTTTATTGGAATTCATACCCTTTCTTATAGAATAAAATTCACAAACTTGGCTTGAATGGGAATGACTCACGGAACAACCAAACCAATTTTTTTTCATTCGTCATTCCATTCCTATCTTTATTCCTACAATTTAAACGAATTGTAATTATTTTTACCGTCTCTTTTCACAAACAAAGACCCATTTAACTTTGATTCTACTCAATTTGTGAAATTCCAAAATTCAAGTTGTAATGTGAATTTATTTAAATTTTAAGTAGTTTACAATATTGAATATTGTATTAATAAGAATCCAATAAATGAAATCAATTTTGAATTTTGACTAGTAAAAATATCAAATACTTTTGAATTTTGACTAGTAAAAATATCAAATAAAACTAACTATTTGTTTGGTATTCGTTGCCACCAATATTGTTCGATCCGGTAAGACACCAAATTTATGGATTTAATTTACATCCTCATTGAAGTTGTTCTTAGTTTTGGAAGATAAAAGTCAAATTGGAAAACTAACTAATTAGGTTTGTTTGAACTAGTATAACAAACATGGGGTTAGGCTATTTAATTTTCAAGAAAAGTGCCTATTTATGTTAGCAGTTAGTTGTTAAAACCATGACATCTGCTAATATGCGTTAGGTTTAGTGCGATTAATGATGTAACAATTTTATTTCTGAGTTTGACCCGTCTCAAATTAAATACTTAGTTTTGAATTTTTAAAATTAAATTAATCATTTTTAAAACTAATTTCCATACATTTTTATTTTTTTTTTTGCAAAAATATAGTTGAATAGATTATAACCAAAACAAAGTACAGTACATGCAATTCACTACCAACCACATTTTTTATATTTAAAAAAATAATATTTATATGCTGAATTATTAATTTTAAAAATGTCAAAAACTGCACATTTGATATGAAACGTATATAGGGAGTAGTATTATTTTGGAAAATATAATGGTAGGAAGAGTCTAAGGTGGTCTCCTTATGATCGTGGTTAGTTGCAAGTTGCAACTACCAGACAATGATCATTTATTTATTAGTCATAATAATAATATTCTGTATTTCAACACTTAACCAACAAATAACGTAGAAAGAATTTAGGGACATAGCCCTGTCCTTCCTCTATTATACAAAAAAGTTGCATTTTGAGTCTGATTCTAATTAACTTGTAAAAATTCTAATATTTAAATTATAATGTGTGTTTTTTAGGGGAATAATAATTTTGTACTTAATTATACTTTACAAGAAGTTTACAATATTAACTTTTGTACCAATAAAAATAAATTCACACTAATTTTGAATTTTGTAAAATGGCTAGAAAATAGCTCCAAATTACATGCTAGTAATGGGATTTTACTTTGTTGATATATAATTTATTTTATAATTATTTTGGTAGGAAATAGTACAAGACTACACAGCTATCCATGATTGGCGGTGAAGGGGCATGTGAGTGCGAAGGAAGATATACAATAATCCGGCCCACTTTAAAAAGAGTAGAATAGCCTTCACCACACCAATTTGCATGAAATAAATAAAAACTCCACTCTATGTGCTTCATTTTACACTCAACCATAACAGGGGGAATTGGTCGGGAAGAGGAGCAAAAAAGTCTCCTATAATAAATATGGGAGTCTTATAGGTGGTGAAATTGTTGCACCAAGCTAAACACTAAGGAGTGGTTAAATGACCGTTATTAATATTATTAGAGCAAAAAAAATGATGTTTCAAGCTAATAAATATGAATTTAACGAGGTTTTCTTTTAGTATATAATAATTGTTCTAGCGAATAACATAATTCAGTAGTAAAAAGAAATAAACAATTTGATTTCCTGCACGATATTTTAACTTAGAAAAAATTAAATGCTTAAATTTGAGCATCCATATAATACAAAATACTAAAATTGTGTGTGTCCAAAAGTAGTAATAAAAATAGGAAGTGTGTGTGAATTGAATGATAAAAATGGAAGACAAAGACGGAGGAGTTTGGATTGAGGAAGTGGTTTTTTGGGTATTGATGCGAACGAACTAACTAACTTAATTATCAGAAGTCCAGTAAAGTGATGCACAATGAATACTCTCTCCTTGCTCCAACTCCTCACAAACTAACACACATTCAAAACTTACTACTACTACTACTACTATTTTTCTTACTATTTATATACAGTAAAACGTAAGTACAGTTAACAGTACAGTACCACCCTCCAATCCAATTATACATGTGTTCAAGGGAAAGGGAGTGGGTGTGATTCATTCTTTTTATAAATTAATTCCACCCTTACTAAAAATTCTTTATTATTAAAAATAAATATATCTTGCAACAAAAACGTTGTTGAATATATTTTTAAATTTATATAACATCACAATAATAAAAATTATAACATTGTTTTATATATATGGTAAATATAATAGGCCTCTATAATTAAAGTTTTTACATAATTTTTTTTTTATTTTACTTGCGATATATCGAGGGAGTAGGGACTATTATTATTTTAAAGAAAAAATGGAAAAAGATAAAAAGGAACTGAGGGAGGTCTGTCTTGAGGATATGAAAAAAAGCGGGAAACCCTGACTAATGTTCTGCGAGTTGGAGTACGGACACCAACCGGAATAAACGGTGACCTCCCTCGTTTATACGGAACTACTCACTACTGTAGTAGTACTACTCTCCAGTCTCCTCTCAATAGCGACCAAAATAGAAACCAGACAAATCCTGTACGGTTCCCAACACAAATAGTTGCCGAAAAATGATATATATATTTTATTATATTTTTGATTTAACAATAACTGATAATAATATTTTAAATACAATTGGACAAATTTATAATTATACTTAATTTTATATATTACTAATACAATCGTAATTTAACAAAAAAAAAAATTACAATAAATACACCATGGGTGGTATTAGTTAGTTTTATTACTGCACTGCATGTGTGCTTTCGCGAGTACGGATAACTATTCCACTTCAGTAATTTTACAATCTACAGAGCAGAGTAGAGTAGAGTAGAGTAGAGTTAACATTTGGATCGAGACGCGCCGCGAGTGACCGACGGAGTTGAGAAGGGCTTAATCGGGTAGAGTTTGTTAGTGGCAGTTACTTAGGTGTGTGTGAGGTTAAAGTGGTTAAGTCATAATTAACGGTGTGTAAAATTAACTTAACCATGGTTAAATGAATTAGTAAAACAGATAGTACTAGTATAAGTTAGTTAGGCTCGGCTCCCGCTTCCGTTTTTCTTTTTTCATTTCTGCTATAAAAGGAGCTGCCACTGCATTGATGTTTTATCCAACTCCATCCATCCATTTCCTCTCTTCAACAATTTCAAAGAGAGAAAATCTCAAGAGATCGACAATTAATTAATTAATGGCGGTCTCTCTAAGAGTATTCGCCCCAGCCCTTTGTATGTTGATGTTGTTTGTCGGTGTGAATGCTGTGATGAAGAGTGACGAGCTTCCAAAATCAAGGTACACATTTTTGATAAATTATACTATTATCTGAATGTATTCTGTGTTTTAATTAAGAGCCTAGCCTTCATCATTTCTAGAATTTGAAAATTATTAACATAGATTGATTTGGCTGCATGCCAACTCTGTTTCAGTCAAATGATGTTCTGATTCTAAGCATTATATATATACGATTTGAATATTAGTTACTTTATAGGAGATCATAACTAACTTTATTCGTTTTTGCAGAGCTCAAGAAATTATTCAATTGCAGAGCTCGAGCAACACGACAATGGCTGCTGATAAGTATGAAGCTATTTTTTTTATGACAATCCTAGCCGTTTAAATTGGATCTACTATGGTTGTTTTTACTCATAGATGTTCAATGCTACCAAAGTCCAAAGATGCTCATAGTACTATTCAATTTTGTATATTTAAGTGTTTCCTAGGGTTAGAACCGGCACTTTTTAAAATTTTATTGTGCCTCTGTTGATATTCTCTTTCTGGACATTGATTGTGTTTTTTCTTATATATATATATATATATATATATATATATATATATATATTTATTTATTTGCTATTTGATAATAAACAGAATCATCTCACGTGGGAGACCTTTATGCAGCCTTACTAATTTGAATCATTCCCTAATTACTAATGGCTTCTCCCATTTTTAAAGGATGAAATAAATTTTTCACCAGTTCTTATCATCAAGTAATAACAGTTCTACCATTATTAAGTTAACAGTGTCGGTGCTCCGCCAATTTAATTTTCAGAATGGTTGAAGAAGCTGAAGTGAGTCATGAGCACGCTGTAGACGATCCTGAGGCAATCGCGGCAATGGTTGACATGTATGTCTCTCTTTATATATATGTTTATAATTGAGGGGAGATGATACATGTATTTCACTGTTTTTTATGATTATTTTTAAGATTAAATTAGAGCGGAATGTTCTTAAAGTAAAGCTTAATTATATTAAAATGTGAGATGTACAGCGTACTTAGAGCATCTTCAAAAGCGTCTTCAACTATTTTGAGATATTTAAATAGATAGTCACGTCACAAAAATTATCTTCAACAGTCTCTGCAACCTCCTTCTCGCTATTCAAATTTGCAACCTCTTTCTCGCTATTTAAATTTATAATTAAAGGCTAAAAATATTTATTACGCTTGATGTGTTTGATGCAAAACTCATTAAATTGAAGAGACCGATAAAATATAAAATATGAAAATAACAAATACTAATACTCTTCAAATTAATACGTAAGTCAACAAAGTTTAATTTTTAATTTTTTTTTGCTACTACCTTAGGCTTGTAACTAATTAATGAACTATGGTTCATTCTCTTCCCGGGAAATCCATGTGTATCTTCTTGGGAAATGGAGTAACTTGGTGAAGGGGGTCACATGACCGTACATTAAATGTACTCCATATTTAATTTGCATGCTATTCTAGTTCTAGAATAAAATTTGTTTTATTTGATGTTTTGGACGTTTAAATACAATATGCCAAAGGGAGAAGAGTCATTCTAATCCTTTTTAAAATGAGACTAATTTTACATTTAGATTTACGTAAGAGAAGAATATACAAAAAATATCAAAAAAAATATCACTAAAAATACCAATTTCCTAAATTTATAACGCTATGAATGGATTTTTTCTTATTGAAGATCCGCCAAGTTCTCTCTTAAGCATATTTGCAGATGTTTGTAGGAGTATAATTGTACGGATTAACCCAAAATTTTTACATTATGACAACAAATGTGTTAATCACAATATCTCAAGCGTGGCTTGGGAGTTGGAAGGGATTAAGGGAATGAGGGAGGCCATGTTATTTAATAATGATGCTGCATGGATTTTCCATTTTTCATCTTCTCGTTTACAGCAAATCCACATGTCCCTCTTTGCAGATCCGCGCATCACGCATTTAATTTACTCATCTTTTTTTCTACCTAATTTATATCATATTTTTTACCAACATTAATTACAAGTTTGATAACTCGTGCAAAACACAAATAAACTTTAATAATTACATATTAAAGAAATTTTAGAAAGAGCGAATATCTATTGCTATAACCCGGTGTCAATTTGAACTAATAAAATGCAAGTTAATGAACATGTTCTTCCATAGTGATTTTGTAGGATTTTTGTGGGTGTGTAGGTCAAGTCCTATACCTGAACTCAAATTCCATAGTGATTTTGTTGTTTCCTGTATGAGCTAATTAAGTCAATTTGATTGCTTTGGTAAGGCCATTACTTGATTAAATTGCATGCTTATACTTTTGACGCAACATGACCAGACTCCATAGTGAGTTATATGTTCACTTTTGACTTGGACTATGGTCTATTCAAAAATTAAGTATTGTATTCTACAAATTACAAACTCTATGTAAATATCTATACTTAACTGAATTGGCTCTATCTTTTTAACTAAATAATCATCAACTTTATAGGAATATATTTGAAGAATATCAAGATCACATTAACTGTACAAAGATCTTGTAGTAAAGGGCCGGTACATTTCATTAGAACAATTATTATACAGAATAGCATGTACCTACAAGAGGGGGTGGGTCACATAAGTATTGTTCCCTCTCTCCAGCTGGCTAAATAGATGAGATCAGATCTGGGTTCGGTTTGGCAGTGTGTATAGGAAATGTTTGGCTAAGCCAAACTGACACTGCCTGCCATGAACTTATTAATGACTTCCCCATCTATTGAAGACTAGCCACCCCACCGACACCACTTCAAGAGTTAATCCTCCTCACCTTATGCATTTATTTCTAACAGCAAAAAGAAAATGATTTTAGTTTCCGTAGACATCCATCCGTATACTAATAATGCCTATTTAAGTCTGTGCCTCATCATACAGAATTCCTTGGATCCTTAAAGGGGTGGGACAGTGTATAATGTCATACTACTGTCTCGGAATATAAATATTTTTATTTCAGCAATGACATTACATGTTGTATCTTAGTATTAATTACATAATTGTATATCGGAATGTAAATCACAAAATGTCAAACATTCAATATATTAAAAGATTTGAATGAAGGTGAAATAAAACATCATTAAAAAAAAAACTGCTTAATGTTATGTGGCAGGATGCCTTCCACAATTGGCAAACTTTATTCTTGTAAAGCAAATTTTCCAATCTTTTGTAACTCGTGTGAAAATCTTCTGTCAAATTCTTTGTCATATCCCCAGTTCCATCACCTGTATTATTACAAGGATAAGGATCACTTAGCTCAGTACATGAGATGAGACAGGTGATCTGAAATCTGTGAAGCTTATGAGGGAATACCAATAGTCCATTATGAACTTGACGAAGCATAGTTCTTTTGCCTCTCTTTATACAAGATGCATTGTTGTATCAATGTAACAAGCACAATAGCAATTCAACATAACTAATAAACAGTTTGAACGATGCAGATCAAAGTACAAAACTATACAAACTAATAGAAGAGTGTGAAATATACAGGGCCATTCGCAATAGCACTGAAAGGAGGAAGTTGGGTTTCTTCTCATGCGGGACAGGCAATCCTATTGATGACTGCTGGCGTTGCGACCGCAATTGGGAACGCAGCCGCAAGCGTCTTGCCGACTGTGCCATTGGCTTTGGACGCAGTGCTGTTGGTGGCCGTGATGGCAAGTATTACGAGGTCACAGACCCAAATGATGATGACCCTGTAACTCCCAGACCTGGTACCCTCCGTCATGCAGTAATCCAGGACGAGCCTCTATGGATTGTCTTCAAACGGAGCATGGTGATCACACTAAAGCAAGAATTAATAATGAACAGTTTCAAGACTATTGATGCCCGTGGACACTCTGTCCACATTGCCAACGGGGGTTGCATCACCATCCAGTTCATCACTAATGTTATTATACATGGTCTAAACATTCATGACTGCAAACGCACTGGCAATGCCATGGTTAGAAGCTCACCAAGTCATTATGGTTGGAGGACAATGGCTGATGGCGATGGCATTTCAATTTTCGGATCAAGCCACATTTGGATCGATCACAATTCTCTCTCCAATTGCCCTGATGGCCTTATTGATGCTATTATGGGATCAACTGCAATTACCATCTCTAACAATTACTTCACTCATCACAACGAGGTAAACTAAATTTTGAATCGTTATCTTCTACTTCTAACACTTGTACTCAATTTTTTTGACCTATTGCAAAGTCTGACTTTTGTAAAAAATTCATGAACAGGTGATGCTTTTAGGCCATAGCGATTCGTATACAAGAGATAAGATTATGCAGGTGACAATTGCTTACAACCATTTTGGAGAGGGCCTTATCCAGAGAATGCCAAGGTAAAACAACACAATCACTTGGGAACAAGGATTTTCATTCTGATTTTTACTCGTCTAAAGTTTTGAATTATATACTGATGTGCAGGTGTAGGCATGGGTATTTTCATGTTGCGAACAATGACTATACTCACTGGGAAATGTATGCTATTGGAGGCAGCGCTGATCCCACCATTAACAGCCAGGGCAACAGATATCTTGCTCCTGCAAACCCTTTTGCTAAAGAGGTTCGTTGAAAAGGAAAAAACACTGTTTTGCTACAAAAATAATGAATATGATTAATTGTGGATTTGTAGTGTAAATTTTTGGCTGACAGGTGTGAAAATGCAGGTGACCAAGAGAGTTGATCTCAACACACATAGGTGGAGGCACTGGAATTGGAGATCAGAAGGAGACTTGATGCTGAACGGAGCATACTTCATTCCATCTGGAGCTGGAGCTGCAGCCAGCTACGCCAGGGCCTCAAGCTTAGGGGCAAAATCCTCTTCCTTGGTTGGCTCTCTTACCTCTGGTGCTGGTGCTCTTTCTTGTCGTAGTGGGGTGCAGTGTTAACCTGAAATTAATATAAAAAAGAGACCCCAAAAGTTATAAATTTTTAAAAAAACACATACAAAAAGGAAGTTGATAAAAAAAATTCCAAATTTCAATTTCCCTTTGAATTGTGATAGAGCAATATCAAAAGTCTCTTTGAGACTCTTCGTGTATCTGTCCCCATTTAATAGTATTTGATCAGTGTACATCTTTTATATCTCACACAACGCTCTCACACCTTTCATGTCCAATTATTCCATATGCCTGTTCCTCAGCCTCGGCCTGCTTCAAGTCAAAATTTGGAATCCCAGGAACAGGTGCGGAAGCGCTTTTCCTCTTTTTGCATTGTTATTTTCCTCGAGTCATTATTTCTCGTCGAAGTAATCTCATGTGCTTCTCCAACTCTTGGCCTTTATATTGCATTTCTTTATTTGGGTCATGGCGTATAAGATGACTCTTTCTATCTCTCTATGCCCAACGCATTGTTCTTAAAATTTTTAATAAAACAAAATAGAAAGAAAAATGAAGAAGCTCATATCCATAACGATTTTCTGTTATAGATGTTTAGCTACAAAATTCTGTGGTCATGTCTGTTCTGTAAAATATAATTATGATTTCACTTGGTTATGCTCCGGCCCTGTTTGAATTTGTAAATCTCTGCCACTGTTAGTTAATAGTCAATACACTGTTTTATTATGGCTAATAAGGTAAGTTTTTGTTGTGTTATAAATTAAACTTATAGCCTCATAGGCAAAACCAGAGCCTTCTGTGTTCTGTAAAAAAGAATACCAAACAACAGTAGGAAAGCCAGAGCCTCTTCAGTTCTGTAGATAAGCATACCAATCAAAAGCAGAAAAGCCAGAGCTTTCTCAAATTGAGCAGCAAATAAACAGAAATCAAAAGTAAATGAGATAATTGGTCATGCCCCTCCTGTATTCTACATTTTTATCCAACACTTAATTTCTTATATCCCCAACTAATTTAGCAAACCTTATTCCGTCAAAGCAAACTATACTTCTTGCTCATGTGGTGGTAGATTTCTTCCCTCAAGCAAGGTTTCCCAGAAATGATAATGTTCTTTACCAAGACAACCAGAGTATAACATAAAAATCTGAATAAATTCTAGTAGAGGGAATTAGGTGAAGCTAAACTAAATGTGATAGTCTCCTTGTGTGGAGTATACTTTTTTGAAGGAATAAAACTTTACCATAGCTTTCATTTGAAAACAATAACAATCCAAATGAGACATTAATAACTATAACAAATCTGCTGGGAAATTAAAATTGGAGGTACAATCTATGCTATAGGAACAAACCAATTCAACAGTCTATACATCAATAACACTGACAAAATTGTTAAGAATTAGAAAATGAAAAAAAAAATGCTTAAATAGCATATGAATGAACCCACGAATTGACTTCCTGGTATCACATTTCCCAAACATCACCCATAAAAAGAGGACAAGTTGGATTTGTGACTGTCATGTTACATGAATAGGAAGAGAAAGAGTTGGGGAGAAAGAAAGAGAACCACAAGTGTGGCTATTAAATATCTTAATATGCTTAAAACAAAGAAATCTTTCATAGACTCCATATACCTTTAGTAGTAAGTACAAAATAATTGCAAATGCATCTTGTCCTACAAACTATTTTAGAATTTAGGTAATGGAGCTATAGGTATTCCCACAATACAACTTTCTTAATGAATATCTAATATTTCTAGTGTTCCATCTTTCAAAAAACAAGCTCCCTCCTTATCACTAATTAAAAAGAGGGGGAATAAACAGAAGGAAAGGACAAAGAAGAGAGAAACAACGCACAGTAAGATAAACTATTTGATCATAATTAGAGAAAATGCTAAGAATCAAAACGGGGTACCAATTCCGCTTCTACTTTCAGTAGGGCTGTACAAAGCAGACCTGTTCCTTGGTCTATTCTCTTCTAACTGTTTCACAACTTCATCCATGGTAGGTCGAACCGAAGCCACTGGAGCACAGCAACCCATTGCAAGCTTCAATGCTTGTACTAGTCCATCTTCCATCGGACTTCTTATCCCCTTCAAAACCTCTACATCAAAAACTTCCATTGTTGTTTCTTCTAATACTGCCACTTTCACCAAAGACGGCAAATCAACATACTCGCCACTTCTCGCTTTCCCGGGCCTCTTCCCTAGCAAAATCTCCAATAGTAAAATCCCAAAGGCATAAACATCTGTCCTAGAATTGCTTTTCTTCATCCTTTGAAGTTCTGGCGCTTTGCAACCTTCAGCTTTGGCAAGTGCAACTATTTCATCAGCTATTGACGGGATCATCAGCTTGTCAAGTCCAAACTCGGTGAGTCTAGCCACAAAAAAGTCATCAACGAGAACATTTCTTGACCTCACGTTACCGTGAGTAATTGGTGTTTCAAGACCTGTATGAAGATGTGCTAGACCTCTTGCTATACCCAACACAATCTTGTGTCGTTTAGCCCAATTCAACACTGGTTTCCCAGCCCTTGATTCTGGATTCAGGGAGCATTGATAAATTACAGACAAGAGTTAGGATATCGTTTCAATTAATTTCAGAATACATCTCAGGTAAGAGAACATACAACAAACAATTGTAATCAAGCACCAATTAATTCTCTTTAATTGTATGTGGTCGCTACGAGTAATTCCCTAACAGAAACATGTTTTCACTAAAATTTTGGGCTCTTTCTCACGTTAACTTCTTTTGTTCTACACATTTGAAGCATAACTAATCAAAGGTTTATAATTCTGCAACTAAGGGAACAACAAATAGTAGTAATTTTTGCAATATGGTTGTATTTGTAATCACAAAAAGTAGCCTCAACAAAAAAAAACATAAAATAATACAATTTCCATCTCTATACAATAAAAATAATCATACAAGTATAAATTGTCTGTGGATGTGTGTTACTTTGGGAATTTAATTGACTAAAGAAGAATGTACTTACCATGTAAGAGATCATGGAGGTTTCTATTAGGTAGATAATCATAGATAAGTAGCTTCTCCCCTCTCTTTCCCTGATAGAAAGCTCTCAGTGGAATCAAATTCTCATGTCGAACTCTACCCAACTGCCTAATCACGGGCAAACATGAACTCCTATCCTTACAACTACCGTCCCTCAACAACCTCAAAGCAATGGTTCCTCCATCAGCAAGCTTTGCTTTGTACACAGTCCCATAACTCGTCTTCTCCATAACTTGTCCAGTTGCGTTTAGAACATCCTCTAATGTTAAATGCTCACCGCCCTGAAACAAAATCAGCTTCCCGTCACCACCACCATTTTCATCATCTTCTCCCTCCTCCATTTCATCCTCCTCTTCATCCCCATAATTCCTCTTCTTCCCTTGCACATACCCAATTAACAATGAGGCCAAAACCACAGCTCCTGCCATTAAACCAATCACAATTCCAGCAATTGCACCAGAGCTCAATCCAGAGCTTCCATTACAACCCCTCAAAGGGGGCCCACAAAGCCCAGGATTGTTTCCTTCAAAAACCTCCCCACCAAACTTTGATCCTTCAAAATTTGGTACAACCCCAGTAAAATTATTGTACGAAAGATTCAATTTTTCTAAACTTAGTCCAGCAATACCCTCTGGAATTGAACCACAAAACGTATTACCCCCAAGATCAAGCTCTTTAAGATCATGAAACCTAGTTATAAATTCTGGGAGATTACCCACAAACATATTATGCCCAAAATCAAGAACCTGCAAACTATTGCAAGTAGCATTAGGCAATGCAGGTTCAGGAATAGACCCGGAGAGAAAATTACCATGAAGACGAAGCGAAACCAGGCGGTCACAAAGGTTCCAGATCGACGTTGGAACAGACCCATTGAGCAAATTGTTCCCCAAATCAATATCTGAGAGAGATGAGCTGTAGCCAAGCTCAAGAGGAATAGTTCCTGTGAGCGCATTTACAGCAAGATAGAGGCTTCGCAGGTTTGAAAGCTCTCCTAATTCCCTTGGGAGTTTTCCCGATAGACCAGCCGAGGGGAGTTGAAGAGAGACAACATGGAGAGATGGGTCTTTAGAGAGAGAAAGATTGGTCCATTGTGGGGAAGAATGGTCGCTGCAGAGGAGAGGAGAGCCGTCTGTGAAAATCCATTTCAGCCCTCGCCATTGACAGAGAGGTACCAAGGTATTCCATGAAGATAATAGTAAGTTCTCTGTTTTGCCCTGTAGTGAGGGCTTGATTTTTACCAAAAGAAGTTCAGTTTCTGAGGCAGAAGACAAGGACAAAGTGGCAATACTATTGGGTGAAAGAGTGAAGGTGATAAAGATGGTAATGTACAAGGGAAAAAGCTTTGGAACTTCCATGGAAGAAGCAGGGTGAAGAGAGAAACTAGAGTGAAGAAAAAGAGGAGAGAAAAGAAAGGAGTGGGGAAGTTCTTTATGAGAAAGCTGACAGAGTGATTCAGCTTATTAATCAGACGGCTCGGATTTTGTAACTCACTTAGTAAATGACTCATCATACATTGAAATTTGACTTTAATTTTACACCGTTTGATGTTAAAATCATCGGCATGAAAAGGGAATGATGATAATTCAACAGTGCAGATATAAGGCAGAGTCCGTCCATAGAGGAAAAGACAGCATTGTACGGTTTTGCATGTAGATAGACATAAATTTTATGAATAAGTCTAGCCGTACAGGAAATTGGGACCGGAAAATTAGACCGATCCAAATTTTTTTTTGTGACTCTCAAAAAATATATAATATTTATTTCAACAGGAATTTTTTATAAAATATAGTATAACTCTGTATTTATATATGTATATAAATTATAACTAAAACACTATATTTTATAAAAATTTCTGTTGGAATAAATACTATATATTTTTTGAGAGTCAAAAAAAAAAAAAAAATTGGACCGGTCTAATTTTTCGGTCCCAATTTTCTGTCCGCGTAGCATTACTCAAATTTTATACTACTGCGTAATACTCCCTCTGTTTCTAAAATATTACTCCCTCCATCCCATAATAACTGTAGCTTTAGCTTGATGCACATGGATTAAGAAAGTCATTTAGTGCTATCATTTATTAATTAAAATTGGTGTGAAATTTCATCACTACCCCTTTATGGGAAGTTGAAAACTATTAATACAAAGGAAAAAAATTTTGGGACAATGAGAGAAGGTAGGGGTGATATAAGAAAGTAAATAATTTATTCTCCTAGAAAGTTGTAAACGACAAATAAATTGGGAAAAAAAATTCCTTCTAAAACTACAGTTATTATGGGATGGAGGTAGTATCATTTAAGGTTTTGACACATGGATTAAGAAAATATTATTTACTAAGTAAAATTTGTTTAAAATTTCATCACTACTCATTTATGGGAAGTTGAAAACTATTAATACAAGAGAGAGAATTTTTTGGGACAATGAAAGAAGGTAGAGGTAATATAAGAAAGTAAATACTCCTCTAAAATTGTAAACGATAAATTTTTTGAAATAAATTTTTTCTTCTAAAACGACAATCTTTTAGGAGTGTTT
This sequence comes from Panax notoginseng, assembly GCA_016801055.1. Lineage (NCBI taxonomy): Eukaryota > Viridiplantae > Streptophyta > Magnoliopsida > Apiales > Araliaceae > Panax > Panax notoginseng. Next base: position 15,234,938 of record CM029013.1, on the reverse strand, counting down.
TCCAACTTTCTTTTGAGTTGTATATTCATGGGAGATGATGAGGGTGCATTTAAGCAATGATGCTGCAGCTTCATCTGGCCGTACACGTGTGAGTCATCAAGTGGGGGATATGTAACTGGAGGTCTGAGATGGTGGGGGTGTGAATACTGAATTCCTTTAGCCTTTGCGTCTTTGGCGTGGGCCGAGATGTGTGGAGGTCACAGTTGAAAAGAAAAGGTGGAATTTAGTACTTATAATATTGAGAATGTTTTCAGAGCTTGGATTAAAAGAGGGTCATGAGTGACTACTACAAGTCTATAACATAAAGGAAAGGGTGTGGGAGTCTGGCAGATGAGTAATGACTAATGCCAGGAATATTTTACGAGATTTTTTTTTTTGACATAAAAAGTAGAGTCGTCAGTCAGTCCCATTTTAATATAAAATTAGGGTTCTTTACATAAATATATAATAATTAAAAAATAATTACATAATTAGTATATCAATAAAATAATTATACCATTAGTGCATCAATAAAAATAATTATAAAAAGAGTGTAACAAATTTAAACCATTCAAATTCACATTAAATAAGAAAACCTAAAATCAAGGAGAAATAACCGTCATAATTAATAATTCAAATCAAATTTTTGGGATCTAACAAAAAAAACAAATTCATAATTCAAAACAAAAGGAGGGAAAAACAAAAAAATATCTTCTTCATCCTAATTTTCATCTCCCTCACCGCTCATTATCTTCATCAACGCTTCCTCTCTCTTCCCCTTCATCATCCTCCTCCGCCGCGAATCTCTAGAAGTTCTTGGTTGCGCCGCCGTTACATCGCTCTCTCTTCCCCTTCATCATCTTCCTCATCCGCTACAAATCTTCGGAAGTACCTGAGTTACTGTTATGAATTTTTTTTTTGACGATTTAGTTACCCACAAAAACTAAAATGGTTACCTTTGTATGAAGGTTTGGCTACCAACTGCATCACATTCAAAATAAATTTGTAACCTAATAAAACTGAATTGATTACTTTTGTCTGAAGGTTTGACAACCAACTGTCTGAAGGTTTGACTACCAACTGCATCACATTCAAAATAAAATTAGTAACCTAATAAAACTGAGTAGGTTACCTTGGTATGAAAGTTTGGCTACCAATTGCATCACATTCAAAATAAATTGGCAACTTAATAAAACTGAATAGGTTACCTCGGTATGGAGATTTGGCTACTAACTGTACTATTGTAACGACCCCAAAATAGGTCAATTCCATCCAACCTATTCTGAGTCGCCAAATACATGGTACAGAAAATAACTACAACTTTATTATAACAATTGTCGTGTAAAATACAACAACACATATGCTGTGAGTTTAGATATAAATACATACCAAATGTGACTCATGTCCCAACCGTGGACAACACCTCACAATGACACCTTCATAAAGTTATAGTCAAAAACTGTTTTAGAAATTAGAATATTTGGGAAGTGCTTAAGGAAACCTTCGTACATGGAAGGCCATACTTCTAGGTTATGATAGTTATCATATGGCCACAGAATTATCTTTGGTTGACCCAATAGACCTTAAAGAAAAACGAGAAGTTTACTATCATATTCTTCTCAATGGTGAGTATTCTCTTGACATAACAATATCTCCACTATCTCTAATTGAGAATTATACTTCAAACAAACACCAAGATTATATAGGTAGTGCTCGTAGATATACTCAGCAAGTAGATGTGCACAACCCTGTCTTATAGTGACACGAGTTTGTATGTTATTAGGCATCTTGTATGATAGTGACAAAACACCCTTCCAACGTTGGGTTCGCTTCACCCTAGATGATTCATCAAATATAACTACTAAATGATGACCACCGTTCTATTCCCCTGTTACCCCCGCTCGACCCAGCTACACTCTTATTATCTGAAAGGAATTGTGAAATGGAAGGGTGAGCACAACTAGCCCAGTAAATAATATCATGACTAAAGATAAATAAGTTATTAATAGCCTTCAACAGAATTAAATCAGAGATTTAGAACATATGATAGATGATAAAAATTTCAATCATAGTTGCAGCGGAACGAGCAATCTATTAGAAGAGTTAAATAGACTATAAAGTCTATTATCTTCTCCATGATAAAAATCTACCAACAATGTTTTATCCCTGTAACATCAATCAACAATTCTGGTCCACAATCATATGAATAACTCATAATCATAGTTGTAGTTCTACATTTCTCTTCTCATCCAGGACGAAGATAATTTTCATCACCTATCTTTACCTGAAACATCAAAGATCATGATTACACCAAATCACATTTAATGTTCATAATAATACTAATAACTTCATCTTTGCACTACGACCAAAGATATTTATTTGTATCACCAGTTGGTCATGTTCATCTCAACACCTGCTCATCTTTGCACTACTGGCCAAAGATATTCAACAACATGTCATCTTTGCACTACGGGCCAAAGATATTCATCAACAATTCATCTTTGAACTACTGGCCAAAGATATTCAACCACAGGTCATCTTTGTACTACAGGCCAAAGATATTCAACAACAGTTCATATTTGCACTACAGGCCAAATATATTCATCAACAGTTCATATTTGCACTATAGGCTAGATATATTAATATCTCAAAGAAATATATAATCATTTCAGAATTTATATAAACAATAATTATAACCATGTTGATCAATTCACCTTTGCACTTAAGCTAAAGATATTCAATTATAAATTCAATGGTCATGATCATACCAGTCAACAATTTAACTTTGCACTACTGGCCAAAGGGAACCCATAGACATGATCATACCAAAAATATATCCCTCATTTAGATTCACATAAAATAAATATTTCCTTATCATATGAATCAATAATTAATTATTCACAAATAATATTACAGAATCACATTTATGACAACCAGACCGTTCCCAGGAAAGAGGGGGCTTTCCGATAAGGATTTTTCCTTACTGGCGCGCAATTAGGTGACCAAACCTCTCCTTAGACAGAACTTTCTAGACATTGCCAATAATGTTATCAAATAATATTATTCAAATAATATGAATTATTGATCTGATAATGGAAAATACTGTGCAGTGACAATTATTGAGCAACAATAATATAAAATATCAACGCAGTAATTATTGAATCAATAAAATAAAATATTGAACAGTAACTACTGTAACAATTATTGAGTAGTGTCTTCTCACGTAAGAATCAATAATTGAAAAAAATACTGTGCAATACCGTGTGCTACTGTGCAACTACGCGTATTACTTTATTTTAACCACCAGGTATTCCAACAGTGTTAACGGTAACAACTACGCCGTTATTTATAAAACTAAAATTTGTCGTTTTCTTCATCCGACAGTTATTCTGTTATGGGGCCTACAAATGGCTGCGCCGTCGTACGAATATTCCCCGACAGAAAGAATATTCCACGACTAAACGAATATTCCCCGACAACAATGAATGTTTTATAACCACTTGCGTATTTTGAAAAAAAAATTCATATATCACCCTTAACTTTAACTTTTATAAATTTAACTATTTACTAAATAGGAAAATTGAATACTTTTATTTCATAAAATTCGGGGTCTTACAACTATGGGAAATAAAATTCAGGAGACGGTAATGGAAACCCTCTTTCTGGCCGGTGAGAAAAATCTGGTGATTGGAATTGAGCCTATCGAAATCTCCACCACCATTGCCCATTGGACGAAACCTGTAAGACCCCGAATTTTATGAAATAAAAGTATTCAATTTTTCTTATAATTACTATTCAGTAAATGGTTAAATTGATAAAAGTTTAAAGTTATGGGTGAAATGTGAATATTTTTTTTCAAAATAAGCAAGTGGTTATAAAATAATCATTGTTGTCGGGGAATATTCGTTTGGTCGTAGAATATTCTTTCTGTCGGGGAATATTCGTACGACGGCGCAGCTATTTGTGGGCCCCATAACGAATAACTGTCGGATGACGATAACGACAAAAATTTGAGTTTTTACAAATAACGGCGTAATTGTTACCGTTAGCACTGTTGGAATACCCGGTGGTTAAAATACAGTAATACGCGTTATTGCACAGTAGCACACGGTATTGCATAGTATTTTTGAAATTATTGATTCTTATGTAAGAAGGCACTACTCAATAATTGTTACAGTAGTTACTGTTCAATATTTTATTTTATTGATTCAATAATTGCTACGTTGAAATTTTATATTATTGTTGTTCAATAATTGTCACTGCACAGTATTTCCCATTATCAGATCAATAATTCATATTATTTGAATAATATTATTAGATAACATTATTGGCAATGTCTAGAAAGTTCTGTCTAAGGAGAGGTTTGGTCATCTAATTGCGCGCCAGTAAGGAAAAATTCTTATTGGAAAGCCCCCTCTTTCCTGGGAACGGCCTGGTTGCCATAAATGTGATTCTGTAATATTATTTGTGAATAATTAATTATTGATTCATATGATAAGAAAATATTTATTTTATGTGGATATAAATGAGGGATATATTTTTGTGGTTAAAAAATGAAGGAGTTAATGTTGAGATTTTTATCCGTATTTTTGTCGGAATGGAGGTATTAAAAATTAGGGTTTTTGAGATATTTTGCCGGGGTTATAATTTTTAATCCGACCGTTGGATCGTGGTAATTTTTGGATATGTTATACATATATAAGTTGAGTATATGCCCACAAATTTTGAACCGTTAAAAATGAACGTATGATTTATTATGAATTTTACGAGATGACTGGTTCAGAAATTGTTGAATTTTTGGAGTTTATCATTTTGGTGGAAAATTCTAGAATTGGTGGGCCCCACTTGTGGTTGGTGAAAAAATGTGCTGAATTATATTTCAAATGTGGTGGGTGGGAATAGTAGCAGGTAAAGCCATCAGGTTGCAGGTCAAACCTACCAAAATTTTCCTATAAATAGAGGGCTAAGTTAGAATTGAAAAGCACACCAGAAACATAAGCTTTCTCTCTTTCTCTCTCTATATTATGAAGCATATTTTGTGAGTTTTTAGATACTTGGTGAGTTTCTATTCATCAGTGCAATTTTCCTTCAGCATCATATCCGATATCCAGTCAGAAGTACTGCTCTTTTGAGGTAAGGGATAGTAAGGGATATTAAGGAATTTTAAGGGTTGTTATGATTTTCAGTTTCGTAATTTTTCTGATCTTCAAAAATTCTGGAAAAATTTGAAATGATATTTTGATGAGTTTTCTTGATTGTGTCCAAAAATGGTGATTTTTGGATGTATAGATTGAGAGTTATGAATTTTATGAGAAAAGACTATTTTAAAAGTAACAGCTTATAATTCCTTGTGGTTAACTCCAAAATTGATGAAATTTTTATTGGGAGTACAGGTATATGATAGAAGTATACTCTGTAAATTTCAGAATTTTTAGACAAAAGTATAATTTTTGATAAATGTCTAAATATTTGGCTATTTTGGCCATATGAAAAATAGTAAATGACTTTTAAAAATTCTGAGAAAAATATATGTTCACTATGGGACTATATTATGCTAAATCCCAGAAAAGAAATATTTTTAGAACTGATTTGGTATTTTTCATGAAAATGGTCTAGTTATGAGTAAATGAATTAAATATGTTTTGTGAAGAAAGAAAATTGGAAAATAGGATTTTATGGCTTGAGAATCCTATATGAGGTATATGCAGATTTTTGATGAGGGTTTTGGTTATTGATGATGAAATCTTAAGAGTAGGCATTTTATGATGATTAAATGCATTATTTAGTAAAGTGTAAACAATTAAAATAAATTGTTTATAAGCTTAAGAAATATTATTCTTTCAATATCATTATACCGAAATATTGGTATGAATTTTATTGTGGAATTTCTACCTTTTTCATGTCGAGTTACTATTCATGAGTTACTATTCACGATTTACTATTCATGAGTTACGAATATTACTCTTGAGATTAAAACTATATGTTGATCATATTATTTTTATCATCATATATAACATTTTTATAACCCTGATATTGAAATTCTCTTTCACTGGAGTGTAAAGATGGATAGATTATTGGTATGATCATGACTAGGGTTCTCTTTGGCCTGTAGTGCAAAGTTGAATTGTGACTGGTATGATCATGACCATTGAATTTATAATTGAATATCTTAAGCTCAAGTGCAAAGGTGAATTGATCAACATGGTTATAATTATTGTTTATATAAATTCTGAAATGATTATATATTTCTTTGAGATATGAATATATTTGGCCTGTAGTGCAAATATAAATTGTTGATGAATATCTTTGGCATGTAGTGCAAAGATGGCCTGTTGATGAATATCTTTGGCCTGTAGTGCAAAGATGAACTGTTGTTGAATATCTTTGGCCCGTAGTGCAAAGATGGTTTGTTGATGAATATCTTTGGCCCGTAGTGCAAAGATGGTTTGTTAATGAATATCTTTGGCCCGTAGTGCAAAGATGGATTTGTTAGTATGATTATAAACAGGAATTGTGATTTGGTATAACCATGATCTTTGATGTTTCAGGTAAAGACAGGTGATGAAAATATATTCTTCGTCCTGGGTGCGAAGAAAAATTTATAGTCACAATTATGATTATGAGTTATTCATATGATTGTGGAAAGGAACTGTTGAGTGATGTTACATGGATAAAACATTGTTGGTGGATTTTTAACATGGAGAAGATAATAGACTTTATAGTCTATTTGACTCTTCTAATGGATTGCTCGTTCCGCTGCAACTATGGTTGAAATTTTTATCATTTACCATATGTTCTAAATCTCTAATTTATTATTGATGAAGGCTATTGATAATTGAATTATCTTTAGTCATGATATTCTTTACTGAGCTAGTTGTGCTCACCCTTTTGCTTCACAATTCCTTTCAGGTAATAAGAGTGTAGCTGGGTCGAGCGGGGGTAACAAGGGAATAGAACGGTGGTCATCATTTAGTAGTTATATTTGGTGAAGAAAATAGGGTGAGGCGAACCCAACGTTGGAAGGGTGTTTTGTCACTATCATACAAGATGTCTAATGACATACAACCTCGTGTCATCATAAGACAGGGTTGTGCTCATCCACTTGCTGAGTATATCTATGGGTACTACCTATATAATCTTGGTGTTTGTTTGAAGTATAATTCTCAATTAGAGACAGTGGAGATAATGATAAGTCAAGAGAAGACTCACCATTAGGAAGAATACGATAGTAATCTTCTCGTTTTTCTTTGGGGTCTATTGGGTAGACCAAGGATAATTCTGTGGCCATATGATATCTATCATAACCTAGACGCGTGGCCTCCCATGTACGAAGGTTTCCTTGAGCTCTTCCCAAAGATTCTAATTTCTAAAACAGTTTTTGACTATACCTTTATGTAAGGTGTTATTGTGAGGTGATGTCCACGGTTGGAACATGAGTCACATTTGGTATATATTTGTATCCAAACTCACATCATATGTGTTGTTGTATTTTGCACGACAATTGTTGTAATAAAGTTGTAGTTGTTTTCTGTACCATGTATTTGGCGACTCAGAATAGGTTGGATGGAATGAACCTATTTTGGGGTTGTCACAAAACCCACCACCACCGCCTCCACCAGGAGGGAAACGAGGCGGACTATCAAAAGCACGGTTGTCGCGACCACCACTGGAGAATTCGGGTGGGTGGTAATTGGTAGGAGGGCTACGAAGGTTGTGGTGGTAGTTCACGGCGGGGTCATCATTAGAGGAACGAGAAGGGGCTCTGGCCTGCCTGAAGTGGTTCGAATTTGGGTTGCCGCCTGCGAGTTCGCCTTTTAATACTAATTTAAAGATGACAGAAGGACTGTAATATGTAGATATATTAATTACTTAAGTTAATAAGTAAATCAATACTAATCTCCTAAATTAAAGAATTTTAATTGCATACTAATTCCCTAAAATAAGGAATCCTAATTGCACTAATATTGTAAATAAATATGGAAAGTGTATTAATTATATAAATATTTTATGAGTGCACTATAGTTGTAATTATTTTCAAAAATGTAATAGAATATGTAATTCATCCATAAAATTATCATATCGATTTATTTCCAGAGTTTATTAGGTTAAGATGCATGGCCAATGGACTTATGGACAAAGGCGGTCTATTGTATCCACCAGTTGCCCTGAATTGAGCCCATTTAATTTTATAAGAATAATGTTTTTTGAGTGACGCTAAGGATAAAAACTCATGATTCTCCTAATATTAAAGAGAACTGTGGTCCAATCACTACCCTCATATGTGATGAGTGTGTTTTTGATTCCGACTTTACTATGTGCTGAGTTAGAGAGGATGATGAATTCCTTTTACTGGGGCAAAAATGGTCCCGGAAGAAGGAATATCAATTGGATGGCGTGGGATAAGCTTTGTGTTAATAAGCATGGGGGTGGTATGGGATTTCGAAAATTGCATGCGTTCAATATTGCGATGCTAGGTAAACAAGGGTGACATTTACTTACAGAACCCAATTCATTGATGAGTAAGGTGTTCAAAGAACGTTATTTCCCTAGGGGAACTTATTTGGATGCCCAAATTGGTCCGGATCCTAGCTATGTATGGAGGAGTGTTCTAGCAGCACAGGAGCTTATTCGTAAAGGAACTCGATGGAGAATTGGTACTGGCAGTCTGGTGAAGGTATGGTCAGATCCTTGGCTCCCAGATGATAATCATCCTTATATTGAAACTGTTATACCTCAGGGGATGGAAGAGATAACTGTCCAGTCTTTATGCTGTGTGGAGGAGAGTTACTGGGATTTGGATATTTTGAATGATCTCTTCTCATTACGAGACAAGAGGCTCATTCTTGAGATTCCCTTGAGTCGTAGGGCGAAATCAGATTGTTGGAGTTGGTCCAGAGAACGACGAGGCATCTATACGGTTAAAAGTGGCTATCATACTCTAATGCTTAATAACAGGGGTACGACACAACATGAGAACTCCAACATGTGGCGCAAGTTATGGGCTCAAAATGTTCCAGCAAAAGTGAAACACTTCCTTTGGCGGGTGTGTACAAATAGTTTACCCACCATGAGAGATCTGAGGAAGAAACGTGTTGATGTTAATGACATGTGCCCAAGGTGTAATAACAGTACTGAAGATGCGTTGCATGTCTTGGTGCGGTACTGTTCTTACGCGAGAGACGTTTGGACACTACAAGAAAATGCTCTAACAGCGATTAATCTTATCAGCGACCGCATTTTTTGGTCGGAGATAGGATTGTTAGCGACCACCTTTAGCGACCGCACTTGAATGTGATCGCTAGTTTTTGTTAGCGACCGATATCGGTCGCTATTCGGTCGCAGACTCATTTTTGCCTCCAAAAAATTGGCTGGAAATGTTGGCACACTGCTTATTTGCGACCAATATGTAACAGCGACCGCATTCGGTCGCAGATACTTCCACATCATTAAAAATCAGCGGCCGCATGCGGTCGTGGATAGCGGTCACGGATGTATTTCAATAAACCAGTATCAGTTCGTCACTGTCGATCCAGAACAGAAGAAAAAAAGAGGGAGAAGAGGGAGAAAAGAAGAGGGAGAAGAAGGGAAAACCGCTGCCGCCACCCACCACTACCTCAGCCGCCGCCGGCACCACCGCTACCTGTAAATCTTTTGAACGGTATGTTCAATTGTATTAACCTAGTTCGTTAGATTGTAAATACTAGTGTTTGATTTGATGATATGTTAGAAGTACTTGGACAGTGATGACTGACATTGAGGAGGGGGGCTGGATTTGATAGATTGTCGTGGATATACTAGTAAAATCTCGTGTATTGTGAAAGATGCAATCAACTGTGACCATGTCTGTGTTGGTCTTGCTTCTTCTTTACATATGCATGTATATATTTGTATGCATTGTTCATTTTGATGCAGGGACCCCTTCATTTTCTTTTGTAATTCAGACTACTGTAGGTAGGGTGTGTAATCAATCTGGTTTTTGTTGAATCTTTTTATTGAATAGTGGTAATAATTTAAGAAAAATAGTATATATTGCAACTAAATTGATGTAGTGGGTTAATTTTATGTATTGATATAGTAGGATTCATAATTTCTGAGATATATCTAAAACTGTGACTACAAAGAGTGAGCAGCAGTAAAGAATGACAAACTATTTTATTTCTTCCCCTTCTGACTTCAAAGAATAATAATCTAAGAATTTCAACTTAATGAGAAATAAGTCACTTGACAATACTAATGAGCAATAAGTAACTTGACAACTAAATACAGAAGCAAAAATTAGATGGGATATAATGATGAAAAAAGAAACTGAAGCAATTATAAAGGTGTGATGTTACATGTAATAGCAAGAGCAGTGTTTGACTGACTGCTATGAAAAATAATCAATTATTAGTCCAACTTGTAATCTGCATTAAATTTCAATTCCTAACAAAAACAAAGTTTCAAGTCTTGTCAAGTAGGGATAATGTTATGATTATTTATATATTTCTCTTGGTTTGTGTCTTGGGTGCCTAGAAATGACAATATATGCATGCCGTTGTGCATGTGGCTAGTCCATATTATAGGGGAGACTCTGGCGAAATTTTTTTGTTGGTCGGGTAGTTGCGAACATTTATAAAGTACAACGAGCTAATCAAATGCTTAGTAGCTAGTATACTCAAGTTATATGCTTAGTAGCTAGTATACTCAAGTCATATGATTACAAGTATGCTTAAGTCATATGCTTACAAGTATGGGCGCAATATGTTAATCATATGTTGCTCAAGTCATATGCTTACAAGTATGCTCAAGTCATATGTTAACATTTATAATGTTGTCTGGAGTAGGTACCGTGGAATCATAGACCTCTATTCAGACCGTAGTTGGATGGCACGACGAAAGTCAAGTGCCCAGATAGGTGCTACAGCTGAATTTAGAGCTGGTTGCCAAGTGTTTTTGCGTATTATACCGAATGATCCCTGATCATAATCATATCAAGTCCATCTATGCACTACAGGCCACAGATGACTTTCAACATTTTATAAACATGAGGATGATGACAATGATATAAGAATTCAATAAAACAAGTTCAAGAATTAATTTATCCAAGAATTAACAACGTCCAAATTGTCAATATGATACTGCTTTGTGGAGTAAAATTCAAGAATTCATTGAAAAATATTTCCATGAAAAGATACTATTTCATACAATTAATTGTCATTCATAATTTCATACTAACATCCTAATTTTTTTTATTTATAGATGTCTTCTGAACTTGCTGCACGAAAGCGCGGGTTGGGTCGGGGCCCTAATCATGTGCCGAAGGCCCCGACTAATCCGGATGATCGCATTCTTATACAGATCCGTCCTCCTCCAGAAAGCACGTAAGTTAAACATCGTGTATATATAAAGGTTTAATATTTTTATTGTTATAAATATATTTTAATGTAAATTATTGTATATTATAGTGATTTTCAAGATAGTAAAATTGTGAAGTGCATTTCACTATTATGCTTACAGAACTGGCCTACGCCAGTGATTACATGGGCGAGCACACCTCTCGCCCATAAGGATGCAGTTTGGGCTGAATTTCAGGTATATTTATTTAATCACTCTGATAGATAATACATAGTTAATCAACTAATAGTTTAGTAATGTTGGATTATGGTAATATAACAGTTTTAATATTATTATTGTTGTTTTATTTGCAGAAGCGGTATAGATGGGACGACGCACATGCATCAGTTATTCAGGCACTGTTCTGGCAGAAGTGCGCCGTCCGGACTAAAGATAATCTAAACAAAGAACGACAGAAAGCCCTGCACAATGCTGAGATTGACCATCCAGGACAGGGTGAGCAGTATATGCATGAGCATTGCCCCTGGTGGTGCGCACATCCCATATGGGTGCAGATGTGTGAGCAGTAGAGAGCTGAGAGTTGGGTCAAGAGACGTAAGACTGCTGCCTCGAACAGATCCTCAGGTGTATCTGAAGGCGAAAAGGCAAAAGACACGTACAAGGGTGGCAGTATATCTCAGCTGCAACATATCGCTGCTAGGGTACGTATGTATAGCAGTATATCTTTATGTTTACAGTCATGTTTTGTAGCTAAAATATCATATGTTTACATATTAATATGAGAACATGAACTGTAGGAGTCTGAGTCTCAAGGTCAACCTATCAATTGGTTGGATGTGTATGTGGCCACCCGTGATGGTCTGCCTGATGCTGTTCAGATAGCGGTAATAAGTTAACTTTAAACATATTACAGTCATGTTTTTTAGCATTTTTTATTTATTTTTAACTATTTATTTGTTGACCTTCTGACATGACACTTATAAGGGCTTAATGAACGAGCGCTATCCTGAAGGCACCCCGCGTCCGGCGATTGATCAAGAATTGTGGGAGAGGGCGTCCGTCGTGAAGAAAAATTATGTTAAAGGCCAAGGACAAAGACGACGCCCGACCATCAGTGGCACAGGCAGCTCTGCTACCCAGTCTACACAGTCTACACAGTCATCAGGTCATCCAGCCTATCATACTCCTGTTGACTGTGTGAGAGCGATCTGTCAAAATCGTGATCTTCTTCTTATACTGGGCGGGCATCTGCATTCTCTGAATCCTGATGACTTGGCGAAGGCAGTGGCGGAAGCAGCAGCATCACAGCATCAGGGTGGCGACCAGGATCAGGATGGTGACCAGGTACTTATATGTTTCATTACGTACATTGTCTATTGTTTAGCTTTCCCCAAGTCATAGCAGTATCAACACATCTAACATATATGTTTTATTCTTTTGTTAATTACAGGGTACTAATTTGAATGATCCATGAAGAGCTAGACCAGTCATGTTAGATTTGTAAAGCCTTGTTAGACTTATTTTTTTAGATTTTTAAAGCCTTGTAATCTTTTAAACTACTTATCTTTGGACTGTATTGGTTTACGATTCTATTATATGGATGTTTACGATTGTATTGCGTTGTGTTGGTTTAGATTCATTCTTTGGACTGTATGGATGGATGTTTATCATATAGTAGTTATCATGGATGGATGGATGCTTATATATACTGCTGTGTGTTGGGATAAAAAATAGGTACAAAGCAGGTTATTTTTGGGAAATCAATAAAACAGGAAAAATATTTAAAAAAAAAAAAAACAAAGTCAGCGACCGCACGCGGTCGCTGATACAGTATTAGCGACCGAGTAAGTTTCTTACATGTTAGCGACCGCCTGCGGTCGCTGCCACGTGTGCCACATCACGTCTGACAAATGCCTCAGCATGAGTCAGAATAGCGACAGCTGAGGTCGCTGATTGCGGTCGCTAATAATGCGGTCGCTATTGTTGGTCGCTGATGTCATTTCAGCGACGAGATTTTCTGCGACTAATATTAGCAACCGCATGCAGTCGCTAATACCCATCTGCGACTATATGCGATCGCAGATGTGCGGTCGCTGATAAGCTTTTTTGTTGTAGTGGGAGTTTATCGTGGATAGGTGATAATAGTGGGACTGAGGAGAGTTTTAGTGATTGGTGGACACGTGTGCTTTCTAGTAGAAATCGAGAAGAGGCTAGTATGGCTGCGATGGTTGCATGGGGCCTCTGGAACAGTAGGAATGATTTGGTTTAGCGTCATCGCAGAATTCATGAAGGGCAAGTGATTTATATGGCATATTCATTGAATAAGCAGTGGATGAACGCTCAGGATATTACCAGTCATAGTGAAGCACATGTTGTGAATGCTAACTCGACTTGGAAAAAGCCAGTTACAAGTACATATAAATGTAATGTTGATGCAGCTCTTTTTGGGCACGTTAGGCATATTGATTATGGCAGTGTGGTAAGGAATGTTGAAGGGTCCATGTTAGCAGCCAAAAATGGTATAGTTGATGGTCCGTTCGATGCTACGATTGCGGAAGCAATTGGTGTTCGTGGGGCATTAAGCTGGTTGAAGACATTGGGACTCAATAATGTGGTTTTGGAATCTGATGCACAATTGGTGATCCAAGCGATTACACATACTCAGGTGGACTTTTCTTACTTTGGTTTAATAGTGGAAGATTGTAAATCCTTGGCCAGGGTCATTGGTAGTTATCAGTTTGTGTTTGTGAGAAAATTAGCGAATCAGGTAGTGCATGCTCTTGCACGAGCAGCCGATTCTACGTCTGATCAGGAGGTTTGAGGTCAATCTCCTCCCTCTTTTCTAGTTGATGTGTTGGCCTCTGATCTATATTAATGAAATATTACCTTTTCAAAAAAAAAGAAAAAGAAAAGAGATATTTATGTTTATGACTCTTTTTGTTTTATCTAAAAATTTATTTAATATTTTTCAAATCAAATTTGTTTTATCTTAAAATTTAAAATTAATGTCAAATTTATTTAATTTCTGGCTAATTCAAATTAGAAATTTCCATTTTTGAAAAGGGGTGGGTAGCAAAGTGTTTGATCATGATTCCATGAAATCATATGCCTCCATCATCATCGCCCCCCACCCTTCCCTTTTCTAAAATCAACAATGCCTTTAATTCGGTACATCGATCGATCCTAAAAGGTTAAGCCTTATATAAAGAAGTGAAAATTTATTTAGTATGAATAGAGTGGGCTTGCAAAAGTGAGACTGCAGAATACATACACACTCAAAAAGCATTTATTTATTTATTCCGTATTTTTTTCCCTCCTTGACATCACCCTACTTGACTTTCCAAATCCTTATTTTTCATGTATGGCTCTTGGTCCTTAATTGGACGTACGCATATATATACACACATACTATTTCCAGCTGCCGATCGATTAGTACATACAGTAGATTAGATGGAACAAATTAATTAAGCACCATTATATACATATTCTTTGTTTCGTGAGGGGAGAGAACATGCATGTTAATGTTATGATTACTGCTCATATTGGAGTCACCATTGTCGTCCTTAAACTAAAAAACAAAGTGGGTAGGCCTGTTGACATCACTTGTTTAATTTGTTGTTTTTCTACGTACGTCTAAGTTGTATAATTGTATAATGACGTACGGTTTTGAAACCAGAGCTAGCTAGCATAGCCATGGACATAGCAAGCCCCAAATTCTTCCTTTTCTTCTTCTTGTTTTCTCCGCCTTCATCCCATCCAACACTCCTTTTCTTTGAAAAAATTATTTCTTTACTTAATAGATTAATTAATTAGAGGATTAAGTTACCGAGCTTCTTTCTTATATTTGGATACATAACGATCATAGGAGGGAAACATAAAAAGATTTATTAAGGTACTAGCGTTTGGATTTGTTAGGCTGTTGCCGTGGGTAAAATTTCAAAATTACTTAAATCCTAGACCCCCACAACTTTTCTCTACTATTCATTAGTAATTAATACACACAATATTCGTTTTGTCCTTACATTTTTATAACATGCTTTTAAGAAGTAAATTAACACACACACACACACACACACACACACACACACACATATATATATATATATATATATATATATATATATATATATATATATATATATACCCATTTTTTTTTCAATTCTATTCCTTCTAACTTCCAAATACCTCAACAGTGGGTAATTCATCAAAACATTTTAGAGAAAACAACTTATCATCTCTACTCTACTTATTCCTCCAAACATATCTAGAGTATTTCACCTTAATTCGTATATATTTCTAAAGAATACTAAAAAAGAGGGTAATTCAAAACATTTTAGAGAAAAACAGCCTAGTTTCTCCACTCTACTAATTATTCCTCCAAACCCACCAATATATACAGTATTTCACCTTAATTAATTCGTATATATTTCTTAGTGCATGCAATACAGTATTCAACTCGTTTATAATATCCTCACCCGTATAAAATCTTTGATCAGATCGATAACACAAGTTTATTCAGATAAAGTGTTCCAAGAAATTCACAGATATAGATAACAATTTCATTAACATATATATATATAAAAGATCTCTTTACACATTCTAATTAAATTAAGAGATTATTTTTACAGAAGGTAACTAAAATTTCATAATTAATTACCATCAGAATATGTGATAATTAAGTTACAAAAATGAACAATTAATGGTCCAATGATCATGAATGATTGTACATCACCACAGAAACAGCAAACCCCAAAAACATATTACGATCTTCAATTCCTCTATATACCAAATTAAGATCTGAAACCCGAATTGTGGTCACCCATTTCCAGCAAAAGATATATAGAACGCTTGCCATAAATCATGCATATATTGGCTTGGCATGCATAAAACCATGGTTAGGATAATTGCGGGTAGGAAATATATTCCACAATCAAAAGTCATGATCCAGTACTAGCCTAAACATTCTAATTATATAACAAGGGTTTGCCTTCTTTGTTATGCTTCACTTCAGTGTTTGTTTAATTTAGAGGAATTGCCATTACCAGCAGCTGCTGAATAATTACGATGGTTTCTCTTCCCCGGCTTCTTCCCCTCCTCTTTTGGTCCTGGTTGCCGGACCTTCACTCCCCTTATCAGCTGTATCCATCATCCATTAATTTTACATATCAGTAAACAATACATATATAATACTATACAACTCTCTACTACATGAACCTCCTCAATTAAATAATGCATGTAACTAAATTGGAACATAATAGAGCAAAATTCTTACATATTTGCCGCACTTGATATCGGAGTAAATCACTATGAAATCTCCCTCTTGGAGTCCATTTGCTTTCACAAATTCTCCTGAAGAAACAGAAATTTATATGTACAAAATAAAATGTATTTTATATAAAACAAGGTGAATGACTTTTTTCAATTAAAGACATGTATATATATACCTGTGTTTTCAAGGAGATACATCCTGCTTTTGTTATTTGGCCAGAATCTGAGACTCCAAGATGTAATAACAAATCAAAAATAATTAGTTTGACGTACAATAAGTAAACCCAAACACGAATTATCTAAATGATATCTAAGTCTTAGTATATATACCTGTAGCGCATGTTCCACACCTTAGAAGTTCCTATATCTTCCATTGCAATAGGCATGCCATCTCTTGTTTCCAGTTCTGGAAGCTGAGTTTCAGCTTCTTTCTGAATAATAATACTTGCGATAATCAACCAACAGCAAAATGTACCAAATTTTTTTTATCATATATCAACAACTTAACATAAGAAACAAAAAGAGACTATCCAAAAGCTAAGAAAGTACCTTTGGCAATACAATTCTCCCAAGATTGCCAACATCGCTCTGCTTCAACACTTTTTGCAGCAAAAATTTTAAGTTCTTCTCAACTTTATATACCTGAACAAAAGCATATATAAACACGCACATTCATAAACTCTATATACTCGTCCATATTTATGATTTATGAACTAAAATAATTAAGTGCAATACAGGTTGTTGTTGTTGTTGTTGGCGACGATCTGATTGTGCCTGCCGCTGATAGCTTTGTGGTTGCACGTATGCAGGATCAACCGGCTGGCGCTGCCTCGGTGGTGGAGCGTCCATAGGTGGTTGTGCCAATGTTGGCACAGTCGAACCAGCTGAGCCGCCAGCAGCAGCAGGCCAGTATATCCAATTACCAGGGTTGGCTTGAGCATTGTTGGTGCAACTTTGTTGTTGTTCTGGAGTGTCA
Source organism: Panax notoginseng (assembly GCA_016801055.1). Taxonomy (NCBI): domain Eukaryota; kingdom Viridiplantae; phylum Streptophyta; class Magnoliopsida; order Apiales; family Araliaceae; genus Panax; species Panax notoginseng. The sequence goes on along the minus strand of CM029013.1, from coordinate 15,217,381 downwards.
TTGAGATGCTGATTTTGGTTAGGATGATGATGTCGATAATGGTTCACCGAAGACCGCCTTTGTCGAGCCATCCTCTTCTTTCTAGCCTCTTTAGTAGCAGAAGAACCCAGCCTGGCTAATCTCTCCGTGCCATTCCCATTAAAAACCGGGTATGAGTTATACTGATGTCCATACACAAGTGGCTGTGGCTGTAGCTGAGGGACTATGGGAGTGAAATTACCGTTTTCAGGAAAAGAATTAAAAGCATACTGTGATGGTGGCCATGACTGAGCAGAGTCAAGCATTTGATATTCTGGAGGATGAGGGTAAGGATGACAACTCATTGGAGTGCCATTAACATAAGGATCACCACCCATATAGCCCACTACGGGCGGTGGTGGGGCTACCATAACCGTGGCTGGATCAGAAACATAAGACGGAGGTGGGGGAGGAGGAGGAATCCATGACGGAGAGAAACAAGTGTTTGGATCAGTACGAACAGAGTTTACGAGATTAGGGTTAGGGTCTGGAAATGTCTGTTCTTCATCATACTGACGGGGAATTTGGGACACTGCAGCTGCTGCCGCTTCTTGTGCTTGTGCTTCTTCTCGGCTCCGTTTTTTCTGAAGTTGGTATTGTTCAACCCATTCAAGTATGAGTTTCAAGAGCTGTTTTCTCCCTTCCTTTGTACTCCCCAACCGTTTCGAAGCGCACTCGATGGTGGCTCGTTTAAGTTTGATATTCCTCATATCCTCTGCGGAGATGTGCTCCTTATTTGTCTTGAGCCACTCAAAAAACATAACCCCTAGCTCATCTAAACCCAGCCTTTCTTCTTTCTCTTGAACCAGCTCACTGTTCCCCTGTAACATAAAATCACTCACCTGCTCCTTCTGGTTGGAGTAGTTCCCAGCTTCCCTTTGATCTTCAAGGTTTTGGTGGAAAATAGAAGATGGGTCCCAAATATCATTCCCATCAATCAGATCCATGTACCCGAAATCCTCCATCACATCCATGCAATCAGCATCCTCCATTATTCCACCATCTGACGGTTGAAAACCACCTTCCATCGAGGCAGTGGAAGATAACGCAGCCCTGACCCCCGCTGCTAGCCCATCACACGATTTATTTTGCCGTTGTTGTGGTTGTTCTGCATCTGACTTAAACAAGGCCCAAGAAGCTGCAGAAGAAGACGATGAGGCCGATGAAGCTGAAGGCGTGGCAATGGGCTTCGTTAAAGCCGGAGTCGAGGACGAAGATGAAGAGGATGACATGCACGGAAAATCAGGTAGAGGAGGGAAATCAGTGTAGAAGAAGGAATTACAATCGCCAGCAGCAGTAACATCATCAAGAAGATTATTATCTAGGTGATCTCTACCAAGCCAGATCTCTCTTTCTCCGATAGTTGCCATCATTTCATTTCCTTGTTCATCCATAGGAAGAGCATCAAAACCATCAGGGTTTTGTTGGGCTGCATGCACATCTCCTTTCATCTCTCTCTGTTGTGTTCAGAAATGAAATAGTAGAGAGATTGAAAAAAAAAGAGAGAAGAATTTGATGGATGCTTACAGATAAGGGAGATGGATGGAGTTGGTGGTTGGTTGTATGAGATTAAGGAAGCAAGTTACAGGGCCCGCTAGCTATCAAAATCTATCTCTTCCTCGATCCTTCTACAAGTGGGAAGAAAGAAAGAAGTAGCAACATAAAGCATCTGGGGGGATTTAGGGTATTTTTCTCTACCAAACAGTACAACTAGTAATAATTAATCTATAATAATCAAAGAAAGCGACACCTCTTCACTAATCTAATCTAATCTAATCTACGATATACTTTTATAGTACTAAAATTCTTAAATATTTTGTACTTGGACAAGTAATATATCATATACATACAGCCTCCCTGCATATTATATATACAATAATTATAATAATAACAGAGATGATTAATTTTGAAGTAGTAATAGAAAATCTATATATATATATATATATATATATATATATATATATCTTTGGTGATGATGATCCGGCCACCGAAAATGAGATGATGAAGAAGAAGATGTAGTCGATGAAGGATCGGAGAAGACAAAAAGGTAGCATTAAGTGACAACCACCGTGATAAATTGGCATGAGGAAGTTGCTTTCATTTTTAAACAGCTTTTTTTTGTTTGAATACGGAGGATATATTGGATAGATAGATAAGTTTAAATTTGCTCTTCTACTACTAATTAGTAAGAGAGAGAAAGTGATGAGAGAACGAGAGAGAAAACAAGGGCAGGAAGGAAAGCAAAACCTTGTGCCGCTACTTTCTCCACAACTCTCCGGATTGTACGCCAGTGGCCATACGTTCTAACCTCAGTGGTTTACAATTGCGGTGCCTTCTCTTACTTTTTTTTTTCTTCCTATTTTGCCCTTTCCTTGAATTTATTAATTTGTTCTTATAGTAAATATATTAGCACCTCAATTCTCTCTCTCTGTATATGTTTTCAAGGGCGGATCCAGCCTCGCAATTCAGTGGGGGTAAATTTAAAATTTTTTTCTTCTTAAAAATAAAATAATTATAAAACTAAATAATACTATAATTACATTCTCTCTTTGTGAGGTTTTGCTGGAGAAAGGTTCGTCACTAGTCCTTTCGGCTTGAACATTTTCATGAATAAATTCAAATTTTTTACGTTTAGTGCCTAACAATCAATAAATATTTAAAAATTAATTCAACTTCAAAACAAAACCAATAAATAATAAGAATAATCAAGTGTAATTAGCAACAACAATAAACAATCTCAATTAAACCACTAACAAGTAACATTACAAAATAAATTACAAAATTTAAAGAAAGTAAAAATATAATAGAATACATACTTGAATAACTATTATTTGATGGAGTTCTCTTCATAAATAATTACAAAAATTTCTAAAACAATTGTTAAATACTCTGCAGTTTTTAAAATTGGGATATTCCGTAATCCGCAGTTTTTGAATGGAATAGGAGAGATTGAATCAGTTTTTGCTCCATTGAATTTAAACAATATTAAATAAATTTGACCAAAGTAGTGGGAATGTGAGACTTGTAAGACTATATTAAATAAATAATAGTAGCAGAAATGTGAGATTAATATAATTAGTTTTTTAAGCTCTTCAAATAAATTTTTTCTAACTTCAATGCTTAATTTACTAGCATTTTCTAACTTGAGTGCTTCCCTGCTCCGTGAAAATCCAGTGGGGACAGGTGCCTCCCTGCCTCATGCCTGGATCCGCCACTGTATGTTTTAATGGTAGTATTTCCTCCGATTTATTGGTCATTTACAACTTTTTTTTTATAAATAAATTATTTATTTTCTTATACTATCTTTAACTTCTCTTATTTTTTCAAATAAAATTCTCTTATAGTAATAATTTTAACTTACTATTAAAGAGTAGTAATAAAATTTTATATAAATTTTAATAATTAAATGATACTACCAAATTTAGCAAATTCTTTCTTGGAGTCACTAATTGATGTCCCTTGCGTGAATACTCCCTCAGTCTCTTACTTAATATGTAAGATTTTTTAAAATTATACACAAGTATTAAGAAAATGATTATATAGTATTAAATATAATATTATCAAATGTCTATATTATCCTTGTATTGAAAAAAGAGATTGTTATTTATTGGACAAAAAATATTGAGAGAACCAAAGTTATACTTCCTCTGTCCCAAATTATCTGCTTTTTTAGAGTTCCACACACATACCAATATGTGTGATAAAAATACTAAAATACCCTTATGTGCTGACTTTTTTGTTTTCTGTGCATGAATCCTTATTGGTGATAATATGAAAAGATGCTTAAAAAAGAGGAGAGACATGAATGAGAGTAATGACTATCATTAATTAGGGTAAAGGGGCAAACTTAGAAAATAAAGGGAAAAATTCATTGAAATCTTGAAAAAGCAAATATTGTGGGACAAATTTTTTTTGCTAAAAAAATAGATAATTTGGAACGGAGGGAGTATTTAATACTTGGGATAATATTAGAAACTAAACAATTAATGCTTACTTTGAATTCTAAAACATCATATATTAAGCGACAAAAAAACTTCTCTAAAATGTCTTATATTAAGGGACGGAATGAGTAATTGCTAATAGGATCGAGTGAAAGCCTCCTTCACGATCAACTAAAGGGCATTATATTTTTAAGAGCATTTCCAAGAGTAGTGAAAAAAATTATTCAAATTGATGTTTGTTGACCTACGTGACAATTTGAAGAGTATTATTTGTTACTTTCATATTTTGTGTATCATCAGTCTCTTCAATTTAATGAGCTATATATCAAACCCATCAAACATAATAAATATTTTTAGCCTTTAATTGTAGATTTGAAGAGTGAGAAGAAGATTGAAGATTTGAATAGTGAGAATAATATTTGTTGACCTACTTGACAATTTGAAATGGTTGTTGGAGAGAATTTTTCTGATGTGACTCACCTATTTGAGTATCCATAAGTAGTTGAAGGGGCTGGTGGAGATGCTCTAATTAGTATTCCTTCCGTCCTTTAATATATGTCATTTTAAAGGTGTGCATTAAAATTAAAGAGATAATTGTATAGTATTATACTAGTAGTATATAGAGAATTGATATTTTCACAATACCTCACTCGCATGAACGTGGGTCCCGTTTATTATTCATGTGAAGGGAGCTTGTGAAAATATCAATTTTTTATATATAATATCAATTGTCTATAATACCCTTAAATTCTACTAATAATTATCATATTTATTTTATTTTCTCTCATTTAAAATATTTTTTCATAAAAAATAATTTTGAAAAGATCATAGTTAATTCTCTTAAATTATATAAAATGATAAATAATTAAAAAAATAAAATTATAAGTATATATTAAGTGAGTATTAATCTATGTGCTTTCTTAATATATGTGCATGTAAAAAAATTATTATTAGTATTATAGAACAGACGGAATAACTACTGAAAAAGACAAAAAGATAATGGAATGGATTGGAGCGAGTGGCGGGTGGGTTGTGTTTGTTTCGTTGGTAGGAGGGTTTGTCTGGATTCGTGGATGAAACGGCAGATTTCTTCGGATTTTCTCTAATTTAAATTATAGAAAAAAAGTTACCATAATTATAATAAATTGTGTTACGAATACTTAATTAACTATACATTGTCTCATGCGGGTGATGGGTGAAATATTATATATGTATATATGCATTAAATAATAATTATATATAGTAATATGCACTTTAAACATAATAATAATAATTGTGGATCCATAATAATATTTAATATCTCAACCATTCTAAAGTTTAGATTTATTGTAAAATATATTAACTTTATAAAATACAATCAACTTATCAAAATTTAGTTTACTAATAATAAAGTTATGGATATTCTATATATTATAAAAAAGTAAAATTTTTATTTGAATAATTAAGACTTTTTCACAAGGATTTTTAAGAAAATCCACCAATAAGAATGCAGCTCACTTTCGAGAGAAGAAATTAAAAAAAAATACTCGTTTTTATTATGTATGTGAGAAGTACAGAAAGAGTACATAGTTAATTGGCAAATTTTGTATTGATACTTGCTGGTGAAGGTTTTGGGTTATGCAAGTTGATTGGCTCAACAATCTGACTGTATATAGGCATGGTTAGACTTTATCACGTGCATCTGGACCCACATCCGAGTTTTCATCAATTATAATCTCGCCATCTAATGGCCCTCAGGCCCACTAAATGTATATCTATTTGTATATCACAAATTTCGATATGTTTCTTCTATAATTATCATGATAATGGAGATTAAATTATAAATAAATAAAATTAAAAAATATTCATGTTTAATTTTTATATTTAATTATTATTATTGTATGTAAAAACTGAAAATGAAAAGAATGATACATCTATCGTTGGATGAGTCAAAGGTCAAAGAAAACATTATCTTACGACTTTGATTTAAGTTTGGTGAAAAAAAATAATATAATTTATTACGCATATTAAAAAGAGGAATAAAATGACAAAATTATCCATAATAATATCATTAAATATGGAGAGAGAATTAGAATAAGAAAAGTATGAAATATTTAATGCTACGAGTATAATAAGAAAATATGTGTAAAAATTTGGTTATTAAAGAAAAATGAATATTTAACATGGAATTATTTAAAATAGTAATAAAGATTTTTATCTGGGAGGGAGGGAGTACGAGTGAATCGGTAGCGATGATTAGCACTCTGTAACAAATGCCACGCGTCGCCCATGCACGCAAGAAGACTGATGAAGCAGGCAGGAGTTGAGAAATTTAGAAAGGCACTTATATATATATATATATATATATATATATATTAATTAAGAAAATATTATAGAAAACAATTTAATTTTTTTTAGACGAAGGTAATATTATTTCCTTATATAAATCTTTTGGTTTATTTTAATTTTAATATGTATATATATATATATATATATATATATATTCATTGTGTTTCATTAATTTTGTCTGACTTAATAGTAGAGCTGTAATGTAGAGTCAAAATTGGTGTTAGTCAAACTTTTTGGATCTCCATTCATTTTCCTAATATTGAATTGGAGTATCAGAAGTCGTAAATTCACGAGGATAAACATAAAATAATAATTAAAAAAAAAGACAGTTAGAACAATCAATATGTTTACGAGAATTTTAAAAGGACTTACATTATTAAAATGTTAATCCTATAATTCAATAAAAATTGAATTATATATTAATCCTATCTACGCTTTCTTTTAAAATTAACGGACTAAAACTTCATGCTAATATATATCATAGTCATTGGTTATGCCAAAATCAATTTTTTCTTTAAAATATTTAAATTTTGAGAGTGAACTCTTTTATCTTTGGGAAGGTGGTAATATATATTAATAAAAAATGATATACATATTCATTAATATTTCGTAGAAATGTATGTGATAAGATATAATAAATTAAAATGGAACCCTTATTAATTTATACTTCCATATATGTACATACGTTACAATCGTATTAATTCGACTGAAAACTATCGCACTTTATATTAATTAGAGTTTTATTTAAAATTTTAAATAATAATAAAAATATTGAAATACACTTAATCTAAGTTCTTTTCTGAAACAACCTAATTAACATGACATCTTTTCGGAAACAAGTTAACGTAACTTCTTTATAATTTTTTTAACTACAAATTTCAATATTGCTAGAAAAATTAAGATTTTATGTTTATATTATATCCTAAATGAACACGATCAGGTGTCTAAATATATAAAATGAGATAAGATTCTTATTTCAAAAACATAAGAAAGTCATTATTTGTGTCAAATATAACAACATCACTTGACGAGGACAGCCCAAATTATTTTAATTATTTAAACGGGCTTCGTTGCTATCAGGTATCACAATTCTATGGGATGGTGGTCCATTCCATTAAACACTCATAATTTGTAATTGGACCAACGTGTATACCAATCGGCCCAAACATTTAATCCCACACATGCTTAATTACCAGCTCAGCTTGTGGTAGTAACAGTTTCTTGATGAAGAAGTTACATGCATGATAATGAAGTACATATACATGACAAGTTACATCAAACTGGAAAGTATATTGTAATGTCTAAAACTTTTTTGGATCACGAGAGAGGGATCCGGTTGTATGGAAATTTATTTTTAGGTAAATTGATCAATTGACTAATAGAATGTTGACACACATAGAATCTCGTCTGCGTGTCAGCACTCTATTGATCAATTGACCAACTTACCTAAAAAAAATACTTCATCCTAACCACTTCCATGAGGGAGTATGACATAAACTGAGGATAGGAATGATACATTTTTATTTTTAGTAACTTTCAATATTAGGAATACATTTTTATTTTAGGATCATAAAGTTACGTGATGTTCTTAATTTATCGTTATTTTTTTATTATCATTTTTATATCAAATTATCACATTTGAATTCCTAACTAATACTAAGACTATATTTGAGAATATAAAATTATCATTAATTAAAAGTTATAGTTTTATAAACATATCTTTAATTTTAAAACGAATCTAGTAATTACAAAAGATTCAAGATAAAAATGTACTATGAATTCGGCTCCGAAGCCTAAATATGTTATGGGCTACCGAGTACTAATGAATTTCTATATTTCCATAAGCGCATTTAAGGTCAGCCAGGCCCTTTAAGAGTCCATAGGCAGAAAATTCTGATCCGAATTCCAAATATATTGAAATGCGCGTTGCGCGTTCCTCCCATCACAATTCCCACTAGCTCACTCTCTTTATACACCATTTCTTGAAAGGAAAGACATTCAAAACAATCCCAATCCAATCTCTCAAGCCTCTCACTTCTCCCTCTTACAATCCACAATATGGGTCAAGGAACTCCGGGGGGTATGAACCGGCAGTCAGGTGACCGGAAAAACGAGGGCGAAAAGAAAGAGAAGAAATTCGAACCGGCGGCTCCGCCGTCCCGAGTGGGGCGGAAGCAGCGGAAGCAGAAGGGACCGGAGGCGGCAGCTCGGCTTCCGACGGTGACGCCGATGACAAAATGCAAGCTGAGACTGCTGAAGCTGGAGAGGATAAAAGATTACCTGTTAATGGAAGAAGAGTTCGTGGCGAATCAAGAGAGGCTCAAGCCCCAAGAAGAAAAGACCGAGGAGGACAGATCCAAGGTGGACGATCTTCGTGGATCTCCGATGAGTGTGGGGAATTTGGAGGAGCTGATTGATGAAAATCACGCCATCGTTTCGTCCTCTGTGGGACCTGAGTATTATGTCGGGATTTTATCATTTGTGGATAAGGATCAGCTGGAACCTGGATGTGCCATTTTGATGCATAATAAGGTATGCTTGTTTTGCTGCTATTGATTTGGTATTTTGTTACTGTATGCTTGTTGCTGCTAGTGATTTGTTATTATGTTACTGTGTTGAGGTAGAGGTAGGATTTCGTTTTAGAAGTTAGGGTTTGGGTTTATAATTTGGACCGCTAGAGCATCTAGATGTAAGTATCTGGCTCTAAACTCTATGCTTAAGAGTAATTTTATCTCGACTCGTGGACTCCAATTTGGGAATTTCCCATAGACGAAAGTTGGATTCTCAAACACATACTCTCTTAGTAGTAACTACAACAACTCAAGTAACTTTGATTATCTACAACCGAATTGTGAGGAATCAGTCCTGTATTCAAATATTTACTTTAGAATGACACTTATTTGATACATAGATACATACTCTCCCCATTTCACAAAACGAGTCCTATTTGTTGAAAATCAGAATAACACCTGCACATATGACCTAAGTGCCTAAATCCTTGAGATATTGCCTCTCACCGGGTGGATAGTATGAATTGGCTTAGAATTGCACTTGATTTGTATCATGCTATGTGTTGTGTGCATGCTTGTCAAGTCATCAGATAGGGAGAGAGGGAAAAACGAAAGAAGCAAGAGCAAACCCAATCGATCGACAAGTACACGCGACTTGACGAGATGCGATGTGACGCAATTCCTCCTGCGACGATCGGCAAGTACTTCCCTGTTGCGATGCTACGCTATTTCTCCTCCTGTGACGTGATTCCTCTTGATGCGGCTTCTTCTCTTCTTTGGTGCGTCCTTTTCTTGGTCTTTTCTTCTTCTCTTCTCTTTGTTGCAACTTCTTCTCTTTTCTTTGCTGCGACTTTTTCTTCTCATTTTTTATGGGGTTTTTTGAGTGGACCATTGGGGTTTCTACTATTTATGGGTCACTGATGGTGGACCCCTACTTCTGCAATTGTTAATGGAACTTTATTAATTAATGTTTTTAAGAAGTAACTTTATTTTAGTACTGCTATCACTTGTTTTTAAGGAGTAATTTTATTTTATTAATGGAATTTTTCTCATTAATAAAACCAGTGTAAATTCATGTGATAAATACAAAATTTATTCTACTGACCACAATAACCTTTTAAAAATGATTTATAAAAATGGCAACAAAAATAATTCATAATTCTGTATGTGTGTCATGATGTGGTTACTGCTACTAAGTTGGAAAATATAGCAACTTATATGTGTATTGTGCTTGGCTGCTTGTTGCTAAAAAAATTTCATAAATTTGAATTTTATTTAGTCATAAAATTGAAATTCATTATCTTGTGTTGTTTAGATTGACTTTGGTTGTGGAAATATTAATGTATTTGTACTTGGGATAGTATTTGATAGTGTTGAATATTGTGAAATAATATTGTTTAAATGTATGTGTGTGTCTATATATATATATATACACGGTCAGGATCTCCTTAAATAGCATTCCTCCTTAAATAGCATTCTTTTATTAAAACTACGTCGTTTTGGAGGGACGCGGTGGCATTTTTGTAAATACGCGGTGGCATTGTATTTACAAAAATGCCACCGCGTCCCTCCAAAACGACGTAGTTTTAATAAAAGAATGCTATTTAAGGAGGAATGCTATTTATGGAGAATGCTCTTGATCCTTACCGTATATATATAAATTTACATTTATATATATATAAATTTACATTTATATATGTATAAATTGTACATAGGAAATGACTTGTCAACTTATGGACGACTAGTAGGATGCCTAGTCGACTAGTCGATTAAGTTCCCGGCCAATGACTCGACTCGACTCGACTTTACGACTTAATAACTATGGTTGTGTGTAGAGGTGGTGGGTATCACTGATTTTGCAAAGGGTTTGGGGATTGTCAAACCACTTGACTACATTAGGTGAGAAGAGCACCATCTACCTCCAGATCAAAGAGTCTGTTCTGTTGATTTGTTGCATGATGATTTAATTTATAAAACACTTGAAAAATATTCATTTTTATATTTGCTCTAGAGATTCTGATCACCTCTGTCTTCAATGCACCCAAGAACTCACTCCTGCTCCCTTTCTTGCACTTGTGGATTCCGCACCTAGCACGAGTGTTCTTTGATAGCTTTCACAGGCTGATAATTTCTTTTTTGGAAAAGTTTCATATTTATGATATACTCCATATCGTGACCTACTGATAGGTAAAGGTTCTTCAAGTATTTTATTGTATATCAAAATACCGTAGCAGAATGAAAAATAATTAGTTATTGTTCACATGTATTTCTCTGTTATAAAATTAATAGAAACAATTCTTTGTCATATAGCAACTCTTGTTTGATTATCATAATTATTTTGCTATTAGAATGCATGTGGAAATGATAATTGTAAGGTGTTGATAATATTTAGTTTCTCTCTCTCTGTTTTTCTCTCAGGTTCTTTCTGTGGTTGGGCTGCTTCAAGATGATGTTGATCCTATGGTGTCTGTAATGAAGGTTGAGAAGGCTCCTTTAGAATCATATGCTGATATTGGGGGTTTAGATGCCCAAATACAGGAAATCAAAGAAGCAGTTGAGCTCCCACTGACACACCCTGAATTGTATGAAGACATTGGTATTAAGCCTCCTAAAGGGGTCATACTTTATGGTGAGCCTGGAACGGGCAAGACCTTACTTGCCAAGGTATGTAATAATATGTAATTTTTTTAATAAATTTCAGAATATTATAGTTTGTTGTCCGCAAATTCACAATTTTATAAGAGTCCTATCGTTGCTGTTAACTATGTGATGTTCTGTTTACTTGTCAATACTAAAAAAACTAAAAAACTCTGATTCCTGTTTACCAGTCATCTTGCTTATTCTTGTTATCTGAGAGCCATGCCACCACTGCTGCTCGGTTTGAGTTTGTAAGGAAAACATAGTTAAACTTATGAAGCAATGTACCCAGATACTCGGTTTGAGTTAATTGACTAATTTTAAGCTGTTTTTATTCAAGTAGTTGCAAGGTGAGCAAGCTCATAGGATGTATATTTTGTTTGGTAATATGTTCACACTGAGGCATTCTGTGGCGCATATAATCAAATAATTGGGGCTTCCAACTGCATTTGATAAAGTGTGACAAGAAAACAAGATCCCATAGTTCGCAAAAGTTTTAGGAGTTGAGTTAAGATGAGTTATATAGGCAGTAGAAGTATCTCTTAGAGCATTCACAATAATTTCTTTATCTCTATCCCTACTCTGCAGCTGCAGTGTCATTGAGTCATTATGCATGATAAGGATTCAATTTTTTCGTTATGTACCCAACAAGTTCTTTATATTGATTCCTTAAATAATGAAATTTAAAATTTTAAAGTTAAAATTTTAAAGGATGTTTTGACCGTTGTAACTTTTTGACATTTCTATTAGTTTTATGCGTTAAAACTTATGATAGATGTAATATACTACAACATATTGTTTTTAATTATAAAATCACCATTAATTTATTAATCTTTTTTGAAGTAAGTATGTGATATTTTTAAATTTAAAATTAATATAAATTTAATCAATACATATTGCAACTTATTTAGAAAAAAATACTATTACTTATAAAATTTATTATTTTTTCAATTCTTAGCAAAATTATTAAGTTTGAGAATGAATCAAATTGACTTATAAAAATTAATAATATTCTAATAATTTATAAAAGAGAGAATATAATGTATCAATTGTATTCCACTATAAAATAACTTTTATTTTATTTTAAATTTTAAGTAATTTATGGAGTGAGTATTGAGTAATTTTATTTTATATTTGAAGTAATTTATGGAGTGAGTATTGAGTATTGTAGCTACATGTACATAAGATCAATATTAATTTTTATAAAGTTTATTTGTGATATTTTTAAATTTAAAATTAATATGATTCATTTAATTTAAATTTTGAAAATAATAAATTTTTTAATTAATAGTTCTTTTATAATATTTGTAATTATATGGCCATAAATTAAATAAATTTTAAATTTGAATACGTTTGAAATTAATTTTTAAAAAATAAGTCAATATTAATTTTATAATTTGAAAATGAAGTAGTAAAAAAATCATGTGACAATAATGTCAAGATGTGTATGATTGATGAGTTGTCTATTTAAATGAGAGTGTGAAATATCATTTTGCATATATAGAGAATTGTCTTGACTCTCTCACTCTGAGGAGTAAAATCCTATATAGAGATTAAATTAAAGAGTTAAATAAGGATAAGGAAACTGTTGAATAATGATTTGTTGATATATTCTTCAAAATTGGGGATAGAGAGTTTATTAGGGAAACTGTTGTGAATGCTCTTATAGTATACGTTGACATGTGTTTTCAAATTTCAACTATCTTTGTGCCATGAGGGGTTTTCGTGCCGGGTGAATAGTCCTCCTTACTGACTAATTAATTTTTTTTATTCCATTTGTTTTTTCTGATAATTGTTCAGATTTTTTCATTGCTTCCACGACTTTATATCTATTATAGCTGTAGAGTATCTGGTTCAAAATACTGAAAATAGTCCATAGACTCAAAGACTCTTATGTTTTTTTAGGCCGTGGCAAACTCGACATCAGCAACTTTCTTACGTGTTGTTGGAAGTGAATTGATCCAAAAGTACCTTGGAGATGGTCCAAAATTGGTGAGGGAACTCTTCAGAGTTGCTGACGACCTCTCACCTTCTATAGTCTTCATTGATGAAATTGATGCAGTTGGTACTAAAAGGTGAGACCCTGAATGTTTGTTATCTTTTAAGTACTAATCTAAGAGGTTTGTAATTAAGTATGCAACTATCCGCTATAGGTATGATGCCCACTCAGGTGGTGAACGTGAAATTCAAAGGACTATGTTGGAACTCCTGAACCAGTTAGATGGTTTCGATTCAAGAGGAGACGTCAAGGTCATACTCGCTACGAACAAAATTGAAAGCCTAGATCCTGCATTGCTTCGTCCTGGCAGAATTGATAGGAAGATTGAATTCCCTCTCCCTGATATTAAAACTAGGAGGCGTATTTTTCAGGTAAAGCATGTCAGAATTGTGCACGCGTGTGTATATATGAATTATACATTACAATTTTTTTTGAGGATCAACAGTCCTTCTTTCGTAGTATTTACCTAACTACATCTTTATTCTACTTACCAAAATCAAACTTTGTCACTTATGAAAGATTTCTGTTGTTGGACTCAGATACACACATCACGGATGACATTAGCTGATGATGTCAACTTGGAAGAATTTGTTATGACGAAAGATGACTTTTCTGGCGCTGATATCAAAGCAATATGTACTGAAGCTGGTTTGCTTGCACTACGAGAGCGTCGTATGAAGGTGACAAATTTTAAGATTTAAGTTTGCAGAACTCATGCATATATGAATTCATATATACATTATACATAGGATTTTAAAATTATACATTACTGATTTTAGCTTTATAATTGCTCCAAGTGTATTATAAGATCACTTATTTACAAGTTAGGATCATCTAGTTGGCCAAAGCCTGTATGCTAACAAGTTGGCAGTTTTATTTTAGTTACTATCTTTAAGTTTTCTAACTTTTCTAAAACCAGCCATGAGACATACATGTGCAAGCTTAAAGCTTTAATTTAGGGTCTGGCTCTTCAACATCATATTTTAAGTAAGACAAAGCCCACCTGCACTCCCTGCTTCATAGGCTGAAAGGAAAAAGATCAGAAAGAACTCAAAGAAGGAAGAATAGTTGTGGATTATATTTGCAATTCAGTATATATGTTGAAGGATAAATCTTTCTTGTACAGAATCTGCCAATTCTTTTGTTTTTTCCTGTGTTGCCTGGAAGGCAAAAGAAACTGATGAGCGTTAAATTATTTTTGATTTGTTGAAGACTAGGAGTTTTAGCATCAACTATTTTAGACCACGTTATTGCTATTGTAATATTTTTTTTGAAGACTGTTTTTGTGCTGCACACATTCCTACCTGGAACAAATAACGACTTTTTTAATCAATGTTGTTGTTGTAAAAATGAATTTTTTTTTTTGAGAACTGGAGAAAACAGAAAAAACATGGTCTGCCTTGGCTTCTTGGCAAATGTTTGTAAGCGGGCCATCTATAAGCCTCAAATTGGCTTGTGGTTTCAAAGTGTTTTCTTTGCCTGAATTGTTTTCTTGACTGACTCAGTTCCCTAACTAAAAACATTGATCGGGGGTTTTACAGGTGACGCATGCAGATTTCAAGAAGGCAAAAGATAAGGTGATGTTCAAGAAGAAAGAGGGGGTTCCAGAAGGACTTTATATGTGAAAATGATGCGTGTGTTCTTTTGGAAATAGGTGAACTAGTAATGCATTTATGCTTTTCATTTTAGTCAAAATTTGAGCTTATGGCTTTTGATGTAACAGTAAATACAACCATCCCCATCCCCATCCCCATCCCCATCCCCATCCTTTTCGTGTGTTCTGTTTGATTTTGTTATTCATTTCCTTTCTATACGTAGTAGTAATACTAATCAAACATCTCTCAGAAATAGCTCCAGTACGATTCCGGCCTCGAGACCTAGGAAGGAGGTAAAAATGATGAGTGATCGTCAGTCTAGATTAACAGATAATCTTATCCGACAAATTGTTACTCTAATCTATATATCTCGAGGCAATATATTGAGTTATTAGTAGTCATTTTGGATGTCATATTTATAATAATAATATCAAACTTTTGGTATCCTGGTCTGTGTTGTACATATATATATAGGTGGGGGATCAGGTGCAGGAGTCCGTATTTTGTTAAAATGCGGATTTATTTTGTTAAATAATTAAATTTTTTTTTAATATTCTATGGAACTGGAATTTTTTTATAATGGCGTGATTTAGATATATATAACAAAATATGTTTGTACAGACTGTTTTGTTATATGTATTCAAATCATGCCTAAAACACTGTATTATGAAAAAATTTCAGTTTTATAAAATATTAAATTTTTTTTAATTGTTTTAAAAAAAAAGCAAAAAAAATAAAAAATAAATTTGGTTCGCATTTTAACAACGTCCGGGATCCCGTATAGGATTTGGACTCTCTCTATATATATGTATATAGAGTTTGGATCCAGTCAGGGATCCACTTTACCAAAATACGGATTTTTTTTTTATTTTAAAAAAATAAAAATAAAAATTTATAGAACTGGAATTTTTACATAATATAGTGTTTTGGGTGTGATTTGAATACAGATATATTTTGTTATATGTATCCAAATCACACCTAAAATATTGTATTATGTAAAAATTTTAGTTCCATAATTTTTTTTATTTTTTTAGTCGTTTTAAAAAAAACAAAAAAAAAATTAAAAAATTAAAAGTCTGCATTTTAAGTCTGTCCGGGAGTCCGGACAGAATCCTTTCTCTCTATATATATATATTCATGAAAAACGTTAGTTTTGAGTATTATTTTAACTAATTGTTATCTAGCCGTTCAATGGAAGATCTAAGGGGGTTGGGTTGGAGCCCACCGCTACTCTCTTTAACGGCCATCCAAATTTTTTTATGTTGGCCGCTACTCTCTGTAACGGCCATCCAAATTTTTTTATGTTGGATGCTACTCTTTTTAACAGCCAGTCAAAACGATCGTTTTTTGACTGTCCGCTAAATGTAGTAGCGGTCAGCATAAAAAAATTTGATTTAATTACTGATTATCCTTATACTTACTACTTATTAATCAGTAAAATAAAATAATAAAAATTTATATGGATAACCAGTAATTATCTTATTGATAAAATAAGTATGTATAAGGATAATTATTGATTATCGTCTTATGATTTTTAATTATAAATAGTAAATAGTGATTGAGTTTATATTATATTTATACTTAAATAATTATCTTTATATATACTTATTTTATTAATAAGTATAAGGATAATTACTGATTATCCTTATAATTTATTATTATTTTATTTTACTGATTAATAAGGAGTATATATAAGGATAATCAGTAATTAAGTCAAATTTTTTTATGTTGACTGCTACTCCCTCTAGTGGCCAGTCAAATAGAGGAAGTAGCGGCCAACATAAAAGAATTTGATTGGCTGCTAGATGGAGTAGCGGTTAGCTCCAACCTAGCCTCTTAGATCTTTCATTGGACGCTTGGATTGTAAGACCCCAACTTTTATAAATAAAGATGAATTTTCTATAAATATCATTTTTGAATATTATGGAGTTAATTTGATATAATGTTATAGTTGTTGGGTAATATTTATAAATTTTGTAAAGTACGCAAGTTGTTATATAATATTCGATTGGTCGGAAAATATTTGTTTTAACAAGGAATATTCGTACAACGGCACAATCATTGGTGGACCCCACAACGGAATTATTGTCGGATTGAGAAAACGACAAAAATATTTTATTAAAAATAACGGCAGAAGTTTTACCATTGATACTGTTGAACTACTCGGTAGTAAGTGTAAGACCCCGAATTTTATGAAATAAAAGTATTCAATTTTCTTATAATTACTATTCAGTAAATGGTTAAATTGATAAATGTTAAAGTTAAGAGTGGTATATGAATTTTTTTTCCAAATACACAAGTGGTTATAAAATATTCATTGTTGAGGGGGAATATTCGTTTGATCGTGGAATATTCTTACTGTCGGAGAATATTCATACGACGGCGCAGCCTTTTGTGGGCCCCATAACGGAAAGCGATTGGATGAAAAAAAATGACAAGAGTAAGTTGTTTATAAATAACGGCATAGTTGTTACCGTTAACACTGTTGGAATACCCGGTGGTTAAAACAAAGTAATACGCGTTGTTGCACAGTAGCACACGGTATTGCACCAATTATTGATTTTTACGTAAGAAGGCATTACTCAATAATTTTTACAGTAATTACTATTAAGTATTTTATTTTATTGATTCAATAATTGCTGCGTTAATATTTTATATTACTGTTGTTTTAATAATTGTCACTACACAGTATTTTCTATTATCGGAGCAATAATTCATATTATCTTAATAATATTATTAGATAACATTATTGGCAATATCTACAAAGTTCTGTCTAAGGAGAGGTTTGGTCATCTAATTACGCGCCAGTAAGGAGAGATCCTTATTGGAAAGCCCCCTCTTTCCTAGAAACTGCCTGGCTGTCAGTAATGTGATTCTGTAATATTATTTGTGAATAATTAATTATTAATTTATATGATGAGGAAAATATTGATTTTATGTGGATATAGTGGGAGAAAATTTTTAATGTGACAATTGTTGTAAATTAATATTTTATATTTTTCTGATAAAATAATTCAATTAAATATATTATTTTAATAATATATTAATGGTAATATTTTTACAATGAATGTGGGATATATGAATAAATGAGGAGAAAGAGTATTTTTGTGGCATTAAATGATTAACACATATTTTGTGTGTTGGTGGACACAATTCTTGACCGAAAATTTATTATTGACTGTAAAATCGCCCGTTTGTGGATTTCGGTCAATTTCTGTTTGGAATTTAGAAAAATTTTCTTCTGTAAAGTTGTAGAGAATTGAAATTCCTATAAAAACTCGCGAGATTCGAATTTTCTGATAAAAGGGCTATTTATTATGAATTATTGAAGTTCCGAAGTTTCGAAATAATTAATTTTTGGAAGTTTTATTTATTTTTATTAACAAAAACGTTTTTTACACTTTGGTGGGCCACACTTGCACATGTTGATGGCTGAATCCAGATTTTCAAAGGTGGGCTAAGAAAAATTTATAATTATATTATTATTTTATTAAATTTTCTGTTTTGGTGTTCTAAGCATTTTTCTATAAATAAGGTGCTTAGGTTAGAATTGAAAAACACACCAGAAACTGAAGTTTTCTCTCTATTTCTCTCTCTATATTATTGAGTGTATTCTTGAGAGTATTTTGATATCTTGAGTGTTGCTATACGGTGCAAGTTCGTTCAGCGTTATTCCAGTCAGGAGTACTGCTCTTTTGAGGTAAGGGATAGTAAGGGATGTTATTTCTTCTTAAATGATATTATTTTTTTCAATATCATTATGCCGAAGTATTGATCTGAACTTTTTATCAAATTTGGAACTTTTCATGTCGGGGTTACTATTCACGAGTTACTATTCATGAGTTACTATTCACGAGTTATTATTCATGAGTTACTATTCACGAGTTACTATTCATGAATTATTATTCACGAGTTACTATTCACGAGTTACTATTCATGAGTTACTATTCATGGGTTACTATTCACGAGTTACTATTCATGACAAAATTGGTTTCTTTTTCTAACCAAATTATAGTTGATTTATGAATATTACTCTTGAGATTAAAACTATATGTTGATCATATTATTTTTTTATCATATATAACATTTTTATAACCCTAATGATGATATTTCTCTTTGACTTTAGTGTAAAGATGGGTAGATTATTGGTATGATCATGACTAGGGTTCTCTTTGTCCAGTAGTGAAAAGTTGAATTGTGACTGGTATGATCATGACCATTGAATTTATAATTGAATATCTTTAGCTTAAGTGCAAAGGTGAAATGATCAACATGGTTATAATTATTGGTTATATAAATTCTGAAATGATTATATATTTCTTTGAGATAATAATATATTTGGCCTGTAGTGCAAATATGAACTATTGAGGAATATCTTTGGCCTGTAGTACAAAGATGAGTTGTTGATGAATATCTTTGGCCCGTAGTGCAAAGATGACTTGTTGTTGAATATCTTTGACATGTAGTGTAAAGATGAACTGTTGATGAATATCTTTGGCCCGTGATGCAAAGATGAATTTATTAGTATGATTATGAACAGGAACTGTGATTTGGTATAATCATGATCTTTGATGTTTCAGGTAAAGACAGGTGATGAAAATTATCTTCGTCTTGGATGCGAAATTTAGAATCACAATTATGATTATGAATTATTCATATGATTGTGGAAAGGAACTATTGATTGATGTTACAGGGGTAAAACATTGTTGGTGGACTTTTAACGTGGAGAAGATAATAGACTTTATAGTCTATTTGACTCTTCTAATGGATTGCTCGTTCCGCTGCAACTATGGTTGAAAAGTTTTATCATCTACCATATGTTCTAAATCTCTGATTTATTACTGTTGAAGACTATTGATAATTTATCTTTAGTCATAATATTCTTTACTGAGCTAGTTGTGCTCACCCTTTTGCTTCACAATTCCTTTCAGGTAATAAGAGTGTAGCTGGGTCGAGCGAGGGTAACGGAGAAATAGAACGGTGGTCTCTAGCTGTGGATGTTCTCCCGAAGCAGTATAGAAAAGTTCATTTAGTAGTTTTATTTGGTGAATTCAATAGGGTAAGGTGTACCCAACGTTGGAAGGGTGATTTGCCACTATCATACAAGATGTCTAACGACATACAACCTCGTGTCATCATAAGACAGGGATGTGCTCATCCACTTGCTGAGTATATATACGAGCACTATCTATATAATCTTGGTGTTTGTTTGAAGTATAATTCTCAATTAGAGACAGTAGAGATAATGATATGTCAAGAGAAGACTCACCATTGGGAAGAATATGATAGTAATCTTCTCGTTTTTCTTTGGGGTCTATTGGGTCAACCAAGAATAATTCTGTGACCATATGATATCTATCATAACCTAGACGCATGGCCTCCCATGTACGAAGGTTTCCTCGAGCACTTCCCAAAGATTCTAATTTCTAAAACAGTTTTTGACTATACCTTTATGTAAGGTACCATTGTGAGGTGATGTCCACGGTTGGAACATGAGTCACATTTGGTATATATTTGTATCCAAACTTACAACATATGTGTTGTTGTATTTTGCACGACAATTGTTGTAATAAAGTTGTAGTTATTTTTTGTACCATATATTTGGCGACTCAAAATGGGTTGGGTGGAATGGACCTATTTTGGGGGCGTTACAGTAAGAGTACAATAACACGTGTGGTTGCATAGTAGCACACGGTATTGATTATTAATGCTTGTGTGAGAAGTCACTCAGTTTGATTCAATTATTGTCAGTTAATAATATGAATTATTTAGCGATAATGAAGTTTTGTTTTATTCGTATTATTAACGTAATAAAACAGAAACATCTTTTTATATAAAACAGAATACTTAATTAAAGTTATTCTATAAAGAGAATATATTATATTTTATTTAAAAGATTTTTCTTTAAATATGGACCGTCAGATTAAAATAATCAATCTGGACCGTTCATGGATTAGTTACTATGCATTCCATTTTTTTATAAATAGCAGCTCATTCCTTCATTATTTCTTACGAATTCACTGAACTCTAGAGAGAGAAACTATAGAGAGAGAGAAGAAAAGTATTCTGCTACTTAACTACTTCCTTATTTCAGTTCTTCTTTAAAACGGTAAGGGGTGTTATTCTTTCTTATTTATGAAGAGAACTTTTGTTATTCTATTTCTTATTATTCTGTTGGAATAACCTGTATACGCGGTCTACCCTATACTTGGTGACATTCTTCTATTATTCTGTTGGAACATCCTGTCTGTGTGTTTTACACCGGACTTGGTTCCGTTTTTATTATTATTCTGTTGGAACATCCTGTCTGTGTGTTTTACACCGGACCTGGTTCCGTTTTTATTATTATTTTGTTGGAACATCCTATCTGTGTGTTTTACACCGGACCTGGTTCCGTCTTGTTATTATTCTGTTGGAACATCCTGTCTATGTGTTTTACACCGGACCTGGTTCCATTATTTATTATTCTGTCGGAATATCCTGTCCGTGCGTTTACGCCGGACCTAGTTCCATTATTTATTATTCTGTTAGAATAACCTGTCTGTGCAGTCTATCGCATGCCGGGTGATTTTTTTTGTTATTCCATTCTTTATTATACTCAGTTGGTTAAGTTTTAACTTCTATACTCCATGAAATTAGTGGAATATCCTTGATAATTGCGTTTCATCCAGTATCTTTTCATGATAATATTATTCTAAGCATTCTTGAATTTTACTCCACAAGTAGTATCATGTTGACAATTTGGACGTTGTTAATTCTTGGATAAATTAATTCTTGAACTTGTTTTATTTAATTCTTATATCATTGTCATCATCCTCATGTTTATAAAATATTGAAAGTCATCTGTGGCCTGTAGTGCATAGATGGACTTGATATGATTATGACCAGAAATTATTCGGTATAATCATGACCGTAATGTTACAAATGATGTGGTAAAAGTCTTCATTGGCCCGTAGTGCATTGATGGACAGTTGTTGGCATGATCATGACCATTAATAAATACACAAATATTCTTGGCCCGTAGTGCATGGATAATTGTGGTCGTGATACTAAAGAATTTCCTTGGTCGTAGTGCATGGGTGATTCGATGATGTGGAATATTTTGTTAAACTGAGTCCCAGCGATAACAGTACTGAAAAACCTTTTAAATCATAGAAGATAGTAGATTTTATTCTCTACTTGACTCTTTTAATGGATTGCTTGTTCCGCTGCAGTTAAACTTGATGTTCGTTATATTTTATCAATTTAACATTGTTGAAGGCTAATGATAATTTATTCTACATTATCTTAGTCATAATATTTCTTACTGGGCTAGATGAGCTAACCCTTTCTTTCACTGTTCTCTTCAGGAAATGAGAATATAGCTGGGACGAGTTGTGACGCCCCCAAATTCAGACACTCGTATCTCGAATTTGGTTCGCCACGTGCTAATTCTAACATCACACTAAAGTCATCAACAACGGAAATAATAAAATAATTTACATTGATATAATATAAATATTCGCGTCCCAAGGTTTCGTAACCATTACTACAACAATCCAGTGATTAAACTTAAACATAATTAATCATCCTTAATACATCATAATACGCATAAAAATAATAATACTACTACTCTCAAAGAACTAAGCTACTCTGTAGCCTTGCCCTTCCCCTTGTCCTTTCCCGAGGTACCGCTTTGCTCTGCCTTAACTGTAATGTTTTTAGGGAAGCAAGAATGAGCAACAAGTTTGCCCAGCAAGTAATATAGCAAAGAGAATGAACAGTTATAGCATTTGAATCTTCAAGGGTATAACAGTAAATGGTAGTTCAAGGATATCAAGAAATATCAAAAGTGTTTGATAAATGTCACTAAAGATTTAAGGATATCAATAATATTACAAGGTTTAATTATTTCGAGGTTCAATAAGAATGAACACTGAGCAGTCGTTAAAGACTATGAACTCTTACTAGAATTAACAGTATTACACTGCAATCCAAGATAAACGAGTACAACAGGTGATCAGCCTAAGGTACCCTACGTTATGCATAACATTTAATCATACTTGTGTGCGCACGTCGGTTCCCCGACAATATAGAATTTCCCCTTTTTAAGAGGGTTGTTCATCTCAGTAGATTTTCAAGAGTCCACACCAAGTCAGTTGGTTTGGATAACTTTCTAACATATGATAACAGTCTAACCGAATCAAAGGTTTAGACAACTTTTATAATGTACTTTAAGAACAATAAGTCTAATGCTTGCGATAATGTCAAAGTAATTGATTTTCGTATAGTAATAGTCATTTGCTCAATATAAATATATCAATAATTCGGATTCATACAATATACAATATAGGAATTTAGATAACTTGTATTCGATATGTGAATCAATGGAAGTTAGAGAACTCGCACAAAATCCAAAGTTGTGAGAGTTAGGAGACTTGCCTTTAGCGTTGATTACCACATAAAGCGTAATACCACTTCAATGAACTACGTTATCCTATATATGTATGTATATGTATTCATTAGTCATATATACTTGATATGCATTTTCACATACTTCTATCACACATACCTAAATTCATGTAGGCTACACACATTCAAACTCATAGATGCGAAACTCACATTGATTTTACCTTTAAAGTCTTTTATACCATATGCTCATCCTTTGTATTTTCAAAATATCTCTTACTCTACATATTTTTAAGTTGTTTCACATATTAAAGAACCATTAAGCTAGTTTTGACCCTTTATTAAAGTTATTCATATATTTCTATCTTTCAAAGTTAAAAAAGTTCATTACATAATTCAACTAGCCATAGTATTCATTAAACTACATAATATCGTCAAACAACTTCTTTCTACACATGCTTGCATAATTTATCACAATGTTTAACTAGATGCGTGAACATGTCGAATATCTCTAGAGGCATATGCATCCTATTCTAATTGTTACTAAGTTCACAATATAATTCATAGAGTTTGTCATCACAATTGGTTTTCAATCACTAAGATGTCATGACAATCAATCTATACATGCAAGGTACATTGAGTCCACACTTCATATGTATTTATCAAGCCAATTAAGCAATAAACATATGCTCACAAGGCTAGATTCAAAAAGGCGTAAGGTTTTATAAACATGTTTTTCGTCTTTTAACTTTTCTTTAAAAAGGTTATGATTCAATTTCAAATCTACTAACCACCTTGTAAAATACATTGATATATGTTTAGGGAGTATGTGTGTTCTTGAAATGAAGTGGAGTGTGTCAGGAATAAACATGTGAATGATATTCCTATTTAATATATGATTTGATTATGACATATATGAATGAATATGCAAGTATGCTTGCATCAAGAAAAGCTGTAAAGTCCTTTGGTAGATAATAGAAATATATGTACAAGGACTTAGAATGAATTGATCAAATATGTTAGGTTGATCCTACATAAGCAAAACAGCTTTGTAAAGTCCTTAGAAAAGAAATGATGTACAATGATTATAAATATAGAAAGATCAAGCTTGTTAAGTTGATCTTATGTTGTAATAGATAGGCTTGTCTGATCGTCGAGCACTGCACTAGAAGTCGTTGTCTGCCAGGAGAGTCAGAGTTAACTCGGGAGCTATCGAGGCAGAATAGGAGTATGCAAGATAGTGAGATCTCGGAGTTCGTAGACTTCCAGAAGAAACGAAGAAGGATCGTAGTGTGTCGAGAAGAGCTTTCTCGGGATCGTAGTGTGCTGAGAAAGTCACGTTCAGAATCGTAGAGACAGTCTGTCTATAAGCCGAACGATCATCTGCCCAAGCCAAGTATGAAATGAAGACTACACTCTGAGATCGTAGAGTCCACTGAATGAATGCAGAGATCGTAGTCAGGCTAGATCAGATGAAGACAACGAGCTCAAGGCAGAATCGTAGAGTGTCAAGATCTGATCTCGGGATCGTAGAGTCTGCAAAGCCAAAGCTGAATCGTAGAGTGCAGGACTACATCTCGGGATCGTAGAGTCTGCACAACCAAAGCTGAATCGTAGAGTGTAGGACTACATCTCGGATCGTAGAGTCTGCACAGCCAAAGCTGAATCGTAGAGTACAGAACTACATCTCGGGATCGTAGAGTCTGCACAGCCAAAGCTGAATCGTAGAGTGCAGAACTACGACTCCAAAAGAAGTGCTCACAATGCTAAGTCTGAATCGTAGAGTAGATACGATTCTCAACGAATGAGCACTCCCAGAATATCCAAAGATACGAAGCCTCTGGTTGGCACTGCAAAGATGTATTCCACAGTAAGGGAACCAGAGAGCACTCAACAAATGGCATGAAGGCTAACAAAAGAACTAAGCACCAACCCAACCATCATCAAGGTTGAGCTGTAAGGCCATTCGTGATGAAGTCTTCCACAAGGAGATCCAAATAAGACTTCAGAAGTTGACTAAGGAAAGTCAGCTTGTGCAGTAGCTGTCAAGAGTACAGAAGACAACGATCTTGGAAGCAACCAAGATCGAAGTGTTTGCTAAACAAAGAAGGAACTGATGGAAGGTGAACCGAGATACTGGTCAGCCTCTGAAGAGCAAGGCTAAAGTGATTAAGTGTGGGTCAGATCATTGATGATAAGTGAACGGGAGATCACAAGGAGAAAGTAAGCTGGACGCACCACAAATCTGAAGTGTCTTGATATTCAGAAGGGGACCAGAGCAAGGAATTAGGCCATCAGTGTCTGAGAATAGTTGAAGCAAGCAGAAGTATTGAAGCACTGCATAATACAAGGAAGAGGTGTACTAAGGTGACGATCCAATCAACACTCTTCCAGACCGTAGTGTTAACTCTACCAGTCAACGAGCAACACTCAACATGACACTACGATCAGGTCCTTGAAGACATGCATCAGAATCGTAGAGTTCGAATACCTGAAGACTGAAGCAGTGGCAACGGTTCAATCTGAAGGATAATATTCAAACAAGTGCTTATTGAGAGCATCGATGCAAAAGGACAACCTCTGATCTAGAAATCAGAAGTAATAAAGTCTTCAACCTGCCCAAGACAGTAAAGTGATACATCTGACAGGGTAGGTGGAAAAAGTAGACTGCAGCGTTAGATAAAGTATGGCAAGTCACATCAAGCAGTCTACATTAAGTAACTCGAGATCTGTGAAGACATTTGAATAGCTTCCAACGGCTACTTTCCAACGGAAAGATTGGGAAGGTGTATAAATAGAGAAGAGCTTCAAAGATCAAAGGCTGCTGGAGTTGTGAGTTTTAGAGAGAAGGTGGACTGATCGAATCAAGTGATAGTGAGTCCAGAGGCTCACTCTACGATCCACCAAGAACACTCAAAAGTCAGATCAAGCAAGAAGTAGAAGTGTGAGTTCTACTATGTAGAAGTGAGAGTTCTACTACATGAAGAGTGTTCTGAACTGCCGAGAGAAAGAAGAGCATCATGCCATCTGGATGTCCATCATGGGAAGACTCTAAGTACATTAGAGAAGAGCCTACAGTCAGCTTAGCAAGTTCATCATGGGAAGGCATTCAGTAGTAAGAAGGGAGATCACAAAAGCCATCTTGGTGTCAAGCATGAGGAAGCTTCTAAGTACCTTGCAGAAGAGCTTACAGTCATCTTAGAAGCCTCTCATGTGCAGCCATTAAGTACCAAGAAGAAAGATCTTCAAGGCAGTTCAACAAGGGGTCATCCGGAGTAGTTGAGCAACCTGAGAAGCCGAGCATCATGCAACACTCAACTGCTCTTCAAGGATGATCAAGCCAAGCTGCTAAGTATAGAAGATGTTCAGAGCATAAAGACATTTTAGCAGCTCAGCAACGACTCCAACACAACAAACAAACAACTCAACAAAGCCAGGGCCTAAGGGGTCCTTGTCCAAAGGGGCTAAATGAAGCAGGGCCAAGAGGGTCCTTGTCCGGAGGGACTAAACAAAGCAGGGCCAAAGGGTCCTTGTCCAGAGGGACTAAACGAAGTTCCAAGCCTGCTGGGCTTGAAGAGTTCCTAGGGAACTAGAGGAGTCCCAAGGCTGCTGGCCTTGAAGAGTTCTTAGTGAACTGAAGTCCCAAGGCTGCTGGCCTTGAAGGAATCATAGAGATTCAGGGTGCTGCCCTTCCTTAGTAGAAATCCTGCTAGTTGAAAGCAGAAGAGTGGATTAGGAGCTTGAGTCTCTGAACCACTTAAAAGTAGACCTGGCAAACGGGCCCAAAGCCCGCGGGCCGGGTCGGCCCGCCCACCAAAACCCGGGCTTTGGGCCACTGTTTTTAAGCCCATGAAAATCCGGGCCTTTTTGGCCCGGCCCGTTTTTGGCCCGGCCCGTGGAGGCCCGCCCCGCCCGCCAAATTATATTTATTTTTAAAAAAAAATAAAAATAAAGTGTTAGGTTGTGAGGCTTGAACACAAGACTTGTAAGTAAATAAATAAGAGTTCAAACCAACTGAGCTACAACAACTATTTGTTTTTAATGTAATCTTCAATATATTTTAACTATAATTAAAAATTAATTAATAATACTAATTTATAATACTATTACAATTTTAATTAATTGAAATATGTAGTTAATGTATGTAATTAATTAATCGTGTTTGTTTGTATTATTGTTTATTATTAATTATTTTATTATTTTACATATTTATTATTATTATTTTTGGTGTAACAAAGAGTTTGCAAAAAAAAAAAAAATTAATGGCCGAATCCCGCGGGCCGGCCCGGCCCGCCCGCCACGGGCCACGGACTGGCCATTTCCAGCCCACCAAAAATCGGGCCTTTTTGGCCCGGCCTGGCCCGCCCGTTTGCCAGGTATACTTAAAACCCTTTGTGTCTTTTACATTATGTCATTTACATTATGTCTATAACTGCTATAACTGCTATGTATGTTTTAACTGCTTACAACTAAACTAAACCAATGAACAATGTATGTATGAATATGAATATATCAATGAAGGGGAATCTTTTACTTATTCCGCTGTGCTTGAAAAGATTCTATGTTTGTCATATACTCTAATATGAACAATACATCATAAACCAGAAAAGTATTTTTGAAAAGAAAAAGGATCTATTCAACCCCCCTTCTAGATCTATTGTGCCCTCTGGGAACTAACAATTGGTATCAGAGCAGGTTCTCATGCTATATTCAAAAGCTAATCGCTTTGAGTCTGATCCCAGGCACTAACATTGTTCTAAACTTAGTTTAGTAGTAAGTAACTTATTATATGCAGAAGAGCTAACAAGTTGGAAATATTGTGTATAGGTAAATATGTGCATACACCTGAAGCTGCTCAGATTGGTCCATATCCTTGATTGTTATATCAACTAGACCAATCCTAGCTTGCAGTCAATCTTATAGTCTGAAGATCAGACGAGAGAAAGAAAGTAAGAGACATCAGCGACAAAGAGTAAAGCATTCTTCAATCTGAAAGATGAAGAGGTCAAGCGTACTAAGAAATGCTGATCAAGAGGAGAAAGAAGACCTTCTCAAACTTATGAGTGACCAACCAACAGCTGGGTGCTATCTCTGCAAACTCAAGGATGTCAAAGATCTTAATGCCTTGATTCTCTCAACCTACAAGACCACGACTGATTGATGAAAGGCCAACAAGAGTATTAAGCTGAAAAGAGCAAAAGTAAAAGCTATGCACATCAATACCTGAACTCAGTATATCTAAGGTAAATGACAGTAAAAAGGTACGGTTCCTCACCATTATCAATGTGGACATCATATGTGCACCATCTTATGAACTATGACAGTATTCTGTCAAGAAGTCATAATCTACCTAAAAAGGTGAAGAGAGAAAGTAGTCTGAAGATGGAAAATTCAAATGTCTATAAACTTTCTCTTTAACCAAGCTTTAGGTGGAAGATTACATCTTGAAGAAAATCTGAAATAGATCATAAGAGTATCACTGACCATATGGACTTTATGTGAAGTAATCATTGCTGGTGTGCTAGTACGCATGTACAAGTCTATGTTCTAAGTGTTTGACAACACACAGAGAATGATTAGGTCTACAAGAGGATCTTGCTGATTTGTAGAAACTGATCACATCCATGAATCAACTAGATACTAATGAATTGTAGAGTTGATTCGCACTCTGTGAACACTTAAACACTGTGAACAGAACCCAGTAAATGACGAAACCATCATAGATAGAGAGTGTGTTATTAATCGTCAAATCCTACACACACTCACCATCATGCATCTTAAAAATGTATTATCTCAAGATAGTTGCATGCATGAATATATCTGTTGGTGATAAATATGATGATTATCCAGTTAAGAGGAATAGGGGTTTAAAAAACTAACCTAGCAGGACCCATTCAATAATGGGGACCAAAAGTAGAAATATATCTAAACCTGCAGGTACTTGGTCAGTCTGACCACACTAAGGAATGCTGAAGCAGCAGACTTCATTCATTAGGACTCTACCAGCTGAAGGTTAAGGACTGTTCAAAAATGAGTCTGATAAGGTTCCTATATGTCCAAGCCTGTTCTTGAAGACCCTCTGAGCTAACCGGAATGGAGCTCACATGGCTGCAAATCTGCATATGGGAGCATGCCATGAAACAGACGATAAAAAGGATTCTATGTGACCACATCAAGAAAGATATGCTTTATGGAAAGGATCCTCAAGGGAAGCTCACAACAGAAGATCATTGAGCTTAAGACAAAAGGAGTTCTTTACATAGCAGAACTTCTCAAAACAAAGGACTGTCAAAGAAGACTATGTTCGTAGTGCTGTCAAAGGATCGTAGAGTGATCAATCCTGAAAATACTCATCTCTACGATACAAAGAAAACTAAGCAACGATGATGATTCCAGTCAGAAGGAGAAATGCTGGGCAGCCTTCAAATGAACATGAAGAAGGAATCACATCTATATGAGAAAACAGCATCAACAATGGGGGAGCAGTGATCTGTTAAGGAATAACATCACTATTAAACCTGGAAGAAATGTACCAGCTACAGAGTCCCAAAATTTTGTGGTTGATGAACCAAAATGAAGATCCATAGTCAGTAGGAACGTCTCAAAACGTACTACTGATAACCCTTCAGCCACCTAATCCATAATCGTGAAATGCCTACGATCGAACATACGATCGTAGAGTAAGAGCAGGAGGACACCACGATTTCAGCAATGCAGATACTGAAAGCTGACAGAAGATCTTCCCATCAGAAAAGTTCTAATGAGATGTCATTACACACCACTGCCATAGTATTTCATCTGAAAATCGCCTCAGGGACAAACCTGACCCTTAGCTCTCTCTAAGAGGTTGGCCCTTCCTGAGCTACCTTATCACAGAAGGAATACTTATTCAAGCTCATCTCAAAAGAATCAAGTTAGTCAACGATCGTAGAATTGAGGTTGAAAAGGGCTAAACGATCGTAGTGCAACTGCAGCGATCGTAGACTACAACTCAACGATCGTAGTTCTCCAAAGAGAGTACTTCAGTACAAGGAACATGTAGAGTGAGACATCTGCTAAGCCATTCAAGTTAAGGAGATAAGTTCGAATACATCAAGTGATTGAGCTATGCTGCATCGAAGTAAGGAGGAAAGACAAAACCATCCACTGCAGCATCTCTCAGAAGTTGATCGTTGAGTCAACAAAGGAAATCGTAGAGTCTATAGCTGTTTCATCACACGACTCTACGAATCAAAAGGTCAACGGTCAAAGCCACGTCAACTAAACGCCCACTCCTCTGATAACTGAAAAGTTGTGGGGGGGTTACAGCTCATTACTGGGCAACGTGCAACCAATGGATAGTTGACACATCACTGAGTATGCAGAGTTAGAAGGAACTGCCATAAAGACAAGTTCAAATCTGCAGACAGTTACCAAAAAGCTATCGAACAGTTCTCCCTCCCATTTTCAAAACCCTAGAAAGCTTTTCAAGGGCAAAATCAGTTAACCTCCAGAGCCTTACCAACCAGACAGCCATCTCGCGTAGATCTCTCTATATCTAACATCCACATTCTTCAAACTACTCAAACTGGAAAACTGGCAAGTAATCACTGGTATTCAGCTTGGAACCAAATCGTTTATGAAATCTGAAAAGAAGTTCAGGGATATTCTTGAGCTTGTAAAGAAGGCTGGATTTTCAGAATGCCTTGAGGCAAATACTCTAGTCTACTACAACCTGGTCAAAGAATTCTACTCAAACGTCTCTATAAATTCGGAAACCCTGACTACCAAGGTTAAAGGTCAGTCTCTAAAGTTAAAATCTTCTGACCTCAATCAATGCCTTGGGTTTCCTAACCAAGGGCTAAAGAACCTTGATAATGTCAACTCTGAACTAGCAAAGGAAGTTATGGGGTATCAAAGAAACCCTAGTTTCAAAGACATAAAGAAGAAGGAGTTTCCTGAGCAATATGAGTTCCTTGCTGAAATAGTTGGAAAGTGCATACTGTGTAAGAACACTGCACATGACACAGTGATCGACCAGCAGTTGAAAATCATGTCAGCAATAGTTCTGAAGAAACAAATTGACTTTGGAGCTATCTTGTTTGATCAGATCTCCAAGTGGGTAGAGAAGGCTGAGAAGAAACCACTGACCAAGGTGTTTCATGGAAGGTTGTTGAGTATCATTCTGAAGATAAAATTAAGGGGGGAAATCAAGGAAGACGAGGGAGAAGCCCTGAATGTGCACAAGGTGATGTCTCCACAATTATTTGAAAACTGGAAGAAGAACCCCAAGGAGAACAAAAGGCTGACAGCTGGGAGCAGCAGTAGAGCCTCTGCAAAGAAGAGGAAGACAGTAAAGGCAGAGAGCTCTGAGTCCAGTGACTCTGAAGCAGCTGAAATCACACCAGCCAGGAAGAAATCAAAAGTGGTAAAAAGAGCTGGTGAAGTGAAGAAAGCCCAGACCCTACCAAGGAGAGTCTCCTCCTTAAATAAAGACAAGGAAGAAGAGGCCCAAACTGCTGAGACCACAAAAAGAAGAAGCAACAGGCTGCTTCAAGGGCCAGTCAGCAAGAAAGCTAAGGTAGAAGACAAATCAGCCTTAGCTTCTCAAATCAATATATCTGCTGAAGAAAGGGACGTAGAGTCAGCAGAAAAGAAGGAAACTGAAGATGTAGTCCAGTCCCCACAGTCAGCATTCAACAAGGAGAATGAAGCTGAAAAGTGCTCAAGCCCCGTATTCAACTCTCAGAGCTGTCACTCTGATGAAGAAAAAGAAAGTAATGATGATCAAGGTGCATCCTCAAGTGCAACTGCCCCAACCAGCCCTGTGAATGAGTCAGATAATGTTGTAGAAGAAGAAGAAGAAGGAAATGACCTCTCAAACCAAGGAAGCTCTCATGATGGCTAAGAAAGTGATGAGGCCAAGAAAGAAGAGTCTGCCCCTGCCAATGCTGATCTGCAAAGAAGCTTATCTGATGAACAAGTGAAGTCAGAGACTGAAGAAGAAGAAGAATATGTCTCTCCAATAGTTGAACCTCCTCAAAGAAGGAAAAGCTACAGGCTGCAAGCCCAGTTTGCCTCCAAAAGGAACAACAACCAATCAAATGCCTTCATTGAATTGAGTGATGATGAATCTGTATCCTCAGAAGAAGATACTGAAGAAGAAGCCAGCAGTGAAGAAGAAGATTCGAAGGAAAGACTTGCTGAAGAGTCCGAACATGAAATGCAACAAGAAGATCTCTCTGTTGAAGATGATCTAAATGGTTCTAGTTCTGAGAAGGAAGAAGCAGGAAATGATTCCAACTCTGAAGATCAGGAATCAGAAAACTCAGAACTCCACCCTGTTCTCTCACCTGCTAGATTTATCAGGAGAATAGTAGTAGAAGTTCCAAATAAACCATCAGAGACTCCTCCTGACAGATGGGTAAACCATAGAGGTGAACAGATCAGAATAATAAGAATGACCTCCTTCGACTTAGTCAAGAACTGGAACAATATGGAAATGGACTGCACAACCATTCTCTATAACCCTGATGATCTATTGATGAGATGGTTCTTCCAGTAGATGCCATGGCTAAAGGCTCTTACTAAAAAGGATGGAAGTTACTTCAGTTGGTGTTACAAGTAGTTTCCAAGCATGGAACTGGTGGCTCAGATCTTTCCAAGAGTGAAGAAGTTTGCCACTAAGCTGATCACAAACCAGCCTCACTTCAAGGTCTATCGACATGCTGGAAATCTCTACATCCCCTACGATCGTAGAGTAGATTCTGAAGGAAGAAGGGTCATGACCAAGGAGCTAATCGTAGAGTCTGTTCACTCTACGGCTGATGGTGTTCAAGCCCAATCTCAGAAGTCTCCTTATGATCAAGCACTGCTATCAGACACTCCATCATCCTCCACAAGCAATTGGTACTCCACGATTGTTCAGATTATCCACACCTTTGAAAATCTGTCCAAAGATGACAATCGTAGAGTCCAATCCATTGCCCATACTGAAGCTGCTAATCAAGAGGATCAAACTGCTTTGGAGCAAGACTTACAAAAAAGCTCTGATGATCTAAGCAAGAAGATATCTATGCCCACTAAAGACTCACAGAAGCAGACAGCAGCAGGAGATGACTCTTACCAGCACAAGCTTCAAGCTATCTTGGCTGATGTATCTCTCAAAATTCAAAAGCGAGATAGCATCTATCAGAAGGCCATCCAAGATCAGAAGGCAGCGGCTCTACAAATTCAAGAGGCCAATGCAAAGCAGATAGAAGCTGTGACGCCCCCAAAATTAGGTATACATCACCCATCTTGGGTCGTCAGATACATAGTACAGAATACAAATACAACTGATTAATACATCTGTCGTGTACAATACGACAAAACATAAACTGTGAGTTTGAATACAAATATTATCTTCTAGAGAGTATTCATACTCAAAAGGAGTCCTCATTACATTTATTAACACACCATTACATAGAATAGTGAGGACTACTAACTAATACTATTCTTCGGACCATCACTCCGTTCCCCGACTTGCCCCAGCTACGTTCTCATTTCCTGAAGAGAACAATGAAAGAAAGGGTGAGCTCAACTAGCCCAGTAAGAAATATTATGACTAAGATAATGCAGAATAAATTATCATTAGCCTTCAACAATGTTAAACTGATAAAATATAATAGACATCAAGTTTAACTGTAGCGGAACAAGCAATCCATTAAAAGAGTCAAGTAGAAAATAAACTCTACTATCTTTTATGATTTAAAAAGTTTTTCAACACTGTGATCGCTGGGACTCAGCTTAATAAAATAATCCACATCATCGAATCACCCCTGCACTACGGCCAAGGATATTCGTATATTCATTAATGGTCATGATCATGCCAACAACTGTCCATCAATGCACTACGGGCCAATGAGGACTTTTACCACATCATTTGTAACATTACGGTCATGATTATACCGAATAATCCCTGGTCATAATCATACCAAGTCCATCTATGCACTACAGGCCACAGATGACTTTCAACATTTTATAAACATGAGGATGATGACAATGATATAAGAATTCAATAAAACAAGTTCAAGAATTAATTTATCCAGGAATTAACAACGTCCAAATTGTCAACATGATACTGCATTGTGGAGTAAAATTCAAGAATGCTTAGAAGAATATTTTCTTGAAAAGATACTGGATGAAACGCAACTATCAAGGATATTCCACAAATTTCATGGAGTATAGAAGTCAAAACTTAACCAACTGAGTATAATAAAGAATGGAATAACAAAAGAAATCACCATGCATGCGATAGACCGCACAGACAGGTTATTCCAACAGAATAATAAATAATGGAACCAGGTCCGGCGTAAACGCACAGACAGGATATTCCGACAGAATAATAAATAATGGAACCAGGTCCGGTGTAAAACACACAGACAGGATGTTCCAACAGAATAATAATAAAAACGGAACCAGGTCCGGTGTAAAACACACAGACAGGATGTTCCAACAGAATAATAAACGGAACCAGGTCCGGTGTAAAACACACAGACAGGATGTTCCAACAGAATAATAGAAGAATGTCACCAAGTATAGGGTAGACCGCGTATACTGGTTATTCCAACAGAATAATAACGAATGGAATAACAGAAGTTCTCTTCATGAATATAAAAGAAATAATATTCCCTACCTTAAAAGAACTGGATATTGGAAAAGTGATGTAGCAGAATACTTTTATTCTCTCTCTCTTATTCTCTCTATACTTTCTCTCTCTATAGCTTGAATGAATTCGTGAAAAATAATGAAGCCCTAGGCCTCTATTTATAGAAAAACTGAGGGTGGCTCTTGGTCTTAACGAAGGGTCAAATGACTCTTGGTCTTAACGAAGGGTCAAATGACTCTTGGTAATATTGAAGGGACAACTACTATTGACGAAAGTAATTACTATTGACCAAGGTAAATACTATTGACGAAGGTAATTACTATTGACCAAGGTAAATACTATTGACGAAGGTAATTACTATTGACCAAGGTAAATACTATTGACGAAGGTAATTACTATTGACTAAGGTAAATACTATTGACGACGGTAATTACTATTGACGACGGTAATTACTATTGACGAAGAGACTCTTAGATGATGACATATGGCCCCCCATAAAATAACCAAACTTACCACAACGTCTCAATAATATAACATATTATACAGATGATACTATGACAATAATTTAAGAGATATGATGCAGCAATTACTGTAGCAATAATTGAGTATAGCTGAGTGACTTCTCACGTAAGCATCAATAATCAATACCGTGTGCTACTATGCAACCACGCGTATTACTGTACTTTTACTACCGAGTAGTTCAACAGTTTTAACGGTTTTAACGGTAACACCTCAGCCGTTATTTTTATAGAAAGATAATTCTGTCGTTTTCTCAATCCGACAATAATTCCGTTGTGGGGTCCACCAATGATTGTGCCGTCGTACGAATATTCCTCGACAAAAAGAATATTCTCCGACCAAACGAATATTTTATAACAACTTGCTTACTTTGCAAAATTTATAAATATTACCCACAACTATAACATTATATCAAATTAACTCCATAATATTCAAAAATGATATTTATAGAAAATTCATCTTTATTTATAAAAATTGGGGTCTTACAACCTCCCCTTCTTATGAAATTTCGCCCTCGAAATTAGGGTACGTACCTGGTATGTCGAAGAGGTAAGGATACCTTGATTTCATTTCTGATTCTAACTCCCAAGTCATTTCCTCAACATCGTGGTTTTTCCACAAAACTTTGACTTGAGGTATAACCTTGGAGCGTAGAATATGTTCCTTCTTATCCAAGATTTGAACAGGAACTTCTTCATACGTCAAATCCTCCGCTATTTCGTCCGGTTCTAACTCAATAATGTGGTTCGGGTCTTCCACATATTTGCGTAACATGGATATGTGGAAAACGTTATGAACACGAGACATACTTGGCGGTAAAGCGAGTCTATAAGCCACAGTTCCTACTCGATCGAGGATTAAAAATGGACCGATGAATCGAGGATTTAGCTTTCCTCTCTTTCCAAATCTCGTAACTCCTTTCCATGGAGCAACACGTAAGAACACATGATCTCCTACATCAAATTCCACGTCCTTTCGATGAAGATCAGCATAACTCTTTTGTCGATCTTGTGAGGTTTTTATACGTTGTCGGATCGTTTGAATCTTTTCTGTAGTCATACGTACCAACTCCGGTCCCAACAACGTTGCTTCGCCCACCTCATCCCAGCATACTGGAGAACGACATTTTCTTCCATACAATGCTTCGAATGGAGCCATGCCAATACTTGCTTGATAACTGTTGTTGTAGGAAAACTCCACCAATGGTAAGAACTTGTCCCAACTTCCCTTGAAGTCAAAGACACAGAGTCTTAATAGATCTTCAAGAGTTTGAATAGTCCTCTCTGATTGTCCGTCCGTCTGAGGATGATATGCTGAACTAAATCGTAACTCCGTGCCCATAGCTTTTTGTAAACTAACCCAAAATCGTGAAGTGAATCTTGGGTCTCGATCAGAAATTATGGATACTGGCATACCATGCAGTCTTACAATCTCGTTTATGTACATACGAGCAAGACGTTCAAGTGTATAAGTTTCTCGTATCGGTAAGAAATGAGCAGACTTGGTCAATCTATCAACAATGACCCAAATCGCATCAATACCTTGAGAAACCCAGGAAGACCGGTAACGAAATCCATGGTAATGTGCTCCCACTTCCATTCTGGAATTTCAAGTGGTTGCAATGGACCTTTTGGTACTTGATGCTCCGCTTTGACTCGTTGACAAGTTAGACACCTTGAGATAAACAACGCTATCTCTCTCTTCATATTGCTCCACCAAAATGTATGACGAAGATCATGATACATTTTGGTAC
This sequence comes from Panax notoginseng, assembly GCA_016801055.1. Taxonomy (NCBI): domain Eukaryota; kingdom Viridiplantae; phylum Streptophyta; class Magnoliopsida; order Apiales; family Araliaceae; genus Panax; species Panax notoginseng. The sequence goes on along the minus strand of CM029013.1, from coordinate 15,180,064 downwards.
TTCCAGGATGGATTGCAAACGGTGTGTTGTGCGCCTCCATCATGATTTCATACTTTAAATCAGGGTTGTTAGGAACACAAAGTCTGGAGTTGACTCGAAGTATTCCTTCTTCATCGATTCTTGCTTCCGGCATAACACCTTCTTGCACTTTCTTCCTCATACGCATCAGCTCCAGGTCTGTAGCTTGAGCAGCTTTAACTTTATCGATTAAAGTCGGTTCTACTCGTATATTCGCCATCATCACATGGGTCCCTGGAGTCTTCAACTCTATCTCCATCCTTTGCAAGTCACACAAAATGGGCCTTTGCGTTGTTAATATTGCACTTGTACCCGCATATGATCTTCTACTCAATGCGTCAGCTACCACGTTCGCTTTTCCAGGATGGTATTGAATGGTATGATCATAATCTTTCAACAGTTCAAGCCAACGTCGTTGTCGCATGTTGAGTTCCTTTTGAGTGAAGAAATATTTGAGGCTTTTATGATCCGTAAAGATCTCCACTTTCTCCCCATACAAGTAATGCCTCCAAATTTTAAGTGCAAAGACAACAGCTGCCAACTCTAGATCATGAGTAGGATAATTCCTCTCATATTCCTTGAGTTGTCTTGATGCATAGGCTATGACTTTTCCATGTTGCATGAGAACGCATCCCAACCCTTTGCTCGAAGCATCACTGTAGATGACAAATCCCTCCGAGCCAGATGGTATTGTTAGAACAGGTGCTGAAATGAGTCTCCTCTTGAGTTCTTGAAAACTCTGCTCACATTCTTCGCTCCAACCAAACTTTGTATCTTTCCGAGTCAGCTGAGTTAATGGAGTAGCGATTCGAGAAAATCCTTCCACGAATCTCCGATAATAACCAGCTAAACCAAGAAAGCTACGTACTTCGGTTACTGATTTAGGTTGCTCCCAGCTTTGAATAGCTTCAATCTTTGTCGGGTCAACCGATATTCCACGACTTGATACTACGTGCCCAAGGAATGCTACCTCTTCCAGCCAGAACTCGCATTTCTTCAACTTGGCATAAAGTTTGTATTCACGAAGCTTTTGGAGTACCAGCCTCAAGTGTTGCTCATGATCTTCACGGCTTTTGGAATAAACAAGGATGTCATCGATAAAGACGACCACAAAGTGATCCAAATATTCCTTAAATACCCTGTTCATCATATCCATGAAGGCAGCAGGAGCATTAGTCAATCCAAAGGACATGACTAGGAATTCATAATGCCCGTACCGAGTTCTAAAAGCCGTCTTTGGAATATCCTCAGTTCTAACCTTCAGCTGATGATATCCAGAACGAAGATCGATCTTTGAAAAGAATTGTGCTCCTTGCAACTGGTCAAACAGGTCATCAATACGTGGCAATGGGTACCTGTTTTTGATGGTGACATGATTCAACTCCCGATAATCAATACAAAGTCGCATACTCCCATCTTTCTTCTTCACGAACAGAACAGGAGCACCCCAAGGAGAAGTACTAGGACGAATAAAACCAATGTCTAACAATTCCTGCAGTTGGGTCTTTAACTCCTGAAGTTCAATAGGAGCCATTCGATATGGGGCTTTGGAAATGGGTTTTGTACCGGGTTCAAGGTCGATACAAAATTCAATTTCACGCTCTGGGGGTAGGCCAGGAAGTTCTTCGGGAAATACGTCAGGAAATTTATTAACAACAGAAATATCATTCAAAGCTGACGTATTTTTGTTTAGATCTGTGACATGAGCTAAGAAAGCTTGACATCCGTTTTTCAATAAACGAATAGTTTTATGGCTTGAGATGACAGCGATTGATTTTAATGGTTTGGTTGCTTGAATTCGCATAATAGGTCGATTAGGAATATGAAAACTAACAACCTTACGAAAACAATCAATTTTTGCATAATGAGTAGTTAACCAATCAATCCCTAGAATCACGTCAAATGCAAGTATTTTTAATGAAATCAGATCGATAGGTAATGTGTGGGTACCAACTTGAACCAAACAAGACTTATAAACAGTGGAGGTAATGAAGGTTTCTCCCAACGGAGTTTCCACAGATAAGTCAAAGTCTAATTTCTCCGGAATCAAATTTAATCGATGAGCGCAAGTAGGAGAAATAAAAGAATGGGTTGAACCGGTATCAAATAAAGTATAAACTTCTTTAGAGTTTATAATAAGCTTACCCGTGATGACCTCATTCGGGTTCCTTGCTCTCTGGGAGTTCACAACAAACGCTCTCCCTTGCACAACCGGTTTTGACTTTTCTGGGACGGCTTTTGGTGCCTCCATCCTAGCTGAATTTGTCTTCGGTAAACGACAAAATCGGGCTAAATGACCTTCTCTTCCACAATTATAACATGCTTTGGACGGCATCGCGCAGTTTGGACTGATGTGCCCCTCCCCTCCGCATTTGAAACATATGATAGGTGGTCGTTCTCCTTCCTTAACGACAGGTGCTGGTGCTGACGTCTTTCCATCATTGTTGAATCTCCTCTTCTTGAAATGTCCATTCTTATTGTTTTGGCCCTGATTACCACCGAAGTGGTTACCATTTCTGGCCTGTTGATTCCCTCCACGCTTGTTGTCACCGCTTCGATGACTGCTCTCACTGGTATTATCATTTTGCCGGCTGCTCTCTTTTGGTTGCGTTGTCTCGTTATCGCGCTCCACCAACTGAGCCCTATTTACAACATCTGAATACAAACACAGTTTATGAGAAACAAGATGTTGACGTATCTCCGGCTTCAAACCTCTTAAAAACATCCGCGTCATTCTTTCTTCATTATCCACCAGGTGGGACGCAAACCGGGATAACTCCGCAAATTTTGCCTCGTACTGCGACACGGTCATATTATTCTGCTCCAATTTGATGAACTCCACCTCCTTCATGTGACGAATACTCTCGGGAAAGTATTTGTCGTTAAACAGCTCTTGGAACTTCTCCCAGGACATCTTCAGTGCGGCAGGTTGAGTACGCTTTATCGATTCCCACCAGTAATCTGCCTCTCCTCGCAACATAAAGGCGGCAAAGGGAACCTTTTGCTCCTCGGAGCAACCCAAGACATCAAATATCTTGGTGATCTGCTTTATCCATGTTTCAGCTACAAGTGGTTTGGGTTCTCCCTTAAACTCCGGTGGTCCCAGCTCCTTAAACTGTTTAGCGGTGACCGCCTGAGAGTTTCCAGTATTTCCACCTACGTTGTGGACAGGAGCCGCTTTCACCTGTTGTTGCATGAATTGCATAAAGCCTCTGAACATTTGATCATTCATCATTTGGTCAGTGTTGTTGTTTGCATGAGGATTGACACCTTCCTGATGCACATTATCCTGATTATTGATATGTGGTGAATCAACAGTCGTCTGTGCTCCATTGCTATTCTCAACATTCTCAGATGCCATTTTCAGATACTGCCACAAAAAAAAAATTAATTGATATGTCATATATTATCCTTATATTATGACCGACCAATTAAATACCATGCAAATAAACTTAGGTATGTCATACTAGCGAAGGAATTCCCCGTCTCTCCCCTCCTAGTTCTATTCTCACATCTTAGCCAGGGATCATATCCCTAAGCTCTGATACCAACTGTGACGCCCCCAAAATTAGGTATACATCACCCATCTTGGGTCGTCAGATACATAGTACAGAATACAAATACAACTGATTAATACATCTGTCGTGTACAATACGACAAAACATAAACTGTGAGTTTGAATACAAATATTATCTTCTAGAGAGTATTCATACTCAAAAGGAGTCCTCATTACATTTATTAACACACCATTACATAGAATAGTGAGGACTACTAACTAATACTATTCTTCGGACCATCACTCCGTTCCCCGACTTGCCCCAGCTACGTTCTCATTTCCTGAAGAGAACAGTGAAAGAAAGGGTGAGCTCAACTAGCCCAGTAAGAAATATTATGACTAAGATAATGCAGAATAAATTATCATTAGCCTTCAACAATGTTAAACTGATAAAATATAATAGACATCAAGTTTAACTGTAGCGGAACAAGCAATCCATTAAAAGAGTCAAGTAGAAAATAAACTCTACTATCTTTTATGATTTAAAAAGTTTTTCAACACTGTGATCGCTGGGACTCAGCTTAATAAAATAATCCACATCATCGAATCACCCCTGCACTACGGCCAAGGATATTCGTATATTCATTAATGGTCATGATCATGCCAACAACTGTCCATCAATGCACTACGGGCCAATGAGGACTTTTACCACATCATTTGTAACATTACGGTCATGATTATACCGAATAATCCCTGGTCATAATCATACCAAGTCCATCTATGCACTACATGCCACAGATGACTTTCAACATTTTATAAACATGAGGATGATGACAATGATATAAGAATTCAATAAAACAAGTTCAAGAATTAATTTATCCAGGAATTAACAACGTCCAAATTGTCAACATGATACTGCATTGTGGAGTAAAATTCAAGAATGCTTAGAAGAATATTTTCTTGAAAAGATACTGGATGAAACGCAACTATCAAGGATATTCCACAAATTTCATGGAGTATAGAAGTCAAAACTTAACCAACTGAGTATAATAAAGAATGGAATAACAAAAGAAATCACCATGCATGCGATAGACCGCACAAACAGGTTATTCCAACAGAATAATAAATAATGGAACCAGGTCCGGCGTAAACGCACAGACAGGATATTCCGACAGAATAATAAATAATGGAACCAGGTCCGGTGTAAAACACACAGACAGGATGTTCCAACAGAATAATAATAAAAACGGAACCAGGTCCGGTGTAAAACACACAGACAGGATGTTCCAACAGAATAATAAACGGAACCAGGTCCGGTGTAAAACACACAGACAGGATGTTCCAACAGAATAATAGAAGAATGTCACCAAGTATAGGGTAGACCGCGTATACTGGTTATTCCAACAGAATAATAACGAATGGAATAACAGAAGTTCTCTTCATGAATATAAAAGAAATAATATTCCCTACCTTAAAAGAACTGGATATTGGAAAAGTGATGTAGCAGAATACTTTTATTCTCTCTCTCTTATTCTCTCTATACTTTCTCTCTCTATAGCTTGAATGAATTCGTGAAAAATAATGAAGCCCTAGGCCTCTATTTATAGAAAAACCGAGGGTGGCTCTTGGTCTTAACGAAGGGTCAAATGACTCTTGGTCTTAACGAAGGGTCAAATGACTCTTGGTAATATTGAAGGGACAACTACTATTGACGAAAGTAATTACTATTGACCAAGGTAAATACTATTGACGAAGGTAATTACTATTGACCAAGGTAAATACTATTGACGAAGGTAATTACTATTGACCAAGGTAAATACTATTGACGAAGGTAATTACTATTGACTAAGGTAAATACTATTGACGACGGTAATTACTATTGACGACGGTAATTACTATTGACGAAGAGACTCTTAGATGATGACATATGGCCCCCCATAAAATAACCAAACTTACCACAACGTCTCAATAATATAACATATTATACAGATGATACTATGACAATAATTTAAGAGATATGATGCAGCAATTACTGTAGCAATAATTGAGTATAGCTGAGTGACTTCTCACGTAAGCATCAATAATCAATACCGTGTGCTACTATGCAACCACGTGTATTACTGTACTTTTACTACCGAGTAGTTCAACAGTTTTAACGGTTTTAACGGTAACACCTCAGCCGTTATTTTTATAGAAAGATAATTCTGTCGTTTTCTCAATCCGACAATAATTCCGTTGTGGGGTCCACCAATGATTGTGCCGTCGTACGAATATTCCTCGACAAAAAGAATATTCTCCGACCAAACAAATATTTTATAACAACTTGCTTACTTTGCAAAATTTATAAATATTACCCACAACTATAACATTATATCAAATTAACTCCATAATATTCAAAAATGATATTTATAGAAAATTCATCTTTATTTATAAAAATTAGGGTCTTACAGAAGCCCTCTCTGACAAGATTGACGATCTGAAGCAGACCTTCTCTGTGCAATTTGAGCTCAGCCAACAAGAACTAAAGTTTGAAGTTGCAAACTCCTCCTACCTCATGAAGCAGCTTATGTCCAACATGGAGCAGCTCTTTCGAATGATTGATGACAAAAAGGGGGAGAAAAAGAGGCAAAGAAAGAAGAGGAGCAAGAGGCATCAAAAGAAGAGCAAAGGGTTAAGGGAGAATAAGTCAAAGAAGAAGTTAGCAGCAGCAGATAAAGAATCATCATCTGAGGGGGAGCCTAAAGATGATGATCCCATGATAGCAAAATCTAAGGGGGAGCCAGATAAGAAAGATGATGAAGGAGAGCCAAGCAAAGATAGAAAAATGATGAGGGCAAGCCAAGCAAAGATGGAAGATCATCATCTGAGGGGGAGCAAGAAAAAGAAGCAGGATCAGATGAGTAGCTGATCAACAAGCATCCTGGAAACATACATGGAGCCAAGGAGGTACATCTCTAGTCTGTTAGTATGTTCTGGATCCAGGATGTAGAGTGTCTGAATATATAAACTGCCATATTAATATAAATGACATTCATGATTATCTGCTTAGAAATACAGCTGCTCACTGTATATAAGATTCATTCATAACATGCATATGCACTTATTGTTTTTGTCATAATCAAATAGGGGGAGATTGTCAGGAATAAACATGTGAATGATATACCTATTTAATATATGATTTGATTATGACATATATGAATGAATATGCAAGTATGCTTGCATCAAAAAAAGCTGTAAAGTCCTTTGATAGATAATAGAAATATATGTACAAGGACTTAGAATGAATTGATCAAATATGTTAGGTTGATCCTACATAAGCAAAATAGCTTTGTAAAGTCCTTAGAAAAGAAATGATGTACAAGGATTATAAATATAGAAAGATCAAGCTTGTTAAGTTGATCTTATGTTGTAATAGATAGGCTTGTCTGATCGTCGAGCACTGCACCAGAAGTCGTTGTCTGCCAGGAGAGTCAGAGTTAACTCGGGAGCTATCGAGACAGAATAGGAGTATGCAAGATAGTGAGATCTCGGAGTTCGTAGACTTCCAGAAGAAACGAAGAAGGATCGTAGTGTGTCGAGAAGAGCTTTCTCGGGATCGTAGTGTGCTGAGGAAGTCACGTTCAGAATCGTAGAGACAGTCTGTCTATAAGCCGAACGATCATCTGCCCAAGCCAAGTATGAAATGAAGACTACACTCTGAGATCGTAGAGTCCACTGAATGAATGCAGAGATCGTAGTCAGGCTAGATCAGATGAAGACAACGAGCTCAAGGCAGAATCGTAGAGTGTCAAGATCTGATCTCGGGATCGTAGAGTCTGCAAAGCCAAAGCAGAATCGTAGAGTGCAGGTCTACATCTCGGGATCGTAGAGTCTGCACAGCCAAAGCTGAATCGTAGAGTGCAGGATTACATCTCGGATCGTAGAGTCTGCACAGCCAAAGCTGAATCGTAGAGTGCAAAACTACATCTCGGGATCGTAGAGTCTGCACAGCCAAAGCTGAATCATAGAGTGCAGAACTACGACTCAAAAAGAAGTGCTCACAATGCTAAGTCTGAATCGTAGAGTAGATACGATTCTCAACGAATGAGCACTCCCAGAATATCCAAAGATACGAAGCCTCTGGTTGGCACTGCAAAGATGTATTCCACAATAAGGGAACCAGAGAGCACTCAACAAATGGCATGAAGGCTAACAAAAGAACTAAGCACCAACCCAACCATCATCAAGGTTGAGCTGTAAGGCCATTCGTGATGAAGTCTTCCACAAGGATATCCAAATAAGACTTCAGAAGTTGACTAAGGAAAGTCAGCTTGTGCAGTAGCTGTCAAGAGTACAGAAGACAACGATCTTGGAAGCAACCAAGATCGAAGTGTTTGCTAAACAAAGAAGGAACTGATGGAAGGTGAATCGAGATACTGGTCAGCCTCTGAAGAGCAAGGCTAAAGTGATTAAGTGTGGGTCAGATCATTGATGATAAGTGAACGGGAGATCACAAGGAGAAAGTAAGCTGGACGCACCACAAATCTGAAGTGTCTTGATATTCAGAAGGGGACCAGAGCAAGGAATTAGGCCTTCAGTGTCTGAGAATAGTTGAAGCAAGCAGAAGTATTGAAGCACTGCACAATACAAGGAAGAGGTGTACTAAGGTGACGATCCAATCAACACTCTTCCAGACCGTAGTGTTAACTCTACCAGTCAACGAGCAACACTCAACATGACACTACGATCAGGTCCTTGAAGACATGCATCAGAATCGTAGAGTTCGAATACCTGAAGACTGAAGCAGTGGCAACGGTTCAATCTGAAGGATAATATTCAAACAAGTGCTTATTGAGAGCATCGATGCAAAAGGACAACCTCTGATCTAGAAATCAGAAGTAATAAAGTCTTCAACCTGCCCAAGACAGTAAAGTGATACATCTGACAGGGTAGGTGGAAAAAGTAGACTGCAGCGTTAGATAAAGTATGGCAAGTCACATCAAGCAGTCTACATCAAGTAACTCGAGATCTGTGAAGACATTTGAATAGCTTCCAACGGCTACTTTCCAACGGAAAGATTGGGAAGGTGTATAAATAGAGAAGAGCTTCAAAGATCAAAGGCTGCTGGAGTTGTGAGTTTTGGAGAGAAGGTGGACTGATCGAATCAAGTGATAGTGAGTCCAGAGGCTCACTCTACGATCCACCAAGAACACTCAAAAGTCAGATCAAGCAAGAAGTAGAAGTGTGAGTTCTACTATGTAGAAGTGAGAGTTCTACTACATGAAGAGTGTTCTGAACTGCCGAGAGAAAGAAGAGCATCATGCCATCTGGATGTCCATCATGGGAAGACTCTAAGTACATTAGAGAAGAGCCTACAGTCAGCTTAGCAAGTTCATCATGGGAAGGCATTTAGTAGTAAGAAGGGAGATCACAAAAGCCATCTTGGTGTCAAGCATGAGGAAGCTTCTAAGTACCTTGCAGAAGAGCTTACAGTTATCTTAGAAGCCTCTCATGTGCAGCCATTAAGTACCAAGAAGAAAGATCTTCAAGGCAGTTCAACAAGGGGTCATCCGGAGTAGTTGAGCAACCTGAGAAGCCGAGCATCATGCAACACTCAACTGCTCTTCAAGGATGATCAAGCCAAGCTGCTAAGTATAGAAGATGTTCAGAGCATAAAGACATCTTAGCAGCTCAGCAACGACTCCAACACAACAAACAAACAACTCAACAAAGCCAGGGCCTGAGGGGTCCTTGTCCAAAGGGGCTAAATAAAGCAGGGCCAAGAGGGTCCTTGTCCGGAGGGACTAAACAAAGCAGGGCCAAAGGGTCCTTGTCCAGAGGGACTAAACGAAGTTCCAAGCCTGCTGGGCTTGAAGAGTTCCTAGGGAACTAGAGGAGTCCCAAGGCTGCTGGCCTTGAAGAGTTCTTAGTGAACTGAAGTCCCAAGGCTGCTGGCCTTGAAGGAATCATAGAGATTCAGGGTGCTGCCCTTCCTTAGTGGAAATCCTGCTAGTTGAAAGTAGAAGAGTGGATTAGGAGCTTGAGTCTCTGAACCACTTAAAACCCTTTGTGTCTTTTACATTATGTCATTTACATTATGTCTATAACTGCTATAACTGCTATGTATGTTTTAACTGCTTACAACTAAACTAAACCAATGAACAATGTATGTATGAATATGAATATATCAATGAAGGGGAATCTTTTACTTATTCCGCTGTGCTTGAAAAGATTCTATGTTTGTCATATACTCTAATATGAACAATACATCATAAACCAGAAAAGTATTTTTGAAAAGAAAAAGGATCTATTCAACCCCCCTTCTAGATCTATTGTGCCCTCTGGGAACTAACAGAGTGTATGACTTTCTGCATCAAATAAGCAAACCAAACTCATTTCCTATTACAGCACCCCTCGCCGGGGCGGGCATTTGCCCTACAGAACCCCCCGCCGGGGCGGGCAGGTCCCCTGCTAAAACACGAGTAGGTGTCCCCTGTTCAGATTTTTGAGAAATTTTCGATCCAATTCTCATCTAAGCAACAATGTAATCATGTATAATTGTTATAAACTTGCTACATAACCTTCCTAGCATGCTTCTAACATTCCCACACATACAAATAATAAATTTCAAAGATCAATTCAAGGTTTTTGGCCATTTTTCCAAAGTTTAACACACATAGCAATTTTCTTCCTTACGAATTTGTTACTAGATCATTTTACTTCGTTTAACTTTCATTGGATTCGTTTTTTATCACATTAACAATATCTAGCATCAATTGATACATTCTAGCAAGTTTCAACTATAAACATTTCAACTCAACAAGTGTTTTTCTAAGGACTTTGCAAGGCTTGAGTGTATGAACATTTAGAGGAGTTTACCTTTTCTGAAGTTGAATTGTTACTCTAGCTTCAATTTGCAGATTATATAAGCTCTCAATACTCACACTCCTACTAGAAATCTCAAAGAATTTAGCAACATACTTATGAATGAGAAGGGCTCTATTTATAGGCAAGCTTGTGACCAATTTGATTTTGTGCAATGAATCAACCCATTGGAATGGAGAAAAAGCTAATGGTTATGAAGGATTTGGTAGAAGAGTACAATTTAGCCCATTCCCTTCTCCGTGATTTGCTAGCTATGGAGTTGGTGTTGGAGGGACTAGGCCAATGGCCTATAACGTGAGAAAAGAAGAGTGACTCTCATTTTTGGACACTAGCAATTCTCAGCACATTAGTAGTACACTTAGGTCCATTTTTCCCTTGTTCTCAATAGAGCATACAATTACACCCACTCATATATTACACATAAAATCATATAATCCATGTACATTGATTTATTTCAAATAATATTTATCCTAGACTAGGATATAATTTAATTGTGTACCAATGCTACTTATTATTAATTTATTTATCTAATCAAGTTACTTTCTCTCATAGGTTTAAAATACCCTTTTAATTATTCTCACACACATCAATATGTCACATAAGACTTTTTATACAACTTGGTCAATTACCTAAGCCAAGCTTACTTTTATCACATAGTGTTATATAATAATTATTTCCATTACAATGTCACCCCTCACTTTATATTAAATGAAAAACCTTATAATATATGATTTCTCTTCACACCCTATTATTCATGGTAACTAACAAATAACAAATAAATCAACCTTATTATGAAATTATTTACTTATTAGTAATACTAATTAATTCCATCATTAGTTAAATTAGTATTTTCTCAACTCATCATCTTGCCACACTAGACATAACTCCATAAGTTTAAACTAAGCTTCTCATCGCTTTTGCTTCAGTGCTTAATTATCACTTAGCTTAATCAATTAAAATGCACATCATAACACATGTCGATGCTATATATATATTTATATTCAAATAAATATGCAAACAAATCTTTATTCTCAATATTATAATTTATTAAAATTCGCGGGTATTACACGAGTCGGGGAACGGAGTGATGGACCAGATGATAGTATTAGTAGTCCTCACTATTCTATTAAATAGTGTGACAATAATTGTAATGAGGACTCCTTTTGAGTTTGTATAGTCTCTAGTAGACAATTATTGTATTCAAACTCACAGTTATGTTTTGTCGTATTGTACACGACAGTTGTATTTGTATTCGGTACCATGTATCTGACGACTCAAGATGGGTGATGTATACCTAATTTTGGGGGCGTCACATAGGAGATCATGTGTTCTTACGTGTTGCTCCATGGAAAGGAGTTACGAGATTTGGAAAGAGAGGAAAGCTCAATCCTCGATTCATCGGTCCATTTTTAATCCTCGATCGAGTAGGAACTGTGACTTATAGACTCGCTTTACCGCCAAGTATGTCTTGTGTTCATAACGTTTTTCACATATCCATGTTACGTAAATATGTGGAAGACCCGAACCACATTATTGAGTTAGAACCGGACGAAATAGCAGAAGATTTGACGTATGAAAAAGTTCCTGTTCAAATCTTGGATAAGAAGGAACATATTCTACGTTCCAAGGTTATACCTCAAGTCAAAGTTTTGTGGAGAAACCACGATGTTGAGGAAATGACTTGGGAGTTAGAATCTGAAATGAAATCAAGGTATCCTTACCTCTTCGACATACCAGGTACGTACCCTAATTTCGAGGGCGAAATTTCATAAGAAGGGGAGGTTGTAAGACCCCAACTTTTATAAATAAAGATGAATTTTCTATAAATATCATTTTTGAATATTATGGAGTTAATTTGATATAATGTTATAGTTGTGGGTAATATTTATAAATTTTGCAAAGTACGCAAGTTGTTATATAATATTCGATTGGTCGGAAAATATTCGTTTTAACATGGAATATTCGTATAACGGCACAATCATTGGTGGACCCCACAACAGAATTATTGTCGGATTGAGAAAACGACAAAAATATTTTATTAAAAATAACGGCGGAAGTTTTACCATTGATACTGTTGAACTAGTCGGTAGTAAAAGTACAGTAATACGTGTGGTTGCATAGTAGCACACGGTATTGATTATTAATGCTTATGTGAGAAGTCACTCAGTTTGATTCAATTATTGTCAGTTAATAATATGAATTATTTAGCGATAATGAAGTTTTGTTTTATTCGTATTATTAACATAATAAAACAGAAACATCTTTTTATATAAAACAGAATACTTTATTAAAGTTATTCTATAAATAGAATATATTATATTTTATTTAAAAGATTTTTCTTTAAATATGGACCGTCAGATTAAAGTAATCAATCTGGACCGTTCATGGATTAGTTACTATGCATTCCATTTTTCTATAAATAGCAGCTCATTCCTTCATTATTTCTTACGAATTCACTGAACTCTAGAGAGAGAAACTATAGAGAGAGAGAAGAAAAGTATTCTGCTATTTAACTACTTCCTTATTTCAGTTCTTCTTTAAAACGGTAAGAGGTGTTATTCTTTCTTATTTATGAAGAGAACTTTTGTTATTCCATTTCTTATTATTCTGTTGGAATAACCTGTATACGCGGTCTACCCTATACTTGGTGACATTCTTCTATTATTCTGTTGGAACATCCTGTCTGTGTGTTTTACACCGAACTTGGTTCCGTTTTTATTATTAAGCTGTTGGAACATCCTGTCTGTGTGTTTTACACCGGACCTGGTTCTGTTTTTATTATTATTCTGTTGGAACATCCTGTCTGTGTGTTTTACACCGGACCTAGTTCCGTCTTGTTATTATTCTGTTGGAACATCCTGTTTGTGCGTTTACGCCGGACCTGTTCCATTATTTATTATTCTGTCGAAATATCATGTCTGTGCGTTTACGCCGGACCTGGTTCCATTATTTATTATTCTGTTAGAATAACCTGTCTGTGCGGTTTATTGCATGCCGGGTGATTTTTTTTATTATTCCATTCTTTATTATACTCAGTTGGTTAAGTTTTAACTTCTATACTCCATGAAATTAGTGGAATATCCTTGATAATTGCGTTTCATCCAATATCTTTTCATGAAAATATTATTCTAAGCATTCTTGAATTTTACTCCACAAAGTAGTATCATGTTGACAATTTGGACGTTGTTAATTCTTGGATAAATTAATTCTTGAACTTGTTTTATTGAATTCTTATATCATTGTCATCATCCTCATGTTTATAAAATGTTAAAAGTCATATGTGGCCTGTAGTGCATAGATGGACTTGGTATGATTATGATCAGGGATTATTCGGTATAATCATGACCGTAATATTACAAATAATGTGGTAAAAGTCCTCATTGGCCCGTAGTGCATTGATGGACAGTTGTTGGCATGATCATGACCATTAATGAATACACAAATATTCTTGGCCCGTAGTGCATGGATAATTGTGGTCGTGATACTAAAGAATATTTTTGGCCGTAGTGCAGGGGTGTGATTCGATGATGTGGATTATTTTGTTAAGCTAAATCCCAGCGATAACAGTGTTGAAAAACCTTTTAAATCATAGAAGATAGTGGATTTTATTCTCTACTTGACTCTTTTAATGGATTGCTTGTTCCGCTGCAGTTAAACTTGATGTTCGTTATATTTTATCAGTTTAACACTGTTGAAGGCTAATGATAATTTATTCTGCATTATCTTAGTCATAATATTTCTTACTGGGCTAGTTGTGCTCACCCTTTCTTTCACTGTTCTCTTCAGGAAATGAGAATATAGCTGAGACGAGTCGGGAAACGGAGTGATGGACCAGATGATAGTATTAGTAGTCCTCACTATTCTGTTAAATAGCGTGACAATAATTATAATGAGGACTCCTTTTGAGTTTGTATAGTCTCTAGTAGACAATAATTGTATTCAAACTCACAGTTATGTTTTCTCGTATTGTACACGACAGTTGTATTAGTAAGTTGTATTTGTATTCTGTTCTATGTATCTGACGACCTAAGATGGGTGATGTATGCCTTATTTTGGGAGCGTCACATGGATAACAATTAGTTGAAACAGTGTCCAGAACTAATATTTTTTATAAATCATTTCCCATATATATAACTCTTCAATTTTATGTTTAATATAATACTAGAAGAATCCATATATACTATTGGTCAATTTTTATTTTCTTACAAAGCTTCTTTACCATTACCATATCAACCAAAATTAAAGAAAGTAAACAAAATTACCCCTTGTGTGCAAATTAACGGTTTCTAAAAGTAATAATATTTTGGTGACTAAAAAATGATTACTAAATATGGATACAAAATGACGCCTATTGAACTTGATCTACTAATTACATTTTGATACATCATTCTGTATCATAATTTTTATAAGAGTTATTTGCAAGTCCTGATAATATTTGTGGTAGCAACAAAAATAGTTTTAGAAAAGTGATTATCATTTTAAGATAAAAATTATATTTGAAGATGTATATTAAGGATTTTATAGTAATAAATATACCTAAGAATTAAAAAATATATACTTAATTCATAGGAACAATTACATATTATAGTACATTTTTAAAAGTAATTACAAAAATCATACATTCATAAAATAATTATAAAAATATGACACTTCATCATATATATTTACAATACTAATACAATTAAGAGTCCTTAAATTAAAGGATTATTTTTAATGGGGATCTCAAATTAGTTTCACTTCATCATATATCTTCCTTCGGTCTCTCCCTCTCTTTCGTCATTCTCTCTCTCGCTATTATCTATCTCTATCTCTCACAGTTCTCTCTCTCCTTCTGTCCTTGCTTCTCTGCAACATAGTATCTCAATAACTAGGTCCAGCCATTTCATTACGAACTGCTGCTGCTAATGGACCGGGAAAGAACAAGCCTTCTCCATTGCTTCAGGACCTTGACATGGTGATGGACCCCTGGACCCTTTTGGAGAACGGAGCAGAATCAAGCCCATCTTCAAGCAATACTACTGTAATTGGCGACAGTGACCATGCTAATCTCAAGGCGTCCACCTGGCTGAAGGGAAAGGAATACATGCATGACACCCTGCTGCTTCTTTTTGTTTTGTAGCCATTTGCTACAGCTAATTGTTTGGTGGAGGATATATATATATATATCATTCCCATTCCTTCTTCTGATTTGTGTGACTTTATTCATTCTTCCTTTCTTCTATTTTTTCACAGTACAGTTGGTAACTAAACTTTCATATTAAGGTAACTAAACTTTGGTATAAAGGTAATCAAACTTTCATATCAAGGTAACTAGTTGGTAGCAAAACCTTCATATCAAGGTAACCAGTTGGTAGCAAAACCTTCAGACCAAGGTAACCAATTCAGTTTTATTAAGTTACCAAGCCTACGTATAAAGGTTACTAATGCAGTTTTATTAGGTTATCTTCATAGTGCAGTTGGTAACCAAACATTCATATCAAAGTAACCAATTCAGTTTTATTAAGTTACTAATTTATTTTGAATGTGAGTCAAACCTTCATGCAGTTGATAGTCAAACTTTCATAGCAAGGTAACCAATTCAGTTTTATTAGGTTACCTTCATAGTGCAGTTGATAACCAAACCTTCATGCAGTTGGTAGCCAAACTTTCTTTGCAAGGTAACCAATTCAGTTTTATTAGGTTACATTCATAGTTCAGTTGGTAACCAAACCTTCGTACCAAGGTAACCAATTCAGTTTTATTAGGTTACCAATTTATTTTGAATGTGATGCACTTGGTAGCCAAACTTTCATGCAGTTGGTTGCCAAATCTTCAGACCAAGGTAACCAATTCAGTTTTATTAAGTTACAAATTTTATTTTTGAATGTGTTGCAGTTGGTAGCCAAACCTTCATACAGAGGTAACCATTTTAGTTTTTGTAAGTAACCATTTCTAAACTGTAAGGGTTACATCTATTTGTAGGGCGAATCTTCTTCTTCTTCTTATCGTTGGCAGTGTTATATAGTTACAGTCATAAATAGGGCGAATCTTCGATCTTATTCTTCTCGTTGGCAGTGTTATACTTTTGTTGAAGTTAAATGAAACATAATCTGACAGTTCATGCTTTGCTTTCCACCCCTTCCTTTTTTCGCAGGATCTGAAACATAATCTGATCGTGTGCAAGCTTAAGATTCGCGGCGGAGATTCGTAGCGGAGATTCGCGGCGGCGGAGGAAGATGACGAGGGAGGAAGATGGCGAGAAAATAATTTTTCGTGGCGGAGAAGGACGGCGGCAGAGGAGGAAGATGATGAGGGAGGAAGATGACGAGAAAATATTTGTTTGTTTTTCATCTGTTTGATTTGAATTTTGAATTTTGAATTATGACAGCCTTGATTTTAGGTTTCCTTATTAATGTGAATTGCGTTAGTTTTGTAATTATTTTGTCGATGTATGATTATTGTAATTACTTTCTAAATATTGTATAGTTATGTAAAGGACCCTAAATCAAATGTATATGGAAAAGTGCATAAGAAAGTATGGAGCATATGTAAAATTTGACTTTATTTAGAATTATGGAGTATTGCTTGTATAACCCTATGAATTAGGGTCCTTTACATAACTATACAATATTTAGAAAGTAATTACAATAATCATACATCGACAAAATAATTACAAAACTAACGCAATTCACATTAATAAGGAAACCTAAAATCAAGGCTGTCATAATTCAAAATTCAAAATTCAAAATTCAAATCAAACAGATGAAAAACAAACAAATATTTTCTCGTCATCTTCCTCCCTCATCATCTTCCTCCTCTGCCGCCGTCCTTCTCCGCCACGAAAAATTATTTTCTCGTCATCTTCCTCCCTCGTCATCTTCCTCCGCCGCCGCGAATCTCCGCTACGAATCTCCGCCGCGAATCTTAAGCTTGCACACGATCAGATTATGTTTCAGATCCTGCGAAAAAAGGAAGGGGTGGAAAGCAAAGCATGAACTGTCAGATTATGTTTCATTTAACTTCAACAAAAGTATAACACTGCCAACGAGAAGAATAAGATCGAAGATTCGCCCTATTTATGACTGTAACTATATAACACTGCCAACGATAAGAAGAAGAAGAAGATTCGCCCTACAAATAGATGTAACCCTTACAGTTTAGAAATGGTTACTTACAAAAACTAAAATGGTTACCTCTGTATGAAGGTTTGGCTACCAACTGCAACACATTCAAAAATAAAATTTGTAACTTAATAAAACTGAATTGGTTACCTTGGTCTGAAGATTTGGCAACCAACTGCATGAAAGTTTGGCTACCAAGTGCATCACATTCAAAATAAATTGGTAACCTAATAAAACTGAATTGGTTACCTTGGTACGAAGGTTTGGTTACCAACTGAACTATGAATGTAACCTAATAAAACTGAATTGGTTACCTTGCAAAGAAAGTTTGGCTACCAACTGCATGAAGGTTTGGTTATCAACTGCACTATGAAGGTAACCTAATAAAACTGAATTGGTTACCTTGCTATGAAAGTTTGACTATCAACTGCATGGAGGTTTGACTCACATTCAAAATAAATTAGTAACTTAATAAAACTGAATTGGTTACTTTGATATGAATGTTTGGTTACCAACTGCACTATGAAGATAACCTAATAAAACTGCATTAGTAACCTTTATACGTAGGCTTGGTAACTTAATAAAACTGAATTGGTTACCTTGGTCTGAAGGTTTTGCTACCAACTGGTTACCTTGATATGAAGGTTTTGCTACCAACTGGTTACCTTGATATGAAAGTTTGATTACCTTTATACCAAAGTTTAGTTACCTTAATATGAAAGTTTAGTTACCAACTGTACTGTGAAAAAATAGAAGAAAGGAAGAATGAATAAAGTCACACAAATCAGAAGAAGGAATGGGAATGATATATATATATATATATATATATATATATATATATATATATATATATATATATATATATCCTCCACCAAACAATTAGCTGTAGCAAATGGCTACAAAACAAAAAGAAGCAGCAGGGTGTCATGCATGTATTCCTTTCCCTTCAGCCAGGTGGACACCTTGAGATTAGCATGGTCACTGTCGCCAATTACAGTAGTATTGCTTGAAGATGGGCTTGATTCTGCTCCGTTCTCCAAAAGGGTCCAAGGGTCCATCACCATGTCAAGGTCCTGAAGCAATGGAGAAGGCTTGTTCTTTCCCGGTCCATTAGCAGCAGCAGTTCGTAATGAAATGGCTGGACCTAGTTATTGAGATACTATGTTGCAGAGAAGCAAGGACAGAAGGAGAGAGAGAACTGTGAGAGATAGAGATAGATAATAGCGAGAGAGAGAATGACGAAAGAGAGGGAGAGACCGAAGGAAGATATATGATGAAGTGAAACTAATTTGAGATCCCCATTAAAAATAATCATTTAATTTAAGGACTCTTAATTGTATTAGTATTGTAAATATATATGATGAAGTGTCATATTTTTATAATTATTTTATGAATGTATGATTTTTGTAATTACTTTTAAAAATGTACTATAATATGTAATTGTTCCTTTGATTTATTTACTACGGCCACGTGGTAGCCCAAATGTTATCCTTAAGCCTTGTTGGAATGGGCCTAAGCCTAAAAAAGATTACTCAATAGTTACTACGCACGTGGTAGCCCATTCTGGTCATCTCTCTCTCACTAGTCACTACACGCAAACTTTTTTCTGCTTTCACCTTCCCCTAGTTAAAATAGAGATTGCAGAGCCTTATTTGTTAATCCTTTTGATCTTCCCAGTTTATTTGTTTGTTCGTCTGTGTTTGCTGAAAATAAAGAAGAAAATGGGAGGGAGGAAGTGTAAAGTATGCGAAGAAGCACAATCCAAATACAAGTGTCCTACTTGTCTCATACCCTAGTTAGCTCCCTCTCATCTTTCTACTCCCCCCAATCCCCTATTTTAATTTTCATACTTCAGCTCCTTTTTTTTTGCAGAAGAGAATTATTTAATTTGAGAATTATAGTTGCTTTCTGCTCCCTTTTCTATAAATTCTTTATTTTCATTTTTTCATATCTCAGCTCCTTTTTTTTTTTCTAAATTCATCTTGGTTTTTCATTTCCCCCCTAAACTTGCAGTTGTTCTTTGGTCTGTTACAAGAAACACAAAGGTAGGTATTATGCTAAATGTCCCTTTTCACACACATTGGTGCTCAAGTTTGTTACTTTGTTTCTGTGTTGAACGAATAGTCAATGGGTTGTGGATTTGTTGGTAGGATAACATCCTCTGTATTCTGCTACTGTGTTATACAAAAAGAGTTTCCTTTGCCAATTTTATTTTATTTTTTCAAAAAAGGATTTATTTTGATGGTAGACATTGATGACATAATTTCCTCAACTTTGCCATCATCACTAAACTATACACTCAATTTATTTCACTTGTGAATATAGAACTGAAACATATTCTCAAAATTTGCAAATGGGACACTTTTTGTGGAATGGATGGAGCAATATTTATATTATTAACAAAAATTGTGATAGTCTCATCTAGGCATATGTATATTTGTCTTCTATGATTGGTTATACAAATATGATTCATGGAATGAAACTAATTTGGTTGGTGATTATTGGATTCTTGCTGTTGAGGTTTTTTAGTTTGTGTTAACATCTAAAACCATCATATTTTGGGCCCTTGCCCTTGTGTAGTACATCATATGCAAGAGTTATTGGAGCGACTTCGGAATGTGATATAAATGCAGTGATCTTCAAATTTAAACATCGTTAGTAAAATATTTAGAGAAATAAAGACTTACATTTCTCAGGAATAATTTTTTTTATTAAGGTGGTTATCCATGTATAACATGACATTATCTTAATATCTTCAAATTTATTCATTGATAGAATAATTTAATTTTGTACTCTTCTTGAAACTTGTAATGGTGATTCTTGTGCAGTTTACCAGTTGAGTTTTATAATTAGTTAATGATAATTGTATCAATGACTCATTTTCCTTTTCTTTTGGTAAGCTAAAGTATATTAGTATCCATGTATAATATAGAGGGCACACTTGGTAAATCAAAAAAAAAAAAACACATTTCTTTATCTCTTGAGATAAGTTCAAATGAATGGTGTTTCTATTTGGAGTCTTTCTCCATTGAGTTGAAGTTCTAGTTGTCAGAAATTGTTTTCCCATTTTTTATTTCTTTAAAACAAGATAATAGTTTGTCCTTATCAATGTACTTGTACTCGTCCTTTTCTTTTCCCTTTAATTTTTCATTTCTTATTGTACATTTAGTGTTGCTATCACCTATCAATTTGGCGTAAAACATAAGGCTGACATTGGCTTCTATGAATGGTGCAGAAATTCCATGTGTTAAGCAGGTAGCTCCTTCGGAAGAAAAAATGAGTAAGTATCTTGTTCATTATACTCTCATTTTTCTACATGCTGCTTCAATGAATGAATGATCAAACTTATTTATATCAGAACTTTGAAGATACTGCTTTTGGTGATATGAACATATAGTTGACAAGAAATAGATAGTTGACATGACGGTTGGCTTTATAGTGGGTATACTTGAGTTCATATCTCAACAATCATTTTTTGTAATCTGTTGGAACTACCGATCAAAGTTTGCGTTCTTCTATGTTCTCCAAAATCTGAATTTTTAGTTTCATCTAATGAACTGATAAACTTATTTTTCCTGAGAAATAAGAGCTTCGGGCATATTTAATCCTTGAACGAGTTTTAGCATACTTGGCTGGTCAATATGTTAAGATAAAGCTTATGTTGTATAATACTTCATGGCCTTGTAAAATTCAAAACATCCTAATCTTTATTTCTATTTGAAGAAAGTATATTTACACATTCTTCATTTCCAATTTGTTTAGCTCCAGATCCAGTTATCCGTGTTGAGAGACCTTGCTATGTTGATGAACCGAGCATTGTGCTGCAACAGTTGCAACTAGAGTCCATAGGTATGGCTTCTTAGCATGTAAACAAATTGTGATATTCTTTATACTGTTAGTGTAAAGTCTTATTTGCTTAGTTCAAGTAGAATTGTTGCTTGCTAAGTTAGTTAAGGTGGCTTAACATTTAAAGATGTCATTATTGACATATTTATCAAAACTGTGAAGTAATGACCATAAATTTATTTAATGTCGATGCCTTAATGAGAGTGAAACTTGTCGAGATGTAATGGCATTGGAGGAGAGGGACTCAAGTAAATGCTAAAAGCCTAAAACAGGAGTCCTTGAATTTTTATTCTCTCAAAAAGAAAAAGGAATGAGATAGTACTATAGTACGTGTTCTGCAATACTTATGATGTAGCATGCATTAGAAGTTGATAGCTGCAGATGTCTTTTCTATTTCTTTTTTCCAGTATCAATGTTTAGTACATCACCAAAATACAATTAACACCTTGAGTAAAAGTTAAATGGAAACGTTGCAAAGAGATTAGGCACTGTTTATGTTACGGCCATAGAAATCTGCTATAGCTTTTTTAAGTCTGTACATAATGTCTGTTGCAGTGTATTAACGGCTAGCTTTTGAGGTTTTATACAATTGAAGTGCATTGCAACTGTATTTGTACTTATGTTAGGTAAGCAAATTTACTTATGCGACTAAGAATCAGTGTGGACGCTTATTTCAAAATCAGAGAGTACAGCCTTTGCATGCCCACTATTGTTTCATGCATTTGAGAAACAAATCTGTGCCCCAACTATTTACCCTGATAAATCTGGAAAAGGAAGGTAAAATTCCTCAAACGCTTGGAACCTTCAACGTTTTGTTTGGTGATGTTGTTTCTGTATCAGTGATAATGTTTACTTATTTCAACTCTTCCTTAATCATGCCACCGGTTCTATTTGGCGTGTATTAAAGCTCAACCTTCAATGTTGTGAACCCTTCTTATTCACCATGCAAGAGTTTTATACTTTTCAGTTGTCAGGCTTCTTTCTTCATCTGTGAATTAACTTTACTTCCTTGTCATTGGAAAAATTCTTTCAAGCAGTAAATATTGATTTGTAATCCTATTAATTGTATAGGTTGCTTCGTATGACGTAGTCTTTCAGCCACACATTTTTGCAGTCCATGCAGTTAGTTTCTGGAAGTGTTTCTGCATTTTTCTTTTCAATTAGATGTTTAGAGATTAATTTTAGTCTCATTATTAGATGGAAAATGAGCTTAAGTTTTCAAAAAGGGTTAATCGATATTGTGAATTTAGTTTCAATTTTAATTGTTAAAAAACTTGGGAAATTGCATGTTATTTGGTATCGTGATGGACTGAAGATCTTCATACAATTGAAACTGAATTTTCCCTTACAGCTTCTTCTAGTGAAATTATTGATGCTTTGAAGAATGAAGAGCTTCAGAAACTCATAAGCAACATAGATTCTTCTGCAGAGGCTGAAAGTGTAAGTGCTGTTATCTTTCTCATCTCTCCGTTTCTCCCCTCACCCTATGATTAAGTGCTCGTTGAAATTTTAATCATCTAAAAGACTAGAACTTCTTCATTTTGTGCTAAAGTAATTTTCACTGTTTTACTTTATTGAGAGCATGAAAAAATAACTCTTTTTAAGTTTTATGTTCTCTTTTTTCAGGAACTTGATAAAGCAATGGAAGTGGAGGTATTCCGCCATTTTACTGACAAGGTATTACCTTTAGATTTTTCCAGTGTTCAACATAGTATTTTTTTTTCCGGGTTACCTAGATATTTTTAGTTCCACAAAACTAAGACTAGTTCGGTTTGATGTTGAATCATCGTTTCCCCTCCATTCTTGGCAGATATTATCTACCATTAGGCCATGAGAAAGATGCTGCAAAAGTTGTGACACCTCTAGAAGAATTCGGTGTGTTGAAACTGTGTTTGTCACCTCTGAGCTTGGTGCTTTGCTAAATCACAAAAAAATACGAGAGAATAGACAAATATATGACCTTTTGCTCGTAAGAATATTTTAGACAAATATATGGATGAGATTCTTCAACATGATCTTTAGCTTGCAAGAATGTTATGGTTTGGCATGAAAAAGAGAAAATTGAAGTTCAAAATAACTAAAGGCAGCAACAATCAAGAATATCTGGACTACGCAAATTATATCCCTTCGAGCTTGTGTTTAACCTGCTGACAGATCT
Source organism: Panax notoginseng (assembly GCA_016801055.1). Lineage (NCBI taxonomy): Eukaryota > Viridiplantae > Streptophyta > Magnoliopsida > Apiales > Araliaceae > Panax > Panax notoginseng. Next base: position 15,156,582 of record CM029013.1, on the reverse strand, counting down.
GAGATTATTAAATGCTCAAGGAATCATCTGCAAAAAAATTTAGGCTAATGACGATAAATCGAATTCGCAAGCGTACAGATAATAAATCAATCATGATGCATAAAAAATAATGCAAAGTAAATGTGTTAAATAATGAAAGAGATCGCACCACCACTGTCATCATTATTTAACTGCTAAAAACGAATATGATCAATGAAGATGAACAGTCTGAATGGTAAGCAAGGATAACAAGAAGTTATCAACTGTTCCTTCTGGGCCTTCAACGATTGAGCAGAAGTAAGAACACAAACCACCAATCACGACATTTTCCCTATACACAGTTCTAGCCCCTACCATCAAAAAGGGGGGTTAGGGGGCGGTCCGGTGCGCTTAACGACCGGTACCGTCCAGTGCACTGTGTTATTTTTTTTTTAAACCACTAAAAAAATAATAATAATAGAACAAGTTTGAACAAAAAACTATAAAAGAAAATACATTTTTTATTGAAAAAACACTGTAACTATTATTTTTTATTCTCATAATTGTGATTAAAAAAAAATGCACCAGACGTACCGGTCGTTAACAGCACCGGACGCAACCCCCCCCCCCCACCCCCACCCCCACCCCCACTCCTCACCCCTCACCCCCCAATTGCTAAAAAGGGATCCCAGCATGAGCTAATACAGGCTGTGAGATGACAAAATTTCCACATCCCATTACATTAAATTAAAAGCTGCGGAAATACAAGTAGGATAAATAAGAGAGAGGAGTACATTCTATGGGTAATATTTACATGTTATATTAACCAGCTGGTGTAAGCTGTTCTCATACATTACAAAATTGAGACGGGCAAAGTCTTCATTTATCAATCTGCCCGAAAGTCAACCTGCAAATGCACATGTATTTGTTATGAGTAATGACTACCGAAAGTCTAATAAACAATACTCCAAACTTCCATCCGTGTAAGCAACCGAGCGTAGAAGGTACTTTTTTGGCACTACCTAATTCCATCTAGAGTTCTAATTTCAATTCTTTCCAGCATTCATATGGATCCCTATCATATCTCACAACTATCAGAATTATCAAATTAATCAACTTACCAGATTGGTGATTATCAGGATTCCCACCTTCTCTACTGCCGTTTGGCTTGCTAGGACTAGGCTGCACCACCTGATTCTGCACATAGAACTGAAGGACCTCAGTAATATACAATCCCCCTCAAATTTATGTAACTTAACAAAGTTTTCTCAGTAAAAGTTCCAACCCGACATGATAGCTACATAAGATGAGGGCCGGAATATGCAATATTCTCATGTATGAGGGATCACATTAACTTCTGTATTATCATCAAACCAATGAAAGACTAGTTGCTATTCAATGATGTATTATTGGAAACAGTGGTATAAATATACATGTAGATGCTTGATTGAAAATTATTAAACATATCTAACATCTAAATCAACAGAGGTAACAGGCCAAACATGCCTGAGCTAGAGGTACTTGTGCCTGATGGAGCCCAAGATACTGTTGATATGGATCAGGAAAATTTGACATTCGTGCCTGATTGGAATTCTGTGGAGCAAGTGAGTTTAGCATAAGGTCTGACTGGCTGGTTGCTTGGATTCTGGATGGATCAGGTAGAGATATGGGTGGCATATGAAAGCCTGGGATAGGAAACCTTGGGGTCAAATGAGGTGCTGCACCTGGGTTTTGTAATGCTGAACCTGGTAAAACTGACGGAAATGGCACCATTGGCCGGTTCATTCCCATATCCATGCTCATCCCCATACCCATGCCCAATCCCATTGGAGGTATGTATTGCTGAACGCCAGGAAACATCACAGGTACCATGCCATATCCCATAGACATCATCTGGTGAGAGTTACAGTTTAGTTTCTTATTTTAAAATGCATACACAAACTCTAAATTTCTATAGGTGATTAACTTGAAGCCATATAAACAAGAATTGAGCAATATAACTCCTTAAACAGATAACATGTAGCAAATATATAAAGATAGGATATGCAGGCTGAGCATATATACAAGTGCATGCTAATTAACATACTGAACCCATCAAATTGACCAGCACATAGTGCAAAAGAAACGAAAGTCAAAATACATATATGATATCACCATGAGAATGTTTGTGTTTGATATAAGTACCAAATAATCACATGCATGTAAATAGTCAGAGAAAAAAAAAGGCATAAATTTACTCAGAAAGGTTAATGTTTCAAAGAAATAACCACTCAGGACAGTTTCACATAGTGCCTCCTTGCTCATCTTGGCATAGCATAAGTGAGAAAATATTTGCCACAGTATTGTTATTATACAAGCTCCATCGTGTTGTCTATACATACGAAAAGAACCTTCAGCTCATGCTTGTAACAACTGCTATTCCGAAAGTGATAAGCCACTTTATTGTTTATTACAATGTATCAGAAACTGTGTTAGTGAAGATTTCACTATCTTGTATATTCACCCCCAGGCAGATGTTGCACTTACTCGATAAACAGAAATACAAATGATTAAATCCGATAAAAGGCTGGTATTTGCTGGAACAACCCAGTGTTAGGCAACTCACACAAGTTTCACAGATAAGTATAAGCAACGTTTCTGCAAAGAAAAAAGATATAATGGGGTATGAGTTTTTAAGAAAAGCCTGAAAACAAATGTACCTGTACTTGCATCTGAAGTGATTTTAAGTACTCAATTGCCTCATCCAGCATCGAAGCTTTGTCTGACTGAAATTCAGAGGAGAGAAAAAGAAAACGAAGATATTTAAGGGGAAAAAATACATATAAGTCGATGAATAGTACTAAAGTGTTCACAAAACATGATTACATTCACAACATGTCAAACCTTGTTGCAGCGAGGTATGAGTTCTTGCAAAGCCTTCATCTTTTCATTAATCCTATCTCGACGTCTCTGAGTGAGATAAAACCAATTGAGTAAACAGTGGCAGGAACTCAATGCGATAGATAAAGAAGCTCTAAAATACCACAAAAGTGCATAAAACACACCCTCTCCGAGAGATTGTGGACCTCTGCAGCACGGGATCTCTTTGTGGATGTTGAACCACAAACTTGCTTTTTTGCATGAGCAGACTCAAAGTCGACATCCTTTGGAAACAGAAAGGACCACAATTTAAAAAAAAAAAGAAGAAAAGAAGCTAAATTTGAATGTAGAGGGATAAAAATACGGTTAGAACGTCATTAAAAAAAAGTCAGGATATTACCAACTCAAAACATAGCCAACATCATAAATATGATGTAGGTATGTACAATCTTCTTAATGTTTTACTTTATCTTTTGCCCTAAAATATCAGCCAACTACACAATGAGGAAGTATAAACATGAAACAAAGGACATTATTCGGTAAAGAATTTCCCTCATTCATGGAGGAATTTGCCCGGTGCACTCTTCTCCTTCAACCCTAACACCTAATCTCTCAAAATCTCTTTCTTACCTTCATCTTTCCCCTGCAATTTTCTGTTTATTGTCTAGGGAAACCCAAGGCAGCTTTTGAGAAACCCTTTCATAGATTTTCATAAACCTTCTCTGAAATTTTAAAAATTGAAATAATGAAAGCAAAAACTTTAATCTTCTAGTGTCCCCCTTCTAGTTGTACTAATACTGTCACACCAGCGCTAGTCTTATTGTACTAGAGAGAGGTGACATGCATTACGGATGCGTTCAAAATTTCATTCCTTATATATGGAGGTCCACACTTAATAGCTTCTTAAAATACTGCAAGCTTATATCTCAGCAGATTAATAGCTTCTTAAAATATTGCAAGCTTATATCTCAGCAGAGAATAATTAATTCTAATGCCAAGATTACCGCAGACCAAGACACTACTACCGGCTTAATAGATTTGAATAGTAATTTCTATATAAGCTTAAAATGTAGAACTTTTAATGTACATCAGTAAGTAGTTATTTGGGTAAAACTTCACTAATGGGTACTAGCAGTTAATTTAAAACGAATTATGTACGGCTAGGCATTGTATATGTAGACTACTACTCGTTGTGCATAAACTATAAGGCAACAGTATCTTTTTATTTATTTATTCGTCATCACTTCAGGACGACGCTATGCATGAAGATGCGTGAAAGTACTGTTGTGGTATCCAGACCTACATTACATGTGACAGGAGTTTTATGGCGATACGATTAGCAAGATGCCACGTGGAATAACCGGAGGTGACGTGGCAAACCAGACGAAAGAACAAACAAAATGGAAGGATTGAATAGTTGTAAATTCACTAAACGACGAAGAAAGAAACATGGGAAATTAAAGAGGAAAGAAAGAAAAGAAAACATAGTAATATTAGCAGCAGTATCAATGGTGGAGTATTACGCACCTCACTCTGACACTCGCTGTCGTCAGCCTCTCTTCCTTTCCGCTTCCGATCCTCCGTCATCGCAGCCGTGGTTCCAATCGTGGTAGTAGTCAGCTTATGTGCCGGCTCGGCGCTCGCCGCACTGACGCTGGCTCCTGAGCCGCCTGGGGATGATGGCGAGGTATTCGTCGCGGTAGCCGTAACGGAACAAACTACATTTCGGCTGGAAATCTGCGCGGCGTTATCCGCTACACATGAAACCCTGGATTCTAGAGCTTTCGTGAACGGCGTATCGTTCGAGTCCACACCAGTTGATTCCTTTCCCGTCTTATTCGAACTCGACGGTCCGAATCAATCCTTCCATTTGGCCTCGAGAAGAATGAGAAATTCTGATACCTTCGCTGTGTGGATTGAGATTCTACAGACGATTCCAATCGCCTCTGCGGCGGCACAGGCGGCCGAGGAGCTACAGCCACCGCCTGCCGATGCGGCGCCGAAACAGCTGCGGCGACGGGAGCGGAATAGAGAAGATCGCCATAGAAATCTCGGTCGAAGGAAGAGTCTTCGAGAGGATAATGAAGCCAGGAGGCCATCTCGTCTTCTTGCATAAACAATTGATGTGCCGTCGCCGTTTCTTCCTCCGATCGGATCTCTCTCTGCTCCGAGGCTCCACCGACGTGAGATTTTTTGTGAGATCTTTGGCTTTGGCTATGAGCCACAAGCTGGCCGTTTTGCCAAAGTAGCTCCATGATATCTTCTTCTTCGGCACTAATCAGTCATTCAAATTGAAAACAGTACTTCAGCAGAATTACTAAACAGGGAGCCAGAAATTTCAGCCTTCAATCAAAAAAAAAAAAAAACTTACACCGATGACTGTTTTGATCTATTTAGAGCTGAAGATGAGGGAATCGAGTCCTCTTCGTCTATATCGAAATCCGGCACACAGTGATTCATCTTCAGTTAAGCTTAACCGAATAATTCACAGGGACGAAGAAGTTGTTCAAGTGGTAGACCTACAATTTCATAAATTACAAATCAGAGTTTATATAAATATATGGCTTACCTTACCTAAGCGAGCGCAGTTTTTTTTTCAGTGACCACCGCCATTCGTTGACTCTTTTATCTCTGTATGTATATATATAAATATATGGCTTACCTTACCTAAGCGAGCGCAGTCTTTTTTCCTCTCTCTGGTTTGGTATATGTACTGTGAGATTTCTGAGAGAAAGGTGTGGAGAGGAATTGTGGGTGTTCTTCTATGGAAAGGAAAATGCTTTTCCTCTCTGCGTCAGCTGTCAAGTGTCCTTTCCTTTGCAGCCAAATAAGATAAGGTGCTCCTGTCTCTCCTCTCCTGTTTTTTTCCCTGTACTTTCTGTTTTACGCCCTGGGCTGGGAATCATTAAGTCAAGTATAATAATTCTACTACTAATTAGGAGGAGGAGGAAAAGGACGGACTTTATTTTGATGGTATGTGTCGGATACGGTGTTTTCTGTCCAACACATTTTCCCACTTATTCATTTTTATTTTTCTCGTAGTCCGCACTGATTTATTTTTAAAAATTAAGGTTTATAAACTCATTTTATTTAATAATTTGTAAAAAAGAAATTATAATCTTATGCCACTTTATTTTGCATATATATATATATATATATATATATATATATATATATTTGAAATCAGCACTATTAGTTTTCCGATATCATAGTGAGTTTAACGAGATGGATGTTCTTTTGTGTTTGGAATGAGTCTTACATCTTTAATTGTGGGCTAGTTAGTATTAAGTGAATTTTATGATAAGTTCACATCATGTCTAATATATAGTGCTGACATACATGTAAATAATAAGAAAAATTTGTCATAAAATTCACTTTAAATTGGGACCATGTTCTTATCGTAAAGGGAACATAAATAAATATTTCTTTTTTACTCCATCATATTATATCATAATTAAAGTGGGTGAAAAATATCCCCTTCTCATTAATAGAGTGAAATTTATGGGAGACAATTTTATTACATGTACGGATGTATTGTATCGCTGGTTGCCTCTATATTTAGATAAGAATTTTATAGAGTAGTGTAGTAATCTGTGAATTTAATATGCTAATCAGACAATGACATGCGTAGGAAGCCTAACTTTAAGCATGCAAACTTTATGTACTCCCCTAAATAATAGTAGTATTATAGTAGTACTAATACATTACTTAAAAAGATGGTTCCTGATTAGTTATTATATTATAGTTTGAATTTGAGGTCAGTGAGATTGTTTAACTAGAAAATGACAATTAACGGTAAACTACCTATCCTATGTATGAAAACAAGAATTGAATTAGGGAAATCATATTTCTAACTTTTCTTATTTTATAGAACAATTGATTTTATACCAGCCAGCCTAAGGATTTGGAAAGTAAAACTAATAAGATTCCAATCATTCTCAAGACAAGGAAACTTTATATATATATATATATATATATATATATATATATATATACACACAAGTTGGATCAGGTCCGGACCTCCCGGACGGGAGAAAATCCAGACGCTTTTTTTTTTATTTTATTTTTAAAACAACTAAAATATAATACGTACCCAAATCACACCCAAAACACTGTATTATGAAAAAATTTCAATTTTATAATTTTTTAATTTTTTTTTAGTTGTTTTAAAAAAAAAGTCCGGATTTTGGTCCTGTCCGGGAGTCCGGACCTGATTCGGACTATATATATATATATATATATATATATATATATATATATATATATATATATGAGAATAATGGTCAGCCTTGTAAGTTTTATTTGTACACAATCTGTCAAAACTATGTCGTTTTGACAAATTTGTTTTAAAAAATACGGCATAAAGATGTCTCTCCTCCCAAATCGAGATTCGCTCTCATCACTGCTCTCGGTGTCACCGAGCACATTCTTGTCGGCCGCCGCGATTTCAACTCTTTTGGCAACCATGGTTCCACCTCCCACGTCTGCTTTCGTCACTTCTACTCTCTCTGACGCCCGCCTCTTCCTTGAGGTCTTTTTTTTAATAATTTTGAGATTTTAGAATAAAATTGATTGATAGTTGTGTTAGTATATATATATATATATATATATATATATATATATATATATATACAGAAATTTGATCAGGTCCGGACTTCGGATGGGAGAAAATTCAGACCTTTATATATATATATATATATATATATATATATATTTGTTTTTTTCTTTTTAAAACAACTAAATTTTTTTTTTAATATTTTATGGAATTGAAATTTTTCCATAATACAGTGTTTTTGGCTTGATTTGAATACCTATACCAAAAAATTGTGATACAGTCTGCACAGACCGTACCACCATGTTTTGTTATACATACCTAAATCATGCCAAAAACACTGTATTATGTAAAAATTTCAATTCCATAATTTTTTATTTATTCTTTTTAGTTGTTTTAAAAAAAACAAAAAAAAAGTCCGAATTTTAGTCCGGTCCTGGAGTCCGGACCTGATCCGGCCTATATATATATATATATATATATATATATATATATATATATATATATATATATATATATAGGTCGGATCTTAAGCTCATCCCTTATTTAACATACTTTGCTCACCCCCTTTTAGCAACGGACCATGCGACGATTCTGTCCGTCGCTATATGTTCGGTTCGTCGCTAAAAGCTAAGACGACAATTCTATTTATAGCAACGGATCGAATCGTCGCCCAGTCCGTCACTAAAAGGGGTGAACAAGGTATGTTAGGAATCCGCCTACCATGAAGTATGGTAAGTTGGTCAATTGACCAATACAGTGCTGACATGCAAGGAGAGAGATCACCTCCCGACCTGCGTGTCGATACTGTATTTATTAATTGACCAAAATCAACTTTATCCTAACCACTCCCGTATGTTAGATAAGGGGTGAGCTTAATATCTGGACCATATATATATATATATATATATATATATATATATATATATATATATATATATATATATAGAGAGAGAGAGAGAGAGAGAGAGAGAGAGTTCGGATCCAGTCCGAACTCCCGCATTTTGTTAAAATGCTGACCTTTTTTTTTTTATTTTTTTTTAAAACAACTCAAAATAAAATAAAATTTATGGAACTGGAATTATTACATATTTTGGTACAGACATGCTTTGTTGAATGTATCCAAATCACACCCAAAATAATATATTATGTAAAAATTTCAGTTCCATAATTTATTATTTTTAATTGTTTTAAAAAAATAAATAAAATAAAATTTGAATCCGCATTTTACTCCAGTCCGGACTCCCGGACTGGATCCATTATATATATATATATGATTCGTCAACTGGCTGCAAGTGTTAAAAAATTTTTTGAAGCCTTTTTGTCTTTTTAAAATATCCTTCAACTTTTATAATAATTTCAATTTTATTTTTTGAACTTGTTAAAATGTCTTATAATTTCAACTTTAATCTTCAAAATTTTAAATTAATAAACTTAATAATATCATAAAATAAAATTCGTTAGCCTTAGACTACTACTACTGCTGGTGGTGCCAAGTGGCTACACATTGGGCTACAAAACAAGTGGGACAACTTGACTGGAGTGTGGCATAACTACCTAGGAGGGCTATAGTCAATTTTGTAAATATAGACAGGTTCTAAGTTCTAACCCTGGCTCACAGAATAAGACTAGAGATGCGACAATAATATGTTTGTCTTTAAAATACTACTCCAAGAGAAACATCTTCTCGTACATACATGGGTTTAAAAGCAGATGGTACTAGCATGCAAAATTTCTGACGGGAAATTGAGGGGGAAGAAGATGGTCTGAGAGCAAAATGCTCTGTTTTATAAGCACTCTCCAGTATCTCTAGTCCATTCAGCTACAAAGAACTAGATTTTAAATAAATATTGATATAACCAGGATGTATATATATATAAAAGGGTCTAAAAAATTTGAAAACATTAATTTCATTGCATTCGTACAGCCTCCCCCTCTTACTATGATTACACCGGTTTCAGACTTCCAGAGGAAGAAATATAGAAAGAGAACAAAAACTTAAAATCTCAATTATGGAATGGGGCGGACTGTAAAAATCAGCTAAACTAACAATTTTTACCTAATACACAGTTTCAATTTAACAAGTTTGTGGTATTGAAAATCAGGTTGTTTCGCTAGCCCAGAGGGATTAGTGAATATATTCATTCAATAACCCATGCCACCACCCATTGCCGGTACTTCCTTCTCATCCTTGGGAAGTTCTACCACAACAGCCTCCGTTGTAGTCAACAAAGACGATATACTACACAGCAACACAACACATCATATCAATTCTCGCCCCAAAAAAGAAACAAATTCTCTACATAGGAATAACCAAATATTTTTACCTTGCAGCATCTACCAGAGCTGTCCTAATGACCTTCAATGGGTCAATGATTCCCGACTTGATCATGTCCACATACGCACCTAAAGCAAGTGGGGAGAGAAAGCACAAAGTTAGAATTGATTCAAGAACTGCACCTATAATTAGTTTGGAGAGAGAGAGAGAGAAACCTTTAGCTGCGTCATAACCAAGATCAGGATCGTCCTGCTCCAACAATTTGCCAACCACTACAGCTCCTTCAACTCCAGCATTGGAAGCAATTGTATGCACAGGTGCCTGCACAAAATATAATGTTAGAGTTAGGTTTTGAAGAACTAGATTGCAGCTTACATTCTTCCTTCTGAGGCCTAATTATTACTACATCTATCCCCAATAAAATTGCATAAAAATGCGTATACAATCTATAGATTCAATATACACACACACAATTTAACATACAAATGTTTGTTGATCGTCATATTTCAACAATATTAAAGGTACACAACCCAATAACTAACATCCAACTTGGGACGTGCAATGGATTAAATCAACTGGAATTCACACTTACCGATCCAATATTTAAATAGATCGATCTGATTAAAACAAGTACTCGGTACTAACGACACCTCTAGGAATTCAAAACTAAAGGTTAGTATAATAGACAGACCTTTAGAGCATTCTGGATAATCTGAACACCAATCTTCTGATCAAAATTGGCAGTCTGCAGCTTTTCAAGTTCCTTTGAGGCATAAAGAAGAGCTACACCACCACCTGCACAGGAAAAATTCCTCTAACTTATTGTATGGTCATCTCAGGCCCGTGTTTAGAGAGGAGTCTCTCGTACAAATATTCTATCATAAAACTTTGTGATTATTACCTGGGACAATGCCTTCTTCAACAGCTGCCTTTGTAGCATTTAAAGCATCAGTTACTCTATCCTTCTTCTCGCTAACCTCAGCTTCGCTTGCTCCTCCAATCTGTCAGAAAATCAGATTTATCAGTACCCAATTGTTATATGATCCAGTAAATTTCCTTTTGGCTTTTTATATTGATTGTTGTTCCATCAATGACACTAAAAAACCCTTTACACAAGAGGCTGACCTTCAAAACAGCAACACCACCGGAAAGCTTTGCTAGCCTCTCCTGATGCTTCTCCTTGTCATAATCAGAAGTGATCAACTCAATTGTCGATCTTAGCTGTCACAAGAGAATGGCAACCAATTCAGTGTCATACTTATGAATTGGGAGAATGACAGAATTTCATACAGCTGGGAATGAGTCTAAACCTGCTCACATCTTTCTTCAATAGCTTTCTTGTCACCTGCCCCATCAAGGATTACGGTATCATCCTTTGAAATTGTAACCTACACATCCACAAATAGAATGGCACTATGCAGTTATGATTGTAATAATTATAAAGAATATGAACTGTCAGTCAAGAAAACTGTGCAAGAGATCTCACCTTTTTGCACGAGCCAAGCATTTCAAGTCCCACTTTTTCAATTTTCATTCCAAGCTCTTCGGTAATAACCTATTTCATTTATTAAAAATAAAAAACAGATGAAAAGAAATGTAACTGTGCAACATAGATGCAGCAGCAGAGCAGCACCAAATTAAAAGGAAGTGTCCATGCCAATAGAATAATAAAATGTGAACCTACCTCGCCTCCAGTGAGGATTGCAAGGTCTTGCAAATTGGCCTTCCTGTTCTCTCCAAACCCAGGAGCTTTAATGGCACAAACCTACAGATTCATGCAGAAATTACATCAAGAAAAAGTGCAGCTACAAAGAAAAGTAACAAATTACATATGCAAATAGTTAATCAATTTTCTAAGGATAAGAAGAATCTGATGAGACCTTGACTCCAGCTCGAAGCTTATTCAGAATGAGAGTTGCTAATGCATCACTTTCCACATCTTCAGAAACTATCAATAAAGGTCTTTGCTTCTGCCAATACACAATTAAAATGTTAACATGACTCAAATAAGATTGAGCATGCAGATTGCTTTAGCCAAAACACTTACCTGCAAGGCCAACTCCAGCACTTTCACCACGGAAGTTAAGCCGGATATTTTTTTCTCATGGATCAAAATCAATGGATCTTCCAATTCCTGTCAAGGAAAAACCAATAAATAAATAAAAACTTACACAGATGAGAGCTTAAATAATGCACTGTGCAAGGGGAAGAATGCCAACCAGCAATGGTGAACCAAAACCCCATAATCATCAGTGCCACACAAAAAAAAGGAATTAATGCATGAAAATAGCTTACACATTTTTGATTCTTGGGATTGGTGATGAAGTAAGGGGATATGTAGCCCCTGTCAAGCTTCATTCCCTCAACAACTTCCAGTTCATTGTCTAGTGTTTTCCCATCCTGAAACAGTTCAATAAAGAAACTAAATCCACATGAAAATCAAGAGACTAGGGCTTTCTGCATGAGAAAGTATCCAATGTTCTAAAAGGCGCTAGGCGAGAGGCGAGAGGCGGGAGGTGGGAGGCGGGAGGCCGGGGACCTAGCACCTAGGGGCCTAGGCGGTGCCTGGGTAGGTCCTAGGCGAGATTTTTTATTTTAAGCCAATTTTAATATTTTATCTTATATTTATCCAAACAAAACAGTAATATAAAGCAAAACAATTTATAATAAAGACAATAAAGACATTTGCTTAAAATTCAAACACATATCCATATTGCTAATGTCAAAGTTCAAACGCAAACATGCAATTGTTCAAAGTTCAAACATATTTTTAACTTATTAGTTTTATTCATAAACAAGATTGCTATTAAATAATAAAATTTCAAATTTTAAAAATTTAATTCAATATTAAAACTTAAGAAACTAAACATAAATTTAAGGATTATATTGAATTAAACTAAATATTACAAACTAATCATCATTTATATAATTTGAAGTTGGTACAAGTTCAAAAAATTACAACTATAATAAAATTATCTATTTTGACTTGTATTGTTCACTTCTTGTTGTGATTTGATATGTTACAACCTATATTATGAATATGATAAATCATTAGAAAAATAAATATATCAAAATTTGGTTTAGGTAAATATTAAAATAAATAAAAAACCATCCGCTTAGACCCCGCCTAATTTCCTGAAGAGATTTTTTTTGTTGTCTTAGACCTAGTTAAGGGGCCAAGGGGGGCTAGCGCTTAGGTGGGGCCCCAGAGAGGGCCTAGGCGAACCTAGGCGAGAATTTTAAGAACACTGAAAGTATCACAAGATTGCTCTCTACTCTAGGGAATTGAAAGAGCAATCATATATCCATCATAGAAGAGAAAGTGTTATGTTCATAAAGAAAGAAAACAAAGCACTCAACAACAGCATGTATAGCATGCAAAATGGAAATCCAAATAACATTTTTCCCAAAATAAGAAACACATCATCAATGCTTTGTAGATAACAAGGGTTCTTCATAGAACTATAGAAGTGCTTTTTGGAGAATGACCCTAACCGAAACCAAGAGAAAGAAAAGACGAGAAAATAAGTCGGAATTGAAGCTTTAGAAGCCCAAAACTACACCTATCTGCAAGGCTTTAAATGTATTATGCAAACTAGCAGAAATTTCAAAAGGGGAAAAACAAAAAGTAAATACTTACAGCTATGGTAATAACTCCCTCTTTGCCAACCTTCTCCATAGCCTTGGCTATAAGCTCTCCAATCTCACTTTCACCATTAGCTGATATTGTACCAACCTTTTAAATGGGATTATATCAGACAAAGTAAATATATTTCCATATCAATGTACCTTACTCTAATGTATTTATATGAACGTCACCGCCACCCAATTCTAATTGTAATCACTCCCTAATGCAAACCTGCGCTATTTCCTCTGATGTACTAATCATCCTTGCTCTGCTTTTCAAGTTTGCCACCACAGCATCAACCGCCAAAGTAATTCCACGTCTGAGATCCATGGCATTCATTCCAGCTGCCACAGATTTGCACCCTTCTGAATATATGGCACGCGTTAGGACTGTTGCACAGGTGGTACCTGAAGACATGTCAAAGAAGCTTTGGACCATCAGCACTGTCTACTTCAAAATACAGCATCACAAGGTTACTCTCTACACAACTAAAACCATCTATGGTCTATACAGTAGGAGTAGCAACATTAAAAGTCAAGCCAACTAAAACCTATAAAACATAACTTCATCAACAATATCCCTCACTAATATTCAAGAGATCTTACCGTCACCAGCAACATCATTCGTAGCATTTGCGACCTGCTTTACAAGGCTGGCACCTACATTCTTAACTCTGTCTTTGAACTCGATGCTTTTCGCAACGGTGACTCCATCCTTGGTCACTTTAGGAGCCCCAAAGCTTTGTTCCAAGATGACATTACGCCCCTATAAAAAAGAGTCACAGAAAATGAAATTTATAGAAATTAAAATCTATGCATGTCAATTTATTTTTCCCCTTTTAACTAAGAACAAAATTGGAGAAAATTCACTAAAGCGTGTGATTTATTAGTCATCAAGACAGATATGTCTTAGTCGTATCTGCAACTACCATCATCAAGACAGATGTCTTATTCGTATCTGCAACTACCACATCAAAACTGCTATCCAAATCTAAAAATGAAGAATACTTCTGGGGCGACCGGTTTGTAGTGACCGGGTTGGCGACCGGCCACTTTTTTTTTTTTGTTATAACTCCCAAATAATTTATAAGATTTATTGGAACTGAAATTTTTACATAATCCAGTGATTTGGATGTCATTTGGATACATGTAAAAAACAGAGCTGCAAAACAGAGCTGTACAGACTATGCAGCTCTGTTTTTTACATGTATCCAAATGACATCCAAATCACTGGATTATTTAAAAATTTCAGTTCCAATAAATCTTATAAATTATTTGGGAGTTAAAAAAAAAAAAAAAAAAGTGGCCGGTCCCCAACCCAGTCACTACAAACCGGTCACCCTAGCATTTTACAAAAATGAATAAACTGCTCAGTTGGTATGGTCTCATGCAATTATGCAGGAGGTCCTAGGTTCAATACTCCCCTCCCGAATTAGCAAAAAAAAAAGTTTGAGAAAGAGAGATTTTATTCTACAGATAGTAATACCATACAAAGGATGTTTCAATGTTACTGTTGCCAAATTACACAAATTTTGGAATGCAGACCTCCCAAAAGAGAGATAGGTAGACCTTGCAAGAAAATACACAATGCCCGATTTCCTACTTCTGAATTTGAGCATTTCTTTTGAAAGCCTCAAAGTCCCCTAGATCCAGGCACATGTAGCATTAATTAATATGTAGTGAGAAACAATAAAACAAATGATTCAACAAAGTCGCTTTGTGGAGTAATATTCTGGGAGTCTTTCAAAATATCATTTTTATTACACTAACAGTCATAATAAATAACAATAAAACATGCTCTGGCCATATTACATTCATCACCACATTTAAAGAACCTAAAAGCTTTAAGTTTTCTTAATTCTCCAACTTTATCAGCATTTACAATAAGGAAGTAAATGCAACAAAACAGAAAATAACCATGGTTGAAATTTCAGTTAAAACATCATAAAATATATAACACACACATACACATACACACACAAAATTTCTATTAACCATGAAACGATAACATAAAATAATGACGTACTTTAGGCCCCATTGTAACTTTAACAGCATCAGCAAGCTCTTCCACACCCCGAAGCATCAAAGCTCGGGCTTCAACACCAAATCTAATATCTTTGGCTGCATAATTTCGGCTCCAAGCCAATCTACTTCCAATCTGAATTTAGCAAAAAAAAAAAAAATCAAACAAAATCATCTTAGCAAACAAAGATTAAATCTTTATTTTTGAAAAGTGTATCAAAGATTAAATCCTTGTCAGGCTACAAATTATACCTGATGTGTACTGTTCCTAGCGATCCTACAAAACAAAGAAAGAGAAGATTAAGTTAAAATAAAAAAATTTGGGAATGCGGTAATTCTAGTTCTTTCATTATAATTTGTTGAGGAGGAATTTGACGTACTGAGCTTTGGAGGCAAGTTTGGTGGCGAAACGATACATCCCTGCTGAGACTGAGAAAGAGGAGAGAGAAAGTTGGGTTTCAAATTGAAGTACTTCAATGAGTTGAAGAGGAGGGGAGAGAAGGGTCTAGAAGGGAGCGGGGTTTAGGGGTTAGGGTCTAGGGTTTTGGTAGTGGATACTGGATACTTGACTGGGAGTTGGGACGCACAAAACAAAGGCGATTTACACGGACACTTGTATCAGGTTATTGGATTGGATCTAGTGATGCCTATTTGGGCCTGAGCTCTGTTCAAATTCTATGGTAGGGTAGGCCCAGAAGAAAAATAGCAAACTATGTAGTTTGAACATATAAAATGACACAATATTCTCAATTTTAATTTTACAATTCCATTATCATAACACTATTACAAAATTAAATATTATTATATTTAAGAATAAATCTAGAACAAATATATTATTTTAAAGTTTATAATATATAAATAAAACTCTCTTTTTTGTAGAATTATACGAGTGACATCAACCTTATAAGATATGGTAGATAAGCCAGCCAACCCCTACACATGGTTAGCTCCGTTGCAGTTGTACGTTTTTAAATCCACCCACAATACGTTATTGAAAGACTGCCTGGAGGCATCTGTGTTTTTATGAGTTTTTTCTTCTTCTTTTTTTTTTTTTCAAAAATTACCTTATAAAAAGTTTCCAAGAAAAAATGTTTTTGAGACATGGTATATAAAATAATTTTCATTAACCACCTTATTATGGGTATAATATTTTTGACCACATTATTATTTTCTTGTCATCGTAGTCGTATCAAATATCGGAAATTATAAAACATCGTTTCAGATTCTACCACATAACTAACTTAAATTTTATTTATATTGCCCACTTTTCCTTGTTTATGAGTTGGAGACAGATTATGTATAAACTTTACTATATAGAAACTCTTTTAAGACTAACAAACAAGCAAGCAAGCCCAAGATAAAAATTGACTACCAAGCACTGTAATAGAATTCTGCGCATCAGATCATCACCAGTTAAAGTTTACAGTGGCTCATCAGTCATCATCACTTTTATTTCTAAGATCGACTATTTTACTAGACACGTGCTTGTTTGATGCATCTTTTAGCTCCATTTATACATAACTAGTTAACTGCACACACAACCTGTCATTAACGTAAAAGAATAACGAGTGGGTGAGTAATTGGGATGAGAGAGAGAGAGAGAGAGAAAGTAGGAATGAAAAATCTGCTTAAGAGAACTAATAGGTATGGAAAGGGAAACAAAGAAAAGCTTCACCAAAAAGCTGTTATTTTTTCCTCCCACTTTATAATATAGATACATGGAAAGACTAGATACAAGCTAGCACTGCTCAGGCTGTTTCAGGTTACCCACCAACCCAACCTGATGCAATTTCAAATAACTAATTTCGTTTTCCAATTAAAACTAAGATAGAAATAACTAAATATAAGTGCCATAGCCAAAAAAACAACACCCAAATCTGATGCAATTTCAAATCACTGATTACAAACTTACGAGGATCCTTATGCACAAGTCCTCAGCAGTATGACAACATATGAATGCCATGTCACGGACTCTACAATCATAACTCGCCAACTCCAAAACTCTCTTCCACATAAATACAAGGATGATCTCCCCAAAATGCAGAGTAAATCATTGGCACCAACAAAAAATGACATTTTCAAATATTTGTTGACAAACACTCGCCCTCAACCCCAAACCACAAGTGAAATGGGGAAAACAAATAATGAACATTGCATCATACACAAGATATACAATAAATGAATGATGAGAACATATTCTACATGGCCACAATAACATTCCAAGTAACACTGCTATTCATGGTTTGCCTCTGCTGGAGTACCTGTCCTGGCCTGTGATATGCGGTTAGCATAAATTGTCACCAACCGCAATTGTGTACTGTTAAGTCCCTCTAAGTAAGGCAAGAAAGCATTCCCAAGCATGATATAGATGTCCACCAAACAAAATACAACAGTCTGCAACCAAGGAAATAAATATCAAAACAAAAACAAACTTGAGTAAACACAGCCTTGAATCCCTCATACTAAGTCCTAAAAGACTCTTGATATTAATTACACTAGTTAAATATAAGAAATGAAGTCCACAAAAAGTTAACAATAATTTCCAACATCTCATTCTCAACACATAAATTTGCAATCAGCCACCAAATATCCTTGTCTCGTATGTGAATGTTGGTGGTGTGGGGTGGGGATTGGCTGGGTGTCTTTTGTTTGGGGGTGATGCGTGGGGATGTAGCTCATTAAAATTGAATTGTTATATCGGAAACTCCAACAAATATAACTCCAAACTATTATATTTCCCATCCATAAGAGTGACTTTCAAGAGTTATTTTTGTAATGGTGAGATCTTAACTCCTTCAGGAAAAGGGGAATAGGACAAGTTCATAGAGGAAATGACCCTAACACTAAAATAGCAACTTGTTCTCCACTAAGCTTTATCGCCTAGGATTTCCTCTCTAATCACAATCTTACCAAAAAGAAAAAAACAAACAAAAACTTGAAAACTTACACTGTTCATTATTAAGGTTCATAAAGAACAGGGGTTTATCCATTCCAAGGATGACCACTTTATATTGGGTACACAAAGTTATCCCTTGTCCAATAGATCATAAATTTCATCAGCGTGAAATTAAGACACCTAGATAACATCACTAACCTTGCGAACATCAGCACTCTGGTTCCCAAAAGCTTCAAAAAGAGCAGGCAAGAAAGATGATAACTGAGCCATCAATTCCTCTTGGGAGAGCCTACCCACAAGCTGAAAGAGAAATGGAGAAGCATAGCAATGTCATCTCCAATATAAACTTAAAAATAGTAGACTCACAAGTTTCCCAGTGAAAAAGTATCTAGCACAAAAGGAATAATAAAAACTATGCCCAGAAGAGTGGTGAATATGAATCAACAATAGATATCATAGTAGAATACCAAGTCAAGACTATACTAATAACTCAACACTCAGACACTCCACGGACACATAAGGATATGTATCGCATACTTCTAGATACTTCATGATAGGACCACAGGTGCTAGTATTTTCATTGAACTTATACTTTGAAGTTAACACTTGATTATCTCTTATAGATACTGTTAGCACTTAGAGCTGCATGTTATATTCTTATTTGTTATTGGACTTGGAGATGATTATGTTACAAGTGTTCTTCAATATTTAACTTTATTTTATCATGCTTTAGCTAAATTTATTTATACACTTATTTTTATTAAAAATATACATAAAATTCTACATATCCCAACGTATCGTATCATGTTTTTTGGAAACACGTGTCCCGTGTTGTGAATCATGTCGAGTCCGTATCTGTGCTTCCTAGCCAAAGAATCAATAGTATACAAAACAAATATATAGCTAGGTTAACATGGTCATTGTTGATTGCTCGAATTAAGGATTACCAAAATTAGTAACATTTAATTTCTAAATGATAATGAGGTACAGAAAACTACTATAAAAAGAAGTTAAAGAAATAGATGAAAGTTTACAACTCTTCAAATCAACTCAATTCTTGTAAATCTGTTTTTGGCATGCTGGGCCCAACTAAAAAACTCCATAATCACTAAAAAAAACCTTTTAAATGCTTATAACCAATGATTCCTAGATAGTAGATGCATAACTATATATGCGTGTGCATTATACACACACACATATGTGAAGGCAACTCGGTAAATGAAAGAATGACGCCTTATTACATAAGAAATTTCTACCAAATATGGCACACGAAAAACTTTGAACAGGACTTCACATTATACAAGAACAGTAAGACTAACAGGATCCATTAATTCTAATTTCATAACTCGAGTGATATACCATCAATCTAACCAAAATTTCCTTCAAGAAAACTAAATGATAGTACACTGTTATTGACTGGGAAATACCAAAGTTGGAAATAAAAAAATATATTAATTAGTTAATAACATAGTTGTTAGAATCTTACGATACGCGATACGTAGACAATTCGATACGTATTGCAGGGTGAATCTAAAATGACACCGTATCCTGCGATTCACGATATGATTCTTACAAAATGATACGATGCACGATACTTTTTAAAGTTAGCAGCCGACTTGAAAAAGATTTTATGTAGAATCAAATGAGTAAAAACAAAACTTTTAAATCTTCTACCATTTCAAATGAAGAGGCTTTTTAGTATAAATACTTTCTATATCGCTTGATGAGCCTTTAATCACTTTTTAGAGTTTTATATCTTCTTAGAATGTCCCTCTATTTTTCTGATACGCAGATACATAAATCTCCACTTGTTAATGTAAACTATTCTCTTTGTTTTATAGATAAAAGGTGAATCTAAATTTCCATTTTCTCTTGTTACTCTATAAAGATTATTAAAATAGTATCTAATAAATCAATTTAGAATATTTTGGCTACTATCTAATTTTAAAATTTATTTTTAGTCTATAATAATATTTACTTGAGTACTTTTATATATAGTCAAGCTAATATGATTGATTGTCCGATAAATTGTGTTTCATATGTTTAAATATATATTACCACATTTTTTATTTCGTTTACGTATCGTACGATACGATTCACAAGAAAAACGATATGGAGGTCTTCGATACCTGATGTGATTCGCGATATGACGACTATGGTTAATATCACAGAAGTTAAACAAAAGGGTGAGGAGTATATAGAATAGCTAACACAACAATTACTCGCCAACATTTATATGCAATGGGTTTTCACAAGAAAGCACCTTTGTTAAACAGTTTATGCATGTAACAAGCGTTTTCTCGTCTTCTGTAACCAACAAAGGGACAATAACCTGCAATATGGATACGAAAAATGTTAAGAGGTGAATACACATAAGAGGACAGAAAACAGAGCATGCTCCCAAAACTTGATTACACATTAACTTACACTCAAACATCTGAATGGATCATCATATTGAGATAAAACAATTGTCAAACAATGCTCAGCCTCATTAGCAACCTGGATTTGCAACAAACTACCATAAGACACGGTTAAAAAAAGTACAGAAAAACTGATGTAGTCATCTATATAAAGTTTACTTTTGGAACAGTATCCTTTGTAACGTGAAGCAGTTTCTCAATTACAATCTCAACAGAATCCTCCATGGCATCTTTCTAGACAAAAAAACCCAGAAACTTCATCAAGAATTAGCATGAACAATAAATGACATTCAGCAATAGAAATTTCTGCAACATTGACAGAAATACATCACAAATTGAAATTTGAACCATATGAAAGAGAATAAACATACCTGATTCTTCAGCATTTCAACTACCAATAAAAGAGCAAGCTCTCTAATAGATGAATCAGAATCATCCAAAATCTCAAGTACTACTGTCAATATCTGATTGAAGTACTGCAATTCCAAATATCATATGCATATTAATTATTATTCAGCCATAAGCATACTCTAGGCCATTGACTAAAGATAGAGAAATACGTTAACATTTTAACTCAATTTCGAGCTGCCAAAACAGAATTTTACCACTCAAACATACACAGAGCTTCAATATAGGAATTGAACATACCTTGGACCAAATGGATTGTTCATTAGCCATGGAAGCTTCAACTAATTGCTGAAGTGCACCACGCTTGCTTGCACTAGAACATTCATCATTTCCATTGCAAATCTCCAAAACAAATTGCAAATATGTCGGCAACCACCACAAAGAGTAATCTCATTCCATGCTTGTTGTACAAAAATAAATAGACATACAAATACTGATAGAAAAACCAAATTATGTTTGAAGAAATGGGGAAAGATGGAACTTACCAGATGAAGGATTTGAGGAATGCTCGGTCCTGAATCTGGAACAGAACTGCTGTTCAAAGCAGGAAGTTTTGAATGACTGAGTTCAACTTGAGGTGGAACCTCATTATCAAGACTAAAGCCTGCAGAGACCCGTCGGTGATCAGAGTTAACCAGCCCATTCATATTACTACGTGGTGTAGATAAAACCTCCACATTCACACTACTGTCCATATCATCCAGCCTGGTATTGCAGGATACTAAATTTTCACCGAGGGTATTGACCCCATACTTCATATCCTTGGATATCGAATTAGGCCGAGTGTTGGAACCAGTCTCAAGACCATGATACAAGTGTTCCTGAGTATCATCAAATACGGCTTGACCAATAAAATTTGAGTTCAGAGTTGACTCTTGTCCGGAACCCCATTTCCTACCACCATCACTATCAATTGAACCAGAAGAATACCTCCCAAACAGGTGACTCTTCTTTGATCCTCCATTATATCCTTCTTCAGAAGATGTTCCAACAACATCAGACGGATCATAAGAAGACTTGGGGCGTTGTCTTTCTTTTTTGTTTTGCAGAAAATTCATCAAGTCAACTTCTATACGAGGGGTATTCTGCTTAAGAGCTCGTCTCAAGGAATTTTGTTCCTCAACTGATAAACTAAGAATAAAATTCAGAACCGTAGTTGAATCAAAGTGAGAGTAAACTGATATAATGCATGTAATAGCTGCTTCCTTTAGTTTTGTATTCTTATCATGGACCAACGGCGTCAATTTAGCAAGCCATAATTTAAGGATGCCACTATTACCAGAGCTTTCAGAATGCACTGCATGCTTGTTAAATGAATTGATAGCAAACTCAATAACAGCCAACTTTGCCTTAGGTGACCGTTGTTCGTCTAGTGAACGGAGCAAAGATGGCAAAAGAGAATCTACACCATAAGTTTTGCCTACAATTTCCAATGTCGTCGTGCATGGTTGCCTTACTAATTCCTTCGGATCAATTAATCGTGAGAAAACATGAGGTAAAATCCTTTCCATATAACTTTCAAAGGGTTTTCGGCAAGCTGGAATAATATCGGCAAGAGTTGAAAGAGCTGCCTGAGCAACTTTATGGTGGGGATCATCTAAGTGCTGGAAAAATAACTTCATCACCTTCTCAAAACTCTGGGTGACTTCCTGAATACCTTTTGGTCCTTGCTGCAACAAAGATCTCAGATAATTAAATGCAGCTACCCTAGCATTCCAGTCTGAACTAGGACTTAGTCCCTCACCCAGAGCATCATTGAGAGAAGCCGGGCCATCAACATAGCTTGACATCTCACCCAGAGACAGCTGATTATCATCAAAGCTCCTTCTCCTGCCTGCAGACATTCGCCCAGCTACATTCTTTCTCAAAAGTGGCCGCTGAAAATTGGGGATGTAACTGTTCTGTGAATCCCTATAGTTTGCATCTTTATAGGGTGTTTCTACATACTGCCTATCAACGTGCAAGTTCACAGATCGCCTAGCCTCCCTAACATCAGGCTCTTCAAAATGACCTCTTTCTTGAAGTTTTTCAGATGCTCTCCTGGTCGAGTAGGATGAGAGTGCTGACAAAGGCTCAGTTCCCGCACTACCACGATATGATAATCTATTGGGATCTTTGGAAGCTTGAATCTGAGTGATGATGTCAGATAAAACCAAGCCACCATTACGATTATTACCTTTAGACTTACCGGACGTAGTTGAATCTAAAGATAAAGAATTTGTGAGACTATTCGAAGCAGGGACAGCAAGAGGGAATGGTAGATCACGAGATGATGGCGGGTCAACTCCTGCACTAGGGGCAATAAAAGAGAAATTTAGCTGGTCATAAATGATCCAGGAGATATTTCAAGTATTAGTTTATAATATACATAGACGAATTCAATTGCACATTTAATAGACGATCTCAAAGAATAATGCTCAAAAGGTTAAAATGATACCTAGATCCAGACTAACTGATTGGCCTTTCTCAGATACATTCAGACCACGTAGCATGCTTTCAATAGCTGTAACCTTCTGTTTGCTTGCGTGCAGCACGCTTTCCAGGCTACGTTCTGTACCTTTATCAACTGACTTTGCTTGTGATGAAAAAAGTCCAGAAGAAAGTGATGTCCTAGAGGTTAAACTTGCATTTCTGTCCATTGCAATTATGGCTGAAGTTCCATATCCAGGGAGGCCTGAAGGAGCTGAAGTTTGAGGGTTGAATGACATTTGTGAACTCCTCTCCCGAAGAGAAGGAGAAGCATGACGTCTATGCATACCCCCATCCTCATCATTTATTATCTGCCCAAACATGACTACTTTGAATCTATGATCTTAACAATGATACTGTAAAGCTTTATTTGGTCATTACAAGGTTTTCTTACTAAGATTTTGGAAGGTAAGATAGGAGATGGAGTATGAAAACTTTTTCTGGATAAAAGGAAGCACGTACACGTTGAATTACAGGATCAAAGGATAAAAATAGCCGACGAGAACGCTCAGGCCAAGTCTTTGCAAACATCCTGTAGCAAGCTCTAGCAGTTGATCGTACCTGTCGTAATCAATGTGTTAAATCTGTGAGGATGAACCTTGAAGAAATTCCAGAAAGCACAAAGGAAGACAACTGAAAACATATTAAAGATAAAAATTAACATAGCAATTGCCAAATTTGTGTTTCTAAATATCAGTTCATTAACCTTTGAAGGCAACTAATAATTGTGACGGAGATGGTTTTCACAGAAAAACAAGTAAATCAAAACAACAATTTAGCTCATAAACATTAAAGGGACAAGAAATTCTATGAGAAAGGCAATCAAGTAAAACAAGCCGGGATGTTCAGGCAGCTAAGTGTCAGGGAGCCATAGTGAATTAACAACGAAGTGAATCCATTTAAAGAAACCACAACAATTCCTACATATATTAGTATTTGTAAGAAGAGAAAAAGGTATTAAAAACAAATTATGTTCTTCCTCAAGATCCACCCCCAGTACTCCCTGCAGAACTATATACACTAATCCACTAGATATCTACATACCATACTCCACACAACAAACAATCTCATCGAGGCTTTGTTGGAAACAAAATTATTTCTTACACAATGAAACAAACTGCTTAACATTTAATTATTTTTTTAATAAAAAGGGGAAAAGTTACACTTCACAACCTAAATTTCCGAAACTCAAAAGAACCAACCCACAAACCAATCAAAGGAAAAGAACAAGGGGCAAGAAGAAATGACATTTTCTTCTTGAAGTTAAGCTTCCTCACTTCATTCTTCTCTCGGTCATGATAACCAACCACAAACTTACCCTATGAAATTGTTGAAAATTAAATACATAAGAATGAGTACATATATATTTCCATCATTTTTGTTTCCTCCCCCATTTTCCCCAAGAAAGTTCCACTTTACTAAATTCAATGCAACCTATTACGCTGGTTTCAAGCATCAATTTCTTTATTTCTTCCTAAAAAAGATGAGAAACTTAAGCTTGAGGTACCTTCTCAAAAGAAGAAAAGATGAGAAACTTCAGAAGGTTAAAGACTACTTTGGACTGAGCACACCCAAAAAGACTCCACTTTCTTGAGGAAGATAAAAAATAGTCATTCCATCAACATGCACATTCAGCACCGCAAGAGAGTGTTATGTGTACGTGTGTTTTTCTTTTTCCTCGTGTTAATATAACAAATTCATGATTAAATAGAATGCGTGGAAACATGCACAAGTATCTCTGTTCAAAGGTCCAAACAGAAAAAGAAGTAAAAAATTCAAAAAGGTGACAAATGTTTATACCTCGCTCATTGCATCCCCCACACAACATTTAATAAGGTCTTCATAGAGATCAGCAGAACGTTGTATTTCTGGTGCATCAGCCCAGTATTCTAGTATCAAAAGTGCATACTCACAACATCTGCAATAAGATGAATAAATACTACAGTGACTTGAGCAATGACACAAGAAAGGGCATTACCCTAAAAAGCAGCAAAATAAAACCTTGCACGAAGTACAGCATTACGGTCATTTTTCGCACAATCGGCTATACGAGGAAGTACACGGGAAACTTTGCAGTTACGCAACATCTGGCAATCAAAAGAGTTACTAACTGGTGAAGAGTTTTTAAAAAGGGAACAGAAAATCAGATATTTAGATTCACCGTTTTTATGCAGTTATCCGCAGACTCTGCAATTACAAGTACAGTTATCACAACAAGCTTGAAAAGGACCTGGAGGTTTTATCAGAGTCAGAAGAATGTTTTGAGCATATTAGGACCACAGGAACAGCAAAAAAAAAAGTTCTACTTACTGGAATGAACATCTCTGCACATGCCTCAAAATCACCCAAGAGCTCTTTTGACAGAAAGTTTAATAGGTGGCAACCCTGGCAATAGTGGGGAAAACACTCAACAAGAGATGCACATTCGTTGATAAGCAATAAACAAAAAATAGACATTTGCTGTGTTACATTAAATTTAGTATGTTAGTATTAAGAATACAAATACTCGTTGCGAGTGAGGTTTTAGTCACAATAAAAGACAGCAGATTATTGTCCCTGAACCTATTTGTGGTTTTTAATGATATGCTTAATCCTAAGAAGTATCCACGAACAAGCACTTCCAAGGGATTATCTAAAAATTAAATTTCTGCCATCTGTCAGTAGTAAAGTCAAACTTTTCTGCCACAATATTTCCCTCCCACTCGCACACAAAAAATGGCCTCACACTTGTGCAACCTTTAATTTCATTGACAATAATATTTATACAATCTCATTCATTTATATGATCTCATGCATCAGTATCACTCAAGGAAATATAGGGAAAAATACCATCTCGGAAATTTTTAGGTTCATTTTCATTTGATATAATGTTATTCTGCTTAACAATCTTTTTTCCTCTTTTTGATAAGTAACAGTCTTTTATCTTTATTAGGTCCACAGAGATTTTGAAACTCTTTACTAAGCTCCAATGGTCCCGAGCAGTGTCATTAGAGGGTAAAGTATTTTCAAACAAATAGGAGTTGTAACATAAAGAATCAATTTTACTGCTATTATATATTCGCAAAATTTTTACAGCTGCTGTTTTCTAAATTTCTTGCAGTCATAACATCAATTAAGTTTTATTTTACATTGGAAACATTTTCTGAAGATTTTAAATTTTATAGTTTCTAAATACATATAATTTCTTAATTATTCTAAGCTAAAACCTAATCCCAAACATGAAAATGCTTGAACAGGATAATGAAACAAAGGATAAAAAGTTAAAAGGAATGTAAAGCATACAAGCCCAGATGATCAATGTACCATTACTAATGCCTTTGATCGTGGGTTCAAACCCCTCCCCCACTTCTAATTCCTAACATCATTACATCTCAATAACAGTTCCTTTTGATCATGGTCATGCACACCATAAGCTCATTCTGAACTAACAAGTTCAACAAAACAATTTAACTTGTACAAAATTATAAAATCACCATAGTAATTTTATAAAGAAGAGATCAGGTTACTAAAGGACATAAGATGTTTTACTTTACCAATAGTTAATTATATAGATCCCCCTTTTTCTTTCTCTTCTAGAAGAAGAAACAAAAGGGGAAAAGACCATTGAACTGACATATGGAAGTCCAAGAAAATGTACCACACCTGCTTCACTATGCTAGATCTACGATCAGCTAATTGAGTGCTTAGAGGACCAATGAGTTGCTTTAGAAGTCCTCGAAAACATGGGTAATCACCTGCACCTGATGGGATGAGATATATGATTTAAATTAGGTTCATAGCTCTTCCTTGATGATAACATTAAAACCCATGCATAACTAAAGTTCCATGACATACTCCACCATATAAGAAACCTCCAACTCATTAAACAACATGAAAAGGTTAGATACCACTAACACACGCTCACCGACATCAAAACACACAGTTGTACTGGATAGATAACAAATATCAAAATGATACAAAATCACTTGAAAGCCCAGTTATAACAGTTTTCACCAAGTATGTATCATAGTATACGTGAAATTATTGTTTTTATTTTCATAAACAAAATGGGACAACCTCAAAGGTTCAAAGTACACATAAAATTGGCCCATCAAGAGAAAATAAGGAGAAGATAAATAATCTACAATCTATATCACATAGAAGTATCAAAAAAAATTGCTCGTGTCTTTTTCTTCCTATGCGTAATGTACAGTGCTTATACTTTGGTTTGCCCCCTTTTGGCGTTTATGGTAGATTTTAAATACTTATCAAAAAAAATATAGAAATATCAAGAGAAGATATCAACATACTTGAAAGAAAAATTGAATACAAGAATCACATTTATACAACAAAGACACCAACTAATTGGCATCATCAAAAATTATAATTGTGATGTTGAAAATAGAATATCTATTTTCCCTTAAATTCAGTATGAGTCAACATTTACTTATTCACCTTAAAGTCTGATAGGTATAATTTTATTTTATATTTTGATGATAACAATTATGTTTTTAATTAAATAAGTAATTATTTAATTATTTTGTTATTTTCTATTTTACTTGAATTAATTTTTATCGACCTTGATAAATTATATGTCAAGTGTTAAATAAATTAATTCATATATTATTCAAGGCAAGAATACTCTAATCTTTTCTAAAAACAAAGTTGGGCAAAATATTTATCAAATATATATATATATATATATATTATATATATATATGTTATTACATATAAGTATGTAATAAATGTGCATATGTTATTTGAAGTGTTAAACTGTGTGTGATAATATGTGTGTTATTGCACATGTTGTCATCTCTTCAAAGTGTTAACCGTGTGTATTAAAGTGACTATTATTTCGGGACTTTAAGTAAAGGATGTGTTGGCTGGTATTAGTCAAACAAGCAATAAATGCTCAAAAGGTAGAAAAACGCCTAGGCGTTTTTACAACTCCTACCGCGTAAAAATATTGCTTTGATCTGGACCATTCATTCAAAAATAATTGATCATATTCGTGCATTCAAAAATTTCAGTTTTGAAATTACTATTTTGCCCCAACTTCAAAAATCCTATAAATAGGGAGTATTTCATTCATTTGGTTTTTACCAATTCAGTGAAAAAAAAAATCATACTCTTCTTGCCTACATTCTCTCTAAAGCTTTATATCTCTTCTTACAAAGGTTCTTTTTGTTAAGAGAAAAAAAAAAAAAAATTGGTCCAAGTATTGAGATAAGTTTGATTTCTGTTAAATTATTTCTTACTTGTAATTTATCTATAGATATACAAATACATATTGTTCTACACAATTTTATATATCTATATTTCATCTATTTATCAAATAAAAGGATACTTGGGCGCCGCAAGGCTACGGAGATAAACCTCTATGAAGAGGAATCCAACCGTACGATTCCTTATAATCTTCAGTAATCTTTTATTGATATTATTTATATAAATATCGTAAAATAGATACGACACTTGATAGCTCAAAACAACACTGAGATACTACCCCAAAAAGAGTAGTCATCCGAACCGGATTTGAGAATCGTAATGATCTATTGAAAATATTTATATAAATATCAATTGTGAAAATTATAAATTCTGTTATACTTGGGCGCCGCAAGGTTACGGAGATAAACCTCTACGGAAAGGAATCCGACCGTACGATTCCTTATAGTACCAAGTGACACTATTTATAACGAGTTCACATAATAGATAACATATTCTTATATATTATTTGAGTTAAACAAATAATATTTGTTATATCAATTTGTGCTTAACTGAGATTATACTTATTGGTTGATTTGATTTATTCTGTTATACAAGTATTGATTTATAAATTCATAAAATACTTGATAAGAACTAATTGAGAAACAATTCTATATTATCCATAGAAAAATACTCTTTATTTTATAGAATTGTCAATTCTTTATAAAGTGCTTTAATATCATATACTTGCTTAATTAGAAGCATAAGTGGATCTAAACAAGAATTTCTATCTGTTCATTTGAGAATTATTACACTGTACTGAACTTGTATCAACTTAGTCAAGAAGCAATTTGTTATAAACTCATTTGTAAACGAAGAAAGGATTAGAGTTAGTTTATTTTATGTACCTGTGAGAAAGACAAGTAATTCTTTGACCAAGACCAGAGTCTTACAGAAATCAGCAGTTAGTTGGGTCTCTAGTGTACTTGTGAGGTAAGGAAGAGACTGTTGTTTCAAGACCAGATCATAGAATAGAACTAAACTCAAAAGGTGGTACAACTAGACTTGAGGAAGGAGCGGTGAGCTTGCTGTCCAAGATAGAATGGTTGAATAGTTGAAAGTTTGTCTATAAAACTTTGTAAAAGCTTCTCCGCCTGTTGAAGGAGTGTTTATTACTGATAGTAATAGGATCTCAAGTTCCAAGTAGGAATTTGAGACTGGACGTAGCAACATACGGAGGGGTGTATGTTGTGAACCAGATAAATCTCTGTGCATTGTGTGATTGATTATTAATTTTCAACATTGCAAATTAACTATCCAAAAAAATTCAAAAAGGCCTAAAATAATTTTTAAATCTGTAATAATCTATTCAACCCCCCTTCTAGATTATTATTGGACTTTCAATTGGTCTTAGAGCTGTGCTCTTTAACTTGTTTGTTGAGTATATACAGGCATACTTAAGAGTAGATCCATGGCCTACAATGCTGCTGGTTGCGGGGAAGGACTGTCTATGTCCAGACCTCCACTATTTGATGGTACCAACTTTGCCACTTGGAAAAACAGATTCAAAATCTACGCCAAATCCTAAGGAATCAAAATTTGGTGTGCCATTGAACGAGGTGTGCAAATTCCAACCAAAATTGAAGGAGAAAAGACTGTTGAGAAAGACATGAATTCACCACTGAAGAAGAAGAGATCATGAATATTGCATCCCGAGCATAACAAGTGCTAACCAGTGCTTTGATCGAGAAAGAATACAAAAGAGTTGGTAACTGTAAAAATGCAAAAAAAATTGGAAAAAATTAATTGTAACCTATGAAGGTACCAATCACATCAAAGAAACTAGAAAAGATGCTCTAATTCAAGAGTATGAAAGTTTCAAGCTTGAAGAAGGAGAAAAGATCATTGATATGGAAACTCGGTTTTCCAGAATCATTGATGAGCTAGAGCAATTGGGAAAAGCATACACTACCAACGAGAAAAACAGAAGAATTCTCAAAGCCCTTCCATCCATCTGGAAAATGAAAGTCACTGCAATAAAAGAAATGCAAGATCTAACTACATATCCTACGGATAATCTCATCGGAAATCTTCATGCCCACGAAGTTGACATGTTCGTTGAAAAAGCTGGATCAGATACAGATCTCAAAAAAAAGGAATCACCTTCAAAGCTCTTTTGGTAGATCAAGAAAGTGATGATGAAGAATTAAATGAAGAACTTCTCAGTCTAGACAACAATGAAGTTGCTCTACTGTCCAGACAACTCAGAAGAGTAATTCAAAGCAAAGCAAGAAAATATGGCAAAGGCTTCATGAAAACAAACATCAACAATTTCAAAGGCAAACAATTTTTCAAACCAAAGACGCAAGGAGGAAATTTCAAAACAAGTAACAACTTCAGAAGTACCAATCCAAATGAAAACACATGTTTCGAATGTAAGCAGCCTGGACACTTCAAGAAGGACTGTCCAAAACTAGTCAACAACAAAGTTCTTGTAGCTGAAGAAGGATGGGATCTAAGTGACGAGGAAGAAACTACTGAGCAAATCGAAGAAATTGCAAATCTCTGCTTAATGGCAGATAATAACTGATCACCAAGATCCGAGGTAAATTCTGAACACCAACTGCCTAGCACTTCATTTTCTTCATATACACTAGAAAATATAAATGAAGAACACTATGAATTACAAGAAGCTTATAATCATGAACTGTTAAAAGAAGAATTAGAAAGATTAAGAAAAATAAATACAAGTCTTGAAATTGAAAATGCTAATTTAATTATCACTAATGAAAATTTAAATGAAATAAACTTAGAAAATAAAGAAGAATTAGAACTTAAGAAAATTAATAAAAATCTTGAAATAGAAAATTCCTCACTTATTATCTCAATTGAAAATCTTGAAATTGAAAATTCAACACTTGCCGTAATTAATGAAGATAATCAAGTAAATGATCAAGCAGTAATTGAAGAAATTAAAAATGAAAATTCAAGATTAAAGTCAGAAATAGAAAACAATAATTACAAAATTGGAAACTTAACCAAAGAACGTGAAGATTTAAATAATATAATTTATAAATTTACAAAAGGAAAAGAAAATCTTGATGTCATGTTAAATCAACAAAAATGTAGCTTTAAGAAAGAAGGTTTAGGATATACAAGTGAATCAAAAGATAAAAGGATTGTATCACGTTAAAATCAAAGAAAATGAAAGTCATACATCTCCCTTCACAAAATGTTCTTATTGTAACAGAAATGGTCATTCTTTCTATATGTGCAATGCTAGAAATAGAAACTATAAAGGAAAAATGATTTAGGTTCCCAAAGGAACATATACTGCACCAACCATCACAAGAGAATTTCACAAACAACATTATCATACTTCTTACAATCCAGCTACTCATAGAATGCTCTTCTCAACTAAATTAGATTATCCTATGCCAAGTTTTGTAAACGAAACTTCAAATGCTCCTTATACAAAATGGAAAACTCACCCTAAGGACCCTTCAATTTAAAGGGTACCAACTTGTGAAATTAGTTCATATATTGCAAGTATGTCTTGCAGCTGATATGAATAAAAGCAAATGGTATCTTGATAGTGGATGTTCTAGACATATGACCGGAGACAAATTCAAATTAAGAAATCTGCAATCTACAGACTTTGGTGAGGTAACTTTTGGTGATAACAGTAAAGGTAAAATAATTGGAGTTGGATGTGTTGGTAACAAACACAACTATTTCAAATGTTCAGTTAGTTACTGGACTTAGGTATAATCTTCTGTCTATCAGTCAACTATGTGATAGTGGTTTCAAAATATCCTTCAGTACACATAACTGCTCTATTTTTGATCAAACTGATAAATTAATCTTAGATTGTCCTAGATATCAAAACGTGTATACTTGCGACTTAGATGCATACTCTCACTTAGATAACGTATGTCTTGTTTCTGCAAATGAGGATCCTTGGCTATGGCATCGCAGACTAGGACACATCAATATGAAACTCATAAATAACATTTCTTCTAAAGAACATGTTCGGGGTCTTCCTAAATTCAAATTTCTTAAAGACCACATCTGTGAAGCGTGCGAATTAGGTAAACAAATTCATGCATCTCATAAACCTAAACTCACTGTGTCAACCTCTCGACCCTTAGAATTGATACACATGGACCTTGTTGGACCTATCCCTAAACACAGCATGGGTGGTGCTGTATATATTCTAGTTTTGGTTGATGATTATTCACGATTTACATGGGTTGATTTTCTAAAATTTAAAAATGAGGCAATTAATTCTTTTTATACTCTGTGTAAAAAGATTCAAAATCAACAAGGGAGTTCTATCGTTTATATTCGATCTGATCACGGAAGAGAATTTGACAATTCTGATTTCATTATGTTCTGTGATGAGAATGGTATAAGTCATAACTTCTCTGCTCCTTATACACCTCAGTCAAATGGTATAGTTGAAAGAAAAAATCGTTTTTTGCAAGAAATGGCTAATACTATGTTAAATGAATACCGTCTTCCAAAATGTTTCTGGGCTGAAGCAGTGGCAACATCATGTTATATATTAAACAGAGTTTTATTAAGACTCGTTTTGCTCAAAACTCCCTATGAGCTCTACTATAAAAGAATTCCAAAAATAAACTATTTTTGTGTTTTTGGGAGCAAATGTTTTATTCTAAACACCAAAGGACACTTATTGAAATTTGATCCTAAATCTGATGAAGGAATATTTCTTGGATATTCTCTTAATAGTAAAGCATATAGAGTTTTCAACAAAAGAAGTCTAGTTGTGGAAGAATCAATGAATGTAACTTTTGATGAAACTCAACCTCCTCCAAAATATAAAGAATTGACTGATAATGATGTTGTCATTGAAGATATTCTCAGAAATATGGAAGAACCAAAACTAGATAATGCATCTCCACCTATTGTTGAGAATCCTCTTGAAAATTCAAACCCTCAGTTGAATGATTTGCCCAAGGAGTCTCGTGTTATTAAAAATCATCCTATAGAAAATGTTATTGGTAATATTGAAAAAGGAGTTATAACTAGATCACAAGCACATAATCTAGCTGGTCATTTGTCTTTCTTGTCTCAAATTGAACCTCAATTGATAAAAGATGCCTTACTAGATGAAGACTGGATAATGGCTATGCAAAACGAACTTGAACAATTCACCAGAAACAATGTATGGGAATTAGTCCCACAACCCGAGAATGTCTCAATCAATGGAACTCACTGGGTATTTCGTAATAAACTTGATGAAAATGGAACTCTTATTTGTAATAAAGCAAGATTAGTTGCACAAGGATATAATCAAATGGAAGGAATTGACTATGATGAAACATATGCTCCTGTTGCTAGAATTGAATCTATTCGTATGTTATTAGCATTTGCATGTCACAAGAATTTTAAACTGTTTCAAATGAATGTAAAATCTGCATTCTTAAATGGTGTTATAGAAGAGGAAGTTTATGTTAAACAACCTCCTGGATTTGAAGATTTTAGTCATACTGAATATGTTTATAAATTACATAAAGCTCTACATGGTTTAAAACAGGCTCCTAGAGCTTGGTATGAAAGGTTGAGTAAATTTTTGTTAAAAAATGGCTTTAAAAGAGGAACTGTTGATACTACCTTATTCACTAAAAATAAAAATAATGATATTTTGGTAATTCAAATATATGTTAATATTATTTTTGGTTCTACTAACATTACTATGTGCAGTGATTTTTCTGAAAGTACGAGTAAAGAATTTGAAATGAGTATGATGGGAGAATTAAGATTCTTCCTCGGACTACAAATCAAACAAGGAGAAAAAAGTATTCATATATCTCAGTCTAAATACTGCAAAGAAATGATAAAAAAATTTGGCTTAGAATCAGCAAAACCTCTTAACACTCCTATGTCAACAACGGATAAATTAATTACTGACGAAAATGGAAAATCTGTTGACTCAAAGAAATATAGAAGAATGATCGGAAGTCTATTATATATAACTGCGAGTAGACCTGACATCATGTTTAGTGTTTGTAAATGTGCCAGGTTTCAAGCTGATCCTAAAGAATCTCACTTGATCGCAGTGAAAAGGATTTTTCGATATCTTAAAGGAACCATTGAACTGGGTCTATGGTATCCTAAGGATCAACCATTTAATCTAGTATGTTTTTCAGATTCTGACTATGCAGGTCATCATGTCGATCGAAAAAGTACCAGTGGTACTTGTCAATTCCTAGGAGGATGTTTAGTTTCTTGGTTTTCTAAGAAACAGAACTCGGTATCTATTTCAACCACCGAAGCGGAATATATTGTAGCTGCACGATGCTGTGCTCAAATACCATGGATGAAACAGACCCTTGTTAATTATAACTTGAAATTTGACTGTGTTTCAATTTTATGTGAT
Organism: Panax notoginseng; assembly: GCA_016801055.1. NCBI lineage: Eukaryota > Viridiplantae > Streptophyta > Magnoliopsida > Apiales > Araliaceae > Panax > Panax notoginseng. Next base: position 15,121,506 of record CM029013.1, on the reverse strand, counting down.
AATAATAGTACCATAAATCTCAGCAAAAATGCAGTCTTGCATGCTAGGTCGAAACATATAGATATTAGGCATCACTTTTTACGTGATCATGTTAATAACGAAAGTATTAAGCTAGAACATATTGACATTGAATTAAATATAGCGGATATATTTACTAAACCACTAAGTTCAGACAGATTCTGCAAATTAAGAATTGAGCTAGGAATGCTAGATAATTTTTCTTAATTATCTTTAATTTATTCTCTATTTTATTATTTTTATTAATAGACTATATATTTTATTTTTAACATGTAACAAATTTTGTTGAATATATATATATATATATACTTATAATTATTTTTAATCTTATATTAAGCTAAATTAATTTTTTTTATTCATTTACAAATTAAATCTGCACCATCAAATATTAATGCACATCAAATGATCCAACTTCTTCAAGCCGTATCACACTGATCCAGCCAATAAAATTCAAGCATCAAACGCACATGGATCACGCTCCCAAACCGTCCGATCAAGACTAAGTATTGATTACAGCCATCGGATCATGTTTTTCAAAAGAAACACAACTCAGATTAATGTATGGCCGTTGATCATGGTCTGCTCAATATTCTCCACCGTTGGATCTCCTGGTAAAACAAACTATATATATATAATTTTTATTTTTTTATTCATTTTCTTCAATTACCTTTCTCTCTCTTCTCTACTCCATCCGATTCTCTCTTCTCTCTCTCTCTCTCTCATCTTTCAGTTCATCCTCTCTGGCTACCCTACATCATCTCCGATCCCTCTCTTAAGGCGTCAATTTATCTCATATATCGTTCTTCTCTTCTTCCTAATCATTTTTTATTTTTTTTAATCTCATTTTTTTGTCAAAAGGATTTTCTGTCTAAAATCTGAGACTACTTACTCAATTTTTTTCATATATTCTTCTGATAAGGATTTTACGTTTTTAATAAAATCGTCTTTGGGTTTTCTGATATAATTTTTTTTCGTTTTTGTTTCTATCAACAAACTTTCTCTTTGCAGAATATATTCTGTTTTAAAATTAAATTGTGTTGAATTTTTTATGATAGGGCTTCAACTCAAAATCATATCTATTGTTCAAATTTTTATACCTCATATTTTTAACCAAAATTTTGTTCTCATAATATTTGCTAACTTTTATTTAATTCAGTCATAATAAATGTTTTTCTATACAGATTAATTATCCTATATATATATATATATATATATATATATATATATATATTATCTATAAAAACCTCTCTATATGTCTATGCATCTTTGTTGGGCTCGCTACTGCTTTTGCTAAGAAATGGGTTTGATGAAGCGCCTAGTTTACTGAAACTAATATATTCTTGATACCAGCTCAGGTATAACCTCTCTATCTATCTATATATTCTTACTTGTGTACTGATGCCCACTGGCTAGTGTCTTATATAATGTGTGCATATTGATCTTCTATGGGTTATTTCGTGCATTAACTGCTATATGATATCTCCCTAAGATTTGCTATTAATGTTGCACTCTTCCACTTTACCTGCTGCTTTGGAAATCTGATGACTGAAATAACAATTTCTTGCCGTGTTTTATAAAAATTTTCCAGGCTTTCAGTAATCATTCTTACGACTTGACTAAATTTTAGTCTCTTTCAATGACGTGGCAATTTTTTACTGTTTCGGGTTTACCCGACTACTTCTCTTAAAATTTATTGTCTCTTGTAATCACACCATGTTTAACCTACTGTGTCTCTTACATGTTCATTACCAATAGTTACTGTGTCATCCTGTTACATGCTCCTTTCCCAACTTATTAATTGCTACTTGGCGTACATCTTACCTGCCGAATACCATATTTCTTTTCCCTCTCTATATATCTATAAGTCTTTTAAAAAAAATGCATTTCTTTGTGCAATTTTTTCTCAATCTAATACTCTCCCATATCCTTCCTGCATCACTACTTATCATGACTAATTTGTTCTCTTCCAAACGGAAAGCTTTACGTCTCCATTCTGAACTTCAATTTTCAAATGTTGTCCCTCATCTCACTACTATATCTGCCCAGTCTAAATATAGATCCATGCGTCATAATCTTTGTCCTGGAAATGTCATTACTTTTCATGGTTTTCCAAAACTATTTGACAATTTTAAAAATGTTGGGTGGGACTGTCTGATTTCTTTCCATGACAAATCTATTTATCCTAGTCTCATTGCTGAATTTTATTCTCACATGGAGTTTTCAACTGACTCATCAGGGCTCCTAAAGAGTATAACCACTTGTATTCAAGGCCAAACGTATATAATTGATGAAATGTTTATTGTCAATGCTCTCAATATATCTCCTTCTACTCTAGAATTACCTAGGGTAAATTCCTATCTACATCCCTCTGGAATATCAGTTGAAGAATATATGTTGTTTAAATTCAATCTTTCTGTGGTTTCTGACCAATTGGTACCAGCTGTTTTGTTTGACTTTCCATGCAAGGTTGGTTTAGAATTTTTAACTCCTGAGTGTCAATTTTTAGGCAAAATTCTAAGACAAAATTTTATGCCTGTTCGGGATGATCGCAAAATGTTACCATTTGACTTGGAAATTATCAAGAGTTTACTACAAGAGTGTATGCCTTACAATCTGGCATATTTTCTGCTCTCTTCATTTGAATTCTGTTTTCAGCAAAATTGTCTCGGGTTCGGTCTTCTTCTCACCAAAATTTTCAATTCTTTAGATCTTCCTCTGACCACTCATCTATCTCAGCATGTTCCTACTAGCAATATTATTGCTCACCTCAATCTACCACCACAACCACTCATTATCTTTAAACCTCTGGATAATGAACATTTGGAAACCACCATCAACATGACTTCCAAACTTGACTCTCTCAACTGTATGAATCAACTCTTACTTCAAAATCAAACACTGCTTCTGGAAAAACTGGAAGATACTCAACTTACCTTGCATACTATCAAATCCATGGTCTGTCTGTTACTAGAGCACAACATGCTGATGAATCCATTCAATGCCAATACTACACCGGATTTTACTGTGTCTATTCCTCCACCAGTAAATGCCGAAGACAATATTCCGGATATGTCTCATTTCTCTCCTATTGATCTAGAAGACATCCAACTATATGATCACGTTAACTAATTATTTGTTTCCTTTTATCTACTACTTCGGATAACTGTACTCCCTAATCCCTCACCCTTCTCTCACTATCCTGACTACTGGTATTACTTCTCCTTCCTATCCTTGTATATATTTATTTTGGCTAACTAAACATTCAGTGAAGGTTTTCCTAACACATTTTTTTTGCAGCCTTCACAACTTTCTTTTATCCCGTCATTTTTTATGATGTCAAAGGGGGAGAAAAAAAATATGCTTTTATGCTTTATATGAACTGCCATGAATGAATATATTATATAACTGTTATACAACTGCTATAAATAAACTGCCATGAATGAATATAACTGCTATATATGAACTGCTGCATATGAAATAAAAGGGTTCACAATTTGAGGGGGAGTTTTTCTTAAACTAAAAATATTTTTATATAATTGTCATCATCAAAAAAGGGGGAGATTGATAGGTATAATTTTATTTTATATTTTGATGATAACAATTATGTTTTTAATTAAATAAGTAATTATTTAATTATTTTGTTATTTTCTATTTTACTTGAATTAATTTTTATTGACCTTGATAAATTATATGTCAAGTGTTGAATAAATTAATTCATATATTATTCAAGGCAAGAATACCCTATTCTTTTCTAAAAACAAAGTTGGGCAAAATATTTATCAAATATATATATATACATTATTATACCGTATATATGTTATTACATATAAGTATGTAATAAATGTGAATATGTTATTTGAAGTGTTAAACTGTGTGTAATAATATGTGTGTTATTGCACGGGTTAAATACTTATTTAGTCACTGTACTATACGTCAACTTACAAGTGAGTCACTAAATCGATTTTTCTTACAGTCAACTCACTAAACTACATTTTACTTACAATTTGTTAGAAATTCCGTTAAGTCTGTTGACTTTAGACGGAATTGAACAAATAAGCTTCTTACGTGTACAAAATTTCTGATGTGGCACATCAGTCCCATGTGGCTTTTATTATGTGGAAATGGAGGAAAATTGACAAATGTAATAATATAAATTGGAAAGTTAGTAAAAAAAAGAAGAAAATAAATGAAAAATATATTCAATTATTTTGTAATTAATATCAAATAAATTTTTATTTAATTCTTTACAAATATAATAATATAAATTAGAAAAATTTGCCAAAAAAATAAGAAAATAAATGAAATATATATTCAATTATTTTGTAATTAATATCAAATGAATTTTTATTTAATTCTTTATAAATATAATAATATAAAAGTTTGCCAAAAAAATAAAAAAAATAAATGAAATATATATTTAATTATTTTTTAATTAATATCAAATGAATTTTTATTTTATTCTTTAAAAATATAATAATATAAATTAAAAAAATTTGCCAAAAAATAAAAAAAAATGAAATATATATTTAATTATTTTTTAATTAATATCAAATGAATTTTCATTAATTCTTTACAAATGACATGATTTTTTTTTATTTAATTCTCTCATTATTTCCTTCTTGATCTTTCATTTGCAGGTATTGTTCTCCGACTCCATTAATGGACAATCCCAAGCAACAACCGAGATCACCATGATAACGGCAACATCAGAGAACCCAAAATCGGTCAAGATCAAATTCTAAAAAGATCAAATTCGGTCAAGATCTGAAACTCCAAAATCGAACCCAGATTCCGGCGAACAGATCCATCATCCAAAAAACCCAAACACATGCATCCATCAAGATCTGAAACTCCAAACCAGAGACACCGAGCATATTCTCCTCTCCAGATCATAACCCCCAATTTCAGAACATAAAAAATCCGTGCCCCTGCTAATCGAACAAAAAAAGCCCACAATCTATTAACTCTCAGACTTGACTCGCAATAGATTATAAAGAGATGTTCAGGCAGGCCTCATCCAGTTGCCGCAATAGATTAGAAAGAGATGTTCAGGCAGGCCTCATCCGAAATATTTTTGGTGCAGAACAAATTTGGGCAATTAGTAGATCTAGGCTTTTGGAGGTCTCATGGAGGTTAAACGAAGGAGATGAACAGTACCAACATTTAGCTAATTTAAATGTTAAAATAATCATTTTTACTACATTTATATTATTAATTTTCCAAGTAAAAAATGCATGCATATAAATGTCAAAATAAATTTATAAATATGTATGTATATAAAATCAATAAGATTTGGTTTGTAATTTTAGTATATTTTAATTTTATAATTTTTTAAATAACTATACTTGTTATTAATTATCTAAAATTTATTTTCTAATTTCTATTATTATATTTGTAAATAATAATTCAATAAAAATTCATTTGATATGAATTACAAAAATAATTAAATATATATTTCATTTATTTTCTTATTTTTTGGCAAAATTTTCTAATTTATATAATAATATTTGTAAATAATTAAATAAAAATTAATTTGATATTCATTACAAAATAATTGAATATATTTTTCATTTATTTTCGTATTTTTTGACTAACTTTTCTAATTTATATTATTATATTTGTAAATAATTAAACAAAAATTCATTTGATATTAATTTCAAAAATATTTAAACATATTTTATTTATTTATATTCTTATTTTTTTAGCAAACTTTTCTAATTTATATTATTATTTGTAAAGAATTAAATAAAAATTCATTTGGTATTAATTACAAAAACAATTAAATATATTTTTCATTTATTTTCTTGTCTTTTTTGGCTAACTTTTCTAATTTATTTTAACATATGTTGTTTTATTTGCTATTTTTTTTACTTTGTTTTATTTTTGAAAAAAATCTTTCATTTCCACTCAAAATTGGTCACATTATACATGTCAGCTTTCTCTCTCTTGCACGTAAGAAAGCCAACAGACTTAACAGCTGATGTGGCAAATTCCGTCTAAAGTCAACAGACTTAACGGAATTTCTAACGTTTTGTAAGTAAAATGTAGTTCAGCGAGTTGACTGTAAGAAAAATCGGTTTAGTGACTCACTTGTAAGTTGACGTGTAGTACAGTGACTAAATAAGCATTTAACCCGTTATTGCACATGTTGTCATCTCTTCAAAGTGTTAACCGTGTGTATTAAAGTGACTATTATTTCGGGACTTTAAGTAAAGGATGTGTTGCTGGTATTAGTCAAACAAGCAATAAATGCTCAAAAGGTAGAAAAACGCCTAGGCGTTTTTACAACTCCTACTGCGTAAAAATATTGCTTTGATCTGGACCATTCATTCAAAAATAATTGATCATATTCGTGCATTCAAAAATTTCAGTTTTGAAATTACTATTTTGCCCCAACTTCAAAAATCCTATAAATAGGGAGTATTTCATTCATTTGGTTTTTACCAATTCAGTAAAAAAAAAAATCATACTCTTCTTGCCTACATTCTCTCTAAAGCTTTATATCTCTTCTTACAAAGGTTCTTTTTGTTAAGAGAAAAAAAAAAAAAAATTGGTCCAAGTATTGAGATAAGTTTGATTTCTGTTAAATTATTTCTTACTTGTAATTTATCTATAGATATACAAATACATATTGTTCTACACAATTTTATATATCTATATTTCATCTATTTATCAAATAAAAGGATACTTGGGCGCCGCAAGGCTACAGAGATAAACCTCTATGAAGAGGAATCCAACCGTACGATTCCTTATAATCTTCAGTAATCTTTTATTGATATTATTTATATAAATATCGTAAAATAGATACGACACTTGATAGCTCGAAACAACACTGAGATACTACCCCAAAAAGAGTAGTCATCCGAACCGGATTTGAGAATCGTAATGATCTATTGAAAATATTTATATAAATATCAATTGTGAAAATTATAAATTCTGTTATACTTGGGCGCCGCAAGGTTACGGAGATAAACCTCTACGGAAAGGAATCCGACCGTACGATTCCTTATAGTACCAAGTGACACTATTTATAACGAGTTCACATAATAGATAACATATTCTTATATATTATTTGAGTTAAACAAATAATATTTGTTATATCAATTTGTGCTTAACTGAGATTATACTTATTGGTTGATTTGATTTATTCTGTTATACAAGTATTGATTTATAAATTCATATAATACTTGATAAGAACTAATTGAGAAACAATTCTATATTATCCATAGAAAAATACTCTTTATTTTATAGAATTGTCAATTCTTTATAAAGTGCTTTAATATCATATACTTGCTTAATTAGAAGCATAAGTGGATCTAAACAAGAATTTCTATCTGTTCATTTGAGAATTATTACACTGTACTGAACTTGTATCAACTTAGTCGAGAAGCAATTTGTTATAAACTCATTTGTAAACGAAGAAAGGATTAGAGTTAGCTTATTTTATGTACCTGTGAGAAAGACAAGTAATTCTTTGACCAAGACCAGAGTCTTAGAGAAATCAGCAGTTAGTTGGGTCTCTAGTGTACTTGTGAGGTAAGGAAGAGACTGTTGTTTCAAGACCAGATCATAGAATAGAACTAAACTCAAAAAGTGGTACAACTAGACTTGAGGAAGGAGCAAGGAGCGGGGAGCTTGCTGTCCAAGATAGAATAACTAAATAGTTGAAAATTTGTCTATAAAACTTTGTAAAGGCTTCTCCGCCTATTGAAGGAGTGTTTATTACTGATAGTAATAGGATCTCAAGTTCCAAGTAGGAATTTGAGACTGGACGTAGCAACATACCGAAGGGTGTATGTTGTGAACCAGATAAATCTCTGTGCATTGTGTGATTGATTATTAATTTCCAACACTGCAAATTAATTATCCAAAAAAATTCAAAAAGGCCTAAAATAATTTTTAAATCTGTAATAATCTATTCAACCCCCCTTCTAGATTATTATTGGACTTTCAAAGTCTAATCAATCCCACTTAAGGTGGCTTTTTGTTTTGATATTTTTCTGCCCCATCATCATTTTGCACGCCATCGTAGAATATATATTAAAAAGATGATCACTTTTCATTTTTGCCAATATTCCTAACCTGGGAAGAATTCATGACCTCTTATGAAAGATGTAAATGCATGTGTTCAACAACTGGTTACAGGAACATGGGGGATGGGGATATTGAGTTATATTGTAAAAACAGTAGGGTGCAAATTCATCATTTATTCTTGCTAAAAAGATTTCCAACAACACGTCTTGGTGTGGAGGGAATAGTTTCTACTGTTCTCTCCCCATTTTTAGTTGGAACACTCAACCAAAACCATGCTATCTCTATCCCAAAAAAAAAAATTAATCACTCTGCTTGACTCATTATTTCATTGACTTTTTAAACTCTTCTTATAAAAACACAACATACATAAAATAATAAATAACTAGGTCACAATTTAGCCGTGCTACTATAAGAAAGAAGGATAAATATTTCTTGCTCTCTTTTTTGCAGGTATAAAGGGTAAGGAATGGTGACAAACCTCCAATAACAAGACCTTCTACTCTCTGCATGGCCCCAATACGTAAAGACCAATCTTTGTCTGGAACTAGAATGGAAACAATCTTCTCGAATTCCCTTATTAGCTCCTTCTCAGAGTACACTTTAATCGGTTCAACAGGTTTTTCTGTTACATCACTGTCTCCTGCAGGATGCCAACAACAAAGCAAAGTTAACACCAAGAATAGCCGACTTGTACAGTACCATATGTTGCCAAAAGCATACAGATCACTTCTGGTATCACGCGCCATTCAACTGTGGTAATTAAACATATATGCTAATATCAAAAGAACCAACCCATATATACCTGCAAAGAGAGACACTTCGCGGGTGGAACTCTTTGCCTTTGGGCTGCTTCTTTTAGGATTAAGGTTTGCAGGCTTAACGTCGCCAGCAGTATAAGTACTAACAAGTCCATCCGAAGGGCGATGTTTTGGTTCAATCCTCTCTAGCCTAGCGTTAATATCCCTTGCCTGGAGTGAATGAGATATCAAAAAACAATTGTTTTGAGTAATAACATGACCTTAATTCAGCTAAAGTTTTAACTGCACAACACATGATCTGAGACAAAAATAGCAAAATACACGACAAGGGAGACAGACACTATTTCGCATACATGCTACTGGATGGGGCATATACTGATATATACATGATTTTGGTAGATTCCTTGAACTTGTAAACAATAAATGCATAACATGGAAAATGAAACTAACAATACATATACATAATAACTTGAAACAGGCTACAGAATCCATCTAGGATAGGTGCAAGAATGGGAAATGGTGAGTATCAAAATGTATACCCTTAAGATTGATGCTAGCAGGAAGACAGGTGTTAAGTGTTAACCCTTCTCGTTGATGTCTCTTGGACTGTTAGGCAATTCTATCCTTTATTAAGCAAATTAAGGCGTGTACTGTATAGGTAAAATCGCTTAAAAAGTTTGATGTTAGTTTTTTTGTTTATATTAAAGAATGCTGGTTCTGATGGGACACAAAGAAATCAAAAAATACATAGGGGTAAAAAAAAGGCACACCTATGACTTGCCAATCTACCAAATACCTCTGCCTTATACAAGGGAGCTTACCAAAAAGACTTGCACGTCTCCAATTTTTAATTGACTTCTTCTAGCCAAATATATTGACTTTAAATTTCTCTCAAATTCAACACACCAAAAGATGGCTAATTTTGTTTTTCTCCTTTTATTATGGTTTTAGGGTTTGTTCATCATATTGGCTATTGACCCTGTCTTACACATGTTTAGGAGTTCACGAGTGTATAATGGTGTTAGACGTTAAAGTATCTAATCAATAAAGGGACCGTGCTTGGCAGTGGAAATGAATATACATAATAACAACCATGTAGGCAATAAGGAACTGCGGCATTTATATATTCACCATTGATGTAGGAATATGATGACGTTGGAGTTCATCACGGAATTGAGGCCCAATGTGAGTATACATCTCCTGCAAGAAAGGAGGGGAGTCATGTTAATACAAATTATAGTCCATCCACCATACACAAACTTCAATAGAATTAATAACCCAAAGAAAGCTCCAAAGAATTATTAGATGCAAAATGCAACAATAGTACTTCAGTAGCACATAGCGCGTAGATTATTAGCATTGAAGCATCCAAAAGATTCAAATACTAATCAGCCCAGACTCCAGAGAATTAGTCAGTAGATAACTTTGCTCTAAAGTTGCTACTTGTGAGAGAGAATTTTTTGAAACCATGCATTATAAAGGATTCTATCCAAAATTCACCAATAACTCAAATCAATAATACAGTTAAACCACCAAGAAAAGGGAAAGCAAAAGCCAATAAGCATCCTCTTCCCCCACCAAAGAAAATGAAATGATACTCTCCCAATCACTTGATGAATGACATATAAAAGGTGAATGGAATAATCCCAAGTGATTCAAAGAAAGTGAGTGTTAAAGCATGATACACGTTGTTGGACCATCTTAAGCTTTTAGAGCAATGGATACCTTAATATCTTGAATATTTTTGTCTATCAATCACTTTTTCAGCTATATCATGCTCATACCTGATAAATAACACTGAGTTGCATATTTAATTCGTAAAATATAGCTTACAACTTTAAAATTCAACAGGACAACCACAAAGTTGTACATCTGAGAGTCTAGAAGATATTGCACCAAGCTACACCATGGGTTTTACTAACCTCAATGCATACTATAGCTGCTTCCCTAACCCCCGGATGAGAGTCATTTAAAATCTGCAAAATCTGATAAACAAAGGGATAGAAAGTAGTAAGCACCAGTCCTGTAAAATTCACTCAATAACTTTTTATTTTGTATAAAAACACCCAATAACTATGTAATCAAGATGTCCCTTAAATTTAAATATATCCAATAACATACTGGAGGAAGAATAGCACGTTGAAGAGGAAGCTCAGTAGATGCAAAAAGACCAATTGCTGATGTCACAGTCCGTGCAAATTCTTCTCTAACTCTCCAGCTTTTGTGCATCCAAGCATAAGATCCGGCCCTTTCAACAATGATTGTTGGTGAAGAAACCTGCAGCCGCAAAAAAACAACATAACCCATTATTGTTTGTCGTTTTCAATGCCAAAGAATCCCAACCAATAAAATAAGACCAAAATACAGAAAAAAATAGAAGTCTGAGATCCTAGTTACAGTTTGATCAAATTAATGTAGAACGCGATTCAAGATGGAGGCTATCAATCCCAAAAAAAATAAAAAAATAAAAACCTGACTTAACACCAATATAAATCAAAATCCATACATGATATTATACTAAGGAACATCAATAAGAAACTTTAACTGAGGCAGAAGATGAGGACTCCTAAGGTTCAATGTGCATATCATTCATTTATGACCAAACGAGTATTTGTTGTTGTTAAGGATTGGAAGGGGAAGGGAGATGGGAGAATGAAGAGTAGAGAAGGGAGGGAATTTAAAAAATAGAGCATGAAAAATAATTTCTGGAAAGCTAAAAGCAATCCCCCTTGTCTGCAAGGTAGTTACCAGTAAGGAATCAAGCTACCATATGTAATCAAACAGAAGCATGATCTACCTAAAAGAAAGTTGTAGATCATTGTAGAGGTTTCATTTAAGCCTTAAGGACATCAAACCTGAACATAAAACATGAACAACTGAATTTAGCACAGGATGATGCCTCCTAAGCTTTCAAGTAAAAATTATCAACCTATCAAGTGAACACTGTCAATCTACAAAAAATTAAGCAACGTTTTGGAAGCATTGGGTTAGTTGCTAAGATAAGGGGGTTCTGGTAGGCGGTAACAGAGGGATGGTGCTAATAGATGAAACTTAAATTGAAGTACATTGTCAATCAGCAAGTCCTTCCTCAGAACTTCTGGTGCCATTCAGGAACCCCTTATACTGTCATGTACATTTTATAATATCCACCTCATGTACATTTCCACTTTGTGCATAAGTAACCCAGAAGTCAAATGTAAATAAATTATGCTTCATTAATTATGTAATTATATTTAGGATTAATTTGGATTCCCTTGCTGAAATTTTAAAATTGTTGGGAATCATAAGGTGTTCGGGTTATTTTGATAATTTTTTTCTGTGTTGAAGAAGTGGGCTGACAAGAAAGGCTTTTCAATTTTTGTTTTTAACTATATTTTTGTCTTGGAAGTCCAAAGAGAAGTCCAACCCTTTTCAAATCAACTTTGTTTTAAAGTTTACTTAATCTCAAGTCTTATGTTTTTTATGGAAGTATTCTAATCCCCACAACTTAATAGAGAGTTCAGTTATTTCAGAATAAAGTTGTGTCCTTTTGCTCTATGTCATGGCTTGATGGCATTGTGGATCCTCGAGGGTGAATCACTTTCTTCTTCCCCCTTTTCTTATCTCCAATCTCTTATACTATGCCAAGATAGACAAGCGGGCAAGCGGACAAGCGAGCGGGCGAGCGGGCGGGCGGTGGTTGTGGAGAATAAAGATAAAGATATAACCTCTAATAATAAAGATGTAGTTCTAATATTCAATGCCAATATATGCAGTACAATGTTTCACAAAAAACTGGATTTTGTCCCAATAACAAAAGAGATCATGAACCTTAATTCAATTTGGATCACACAAACTCATAAATCCAGACCTTGTTCCAAACTCAAGTGCACTAACTATTATGTCACTACGAACTAAAGCACCAAAACATATCGCTTAAACTTGGCTCTCTTTAGCATTCAAGTATCAAGCAATCCTATAACAAAAACAATTCCATCACATAGAGTTGACTTACAGGGAAACCACTACGTTTGCAATTTTAAGGAAAATCCAAAGTAGAAATGTTACTTTGTAAACAAACATTATGTAAAATTATAATCCTAATAATTACAATTGTGCCATAAACCATCAACATTTACTAAAAACAGCATATTTATACCTCCATAAGAGTAAGCAACAGTCGCCTGGCGGCATCACGAACAGGCTGTTTGCTATCACCCAAGCGTTCAACAATGGCAGGAACTAGGGCATTGAAATGAATCTTAAAGTGTTCACCGGATAGAACAGCAGCGGATGAGAGAGAAAGTAAAGCACCTTGAGAAACCCTAAAGTTGTTGTCTTTTAAGAGATCCAAGCAACAATCAACCAATGAAGTGACTTCCGATGAAGATAAGGTCTTCCTGGTGGCTTCTAGAACTTGGTGAAGTCGCTCCACGCCCGCCATTCTCTCCTTGGTGTCCTTGGAACGAGCCATCTCCAGTGCCTCCTCCATAATGCAGAGGAATTTTGGATTTTCAGTGGTTGGATCTGGCGGAGCGAGATCTAAGTAAGATTTAGGGATTATAATGGTTGAATTGGGTAAAAATGGATACAATTTGGCTGTCGGAAGTATTGTTGGAGCAGTGACGATAATGGAGAGAGTAAAGAGGAGGAGAGAGGGGAAAAAAAATTGCTAGATTGACGGAGGAGATGATATATCTATCTATAATCTACGTATATTTTGGTTGACGTGTTTTGGGAAATTACTAATAGTAGTATCAGTACATGGGATGGTACTAGAAGTTCTCCAAAAAAAAAAATTAGTAGTACTAGAAAAGCGAAGAGGATTTGATTTAGGTAATTGATAAATTTATAATATTTTTAATTATTTTTACAATAAAAGTATCATTATAGATATATAATGACTATAAGATCTATAGCGATATTTTTATTATAAAAATAATAAAAAATATTATATGTAAGACCCCGAATTTTATGAAATAAAAGTATTCAATTTTTCTTATAATTACAATTCAGTAAATGGTTAAATTGATAAAAGTTTAAAGTTATGAGTGAAATATGATTTTTTTTCAAAATAAGCAAGTGGTTATAAAATAATCATTGTTGTCGGGGAATATTCGTTTGGTCGTGGAATATTCTTTCTGTCGGGGAATATTCGTACGACGGCGCAGCTATTTGTGGGCCCCATAACGAATAACTGTTGGATGAAGATAACGACAAAAATTGAGTTTTTATAAATAACGACGTAGTTGTTACCGTTAACATTGTTGGAATACCCGGTGGTTAAAATACAGTAATACGCGTTATTGCACAGTAGCACACGGTATTGCATAGTATTTTTGAAATTATTGATTCTTACGTAAGAAGGCACTACTCAATAATTGTTACAGTAATTATTGTTCAATATTTTATTATTGATTCAATAATTGTTGCATTGATATTTTATATTATTGTTGTTTCAATAATTGTTGCTGCACAATATTTTCCTTTATCAGATCAATAATTCATATTATTTGAATAATATTATTAGATAACATTATTGTCAATGTCTAGAAAGTTCTGTCTAAGGAGAGGTTTGGTCATTTAATTGCGCGCCAGTAAGAAAAAATTCTTATTGGAAATCCCCCTCTTTCCTGGGAACGGCCTGGTTGTCATAAATGTGATTCTGTAATATTATTTGTGAATAATTAATTATTGATTCATATGATAAGAAAATATTTATTTTATGTGGATATAAATGAGGGATATATTTTTGTGGTTAAAAAATGAAGGAGTTAATGTTGAGATTTTTATCCGTATTTTTGTCGGAATGGAGGTATTAAAAATCAGGGTTTTTGAGATATTTTGCGGGGGTTATAATTTTTAATCCGACCGTTGGATCGTGGTAATTTTTGGATATGTTATACATATATAAGTTGAGTATATGCCCACAAATTTTGAACCGTTAAAAATGAACGTATGATTTGTTATGAATTTTACGAGATGACTGGTTCAGAAATTGTTGAATTTTTGGAGTTTATCATTTTGGTGGAAAATTCTAGAATTGGTGGGCCCCACTTGTGATTGGTGAAGAAATGTGCTGAATTATATTTCAAATGTGGTGGGTGGGAATAGTAGCAGGTAAAGTCATCAGGTTGCAGGTTAAACCTACCAAAATTTTCTTATAAATAGAGGGCTAAGTTAGAATTGAAAATCACACCAGAAACATAAGCTTTCTCTCTTTCTCTCTCTATATTATGAAGCATATTTTGTGAGTTTTTAGATACTTGGTGAGTTGCTATTCATCAGTGCAAGTTTCCTTCAACATCATATCCGATATCCAGTCAGAAGTACTGCTCTTTTGAGGTAAGGGATTGTAAGGGATAGTAATGGATTTTAAGGGTTGTTATGATTTTCAGTTTCGTAATTTTTCTGATCTTCAAAAATTATGGAAAAATTTGAAATGATATTTTGATGAGTTTTATTGATTGTGTCCAAAAATTGTGATTTTTGGATGTATAGATTAAGAGTTATGAATTTTACGGGAAAAGACTATTTTAAAAGTAACCGCTTATAATTCCTTGTGGTTAACTCCAAAATTGATGAAATTTTTATTGGGAGTACATGTGTATGATAGAAGTATACTCTGTAAATTTCAGAATTTTTAGACAAAAGTACAATTTTTGATAAATGTCTAAATATTCGGCTATTTTGGCCATATGAAAAATAGTAAATGACTTTTAAAAATTCTGAGAAAAATATATGTTCACTATGGGACTATATTATGCTATATCCCAGAAAAAAAAAAAAATTTGGAACTGATTTGGTATTTTTCATGAAAATGGACTAGTTATGAGTAAATGAATTAAATATGTTATGTGAAGTAAGAAAATTGGAAAATAGGATTTTATGGCTTGAGAATCCTATATGAGGTATATGCAGATTTTTGATGAGGGTTTTGGTTATTGATGATGAAATCTTAAGAGTTGGCATTTTATGATGATTAAATGCATTAATTAGTAAAGTGTAAACAATTTAAATAAATTATTTATAAGCTTAAGAAATATTATTCTTTCAATATCATTATACCGAAATACTGGTATGGATTTTATTGTGAAATTTCTATCTTTTTGTGTCGAGTTACTATTCATGAGTTACTATTCACGAGTTACTATTCACGATAAAAATTGGTTTCTTTTTCTAACCAAATTATAGTTGAGTTATGAATATTACTCTTGAGATTAAAACTATGTTGATCATATTGATTTTATTATCGTATATAACATTTTTATAACCCTGATGTTGAAATTCTCTTTCACTAGAGTGTAAAGATGGGTAGATTATTGGTATGATCATGACTAGGGTTCTCTTTGGCCTGTAGTGCAAAGTTGAATTGTGACTGGTATGATCATGACCATTGAATTCACAAGTGAATATCTTTAGCTTAAGTGCAAAGGTGAATTGATCAACATGGTTATAATTATTGTTTATATAAATTCTGAAATAATTATATATTTCTTTGAGATATTAATATATTTGGCCTGTAGTGCAAAGATGAAATATTGATGAATATCTTTGGCCTGTAGTGCAAAGATGAAATATTGATGAATATCTTTGGCCTGTAGTGCAAAGATGAATTGTTGATGAATATCTTTGGCCCGTAGTGCAAAGATGACATGTTGTTGAATATCTTTGACCAGTAGTGCAAAGATGAACAGATGTTGAGATAAACATGACCAACTGGTGATACAAATGAATATCTTTGGACGTAGTACAAAGATGAAGTTATTAGTATGATTATGAACATGAAATGTGATTTGGTGTAACCATGATCTTTGATGTTTCAGGTAAAGATAGGTGATGAAAATTATTATCGTCCTGGATGAGAAGAGGAATTTAGAACTACAGTTATGATTATGAGTTATTCATATGATTGTGGACCAAAATTGTTGATTGATGTTACAGGGATAAAACATTGTTAGTGGATTTTTAACATGGAGAAAATAATAGACTTTATAGTCTATTTGACTCTTCTAATGGATTGCTCGTTCCGCTGCAACTATGGTTGAAATTTTTATCATTTACCATATGTTCTAAATCTCTGATTTATTGTTGATGAAGACTATTGATAATTGAATTATCTTTAGTCATGACATTCTTTACTGAGCTAGTTGTGCTCACCATTTTGCTTCATAATTCCTTTCAGGTAATAAGAGTGTAGCTGGGTCGAGCGGGGGTAACAAGGGAATAGAACGGTGGTCATCATTTAGTAGTTATATTTGGTGAAGAAAATAGGGTGAGGCGAACCCAACGTTGGAAGGGTGTTTTGTCACTATCATACAAGATGTCTAATGACATACAACCTCGTGTCATCATAAGACAGGGTTGTGCTCATCCACTTGCTGAGTATATCTATGGGCACTACCTATTTAATCTTGGTGTTTGTTTGAAGTATAATTATCAATTAGAGACAGTGGAGATAATGATAAGTCAAGAGAAGACTCACCATTGGGAAGAATATGATAGTAATCTTCTCGTTTTTCTTTGGGGTCTATTGGGTCAACTAAGGATAATTCTGTGGCCATATGATATCTATCATAACCTAGATGCGTGGCCTCCCATGTACGAAGGTTTCCTTGAGCACTTCCCAAAGATTCTAATTTCTAAAACAGTTTTTGACTAAACCTTTATGTAAGGTGTTATTGTGAGGTGATGTCCACGGTTGAAACATGAGTCACATTTGGTATATATTTGTATCCAAACTCACAGCATATGTGTTGTTGTATTTTGCACGACAATTGTTGTAATAAAGTTGTAGTTATTTTCTGTACCATGTATTTGGCGACTCAGAATAGGTTGGATGGAATGAACCTATTTTGGGGGCGTTACATTGTAGATTTAATAATTCCCTTTGATTTATTATTTTTTTTTCTTCAAAAACAATTACAAGGATAGTTATTTGACAATGACTATATACAATAAAAATATGCGTGTTGCGTGTATATATTATATGTGATAAAATAAAAAATTAAATAAATTAAATAAAAAAATACTAATATATATAACAAAATAATAGTATAATTAAATTTACAAGGTCTAAAGAGGGGAAAAAAAATAGTGTGATACAATTATGCTAGCAACGTTAGCGACTATAGGTAAAGATATAGATAATGTGAAATTTTAATTATATCATTCCACCATTTTGACTTAATTAAATTATATTTACAAAATTAAAAAAAATGGTAATATTTTTATAAGTTAGAGACTTAGATTGCTACCATTTATTTAAAAAAAAAAAAAACTAAAAATACAACAACATATATATTTATGATACGCAACTCTTAGATTGTACTCAAATTAAATGTGTTGATGTGATTAAATCCACAAGTTACTCTTCTTTTTTATTGATAAAAACTTGTATAAACAGACGAAGCAATAATTAATGTAATAAAAATATTTTACATACATTTGATAAGTAATTGTATATTTTTTTGTCCAACTTAGTCTCATAATATAATGCAAGTACAATAATTAACAAAAAAAATATATTTATATGCATGTTAAATCCCTAGCATTTGGTATAATATTGAGTATGAATATTTAGTAAATAGTAACAGATAGTTTCAATGTATGCTACTACTACATTATTCTTCCTCAAATAATGTATGATACTTCGCACTTAATAAAACTACCACCAGTTAATACGTCAACCGACAAAATTTTTTGAACAGTCTTAGTTATACATACAATCTGTGTATTTGATCATATAATTATTGCTACGGTTTCCCACCAAATTTCATATAATAAATGCCCATCGTATCATACTCCCTCCGCATTTTAATATAGGTCGTTTTAGATAAATATTTTTGTTCCTTAATATAAGTCGTTTTAGAATTTCAAGTAAACATTAATTGCTTAGTTTCTAATATTACACCAAGTATTAAATGTAATTTTAATTCTCAAACTATTTTATGTCCAATAAATAATAATCTCTTATTCCAATATAAGGGCAAAATAGACAATTTATATTTTAGTTAATGCTATACAATCATTTCCTTAATACTTGTGCATAACTCTAAAACGACCTATATTAAATAACGGAGGGAGTATGAAATGAAACAACATTGTCATATACTCCCTCCGTTCCTTAATATAGGTCGTTTTAGGGTTATGCACAAGCATTAAGATAATGATTGTATAGCATTAACTATAATATTAATTGTCTATATTACCCTTGTATTAGAATAAGAGATTGTTATTTATTAGACAGAAAATATTGAGAGGACCAAAGTTATATTTAATATTTAGAATAATATTGAAAACTAAGCAATTAATGTTTACTTGAAATTCTAAAACGACTTATATTAAGGAACAAAAATATTTATCTAAAACAACCTATATTAAGGAACGGAAAAACTAATTAATTAATGCCTTTTTATGATTACTATTTAATACATAACACAATTTGAATGAATAATTTCAATATGTTTTATTCATCACTAAAAAGCATCTGCACTTTATCTTTTTATATATATACAACGGTGGCTTTATACTTGGATTTAGTGCATCGAGACAAATATATTTGTATTTAGAGTACCATTGAGACAAAAACTGACACCCCACCAAACTTCCAAATTACTACTATCCTATCTGTTTATTACCGAAATGATTAGTATGAAATTTATTTTAAGATAAATTAATTAATTGACCAATAAAATATTGACACGCAAATAAAATTGTATGTGTATAAATATTTTATTGATCAATTGACTAATTTACCAATAAAATAACTTCATGCTAACCGAATCCGTTTATTACTACTAATAAACATAAACATACTTTCACACGCTCAAATATTTAAATCCCTGATAACCAACCAACAACACTTTGGGAACATTGTTCCTAGTTCTGCAAGGATCGGCTTTTAATAAGCGAGGTAAAGTGCCCAATGACCGAACTATAAAGTCTTAGGCCTGTAAAATCATTTCAGTTGAAAATTGTCTCACAAATAGTAGTATCGGTGATCTGATATGGGCCCTTTTAGTAATGAAATCTCGCACTTATCTTAATCATGTTTTTCCCCCTCCCCTCATATTTTAATATCAAAAAGATGAGAGTAATTAACATAAAGTTAATTTTGCTCAATTGATCAGTGTCGACACACAAGACGGGATCATGAAATAAAATTAACTCCATGATTATCGGATCCTAAAAAAATATGTAAAGTGCCACATTTTTATTAGTGATTAGATTTTGTAATTTATATGAGTGATGGCCCCTTTGGGCCTTTGCACTAGCATAGCATGGGGCCATGAATGTTTATTTAGAATTAGGAGGAAACTGTCGGTGTCTGTTTGCTTGCGTTGTGGAGTAATCACTTCTCTATGCTCTACATATGCCGACGTTTAGATTGATTAAACGCATTTTTACCTTCTCAATTATTCTAAGATTGCAAAAATAAGAGAGAGAGAGAGAGAGAGAGAGAGAGAGAGAGAGACAGAGAGAGAGAGAGGCCATTGTAATAATACACAAGAATTTAGAATGAGAATCTCATTATGAAATACCATTTTTACACCAAACGAATTACAAACTGTCTAATCCACTATTAATCTCTTGGTTACCTTTTACTAACTAATGCTAATACTTTAAGAAATGCAACTAATCCATACTTAAAAGAAATGTAACTTAATCTAGCTTATCATATACCCTTTTAGATCAAGTGCTCAATGAAACATCAATCAAACTATCAAAAGTATAACAAGAAGAATCTTGAAGTTTATCCAGAGCATGCATTTAGAGCGATGAGGCAAGGACCAATTAATGGTAGAGCAAACTTAATCGTAATTAGTATACAACTAATACAAGAATGAAAGAGTATTATAACAATCTTGCTCATGCTAATGTCATCATTCGACTCAACTATTCTTACGGAATTTGGCAAGATGAAGTCGATACAAACATCGGTACAACAACAAAAATGATGAACGGAAACAAAGAAAAAGAGGTCCTCCAATTGGGTAATCTTTCATACACATTCAATAAAGATCTAATAATGATTTATGTTTGTATGAATGTTGCAGTTATTTATTCCCCCGTCTACTTCACGTGAATTGATGGAAAACCTCCAATAAGTTCATTAATTGATAATAAATCTCACCAAAACATAACATAGATAATGTTGGTTAAAGAATCTTTCAATGACATGATGTTTTGTTATAATATGTTAGCAGACTTAAAAAGTTCCAGAGATGGATGATTAATACAGCAGAAACAGAAACAGCACAAAAAAGACTTCCTTCATGACAAAGCCAATTAGCCAACCCACCAAACCTAACTCTGAAGATAACTTAAGAAAAAG
The DNA here is from genome assembly GCA_016801055.1 of Panax notoginseng. Taxonomy (NCBI): domain Eukaryota; kingdom Viridiplantae; phylum Streptophyta; class Magnoliopsida; order Apiales; family Araliaceae; genus Panax; species Panax notoginseng. The sequence continues at coordinate 15,100,380 of CM029013.1, read as the reverse complement.
AAACTACTAAAAAAGTTGTCCACTTTCACTTTTAGTTAATCATGTTGGGCTCTCTATGCCTATATAATTAAACGAGATTGGCTATGTCATATACCAATGGATAATTGACCTTTACAAGTTGGCTTATTAGGTTGTTGGAAAGAGTAAAGCATCATTAAAGGAGTACCCAAGAATACTCTTTGTATTAAACTAATAGGCTTCATCACATTAACAGGCCTAAAATTGGTTTACTTGTCCCTTTTGGCACTATAGTAAAAACTGCAAATAAATGCCAACATTATATCCCTAAACCTACCCACCATCTTATGAACTTGGTGATAACTTCATGACAATACAAGTGTGTGTGCGCCAACTGCTACTGCTACTGCTACACTAAAAAAGTGACAAAAATTCACCTCCAGTGCAGCTACTAGGGGCTCAAACCAATTGCTTAGTGTAAACTAGAGATAACTCAGCCAACTAAGATGCATCATGTACACTCATAAATCATAAATATAATCACCAAAAATACATATAGAACAACAAACTTCAACATGTGGCAGGAAAATAAAGTAATCTCCCCACAAATCATAGTGTGAGTAAAGAAAATCAACAGAAGATGGCGACAGTGATCCACAGGTAGAAAGTGGACACTTTGCAGTTAGCCAGCCATCCCGCAATTGATGGGTCGCCACAAGACATTGACTTACTCTTAATCAATGCACCACTATAAAACAATTACTCTATAGTGTTCTGTACAACAGATCTTTCTTCTTTCGTTGTTTCTTTTTACAAAAACCACATAGGAAGGGATCAGTACAAAGAATGAGAGCCACCATAAGGTAGTATTAAACTTTTTCCACCCCAAATAGTTAGGGATAAATGTTATTGTTGAGTTGAGGATACTAATACTACGTTTGGCTTATTAAAGTTATGGAATGAAAGAAGGAATGAGATGATTTTAAGGTATTTCAAGTGAGTGTGGAATGGATTTTTTTCCACCACCTCCCACATGGATTAAAACTCAAAGGGATGGAATGAAAATCATTCCATTGGAATAGTTTATCCTCCAAAATGATAATCAATTACACTATTTTTCATTCCATTTCTTTCTCCATTCTATTCTTCCCTCAATCCAAACATAGCATAAAGTTTATTAACTAAATTTTTTGTGCTCATCTCCCTTCACAAAAAAATCGTGCATTGTTTAATTAACAGTATCCAAGTGCAAGTCAAGTACACATGATCGCTAAAACATGTTTATAAACAAAATGATCAAACATTCAAAGCATAAACAGAAAGAGCTTTTAACAAAATGCAATGCAGAGTAGTACTTTCAGAGGATGTCACGCTGTACCGTAAAATACAAATGAACAGTTAAGTATGGTAGCAGCATAAGAAAAAAACAGAACATATGTTATATACCACCTCTCTATTGTTAAGTCCACCCAAGCCTAACCGTGCAGAAAATGTAAAAATCTATTTTGTTTCTTGGAAAAATGTCTATTTTTAGAACTTCAGTAGTCCAAGAAAACGTAAAAATCTAGTTTCTGTTTCTTGGATACACGTCTATTTTTAAAACAATAAAACCTCAGTTATAATCAAAGAATACTTAAGAGGGTATACAGGAACAGATTCATAACGCTACCAAAGACATAGGAACATGACATATAACCCTTAGGCTATGTTTGTTTGCAAATATTACATTTCCGGGATTATAATCGATGTGATTATAATCCTAAGACTATTAATCCTAGGATTATAATCTCGAGATTATAATTATAATGTCAACTGTCAAGACTATTAAGCCATTTTATAATTCTGAGACTAATAGTTCCAAGTCTAAATTTGAAAACAAACAAGACACTGAAATTAATAGTCATATCCTAATTATAATCCTTGCAAACAAACATAGCCTTAGGGACTGGCATGGATCAAAAAGCATCTTTTTAATTCCATATGAACAAACTTTTAAGAATTGGTAAAGCTGAAATAATAGAAAATAATGCTACAACATAATATAAAAAATATAGAGTCCAATAGGTTGGTTACGAGAATATTTCGTTTAAGAAGTTGTCACTTCAGCAAAACTTTTAAGAAGGGGTCATACATGCCTCTATAAGGAGCGACATCAAATCTAAGGATCATTGTCATACAATGTACTTGAGGCAGGAAAAGGCCATAATGTAACAATAGGTTCTCCATTAATGTGATATTCCCCGAGCATTGATAAACTAATAGGTTGACCGCACAAAACATTTCCGAGACAGAAAGTCTTCAAGGTTCACAAAAAATGATGAGTACTACATTTTCATATTTTAACATTTTGAGGTTTTTAGTAAATTTCATTACTTGTTTACCTTAATATAGAGATATAATACTTCCACCGTTTTGATATAAATATAAGATTAATAACGACTTTATAAAGTGAGATATTTTCAAATTCAAAACTGATGTGATTCATTTAACTTTCAAAACATTAGAAGTTGTAATTTGTAGTACTTTTAGATAGTTTACAATATATATAGGAAAATGATATTTTTACAATAGAAAATGATATTCCCACAACAAAACATTCGCTATTAGATTCTATAGCGACGGTCTTCAACGTCGTTATACATCTATAACGACACTTTTGTTTTGAAAATATCAAAAAATGTTGTGAAAATATCAGTTTCAATTAGTAGTACTTTTAGAAAGTTTACAATAAATATAATTTTATCGTATAAATTTTAAATGAGTTCAATCAATTTTAAGTTTGAAAATAAATCAAATTAACTTAAGAAAACCAAACTTGATCTTATATTTTGGAAGGAAAGAAGTATAATTTATCTTAGAGATTTGATATTTTCACATGAAAATTTGATATTTCCACAAGGTTAAGAATGGTAAATGGGGGGGCACACACTCATGTGAGCAAGGCTTTGATAAAATATCAAATTTTCTTTGTAGAAATATAAATTCCCTTTTATATCTATATAATTTGTCACTTGCCTTCAAGAGTACTAATGTGTAAACTTCATCTAAACACAACACACAGATAACAATTTTCTTTGCTTAATGAATGTCTTCTTTGCTGAAGTCTATTTTTATGCATGACATTGATAGTTTTCTAATTTTAGGGGCAATAATTTGTAGAAAGATAATCCAGACTGTCTGAAATGTGCTCTGGCTCATATGCCAAACTTGGAGAATCTTTATTTAAGTGACAATCCTATTGAGGATGATGGAATCAAGTCGGTTGAATTTCATGTTCCTCATATATACTGACCGTGTTGAAATTTCAAAAAGGCTAACCCCCTTCGTTGATTTGAAATTGAAAAATTGTGACATTACTTTTGATAGAGTAAGTCACCTGTTGCAAGTTTTTTCAACCTTAAAAGAACCACTGAAATCTCTTTCCATTGGAGAAAATAACCTTAACATGTCAATTTGAAATTACGTTTGTTTATAAAATATTCTTGTATTGATTTTAAAATTTTGCGGCCGCCAGCAAAATGTGAGTACATTTGGGGAAATTTTTGTACACAAGTATAAATGCACTTGTTGGACTTGGTTCATCTGGCTTTCTGGAAGCACAAGAGATTATTACAGAAGGGCTGATGCTTGTTTCCATCAATATAAGGTTTAACTTATGTCTAGATTATTATGAGTTTTATGATTACATATGCTTGAATATGACATGTTCATAAATTTTTTATAGCAAAAATGTTGGGGTGTGGAAGCTACAAAATTTATATCAAAACTCATTGTATCAGCCCCTGAGCTTGTTAAAGTAAATGCAAGTTACAATGTTCTGCCTGTTGAATCTGTGTCAATCATATGCTCTTCCCCGGAAACTGCAAAATGTAAACATAGGAACCACCTCTCTATTGTTAAGTCCACCCAAGCCTAACCATGCAGAAAATGTAAAAATCTACTTTCTGTTTCTTGGATTCATGCCTATTTTTGAAACTTCAGTAATCCAAGAAAACGTAAAAATCTATTTTCTGTTTCTTGGATACATGTCTATTTTTAAAACCTCAGTAATAGTCCAAGAATACCTAAGAGGGTAAGAGGACAACCAAAAATTTACTGGAACAGGTTCGTAACACTATCAAAGACATAGGAACATGACATATAACCCTTTGGGATTGGCATGGATCAGGAAGCATCATTTTAATTCCATAGGAACAAACTTTTACGAATTGGTAAAGCTGAAAAAATAGAAAATAATGCTACAACATAATAAAAAAAATATAGCGTCCAGTAGGTTGGTTACGAGCATATTTCGTTTAAAAAGTTGTCACTTTAGCAACTTTTAAGGTGTTTTTATTGCATAACCTTGGTCATATATGCCTCTATAAGGAGCGGCATCAAATCTAAGGATCATTGTCATACAGTGTATTTGAGGCAGGCAAAGGCCAGAATGTAACAATAGGTTCTCCATTAACGTGATATTCCTTAAGCATTGATAAGCTAGGAGGTTGACCGCATAAAACATTTCCCGTTAGGTCCAGATGCTTTAGCTTCCCTAGTTAAAAACAAAAAAAGTCAAGTATGCAAGGTTCACAAAACATGATGATAAACTACATTTTTCATATTTTAGCATTTTGAAGTTTTTAGTAAATTTCATTACTTATTTACCTTAATATAGAGATATAATACATCCACCGTTCGGATATAAATATAAGATCAATACTGACTTTATAAAGTGAGATATTTTCAAATTCAAAATTAATGTGATTCATTTAACTTTGAAAACATTAAAAGTTGTAATTAATAGTACTTTTAGATAGTTTACAATACATATAGGAAACTGATATTTCTACAACAGAAAATTATATTTCCACAACAAAACCGTCGCTATTAAATCCATAGCGACGATTTACACCGTCGTTATACATCTATAGCGACACTTTTGGTATAAAAATATCAAAAATTGTTGTAGAAATATCAGGTTTAATTAGTAGTACTTTTAGGAAGTTTACAATAAATATAATTTTATTGTATAAATTTTAAATCAGTGCAATCAATTTTTAGTTTGAAAATGAATCAAATTGACTTAAGAAAGCCAAACTTATCTTATATTTTGGAAGGAAGGGAGTACTCTTTCCGTCCCATGATAAAAGTCCTTATTACTATTTTGGGTAGTCCCATGTTAAATGTCCATTTTTCTTTAATAACCAAATTTTTACATATTTTTTCCTATTATACCCGTAGCATTAAATATATCATATTTTTCTTATTTTAATTCTCTTTCCATATTTAATAAGTATAATTAGTTATGTGCTAAAAATATTTTAAATTAAAAAGCTAAAAAGTCGCTCTCACCTACATTGAAAATAATTAATGACGTTATTATGGGCAATTTTGTCATTTCATTCTTCTTCTTAATATGCGTGAAAAGTCTACTAGGACTTCTATCCTGGGACGGAGGGAGTATAATTTATCTTAGAGATTTGATATTTCCATAAGGTTAAGAATGGTAAATGGGGCACATACTCGTGTGAGTAAGCCTTGAAGAAATACCAAATTTTCCTTGTAGAACTATCAATTCATTTTATGTTATTGTAATACTTCTAAACAATCTTCATAATATAACACAAAGTTTGATGCATCAAATATTGTTAACACTGACAAAATTATGCACAAGGAATGTTTACCTTTTGCAGTTTCCAGGGAAGAGCATATGATTGACACGGATTCAACAGGCAGAACATTATAACTTGCATTTACTTTAACAAGCTCAGGGGCTGATACAATGAGCTTTGATATAAATTTTGCAGCTTCCACACCCCCAACATTTTTGCTATATAAAATTTATGAACATGTCATATTCAGGCATATGCAATCATAAAACTCTCAGAATAATCTAGACATCAATTAAACCTTATATTGATGGAAACAAGATTTAGCCCTTCTGTAATATTCTCTTGTGCTTTCAAAAAGCCAGATGAACCAAGTCCAATATCTTCAATGTCAAGCGCATTTATACCTGTGTACAAAAATTTTCCCAAATGTACCCCCATTTTGCTGGCGGCCACAAAATTTTAAAATCAATACAAATGAAAGAATATTTTATAAACAAACGCAATTTCAAATTAACCTGCTAAGGTTATTTTCTCCAATGGAAAGAGATTTCAGTGGTTCTTTTAAGGTTGAAAGAACTTGCAACAGGTGACTAACTCCATCACAAGTAATGTCACAGTTTTCCAATTTCAACTCAACGAAGGGGGTGAGCCTTTCCGAGATTTCAACGAAGTAGGGTATTAAACTCCTGAAATTTTGAAAAATAGCTTGTGAGATATGATTATATCACAGTCAGGATACGTGAGGAACAAGAAATTCAACTGACTTGATTCCATCATCCTCAATAGGATTGTCACTTAAATCAAGATTCACCAAGTTTGGCATATGAGCCAGAGCACATTTCAGACAGTCTGCATCATCTTTCTGCAAATTATTGCCCCTGAAATCAGAAAACTATCAATGTCATGCATAAAAATAGAGTTTAGCAAAGAAAACATTCATTAAGCAAATCAAAATGTTATCTGCGTATTGTGTTTAGATGAAGTTTGCACATTAGTACCTCTTGAAGGCAAGTGACAAATTATATAGATATAATGGCGAGCCCCCAATAAGACATACAATATTCTCAGTTTCATAGTTATCAATCACTTTATGATGCACAACTTCTATCAATACTCCGACGTCTATTAGTTACAATCTTTATGGGTTGATTGGTTCGATGATAATGTTGTAGCAGAAGCAAGATACCTTAGTTTGAGCACACGCAATGACTTCAAAGTCTTGCCCACTCCAGAAGTCAATTGCGAATGACCAGAGGGTCTCCATTTGAAATCAGAAAGCCAGCCAGATATCTACATGATATTAATTGAAATTTTAAAAAGGACATTTTGAAGAACAAAAAAAAAATCATATAAATGAAGATGTGTCACTGACATTGTTTTCTGAAAGGTCCAAAACGGCTATATCAGATGACGCATCCAGGAGTGCACTGAAAATCATTTTCGCGCAATTGTGTCGTAACTGGCTATCACGAAAGCTCACCGAAGACAAAGACCTGACAAAAGAAAAACTTTACATGTTTGACCTGATGTTGAGCTGACTTGCAGCTTGCTTGGTTGACTGGTTCAATCTAATAGCCATTGCAAGATACAGTAGAAGTTAAGGCCTAATTAGGCATTCTAATTCTGACTGGATCATAAGCAAACACTATTTTCCATTTTCCCAAATTCAGTTCTGTTTACAGGCCAATCAATTTGTTGGTTTTGGATTAAATATAGAATTTTACTGATAGAAGAGAAAAAACACAGGAATACAAGCGGTCCACCCAACAAAACGCACAAAAAAACATAACAAAGACTTCATTAAATGATTTCTTATTAAAACACTATAAAAAAGGAAGACATCATTTACCGTAAGGGGTGGGAGAAATGGCAGAGGCCTTGAGGAATAACATGAAGGTCACTGGTTCCAGTCCCTTACTTGGGGCCAAACTAACATATCAAAAAGAATTAAAAATGAATAAAGCATCATAACTCAAGGCCTACAGCTGAGCGTGCTAAAGTATCAGGGTGTACAAGCTTGGCTACATGGATGATAGAACCACTTATGTGTATTTTGGAAGGAGGCCAACCATATTTTCCATAGCCTGCGAGTTTTTTAATCTCATGAAATAAGCTTCCGAATCAAAATGAATTAGCTCTTCATAAGAACAGATCAGACACCCAGACAATTGATAAATAACCTGATAGGGGCCTAGAGACATCAGCACCACATAAAGCACTGTGAAGAAAGTCTACCTTATATTGGTTGTTTAACCAAGTCACGTAAATGACAATCTAACAATCACCCCAGATGACTATAGTTGTCACGGCGTCACAACGATACGTGACGGCAGTTGACCACCAAGACGCCTAGGCAACAAGGCGCTCTCCATGGCGTCCGTATAGTAACAAGTCGTTAACAATGTATAATTTATATATTATTTATTTTACTTCAAAAGTATATTGAACATAGAATTTTATATACATTAAAACCCAAAACAAAATAACCAACACTATGGAATACAATTCAAAACACAATTATATGAATACTTTACAATCAAAATTCAAAAGTAAAATTGACATCAAAAACTAGTAGAACAAGTTAGCAAACACCACGTAGAAAATAAAGAATCAACCAAATCATAAACAATCACAAATTACAAGTCTAATGAGTAATAAAATTACACCACATAGCAAGCCCATGGTTATGATGAGTCATGGGTAAAATTGACTTAATCACTTAACTTGAGTCAGTTGCCAAAGCGAGCTACCAAGATGTGAGCCTTGGCAACTCGGAGTCCAAGGCGTCGCCTTGCACTTCTTCAGTGCCAGGACACCTAGGCGACAGCCATGACAACTATGCCGATGACATGTGGCGAGACTAGATACAAGCCGTACACAATAGTGACCTTCCTTGTGATTCCTTTTGCTCTATGCAGAAAGACAAGGTGCAGAAAACTTCTCATTCAGGTTCCCCCCTATTTTCCTGTCACATTATTTGTTCAAGAATGTAGAAACCTAAACCTATTTTGTTAAATAGATAGACACTCACCTGTAAAGTTTTCAGCAGAAGCTGCATATAACCAGTGCAGCAGAACTTCACTTTAGTTTGTCATTCTTCTCCCACAATTAAACCAAGCCACCCAATATTTGTGTGCCAAGAAGGCAACGAATCTATGGGTGAATCTGTACAAGGGTATGAACTCCCCACTATTCCTATATTACCACCTTTCTTTCATCTTTTGTAATAGAACCACCAAGCTTTCCGAAGTTTGTAGGTAGGACATTGGTAAACTATGCTCAAATTTCATGTATTAACAGAACTCAATTGGGGCAAGCATTGAAAATAAAGCATCTATGACCTATAACAGCAAGCTTTGATGTCAAATTTCTACTTACCTACTGTTGTTTATTAATTGTACTTAAATGAAAATAAAACTAGATTTAGATGCCCAAACCAGTACTTTTGATTTGTTCTTATATTAAGAAGCAAATAAACATCAAGAAATTTCCTTTCTGAATCAATCCACCTCAATTTAATTAGAATTACTAAGCACGTCACCTTACCTATCAAAAAGTGAGTCTGTCAACACCCCAAACAATCAAGTGAAGAAGTATATGACATTGCTAATAAAGTGTGAAAACAGATGTACCTTGCTGATGATAAGAAAGATTCTAGTCCAACAGGTATGGAAAATGAATTGGCCTCGAGAAAGCTTGACGTAATGATTGAGAAGATTTGTATTCCATGTGTTTGAAGACCCTTCATGTGTAGTGAATCACAGATTGCATTCACATAATCTGAAGACAGCTTGGAATGTATAATTTCAACTGATGTCAATGTTTCGCAATTCTGACTCAAAAGTTTGCATAATCCTTCAACCTATGAGATTGTACATGGTAAATAAATAAGTAAATCATGTCTTATTGTTGTGGATAAGAACAAGAGAATAGAGAGACTAGTGGTTAACTATTTATATCATTATTAACATATTTGTCACGGCGAGATGCGGCGGTAGTTGACTGCCAGGACACCTAGGCGAAGGCGCCCGCCATAACGACAAGTCGTTAACGATGTACAATTTATACATTATTTGTTTTGCTTCAAAAGCATATTCGATAATAAAATTATATATACATTAAAACTCAAAACATAATAACTAAAAACATAATAATCAAAAACACAATTATATGAATACTTCACAATTAAAATTCAAAAATAAAACACTTGACATTGAAAACTAGTAGAACAAGTTAACAAACACTACGTAGAAAATAAATGATCAACCAAACAATCATCACACATTACAAGTCTAATAAATAACAAAAATTACACCATATAGTTAGTTCATGATGAGTCATGGGTACAAAGCTACTCACTTGAAGAGTGAGGCTAATCTATAACATCAACTACAGAAGAATGAAATTAGAGTTGCTGAACAGGAATCACTTAACTTGGAACAGCTACCAAGGGGTAACATTGGCAGCTCAGCCATGACAACTATGATTATTAAGATAAATCTATTATAGTTATTGTAAATCATTTAATTAAAGTAGTAGTAGTATTAGGAGTTTGTTCCCTTAATTAATAAGATTATGTAAAAGAATTAGGTTTTCTTATTCGTTCCTAATGTAATTAGGTCTCCTAGTCTAATACAACTATGGTTTCTTATGTATTATATAAACTAATACAACTATCGTGGGGATTGAGAGATTTTGATACATTCATTAATGGATTGGTTTTATTCCTGTCATCCATGTCATGCTGCATCATTGGTATAAAGAACTTAGGGAGTGTTTGTTTAGAGCTGAATGACTGAATGATTGAATGGCTGAATCGGTCAGTGCGTTTGTTTTGGTCTGAATGACTGAATGAGCAGCTGGATGAAGTAAAAAAAAAAATTATAAATTTAAAAATTAAAAAAAATATTAACTATTATATTAAGTAATATTAAATAAATTTACAACAATTTTGAATTTTTTCAAAGGGGTAAAATAATAAAGTTTTGTTTTCAGACATGCCAATTATCAAACAGATTTTTTCATTCAGATTCAACTCATTCAGATTCATTCAGTTTTTATCAAACACCCCCTTAGTCATCCGAATCTTTAGCACTTGTTCTTTTCCTTGGATAATATTAATACAAAAGATAGCTTATGATAGAGAAGCTCGGAAACAAAATCATGCAAGCATGGAAATGACATACATGTGTGCATAACGTAAACTGACATTACCTGCTCTCTAGACTTGATCCACCGCAACTCCAAGGCTTGCAACTTACTGTTCCTTAATAAATGCTGCAACAAAAAATAAACTCAAAGATACCCAAAAGACACGATAAAGCATAACCATTATGCTTCGACAATCAGATTTTCAATTTTACTTTGTTCTTAAATTCCAAATTCCAATAAACTGAAAGCAGTACTTTGTGTTTCATCCTTGAAGTCAGACAACATCCTTAATTTAACCAACAATCTGGGTTTCTCATTTTAAAAGCATTTTACAGAAACTAACTAAGTTTCAATTCCTGTTGAAAGCTAAGTGTTCAGATCCCACTGAAATTTCTTCCTAGAAGAGCTTAAAAAGGCTGTGTGATGGTCAAGTGTTCATTTGTCGAATGCTTGGCCATGAGGTTCAAGTCCGGAAACAGTCTCTTTGTAAATTTGGTGCAATGGTCAAGTGTTCGCTTGTTGAATGTTTGGCCACGGGTAAATCCTGGAGACAATTTATCTTATCTGTAAATAAAGGAAAGGCTGCCTACATCTGACCACCCCAGACCCAACTATTTGCAAGAGCCTTGCAAACAAGGTGCAGCCTTTTAGAGCGCACAAGAATGGAAGCAGAAGGGAATCTTTTTCTGGTATTCAATTACTATTATTGCTTCAAATGATGCAGTTTTATCTAAATGTCACATATTTCAAAATTGACAGACATCATAAAAGATACCTTCACTAAAATTACCATAACCTATGACAGATTATATATAATTTTGCAGATAGCATAAAGAAGGGATATCAGGAAGGTGGATGATGGAGAGATAGTATGTTTTAACAATATTGCTCAATTTAATGAATATGAAGAGTTGTGAATATCATCAGAAGTTTTGGGTTAGTTGTTTATGTGAACAAGAATCAGGAATAAAGGCTGTTTCTTTTGCATATGTGCTATATCCCGGATTAGAATCTGTGATGGAAAGTTTGCTTCCTTGGTAAAACAGAGTATGCTAACAAAGAATGACAACACACAAGCATGCATTTAGAAGTAAAAATAACCAAAGATTACTTCCTTGCATGATAATATAACACATAAGCTTTGAGATTTCATGTAACTATCCAGTTTCTCTAGCTAGCAAGTTTGCCTTTGTTATGATTGAAATATCACACAAGAATGACAATAAACAGGATATATTTTAGTTGCAACATACCCAAAAATTATTTGCATGAAAATATAATAAAAAAGCTTCGACACTTCATGTAACCTATCCGGTTTCTCCTCTCCTTTTGTGTGTGTGTGTGTGTGTGTGTGTATAATACAAACATATCAACTTAGAACCAACTTAACAATACATTTGAAGCAGGGAGTTTTCTTAGGGGAGGGCAACTTACACCAATTTCTGCTTGGCAAAGCACACTTGGAAGCCTCAGAACTCTGCACTAGAAACAAACATATTTAAGAATATACCAGTTGCAGTAGGCTAATAGCAAATTAAGGAGCAAGAGATATACTATTATATCAGTATTTACATGCAATATGATTTAGAAAGTGGCTGAGCTGAATTATTTATGTTTGAACAAAGGAATTTATTTCAAACGAAACACTGAAGACGCAACAATTTCTTTCTTGACAAAACCCAATGCGTTAATTTAGTAAGAGCAATCAGAGTTGAATAATACAAGGATAGATTATCATCCATATAGAACCAGGTCGAATGTAGGGCTGGAATAAAGAACTATTACATGCAAAAGAGGTCGAGTGAAGGTAAATTTTATCATATCGTATAGGATTGCATTGCAAATTTGAGAAGCTGAAACAACATGTTACCTGGCATATAACGCAAACTGTTGGCATTGATAAGACAGCTTTGACCAGTCAACTTCTGAATTCCTTTGACATTGCTCGTAACCAATAAGGTTTAACAAGTCATCTGTACAGACCAAGAAAGATTAACTAGTCATGTGCAAATTGGTCAAAAGATAGACTAATAAGAATATGTAATTTAATCCACCTGCAACATGATAAAAGAGCTAAGAGCAACACCAAAGGGACAAGAGCAGAGGTAGAGATAAGGATGTCCTAGACTAGTATAAATCTGTTTGGGTGAATTCATATTATTTAAAATGATTCATGCATCAACAAGAAAGAGGAAGAGCAAGTAGGCTTTGTATAAGAAAAGAAGTTAGAGTCACCGGCTAAATAAGCAAATATCTTCACCAATAAGGTTTTGATAAATAGATTAACAAACAACAAACATCATATACCTGGAATTTTGATTTCACCAAGACAACCCTCAAAATAAGGGAGAACAGCTTTCTCTGCCGCTGCAGCCAGGCACCTGTATTGGTCAATATAATAGAGTACTGGATATTAAGTGAACGTTATTATAGAGTGATGACATTTACAGACATTCCAATTCAACTAGATGTGCATACCTCTGTAGATGTATTTCCCAGTACATCTGCTGCCAGTCATTCTCAAATTCATAATTTCCCACACAATACATCGGTTCAATCTCCCTAACAACACCAGGATTATGCGACTTATATAGCCTCCTCCATGCTCTCTCAAAATTTTCACATCTGCAAACCCAAATTTTTAACAATACATCTACAGAAACATTTGTTCCACACTAAGACTGGACTCATGATATATTTTCCAATTTTGCAACAAAATAGACTTGTTTGTTGTACTTTTAATAATTGAATCCTCCACTCTTACAAACCTTTTGCGCTTTCTCTGATTTCTAGAGGCAACTTCATGTTCATCCCGGTGGTTTAGTGGTCTGTTAAAAAAAGAAAAGAAAAAAAAAAGATATACATATCAATCGATGCACTACAAAGAGAGATTCCGATGTTAACTTGTTAAAATTAACAAAACATTCAAAATCGCTATATGTAACCATAATGCCTAATCTAATAGAAAGTAAACTATACCCCAAAGAGCCGTTTTTTATGACTTTAGGAGGGGTTTACTTACAACCAAGTAGCATATTTTTTCACAGTAGCAAGATCACTATAAGTCAATAACTGACCATCAAAATAAAATTACCTCCCTCCCTTAGAGTGTGTCACTTTCTAATTTCAGGGTTATCAAAATATTGCTCCCTTACTTTGACAATTCAAATCTTTATAAAGAGAGTTCGATTCGAGGAGAGCATAAACTAGTACCAACAACCTTATTAAATTTGTTTCATGTAGTTTACTTTGAAGGAGTAATTTGGAGAGGGCACATTCATGAAGTAGAAAGTTTTCACCAAGTTAAATATTTTAGGCAAAAAATACTACAAGGCACAAAGGGACTCACTAGGGATGGAGAGAGTATATGATAACGTCTATCTTCTGGGAGACAAACCCATGACTATCCTGCTTGTTAAATTGTCAATACCAAATCCATATTTCAAATTTTAAAGTTAGCAAAATAAACTGATATTATAATAATTTTCTGTCAATTTTATTTTTGGATTTTGGGATAAGCGAGGGCAAGAACAAGGAAGGAAAAACATGAAACGCACAAATAGTTAACACATCAACTTTGCAGCATTCTCGATATTAGATATTTTAAAAGTTATATTGTTGGACGTATTCATCAAGAGCATTTCATTTTGTTTTCCACCATAGTCTATTCTCTTTCTCCCTTCCTTCAATCTTTCTACGTTTCAAAGTCAAACAAAGCCACACACAAAAAAATCTACTAATTTTTCATAGACAAAATTAACTTAATAGATATCATTATATAATGAATTATTTAGCTTCACAATACTAAGTGGGTGTATTCAACTAACTTAGAAAAGCCGTTGAGTATTGCTTCAACAACTAAAAGCAATAGAGAAAGAACAGACTGATTATTCGTCAAAAATTCATTCAGATTGCAAAGTGTCCAATACATTTCTCAAACATGCATTGTGACCTTACAAAAGAAACTCAGTAAACCTCACCTTCTTCAGTCAATCACCTAATTTCTCACTTTATTAGTCATACATACAACAAATAATAGCAGTACTGTCCCTATTTGCACATAGTAAAGTAATGAGCGTGTATAACCAACGTTGTCATAACTAATAATACATTAACTTTCTAGAAAACAGAGAAACTTTCGGATTCTAATTACGAAAAGGAATAACACATCAATCCACCAAAAACTCTTCATACAATTGCAACTTAAGAAAATATAACTGATCTAATGGGGTTCATTCACAAAAACAATAGCTATTAGCTAGACCATTGCTTAGAAATAGTGATAACTGCAATAAAATAAATATATAAACACACGTATATCTTCATGGAGAAAAAATAAATGAACTAACAATCCATCTTGCAGCTTTTGCAATGCCAATGCTGATAAGCGTGGTAACAAGCAATCGAAGAAGTCTGAGTGAAGTTCATATATATACGATATATCATCATCACCTGCAAAAACGAAAATAAAAACAAAAGTCAGTTCCTACAATTAAAACTTCCCCTTCAACTAAACAAAAAATTCTAAATTCTGCAAAAACTCACCATACAGGATCTCATTTTTGATAGAGTCCAAGCACAAAACGAACAGTGATGGAACTTCACTCATCTCTACGCCTTTGACTATTTAGAAATTATAGAGCTGAAATACAAAGTATGAATGTAAGAATTTGAGTTCAACATAAACAACAGAAGATCAAACACATACATAACCGCAGAACATATAAACACATTCAGAATATTTACAACAGCAACAATTAAGAGCTGATGAAAAAAGCACCAAATTAGAGCTATTACAGTTCAAAAAAGATGTTTATGAAAGTCATTATTCAATCAAATAGCACTCGTCTAATTAAACTTATGAATAACATAGAAGATACATAAACAAGACCTAGAAGTTGCTTAAAAGTGCAATTGACATTCGGAGCTGTTTTCGGACGGCACAGAAAATGCCCTCGCTTCCCGGAATGTGCAATACATGATGCGGCGATGATATGAAAAGAAAAGGTGAAAAGGGAATTTTTCGACTTGTACAATACGACAACGTTTAAACTATTACAGACTTTACAGTGTTAAAATGACACTCCCCGAATGTGAAAGTTGTCACCTACGTTCAACTATGCAATAAATAGATCCGGCCACGAAGTTAATAACCTAATAAGTTGGTCAATTAACCGGTAATACAGTGGTAATACGCACATAGAGATCAACTTTTAATCTGTGTATCGATATTAGACAATTAATTAAAATTAATTTCATATTAATCACCCTGCAATTAATATATAGTAGTAGTTGTTTTTATTTATCATAAATGCATATTCAACTTAAAATTCAAACAACAAATAGTATATTATCTTTCTAAAAGCTTAAATATGTTTTACTATTCTAAATTATTACTCATTTTTCACTTCGGTGATAGACTTTTTAATTTTTTCAATCAGATGCTTAACTTTTAATTTTTTCCAATTACATTTAATTGAAATGTCACCTCATAAATTGATGATGTGACCCTGCATACATGACAATTTGATGCTTATTTGTAAAACAATAAAATCTTACATGGCATTTTAATGTAGATGTAGAAAGAAAATTTGAAATAATAAGTATCATTATAGTAATGATTAAGGGTAAAAAAGTAATATTAGAAAAATAAAATGTAAAAACAAAATTAAAAAAAACAAATCAGATCAGATTTCTCTTAGGAGGTTGTATTTAATAAAGATTTTTAAATAATTTTTTTCAGTGACAGACTTTTATAGAGTTTGTGGATTTTAATGACTTTAAAAAACTTTTAAAATTACTTTTAAAGACTCCATAAAATAAGTGACATAATTTTATAAATTTTTTACCAAAACTTTGATAGACTTTTGTATACTTCTAATATATCTTGCAGCTTATATTAATTATTAAAAAGTCAACAAAGATCTTATATTTTAGATGAAATAAGTACAATATTAAATAATATTGACAATATCACAACCTAATTTGAAATAAAAGGCATTGTTGAAGTTGAATTATTAGATCATACTCAGTCTATTACAAGAAAATGTAATATTTCATAATTTTTATATTTCATAAAAAATCATTTTCTACTAACAATAATATAAAATAATAATTTCGATTTTAAAATTGTTCATTGTCGTTTTCCTATCAAGTTATTATTACTAAACTAACAATTTATAATTTTTAACGAATAACAAAATTAATAAATTTATTACATTTAAAAATAAACATAAAACAAAATACATCTTTAATACTTGTAAATATAATAAATGAAAAAAAAATTTATGGGAGAGAAGAAATATAAAATGATATTAAAATATTTGTTATCTCCATTTATATAATTAGTTTTATTTGGAACCCTTAGCGCTACTCTTTCTTTTTAACCCTTCCTTATTTTTCTCTCTCCTCACTTGTTATAATAGCTCTCTTTCATGGGATTTTTATTTTGAGAGGACTGAGGTACAAAAAGAGGAAAAGTGAGAAAAATATATATTTTTTGTTTTGTTTTCTCTTTTTTGTTTGATGTACTCAATCTCTTTCTTCTTTGTTCATCTTCTTCCTTTCTCAAATATTTAGAAGTTTTTGAAAATATTTAGAAATGAGGTTAGACTTTTGATATAAATATATCTTCTTCTAAAGTCTGTCAAACTCTACTATTTGATAAAAATCTAACAAATCTATAACTATTTGAATACCAAACTACATTTATAGATTTTATAAAATCTCAATTCAATGCCACATAACTTTTAAAGACATTACAAAAGTCGTAACTGAATACCAATAAATTTTTATAAACTCTTTAAATATCTTGATTGAATACAACTAAATTTTTAAATTATTTAAAAATCTTATTTAAATACACCATCCTTAATTTCAACAAAAGAATGATCTGGAAAAAAAATATATTCCTTAAACAATAAACGAGTAGATGACCCCTAGGAACTCATAAATCAACAACCATCGACTCCGAGCTATTCTAGCTATATGTATACATGCAACCTCGAATCAGATCTGGAGATGGAGAAGGAAAGCATGTATTACTCCCTTAGGAAGCGCAACCGCGAGGAAGACTCTAGAGAGGCTAACTACGGCAGTAAATGGGGATGAAATGAGCCTAAAAGAGATGGACAGATGGATGTGTCTCAAAATATAATCCTGTGTGCATCTATGTGGATCTGAAGATCAACTCCGAACACCGCATGACCAACTGCGATGAAAGAACAACATTAATAAATTGACAACTAACCTAGGTTATTATTGGGATCATCACAGATCAAAACCCTTACCTAGGTTGAGTATTCGTTAACCTCGAATCTCCAGCGAGCTTCATCACTATCGTTGTGGTGCTCCAATCTATCTCGTCGCTGATCTGGTACTCCGATCTATCTCGACGCTATTCTTATGTATCTCACTGTCGTGGTATATCCCCTGTTTTTTTCTTCTTTTCCAATCACTATGTTTTCTATGTTTTTGTGTGTATTTTGTATTATTCAGATCTGATGATGCACAAAACGGATTTTGTACAAACACCAATCAAGTAATTATAAAAAGCGGTAATTAAAGCAAGGAATAAGACAAGTATTAAAGTGGTTCGGTCAAGTTGATCTAGTCCACTGTTGAATGGCTATAGTCGCCTTACACTTTATATTATGTGAGTTGAAGAGAGTACAAAGAGCATAAGCTTAAAGATTACAAGAGTTCGTTGCCCCCTAGTGATGGTAAGGCGCTCTATTTATAGCGAACCATGACAGTTTTAGGACAAGCACGTAACTACTACTTTAGTGGAGCTCCCAACTTCTCCCAAGCATGCAATGTGACGAACGAGAATTTTGTAATTTATTTTAATATTTATTGAATTAAATAAATATTTTTCGATGATTTAATTATTGGATTAAATAATTAATTGATGCAATTGTGGTAGATTAATTTAATTTTATGTGTTACATTTATTAAGTTAATGTGGAGAATAATTATTATTCAAATATATAATTATGTGAGCTTGTTGAATTAAATGAATTATTTAATTAAGCATGATGTTATTTAATTAATGTAATTATTAATTAGAGATTTAATAAATTGTCATTATTTAGTAATGAGATATTTAATTATGCGACTATACGAAATTATGAGAAATTATTATATTTTATTAAATTAAATAAGATATATGGATTATTGTGCAAGTGGATGTGACATTAATTAAACTATATTGTAAAGGTTTTTATTAAATTAATTGGTTTTGTAATATATTAAGCATAGCCAAACATGGCCTTAGTGGGAGTTGCCACCAGTTACCCATGACTGGGTTAACTGGCCATGATGCGCGTCTGTTCTTGGCTATATTATGCGTATGCTCCTTCTTTTCTATTATTCTTCTAAGTCTGATAAAAACATCACAAAGAGAAAGTTTGAGAAATTGTTGAGTGAGTTTGCTTGGTGTGTAAGAATTTTTGAGGAAGGCTTTAATTCATCTCCTATTACTTTATCTACGCTTGGGTAATCTCCTCAACCCAATTGTTATATTTACGTCTTTTAAAATTTCCATAAGTATGGCTTAAGTCTTCTGTGAAACTCTGTAATTGGTTTAGGAGTAATGTTTATGGGTTATATGTGTGTTATGTTATATCAAATTGTGTTTAATTATGTATATGTTATAAACCATAACATCAAATTCATGAAAACATGTCGTATATGATTTCTACAAAATTACAGAGTATGGGTTTTGGCCTTATGGCCTTATACGTGATATTTTATGTAGTGATCGTATATTATCCCTAAATTTTACACTCCTATATTATTATGCATGTTGATACGAATAGACCAAGCCTTAAACGAACGGATTCGGTGTTATAACGAATTTGTAGTGTTAAATTTATGATTTTGTTCATTAACTTCAAGAACATCAAGAACAGTCAAATTTTACATGATTTAATTCTGTTATTGGGTGTTTTAAATGGTTAAAATCACGTTACAAAGGTTGGGTTATGTTTATGTATAAATTATAACATATGTGTATGTGTAATTTGGTGAAATTAGTGTTAAAAATGTGTTGATTTCGCTGAATTCTGTGTTCTTCGCGAACTGGAAACTCAAAGTCTGGGGTTTCGCGCCGCGGCGCCAACTCCCAGTTCATTTCTCGAGCCGCAGCGCCACCGCGCCGCAACACCAAGTACCAGGCCGCAACGCCACGGCACCGCAGCGCCAATACTCAGTACAAAAGTGGCATCGCAGCGCCACTTAGCAGAATGTCCAGAAATGTATTTTTTTTAATGATAAGTCTAGCAATGTGTTAGTAACTTAATGTAATGAACATGTAGACATGTTAGAAATATAATGAAATGATGACATAATTGTGTAACATGTAAATAACATAATTACATGTGAATTGAATTATTGAATACATAATTAGCTTGATTATTTATGAAGTGATATTATGTGACAGTTAATGTGATAAATTGATTAAGTATAGTCAATAATTAAATTAGACAAAAAGAAAGAGTTTATGATGATTGATTAAGTTATAATTAACTGGTAATGTGTATGTGAATGGTATGTAGGATTTAATTCAAAGAACGAGTTTAGTTAAAGTGTAATCTACGCACGAGGCAAGTTTCCTAAACTTAAACTCTTAAATTTGAGCAAGTTTCCTAACCCTACTTGTCATTATTGTTCAAGTTTATTATTTACGTCGAGTAAATTATCAATTCTATTATTCAAGTTCAAATGCTATATTAAAGATTGATTATCTTTTCAAAGCATGATTCAGTTATACAATAATTGTCCTATTGTATACGTTTTGAGATTATTATTATTCAAATTGAATATCATTATTGTTGAACCTTATTAGACTAGTGAACCCTTAATGATTCAATTAGTCCATAGTTGATGAGCGTTCTAAATTTCAGAACCCTTGATGAATTATCCAAACCAAACTTCCTTTGGTGCGGACTCGAATGTCAAACTGAGATGAACAACCCTGTATAGGGGATTATTTACGATTTAGCGTTAAGATATTGTGCACAATATGGTACTAAGGGCTGATCCCCCTAAGTACGAGAAGAAGGTCCATAGTCTTATGATTGTTAAAGGTTTCAAGTATAACCCTTGTTAACCTAGGACATAGTTCAAGGTCATATGACCCTCAGAATTCTTTTGATTCTTGTTATTCACTCTTGATTCAAAAGTTGAGCTTTTATTCAGATGTCTTTGATTTATTCGCATGTTATTATACTGTTATTTCATTTTTATACTTGTGGGCATTTGTGCTCACTCTTGCTTAATAATAACATTGCAGTTAAGAACGAAAGAACTGATGAACCTTCCACTAGTAAAGGCAAGGGCAAAGTTAGCAAGTGACGAAGACCCGTTGTTTTATATGATGATGTATTTGTTAATACTTGAGTTAATGTTATTGTTTAAGACTTATTTGTTTATGATTCCGCACAGATGTTTAAGGTTAGTTTAACCTGGGATTGTAGTATTATTATTCAGATGTTGTAACCCTTATGGGGAAGATTTTATTTCTATTTATTGCATGGTTTGTATTTTTTATGGGTAGATAGAAAGATGATATTTATATCGTGAACACCAAATCCTGTGGAAATAGAAGTACCAGATTTGGGGGTGTCACAAGTTGGTATCAAAGCTGTAGGTTATGAACCTTAGGTGGGGGAACAACCTTAGGTAGTAGACTTATAGAAAGAAGATAGTAAAGGAAAACTATTATCGAGTTTTAAGAAATGAATTTTTGGTAATTCATTGAAGATAATAAAATACATTATGTGTTTATGTGTTAATTTGTGTGCTCGTTAGTACGACTTAGTAACTAAAACTTAAAATTTTGTTGTCAGGATGACGAATGTTGGAGAAGCTAGTCAAGCTGGGGAGGAAGAACCCCGATTACCTATAGTACCTACAGAGGAGGAGCCCCGAGACATACATGTTGTTAGGGAACAGTTAGTTCAGAGGGAGTCATCTCCATTGATCACCATTGTTGGTCAGGAGCATGAGCCCGAGACTGATCCTGAGGAGGAGTTTGATGAGGAAGAGGAAGAGGAAGAAGAGGAGTTACCACGGTACACCGTTGATGCAGAGATGTATGACACATTATACGACCGTAATGTGGAATTACAAGACGAGGTTCAGGAATTGACTGAGCGAGCGACTGTTTAGCAGTCTACTTTAGAGGAGAAGGAGAGGGAGATTTCGACTCTTCACTCACGATTGGGAAATGTAGAATGGGATTTGGTCCATGAAATGGGTCAAACCGAAGATAAGACCGAGGAAATAGAGAAGCTGAAAAAGGAACTGAAAGAAACCTCCGGAAGACTGAAAATAGCAGAGGAAGGATGGGTAAGAGAATCACGTCGAGCTGATCGTGCAGAAGATGATAGTCGTGCAAAGAAGGCAAAGCTTGAAGAGACATACTCCACACTTAATCATGCAATAGATGAGGCTCAGGAATGAGTTTTGAGATACCCCATCCAGTTCGAAGGACTTCCGTCGTATATGTTGGATCGCAGGACAATGTCTCGTATCATGGATGAGGAGCGTGGCAAGGCTATTCAGCACCTTGATAGACAGGACTAGAATCTTTTTAATTATGTGAAAGACTTAATTAGTTTTTATATGTAAATTCCGATGTGTTTATGAACGAAGGAATATGTTAATATTTTAAATCCTATGGATTCTTTATTCCAGGATAGTTGATATAAATAGCAATTATGCTATAGTTTGATGTTAGAATTTTGAGTTGAATTAAATATATTAAGTTGTTTGAAATGATGTGTTAAATTGTTGAGTAATGGCTTAACTATTTAGAGAAATAAATAAAGTCCTAATAAGCGTTTATTTTATCAGAAATATGCCGCCAAGGAGAAGACAACAACGTCAACCGGCTCAGGAAGAGTCGACCAATAATAACAATAACGCCAACGCTAATCCTGTTCAGCAGTTGGTGAACTTACTAACGGGAGCAATGAACAATCAACCTCAAGCTCCACCAAACACAACGTTTAAAGACTTCAAGGCGGTGGGACCGCCAGAGTTCAAAGGTTCCAGGAACCAATCGAGGCTCAAACGTGGGTCATGGAAATAGAGAAAGTATTCGACGTTGCTAGGGTTAGAGAAGACCAGAAGACCGCTTTCGCAACGTTTATGCTGAAGTCTGAGGCCAGCTACTGGTGGCAAGCAAACAAAGTGCGAGGAGGTGAAGGTGTAATTACGTGGGAGAGATTTAAAGAAATATTTTTCGAAATGTACTTCCCAACTAGTTCGCAGAATCAGATGGAAATTCAATTTCTGGAACTGAAGCAAGGAAACATGAGCGTACCTAAATACGCAACTAAATTCGATGAGTTGGCAAGGTTTGCCCCATACCAAGTACACACTGACGAAAGAAAGGCCAGAAGATTTGAACAAGGACTAAAGCCTTGGGTTTACAGTAAGGTGTCAATGTTTCAGATAAACACATTTGTCGGAGTACTGGAAAAGGCCATCCTCGCTGAAGGTGGGAGCGATGCGGTGACCAAGTACAATCAAGAGCAGAAGAAGAAGAAGAGTGAAGGTGAAGGAAATAACAAGACTGGTAGAAGTAACACTGGGAGTAGTCATAATCAGAAGAGGATAACTCATCAGCTGGAAGTCAACAAGGAGGACAGAAGAAGAAAATTGAAGCGTACTCAAACTGTGGAAAAGCTCATCTGGGAGTTTGCATGAAAGGGAAGCGTATGCTACAATTGTGGTCAGGAAGGCCACATAGCACCAAACTGTCCAAACCCAAAGAAGGGTGCTTGTTTTAACTGTGGTTCTAAGGATCATCTAGCGAGAGATTGCCCCAAGAAGGGGTCAGGAGGAGCAGTGCAAGGAGGTAACCGTGGAAATAGCAGTGGAAATATTTTAACCATTACTGGACCACCTGCAACAAACCGACCGACCGCTAGAACTTTCAATATGACAGTACATGACGCAATCCAGTCTCGTGAGGTGGTGTCAGGTATCATTCCGATCAATGAAATTAATGCTTATGTTTTATTTGATTCGGGTGCTACTTGTTCCTTTATATTCGAAGACTTTGCTAATAGTTTAGATTTGCTTATGGATGAGTTGGAATATCCCATGAATATAGAAATTGCGAATAGAGAGATAATTTCTGTTAAGTACGTGCTTAAGAACTGTAGGGTGGATATTAAGGGTAATATCATGAACGTAGATCTTATCCCTATTCAGCTTGGGGAATTTGACGTTATTTTGGGTATGGATTGGTTATCCAATTGTGGGGCGGTAATTGACTGCCAGAAGAAGCGTATTAACTTTATGACTCCGTCAAAGGTTGTGTTTTATGGTAGCAAGTCGCCTAGACAAGCGAGTTGTCTGACGATGATGCAGGCCAGTAGGTTGTTAAGACAAGGCTGTGTAGGATACTTAGCTTACATAGTCGACAGTCGAAAAGAGAATCCGAAGGTAGAAGAAATACCGATTGTGAGGGACTTCGTCGATGTATTTCCAGACGATTTGTCAGGACTTCCACCAGATAGAGAGGTAGATTTCGTGATCGATTTGGCGCCCGGAACTTCTCCAATATCGAAGGCACCATACTGAATGGCACCAGTAGAGATGAAAGAACTGATGGTCCAACTACAAGAATTGCTGGACAAAAAGTATATTCAACCGAGCGTATCGCCATGGGGAGCGCCGGTGTTGTTTGTGAAAAAGAAGGACGGATCGATGCGGCTCTGCATTGACTACAGAGAATTGAACAAGGTCACGATTAAGAATAGATATCCATTACCAAGAATCGACGATCTGTTTGATCAATTAAAGGGAGCAAGATACTTTTCCAAGATAGACCTGAGGAGTGGTTATCAACAACTGAAGGTGAGACCAGAGGATGTACCGAAGACAGCGTTCAGAACGCGATACGGTCACTACGAATTTTTAGTAATGTCGTTTGGTCTAACGAATGCTCCTGCAGCATTTATGGGACTAATGAATGGTGTGTTCAAGCCGTTTTTGGACAAATTCGTGGTGGTATTTATAGACGACATTCTGGTATATTCCAAAACCAAAGAAGAACACGAAGAACATTTGAGATTAACGTTGGAAGTATTGAGAAGGGAGAAGTTGTACGCTAAATTTTCGAAATGCGAATTCTGGATCGAGCGAGTACAATTTCTTGGTCACGTGATCGATAAAAACAGAATTTCGGTAGATCCATCCAAAGTAGAAGCCGTGATTAACTGGGAACAGCCGAGAATGCCGTCAGAAGTAAGAAGTTTTCTTGGATTGGCGGGATATTATAGAAGATTCATTCAAGATTTTTCCAAGATCGCAACTCCGTTAACGAATTTAACTCGAAAAGTTGTGAAATTTGTTTGGACGGAGAAGTATGAGGAGAGCTTTCAAGAATTAAAGAAGAGGTTGAGTACGGCACCTGTGTTATCTCTTTCAGATGATATAGGCAATTTTGTTGTTTTTAGTGATGCGTCGCATAAAGGACTTGGCTGTGTGCTAATGCAAAACGGTAAAGTCATCATGTATGCATCACGACAGTTGAAGGATTACGAGAAGGGATACCCGACTCATGATTTGGAGTTAGCTGCAGTGGTTTTTGCTTTAAAAATTTGGAGGCACTATCTCTACGGGGAGAAGTGTGAGATATATACGGACCACAAGAGTCTGAAATATAGTTTCACACAGAAGGATTTGAATATGCGTCAAAGAAGATGGTTAGAATTAATTAAGGATTACGACTGTGAGATTTTATACCATCCGAGTAAAACGAATGTAGTTGCCGACGCCTTAAGTAGAAAGGGTCGTGAGAAATTGATGATGTTAACTGCTCAGGAAGAACTAATTGTGGAAATGGAGAAACTGGAATTGGAAGTGAAGTATCCAATGGAGATTGATGAGAAGCTATATCATATGTAATCTGGTACAACTCTACTAGATAAAGTGAAGGAGGCTCAACTTCAGGATGATGAATGCAAAAAGGTGACAAAAAAGATATCTGAAGGAACTGAACCGAGATTTAAGATGGATAAGGAAGGAATACTAAGATTTAAGAGTAGAATTTGGGTACCGCCAGTACAAGAGATTAAGGAGGATATTTTAAGCGAGGCTCATAGTTCACGATATTCGATTCACCCTGGTAGTACCAAAATATACCAAGATCTTCGACAACATTTCTGGTGGCCGAATTAGAAGCGTGATTTGCAGAATGTGTTGCCAAGTGTCTGACCTGTCAGAAAGTGAAAGCGGAACATCAGAGACCGAGTGGATTGCTACAATCGTTAGAAATCCCAGAATAGAAATGGGAATATATTACAATGGATTTCGTGGTTGGCCTTCCGACGACCCAGAAAGGCTACGACGCAGTATGGGTTATCGTTGACCGACTGACGAAATCTGCACACTTCCATCCGATCAAAATAAGATTCAACTTAGATCAGTTGGCCAGGCTATACATAAAAGAGATTATTTCGACGCACGGAGTTCCGGTATCAATTGTTTCAGATAGGGATCCGCGCTTCACATCAAATTTCTGGAAACGTCTTCAGGATTGCATGGGTACGCAATTGCGAATGAGTACAGCTTACCACCCTCAAACAGACGGACAGAGTGAGAGAACGATTCAGACATTAGAAGATATGCTAAGAGCCTGTGTGATGGACTTAAAAGGAAATTGGGATGATCACCTACCATTAGTAGAGTTCGGCTACAACAATAGTTACCACGCTAGTATTGGCATGTCGCCTTATGAAGCTTTATACAACAGAAAGTGCAGAACTCCGCTTTACTAGGATGAAGTTGGTGAGAGACAATTGCTAGGGCCAGAACTCGTACAGCAGACGGCAGAAATAGTCAAAGTGATCCGAGCACGACTAGTAGCGGCTCAAGATCGACAGAAGAAATACGCTGATCCACATCGTAAAAATATCGAGTTTGAATCAGGTAGTTATTGTAACGACCCCAAAATAGGTCCATTCCATCCAACCCATTCTGAGTCGTCAAATACATGGTACAGAAAACAACTACAACTCTATTACAATAATTGTCGTACAAAATACACCAACACATATGCTGTGAGTTTGAATACAAATATATACCAAATGTGACATGTAAGACCCCGAATTTTATGAAATAAAAGTATTCAATTTTTCTTATAATTACTATTTAGTAAATGGTTAAATTGATAAAAGTTTAAAGTTATGGGTGAAATATGAATTTTATTTTTTTTCAAAATAAGCAAGTGGTTATAAAATAATCATTGTTGTCGGGGAATATTCGTTTAGTCGTGGAATATTCTTTCTGTCGGGGAATATTCGTACGACGGCGCAGCTATTTGTGGGCCCCATAACGAATAACTGTCGGGTGAAGAAAACGACAAATTTGAGTTTTTACAAATAACGGCGTAGTTGTTACCGTTAACACTGTTGGAACACCCGGTGGTTAAAATACAGTAATACGCGTTATTGCACAGTAGCACACGGTATTGCATAGTATTTTTGAAATTATTGATTCTTACGTAAGAAGGCACTACTCAATAATTGTTACAGTAATTACTGTTCAATATTTTATTTTATTGATTCAATAATTGCTGCGTTGATATTTTATATTATTGTTGTTTCAATAATTGTTGCTGCACAGTATTTTCCATTATCATATCAATAATTCATATTATTTGAATAATATTATTAGATAACATTATTGGCAATGTCTAGAAAGTTCTGTCTAAGGAGAGGTTTGGTCATCTAATTGCGCGCCAGTAAGGAGAAATTCTTATTGGAAAGCCCCCTCTTTCCTGGGAACGGCCTGGTTGTCATAAATGTGATTCTGTAATATTATTTGTGAATAATTAATTATTGATTCATATGATAAGGAAATATTTATATTATGTGGATATAAATGAGGGATATATTTTTGTGGTTAAAAATGAAGGAGTTAATGTTGAGGTTTTTATCAGTATTTTTGTCGGAATGGAGGTATTAAAAATTAGGATTTTTGAGATATTTTGCGGGGGTTATAATTTTTAATCCGACCGTTGGATCGTGATAATTTTTGGATATGTTATACATATATAAGTTGAGTATATGCCCACAAATTTTGAACCGTTAAAAATGAACGTATGATTTATTATGAATTTTACAAGATGGCTGGTTCAGAAATTGTTGAATTTTTAGAGTTTATCATTTTGGTGGAAAATTCTAGAATTGGTGGGCCCCACTTGTGGTTGGTGAAGAAATGTGCTGAATTATATTTTAAATGTGGTGGGTGGGAATAGTAGCAGGTAAAGCCATCAGGTTGCAGGTCAAACCTACTAAAATTTTTCTATAAATAGAGGGCTAAGTTAGAATTGAAAATCACACCAAAAACATAAGTTTTCTCTCTTTCTCTCTCTAGATTATTGAGTGTATTTTGTGAGTATTTAGATACTCTGTGAGTTTTTATTCATCAGTGCAAGTTTCTTTCAGCATCATATCCGATATCCAGTCAGAAGTACTGCTCTTTTGAGGTAAGGGATAGTAAGGGATAGTAAGGGATTTTAAGGGTTGTTATGTTTTTCAGTTTCGTAATTTTTCTAAACTTTAAAAATTCTGAAAAAATTTGAAATGATATTTTGATGAGTTTTCTTGATTGTGTCAAAAAATGGTGATTTTTGGATGTATTGATTGAGAGTTATGAATTTTATGAGAAAAGACTATTTTAAAAGTAACTGCTTATAATTTCTTGTGGTTAACTCCAAAATTGATGAAATTTTTATTGGGAGTACATGTATATGATGAAAGTATACTCTGTTAATTTCAGAATTTTTGGACAAAAGTATAATTTTTTATAAATGTCTAAATATTCGGCTGTTTTGACCATATGAAAAATAGTAAATGACTTTTAAAAATTCTGAGAAAAATATATGTTCAATATGGGACTATATTCTGATAAATCCCAGAAAAGAAATATTTTTGGAACTGATTTGGTATTTTTCATGAAAATGGACAAGTTATGAGAAAATAAATTAAATATGTTATGTGAAGTAAGAAAATTGGAAAATAGGATTTTATGGCTTGAGAATCCTATATATGAGGTATATGCAAATTTTTGATGAGGGTTTTGATTATTGGTGATGAAATCTTATGAGTTTGGTATTTTTGAATGATTAAATGCATTATTTAATAAAGTGTAAACAATTAAAATAAATTGTTTATAAGCTTAAGAAATATTATTCTTTCAATATCATTATACCGAAATATTGGTATGTATTATATTGTAGAATTTCTACCTTTTTGTGTCAGAGTTACTATTCACGAGTTACTATTCACGAGTTACTATTCACGAGTTACTATTCATGAGGTACTATTCACGAGTTACTATTCATGAGGTACTATTCACGAGTTACTATTCACGACAAAATTGGTTTCTTTTTCTAACCAAATTATAGTTGATTTATGAATATTACTCTTGAGATTAAATCGATATGTTGATTATATTGATTTTATTATCATATATAACATTTTTATAACCCTAATGATGATATTTCTCTTTGACTTGAGTGTAAAGTGTTAGAGTTTATGCCCTAGAGGCCAATTATTTGATGTAATTGCTTAACATTTGATATTATTGTTGATTGAATAAATAAATGATTTTATTATGGTTTTAATTACTGCGTAATATAATTGTTAACATAATAAAATTCCTTAGAATAGTGATACAAATTATATAGTTTCAAGTATGTGACTTGAACATGAGATTATATAATTACAATTAGTATCATTGTTCTTAAATGTCCCTAGTCGAGTATCATTGTTGATGGGACAACAATGATGCATTGAGACTAGTATGTGGATTGACTGATGACCAAATCTCATTGGTCATAAATATATGAGATATTAAGTCAATGCATAGGTACATGTTAGAGAACAATGTACTGGACAGACCCACCATGAGAATTCTATATGGAGCATTATGCGAAGTGTCATTAGCAATTCTCATAGTGACAATGATGTAATGGTCCTCCGACCTGAAACCGCTATATTACTACACGAGAATTTATGTACTTTGATATCATCAAATGTCACCTTTAATAGGGTGGACTATAAAGGTGATTATTGGGTTCATTATGAATCGTGTGAGTAATATGAGTGATCTAGATGGAATTTAACCATCCTATATTTTATAGGTGATATCCATAGGCCTCTTGATTGAGTAGGACTATGAAATGCATGGCCATGCTCAAATAGTGATTTGTTTCATATAGTCTACTCATTGATCAAGAAAACTCAGATTAAATTATGAAGAGTATGACACATTCCATGACTCGAGTTTAATCTAGGATATTAAGGTTAAAAGGATTAAATTACATTGAAACATTGGTCACGAAAAGGTTGCATCGAATCATCGATCTTATTATTACTTGGGTAGCAGTGATGCATTACTAGATGCCGCTCACTGTTTATAACTTTATAATATGATTTTAAGGTTATTGCCAACGTAATAATAACCTATAGGGTCACACACAAAGAACGTAATTAAAAGGAAATTAATTTAAATTGTAAAGATTTAAATATGTCAATATGATTGATATAATTTTAAATTACGAATTTAAATTAATAGGATAATTTATATATAGGTATATTAATTAAGTAAGACTTAATTAAGATATATATAAATTCGGATTTTAATAATATTATGTTTTGATTAATTCCTCCTGACTGCTATATATATGATGTATATCAGACTTTAGGTTTTTACGTCAAAACAAAACCCTAGCCGCTCTTAGAGAGAGACTAGAGAAAATAGTTCCGAAAATCCTCATCCTTGGTGGCTAGTACCCGCGATTCCTTCTTCTGCAGATCGTAAGACGATTCGCGGAGCGTTCGTGTGGATACCGTAGAGACGCAGTCGGTTTGTATTGCGTTGGAGATTCGAGGCGCAGTCGATTTCAGACTCTCGTTTTCATAATCGGTATAATCTCTAAACCTCTTAATTAATTGATTTTTCGCATGGATCCTGTTTTAGGGTTTCGGAAATTGCTTTAAAATTTTAATTTCCGCTGTGCGTTTCTGTGCCAAAACCCTACATAAAGATGGGTAGATTTTTGGTATGATCATGACTATGGGTTCTCTTTGGCCAGTATTGCAAAGTTGAATTGTTGACTGGTATGATCATGACCATTGAATTTATAATTGAATATCTTTAGCTTAAGTGCAAAGGTGAAATGATCAACATGGTTATAATTATTGTTTATATAAATTCTTAAATGATTATATATTCTTTGAGGTATTAATATATTTGGCATGTAGTGCAAATATGAATTGTTGAGGAATATCTTTGGCCTGTAGTGCAAAGATGAATTGTAGATGAATATCTTTGGCCTGTAGTGCAAAGATGGTCTGTTGATGAATATCTTTGGCCAGTAATGCAAAGATGAACTGTTGATGAATATCTTTGGCCAGTAATGCAAAGATGAACTGTTGACGAATATCTTTGGCCTGTAGTGCAAAGATGACTTGTTGATGAATATCTTTGGCCCGTAGTGCAAAGATGAAGTTATTAATATGATTATGAACAGGAACTGTGATTTGGTATAACCATGATCTTTGATGTTTCAGGTAAAGACAAGTGATGAAAATTATCTTTGTTCTGGATGAGAAGAGGAATTTAGAACTACAATTATGATTATGAGTTATTTATGTGATTGTGGACAAGAATTATTGATTGATGTTACAGGGATAAAACATTGTTGGTGGATTTTTAACATGGAGAAAATAATAGACTTTATAGTCTATTTGACTCTTCTAATGGATTGCTCGTTCCGCTGCAACTATGGTTGAAATTTTTATCATTTACCATATGTTCTAAATCTCTGATTTATTATTGATGAAGGCTATTGATAATTTAATTATCTTTAGTCATGATATTCTTTACTGAGCTAGTTGTGCTCACCCTTTTGCTTCACAATTCCTTTCAGGTAATAAGAGTATAGCTGGGTCGAGCGAGGGTAACGGGGAAATAGAACGGTGGTCTCTAGCTGTGGATGTTTTCCCGAAGCAGTATAGAAAAGTTCATTTAGTAGTTATATTTGGTGAATCCAATAGGGTAAGGTGTACCCAACGTTAGAAGGGTGGTTTGCCACTATCATACAAGATGTCTAACGACATACAACCTCGTGTCATCATAAGACAGGGATGTGCTCATCCACTTGCTGAGTATATATACGAGCACTACCTATATAATCTTGGTGTTTGTTTGAAGTATAATTCTCAATTAGAGACAGTGGAGATAATGATAAGTCAAGAGAAGACTCACCATTGGGAAGAATATGATAGTAATCTTCTCGTTTTTCTTTGGGGTCTATTGGGTAAACCAAGGATAATTCTGTGGTCATATGATATCTATCATAACCTAGACGCGTGGTCTCCCATGTACGAAGGTTTCCTTGAGCACTTCCCAAAGATTCTAAATTCTAAAACAATTTTTGACTATACCTTTATGTAAGGTGTTATTGTGAGGTGATGTCCACGGTTGGAACATAAGTCACATTTGGTATATATTTGTATCCAAACTCACAGCATATGTGTTGTTGTATTTTGCACGACAATTGTTGTAATAAAGTTGTAGTTGTTTTCTGTACCATGTAGTTGACGACTCAGAATGGGTTGGGTGGAATGGACCTATTTTGGGGTTGTTACATTTGGTATCAGAGCTTAGGGATATGATCTCTGGCGGAGATCGGGGAATATAACTAGGAGGGAAGAGATGAGTAAATCCTTCGTTAGTGTGTCCTGCCTAAGCTTATTTGTTGGTCAGTCATAATATCGGGATATTATGTGATATGTTAATTTGTTCAATTAACCCTTGTTTTGAAGCTGTATTCTAGAATGATATCTGAAATACAGGAGATGAGCAATGGAGAAATCATGATGACAGGGAAGATGAAATCTGAAATGAAAGCAAGGTATTTTCAACTCTTTGAAATACCAGGTACGTAAATTTCGGGGACGAAATTTCATAAGGAGGGGAGATTGTAAGACCCCGAATTTTATGAAATAAAAGTATTCAATTTTTCTTATAATTACTATTTAGTAAATGGTTAAATTGATAAAAGTTTAAAGTTATGGGTGAAATATGAATTTTATTTTTTTTCAAAATAAGCAAGTGGTTATAAAATAATCATTGTTGTCGGGGAATATTCGTTTAGTCGTGGAATATTCTTTCTGTCGGGGAATATTCGTACGACGGCGCAGCTATTTGTGGGCCCCATAACGAATAACTGTCGGGTGAAGAAAACGACAAATTTGAGTTTTTACAAATAACGGCGTAGTTGTTACCGTTAACACTGTTGGAACACCCGGTGGTTAAAATACAGTAATACGCGTTATTGCACAGTAGCACACGGTATTGTATAGTATTTTTGAAATTATTGATTCTTACGTAAGAAGGCACTACTCAATAATTGTTACAGTAATTACTGTTCAATATTTTATTTTATTGATTCAATAATTGCTGCGTTGATATTTTATATTATTGTTGTTTCAATAATTGTTGCTGCACAGTATTTTCCATTATCATATCAATAATTCATATTATTTGAATAATATTATTAGATAACATTATTGGCAATGTCTAGAAAGTTCTGTCTAAGGAGAGGTTTGGTCATCTAATTGCGCGCCAGTAAGGAGAAATTCTTATTGGAAAACCCCCTCTTTCCTGGGAACGGCCTGGTTGTCATAAATGTGATTCTGTAATATTATTTGTGAATAATTAATTATTGATTCATATGATAAGGAAATATTTATATTATGTGGATATAAATGAGGGATATATTTTTGTGGTTAAAAATGAAGGAGTTAATGTTGAGGTTTTTATCAGTATTTTTGTCGGAATGGAGGTATTAAAAATCAGGGTTTTTGAGATATTTTGCGGGGGTTATAATTTTTAATCCGACCGTTGGATCGTGATAATTTTTGGATATGTTATACATATATAAGTTGAGTATATGCCCACAAATTTTGAACCGTTAAAAATGAACGTATGATTTATTATGAATTTTACAAGATGGCTGGTTCAGAAATTGTTGAATTTTTGGAGTTTATCATTTTGGTGGAAAATTCTAGAATTGGTGGGCCCCACTTGTGGTTGGTGAAGAAATGTGCTGAATTATATTTCAAATGTGGTGGGTGGGAATAGTAGCAGGTAAAGCCATCAGGTTGCAGGTCAAACCTACTAAAATTTTTCTATAAATAGAGGGCTAAGTTAGAATTGAAAATCACACCAAAAACATAAGTTTTCTCTCTTTCTCTCTCTAGATTATTGAGTGTATTTTGTGAGTATTTAGATACTCTGTGAGTTTCTATTCATCAGTGCAAGTTTCTTTCAGCATCATATCCGATATCCAGTCAGAAGTACTGCTCTTTTGAGGTAAGGGATAGTAAGGGATAGTAAGGGATTTTAAGGGTTGTTATGTTTTTCAGTTTCGTAATTTTTCTAAACTTTAAAAATTCTGAAAAAATTTGAAATGATATTTTGATGAGTTTTCTTGATTGTGTCAAAAAATGGTGATTTTTGGATGTATTGATTGAGAGTTATGAATTTTATGAGAAAAGACTATTTTAAAAGTAACTGCTTATAATTTCTTGTGGTTAACTCCAAAATTGATGAAATTTTTATTGGGAGTACATGTATATGATGAAAGTATACTCTGTTAATTTCAGAATTTTTGGACAAAAGTATAATTTTTTATAAATGTCTAAATATTCGGCTGTTTTGACCATATGAAAAATAGTAAATGACTTTTAAAAATTCTGAGAAAAATATATGTTCAATATGGGACTATATTCTGATAAATCCCAGAAAAGAAATATTTTTGGAACTGATTTGGTATTTTTCATGAAAATGGACAAGTTATGAGAAAATAAATTAAATATGTTATGTGAAGTAAGAAAATTGGAAAATAGGATTTTATGGCTTGAGAATCCTATATATGAGGTATATGCAAATTTTTGATGAGGGTTTTGATTATTGGTGATGAAATCTTATGAGTTTGGTATTTTTGAATGATTAAATGCATTATTTAATAAAGTGTAAACAATTAAAATAAATTGTTTATAAGCTTAAGAAATATTATTCTTTCAATATCATTATACCGAAATATTGGTATGTATTATATTGTAGAATTTCTACCTTTTTGTGTCAGAGTTACTATTCACGAGTTACTATTCACGAGTTACTATTCACGAGTTACTATTCATGAGGTACTATTCACGAGTTACTATTCATGAGGTACTATTCACGAGTTACTATTCACGACAAAATTGGTTTCTTTTTCTAACCAAATTATAGTTGATTTATGAATATTACTCTTGAGATTAAATCGATATGTTGATTATATTGATTTTATTATCATATATAACATTTTTATAACCCTAATGATGATATTTCTCTTTGACTTGAGTGTAAAGATGGGTAGATTTTTGGTATGATCATGACTATGGGTTCTCTTTGGCCAGTATTGCAAAGTTGAATTGTTGACTGGTATGATCATGACCATTGAATTTATAATTGAATATCTTTAGCTTAAGTGCAAAGGTGAAATGATCAACATGGTTATAATTATTGTTTATATAAATTCTTAAATGATTATATATTCTTTGAGGTATTAATATATTTGGCATGTAGTGCAAATATGAATTGTTGAGGAATATCTTTGGCCTGTAGTGCAAAGATGAATTGTAGATGAATATCTTTGGCCTGTAGTGCAAAGATGGTCTGTTGATGAATATCTTTGGCCAGTAATGCAAAGATGAACTGTTGATGAATATCTTTGGCCAGTAATGCAAAGATGAACTGTTGACGAATATCTTTGGCCTGTAGTGCAAAGATGACTTGTTGATGAATATCTTTGGCCCGTAGTGCAAAGATGAAGTTATTAGTATGATTATGAACAGGAACTGTGATTTGGTATAACCATGATCTTTGATGTTTCAGGTAAAGACAAGTGATGAAAATTATCTTTGTTCTGGATGAGAAGAGGAATTTAGAACTACAATTATGATTATGAGTTATTTATGTGATTGTGGACAAGAATTATTGATTGATGTTACAGGGATAAAACATTGTTGGTGGATTTTTAACATGGAGAAAATAATAGACTTTATAGTCTATTTGACTCTTCTAATGGATTGCTCGTTCCGCTGCAACTATGGTTGAAATTTTTATCATTTACCATATGTTCTAAATCTCTGATTTATTATTGATGAAGGCTATTGATAATTTAATTATCTTTAGTCATGATATTCTTTACTGAGCTAGTTGTGCTCACCCTTTTGCTTCACAATTCCTTTCAGGTAATAAGAGTATAGCTGGGTCGAGCGAGGGTAACGGGGAAATAGAACGGTGGTCTCTAGCTGTGGATGTTTTCCCGAAGCAGTATAGAAAAGTTCATTTAGTAGTTATATTTGGTGAATCCAATAGGGTAAGGTGTACCCAACGTTGGAAGGGTGGTTTGCCACTATCATACAAGATGTCTAACGACATACAACCTCGTGTCATCATAAGACAGGGATGTGCTCATCCACTTGCTGAGTATATATACGAGCACTACCTATATAATCTTGGTGTTTATTTGAAGTATAATTCTCAATTAGAGACAGTGGAGATAATGATAAGTCAAGAGAAGACTCACCATTGGGAAGAATATGATAGTAATCTTCTCGTTTTTCTTTGGGGTCTATTGGGTAAACCAAGGATAATTCTGTGGTCATATGATATCTATCATAACCTAGACGCGTGGTCTCCCATGTACGAAGGTTTCCTTGAGCACTTCCCAAAGATTCTAAATTCTAAAACAATTTTTGACTATACCTTTATGTAAGGTGTTATTGTGAGGTGATGTCCACGGTTGGAACATAAGTCACATTTGGTATATATTTGTATCCAAACTCACAACATATGTGTTGTTGTATTTTGCACGACAATTGTTGTAATAAAGTTGTAGTTGTTTTCTGTACCATGTAGTTGACGACTCAGAATGGGTTGGGTGGAATGGACCTATTTTGGGGTTGTTACATGACACATGTCCCAACCGTGGACAGCACCTCACAGTAACACCTTACATAAAGGTATAGTCAAAAACTGTTTTAGAAATTAGAATCTTTGGGAAGTGCTCAAGGAAACCTTCGTACATGAGAGGCCATGCGTCTAGGTTATGATAGATATCATATGGCCACAAAATTATCCTTGGTTGACCCAATAGACCCCAAAGAAAAATGAGAAGATTACTATCATATTCTTCTCAATGGTGAGTCTTCTCTTGACATATCATTATCTCTACTGTCTCTAATTGAGAATTATACTTCAAACAAACACCAAGATTATATAGGTAGTGCTCGTAGATATACTCAGCAAGTGGATGAGCACAACCCTGTCTTATGATGACACGAGGTTGTATGTCATTAGACATCTTGTATGATAGTGACAAAACACCCTTCCAACGTTGGGTTCGCCTCACCCTATTTTCTTCACCAAATATAACTACTAAATGATGACCACCGTTCTATTCCCTTGTTACCCCCACTCGACACAGCTACACTCTTATTACCTGAAAAGAATTGTGAAGCAAAAGGGTGAGCACAACTAGCCCAGTAAAGAATATCATGACTAAAGATAATTAAATTATCAATAGCCTTCATCAATAATAAATCAGAGATTTAGAACATATGGTAAATGATAAAAATTTCAACCATAGTTGCAGCGGAACGAGCAATCCATTAGAAGAGTCAAATAGACTATAAAGTCTATTATCTTCTCCATGTTAAAAATTCATCAACAATATTTTATCCCTGTAACATCAATCAACAATTCTGGTCCACAATTATATGAATAACTCATAATCATAACTGTAGTTCTAAATTCCTCTTCTCATCCAGGACGAAGATAATTTTTATCACCTATCTTTACCTGAAACATCAAAGATCATGGTTACACCAAATCACATTTCCTGTTCATAATCATACTAATAACTTCATCTTTGCACTACGGCCAAAGATATTCATTTGTATCACCAGTTGGTCATGTTTATCTCAACATCTGTTCATCTTTGCACTACTGACCAAAGATATTCAACAACATGTCATCTTTGCACTACGGGCCAAAGATATTCATCAACAATTCATCTTTGCACTACAGGCCAAAGATATTCATCAATATTTCATCTTTGCACTACAGGCCAAAGATATTAATATCTCAAAGAAATATATAATCATTTCAGAATTTATATAAACAATAATTATAACCATGTTGATCAATTCACCTTTGCACTTAAGCTAAAGATATTCACTTATAAATTCAATGGTCATGATCATACCAATCAACGATTCAACTTTGCACTACTGGCCAAAGATAACCCATAGTCATGATCATATCAAAAATCTACCCATCTTTACACTCAAGTCAAAGAGAAATATCATCATTAGGGTTATAAAAATGTTATATATAATAATAAAAATAACATGATCAACATCTAGTTTTAATCTCAAGAGTAATATTCGTAAATCAACTATAATTTGGTTAGAAAAAGAAACTAATTTTTATCGTGAATAGTAACTCGTGAATAGTAACTCATGAATAGTAACTCGTGAATAGTAACTCATAAATAGTAAACCCGACACAAAAAGGTAGAAATTTTACAATAAAATCCATACCAGTATTTCGGTATAATGATATTGAAAGAATAATATTTCTTAAGCTTATAAACAATTTATTTAAATTGTTTACACTTTACTAAATAATACATTTAATCATTCTAAAATACCAAACTCATAAGATTTTATCACCAATAATCAAAACCCTCATCAAAAATCTGCATATACCTCATATAGGATTCTCAAGCCATAAAATCCTATTTTTCAATTTTCTTACTTCACATAACATATTTAATTCATTTACTCATAACTAGTCTATTTTCATGAAAAATACCAAATCAGTTCTAAATATATTTCTTTTCTGGGATTTAGCAGAATATAGTCCCATATTGAACATATATTTTTCTCAGAATTTTTAAAAGTCATTTACTATTTTTTATATGGCCAAAACAGCCGAATATTTAGACATTTATCAAAAATTGTACTTTTATCTAAAAATTCTGAAATTCACAGAGTATACTCCTATCATATACATGTACTCCCAATAAAAATTTTATCAATTTTGGAGTTAACCGCAAGGAATTATAAGCGGTTACTTTTAAAATAGTCTTTTCCCGTAAAATTCACAACTCTTAATCTATACATCCAAAAATCACCATTTTTGGACACAATCAATAAAACTCATCAAAATATCATTTTAAATTTTTCCAGAATTTTTTTAAAGTCAGAAAAATTACGAAACTGAAAATCATAACCCTTGTTAACCTAGGACATAGTTCAAGGTCATATGACCCTCAGAATTCTTTTGATTCTTGTTATTCACTCTTGATTCAAAAGTTGAGCTTTTATTCAGATGTCTTTGATTTATTCGCATGTTATTATACTGTTATTTCATTTTTATACTTGTGGGCATTTGTGCTCACTCTTGCTTAATAATAACATTGCAGTTAAGAACGAAAGAACTGATGAACCTTCCACGAGTAAAGGCAAGGGCAAAGTTAGCAAGTGACGAAGACCTGTTGTTTTATATGATGATGTATTTGTTAAGACTTGAGTTAATGTTATTGTTTAAGACTTATTTGTTTATGATTCTGCACAGATGTGACGCCCCCAAAATTAGGTATTTATCACCCATCTTGGGTCGTCAGATACATGGTACAAAATACAAATACAAACTTAATTATACAAATGTCGTGTAACATACGACAATACATAAACTGAGAGTTCTAATAGGAATATTGTCATCTAGACAATATCCATACTCAAGGAGTCATCATTACATTTATTGTCACACTATTTAACAGAATGGTGAGGACTACTAATGCTATCTTCTGGACCATCACTCCTTTCCCTGACTCGTCACAGCTATATTCTCATTTCCTGAAGAGAACATTGAAAGAAAGAGTGAGCTCAACTAGCCCAGTAAGAAATATTATGACTAAGATAATGCAGAATAAATTATCATTAGCCTTCAACAATGTTAAACTGATAAAATATAATAGACATCAAGTTTAACTGCAGCGGAACAAGCAATCCATTAAAAGAGTCAAGTAGAGAATAAACTCTACTATCTTTTATGATTTAAAAAGTTTTTCAACACTGTGATCGCTGAGACTCAGCTTAATAAAATAATCCACATCATCGAATCACCCCTGCACTACGGCCAAGGATATTCGTGTATTCATTAATGGTCATGATCATGCCAACAACTGTCCATCAATGCACTACGGGCCAATGATGACTTTTACCACATCATTTGTAACATTACGGTCATGATTATACCGAATAATCCCTGGTCATAATCATACCAAGTCCATCTATGCACTACATGCCACAGATGACTTTCAACATTTTATAAACATGAGGATGATGACAATGATATAAGAATTCAATAAAACAAGTTCAAGAATTAATTTATCCAAGAATTAATAACGTCCAAATTGTCAACACGATACTGCTTTGTGGAGTAAAATTCAAGAATGCTTAGAAGAATATTTTCATGAAAAGATACTGGATGAAACGCAATTATCAAGGATATTCCACAAATTTCATGGAGTATAGAAGTCAAAACTTAACCAACTGAGTACAATAAAGAATGGAATAACAAAAGAAATCACCATGCATGCGATAGACCGCACAAACAGGTTATTCCAACAGAATAATTAATAATGGAACCAGGTCCGGCGTAAACGCACAGACAGGATATTCCGACAGAATAATAAATAATGGAACCAGGTCCGGCGTAA
Organism: Panax notoginseng; assembly: GCA_016801055.1. Taxonomy (NCBI): domain Eukaryota; kingdom Viridiplantae; phylum Streptophyta; class Magnoliopsida; order Apiales; family Araliaceae; genus Panax; species Panax notoginseng. The sequence continues at coordinate 15,059,799 of CM029013.1, read as the reverse complement.
ACGCACAGACAGGATATTCCGACAGAATAATAAATAATGGAACCAGGTCCGGTGTAAAACACACAGACAGGATGTTCCAACAGAATAATAACAAGACGGAACCAGGTCCGGTATAAAACACACAGACAGGATGTTTCAACAGAATAATAATAAAAACGGAACCAGGTCCGGTGTAAAATACACAGACAGGATATTCCGACAGAATAATAAATAATGGAACCAGGTCCGGTGTAAAACACCCAGACAAGATGTTCCAACAGAATAATAACAAGACGGAACTAGGTCCGGTGTAAAACACACAGACAGGATGTTCCAACATAATAATAGAAGAATGTCACCAAGTATAGGGTAGACCGCGTATACAGGTTATTCCAACAGAATAATAAGAAATGAAATAACAACAGTTCTCTTCATGAATAAGAAAGAATAACACCCCTTACCATTTTAAAGAAGAACTGAAATAAAGAAGTAGTTAAGTGGCAGAATACTCTTCTTCTTTCTCTCTATAGTTTCTCTCTCTAGAGTTCAGTGAATTCGTAAGAAAATAATGAAGGAATGAGCTTCTATTTATAGGAAAATAGAATGCATAGTAACTAATCCATGAACAGTCCAGATTGATTTACTTTAATCTGACGGTCCATATTTAAAGAAAAATCTTTTAAATAAAATATAATATATTCTATTTATAGAATAACTTTAATAAAGTATTCTGTTTTATATAAAAAGATTTTACTATGCAAAACACTATGCACAATAGAATATAATATATTCTATTTATAGAATAACTTTAATAAAGTATTCTGTTTTATATAAAAAGATGTTTCTGTTTTATTACGTTAATAATACGAATAAAACAAAATTTCATTATCGCTAAATAATTCATATTATTAATTGACAATAATTGAATCAAACTGAGTGACTTCTCACATAAGCATCAATACCGTGTGCTACTATGCAACCACACGTATTACTGTACTTTTACTACCGAGTAGTTCAACAGTATCAACGGTAAAACTTTCGCCGTTATTTTTAATAAAATATTTTTGTCGTTTTCTCAATCTGACAATAATTCCGTTGTGGGGTCCACCAATGATTGTACCGTCGTACGAATATTCCCCGTAAATAGTAACTCGTGAATAGTACTTCGACACAAAAAGTGTCCCAAATACTCGAGTGAACAATAGTAGAGTGAATAGTAATTTGGGTGAATAGTAACCCGTGAATAGTAACTCCGACACAAAAAGTGTCCTAAATACTCGAGTGAACAATACTAGAGTGAATAGTAATTTAGGTGAATAGTAACATGTGAATGGTAATTCGTGAATAGTAACTCATGAATAGTATTTCGACACAAAAAGTGTCCCAAATACTCGAGTGAATGATACTAGAGTGAATAGTAATTTGGGTGAATAGTAACCCGTGAATAGTAACTCGTGAATAGTGACCTTGTATTTTATGACAACTTATTTATTTTAAAAAAAAAATTCACATATCACCCTTAACTTTAACCTTTTATCAATTTAACCATTTACCAAAATAGAAAAATTGAATACTTTTATTTCATAAAATTCGGGGTCTCACAACAGATGTTTAAGGTTAGTTTAACCTGGGATTGTAGTATTATTATTCAGATGTTGTAACCCTTATGGGGAAGATTTTATTTCTATTTATTGCATGGTTTGCATTTTTTATGGGTAGATAGAAAGATGATATTTGTATCATGAACACCAAATCCTGTGGAAATGGAAGTACCATATTTGGGGGTGCCACATGCAAGGTGATGTACGTGCTCTCTGTGAGGTCCGGAGACGAGGCTTGACCATTTCATGATGTAAGCGTACTCATTTAACCCGACTGTGATGGATCATATTTGTTGGGCTCGCCAGACATCTTGAGTTTGGGCCTATCATACGGACCTATGAGATGGGCTGGAGAACGAGGCCTATGAGATGGACTGTACCCTTGGACTAGACCCATCATTTGCCCCCAATGCCCTGCGTCTAACAGAACTTAGAGAGGAGGGCATTCGGCTTAAATTTGAATTCCCGAAAAAACTGGAAAAAACTTTAGGAGGCCGAAACTTGCGCTTCAGAGGCTTTTTCGGGCTTTTAATAGCATGCGTCATATGGCTGAAGGCTATGACTTTTGTAGAGCTCGTCGATACGGTTGTTTTGATATATTAGTGGCCCCAATCGGAGTTACGGATCAAAAGTTGTGACTTAAATAGTAAAAGTATCTTTAAATTCAAACTTTTAGAAATTCCTTTTAACTTTTGACCTTCCTCTTTTCAGATAAACTTCTATGGCTTGTAGGGCTCCTTCACTCTCTTATTCTTGAAGAACCTAGGTCGTGGATTTGGGGGTTTTGAGTCCTGTTCTTCATCTTACTTGTTCCATAGCGATTAGGAATATTCAATTCCAGAAATCTCTTAGTGAGGACTTTTCAATGCCGAACAAAGGAATAGATAGCCATGGGAGTGGACTGACTGATGAAGTGAGCTCCCAAGAGGCTGCCATGGTGGATAACGACGTGCACGGCGCTGCTGGAAGTGCAGATCCGTCTGGGCTCCGTAGCGGAGCTGGACAAGGGCGATCTGGTGGTAGGCGAGCTGCTGCTGGATCCTCCCAGGAGCGAGATGGGCAGGCTTCCTGCGAGCAGAGTCGAATTGGAGAGGTCTTGGGCTGGAAGGAGCCGTATTTGGACATGAGCGAGCATGGGTTAGTACCTTTGGGCGAGCAGATGGCTTTGGGCGCTACTCTAGGTGCTGAATTGTCCCATTTGGGCGAGCAGAGGCGAGTTAAGCAAATTTTGGGGGAGCAGAGTCGAACTGAGCAAGTTTTGGGCGAGCAGGGGATTTCAGATGTCTCTCTAAACACTGGGCAGAGCGTTGCAGAAGCACCCCATTCTTTAAGACCCCGAAAAATGAAACATAAGAGCAAATTGATTCCCGATGATGACAGGTCTAAAGTATGTACCCTTTTTAGCTCACTCATTTCTGATGATGAGATTTCTAGGCTTATTTCTACTTATCATATTCCACCCACGGTGTCGTGTCGCCAGGGCGAGAAGGGTGAATGTGCTTGTGATGATTCCTCTGGTGACATTGTCATCTACGAGGAGATGCTTGAGGTCGGACTTAGGTTCCCCATGTCCCATCCCATTTGTCAAATTTTGCACTATTTTTCTCTCACTCTAGGGCAGTTAGTGCCCAATGGTTGGAGAGTCTTGTTGGGTTTTCTCATATTATAGAAGAAGGTGCATCATGAAGATGTTTCTCCCAAAAAGTTCCATGGGGCTTATAACTTGAGTGAGACTCCTGCACCAAATATGGGCTGGTATTATTTTACTTCAAAGAGTGGTATGGTGTTCACTGGGTTACGCTCCAATTGCCACAGCTGGAAATCTCACTTCTTCTTTGTTGGCGGAGAATGGGCTGCAGAGGCTGATAGGGCCTTGGTTTCAGTGCGTTGGGGTGCTTCCAAGAAACCCGGTGCATTTTTGAGCCTACTACATATTTTTTTATATGTATATATACTCATCATCTCCTTGCAGGTATGCCAGTGCTCTCCAAAGAACAAAAGTCGAAGCTGCAGGTTGTGAAGGCTCACCCTGACAGAGACTTGAGCGTTCTTCTGCCCAAGTATGGTAGTAGAGCTGGAGGTTATTCGCCGAAATCAGGGGGTTCTTTGTTAAAGAGAAAAAGTATGTTGACTTACCTCATAGCTTATCTTTTATGAGATGATGGTCACTTAGATAACGCTTTGTCTCATTTGCTGTAGTGGATAGGACGGTGATTGGATCAATCCTCTCTGGGGCGCGAGTAGGGGCGTTTACCCTCCCAAGGTGGCGAGGACGGGTGATGTGCATATTGAGCCGAGCGCTCATCAAGTGACATCTTTAGTTGTGCCTTCCCAGTTAGTGACTTTAAGCGCTATTCCAGAGACTTCCCCGCCTATACCTTCTGACCCCCGCCCGTCCACGCCTCCTGCAGGAGCTCATGTAGGGGCACCGATGCAGTCCGGTTCTATGCTGGGGGATCCTCAAGTCATCAGAGAACGGCTTGGGAGATTTGTGGTTCCATCTGATATTCAGCAGATTAGTGCTTTGGGCACTGAAGGGGTTATCAACACATTTCTGGAGGGCTTGGCTCAGGTAAGAATCCTTTTCTTTCTTTTATGCGCTTGGTCATTTTCTATCTCTTGTCTTTTCCAGATTTCGACAGCATCTGTATGCTTGTTCTCGAGGGCTCATTTTTACGGCCAATTGAAGCTTAACCATGAGGCTGTGCAGAAGGAGCTTCTTGCTGCTCAGGGGAGGATTGTCGAGCTCGAAGCTGCTGATAGGGCTTCTCGGGCTGAGATTTTGGCGACCCGTGGGAAGGTCGCGCTTAGTGAAACAGCTTGCTCTAAGACTGAAACAGATCTTTCGGCTATTCGCGAAAGGACAGTTAAGCTTGAGGCTGAGCTTTTGATAACTAGTGAGAGGGATGCGCTCAAGGAGGTGGAGCTTGTTGAGGCCCATGAGAAGGCGACTAAGCTTGAGACTGAGCTTCAGGCGGTCCATGAAAGGGACGCGCTCAGGGAGGCTGCCTGCTCGAGGGCGGAGGCAGAATTGATGGCAGCTCAAGAGAGGGCTTCGCAGGCTGAAGCGAACCTGGAGTATGCTGGTTGTAGGTGCTTTTATTGATGGCTATGAGGAGATTCGGGGTAAGATCTCTGCTTCTTTCCCCGATATTGATTTCTCAGGCTTTCTGCCAATTGAGGTGCCTGACGATGGAGGTTCTGAAGATGCTAATGATGATGAAGACGACCATGATAGTAGTTAGAGTGCTAGGGACTTTTGATTTTTTTTTTAAGAAAGGCAGTGTGCATCCTTACTTTTGTACTGATACTCCTTTGAAATTGAATGAAAAATGCAATCTTTTGGAGAAAAATATAGGAAATTTCATTGCTGACCCAAAAAAGGTATTTTAAACATTGTATAATAATCTTAAAAAAGACAAATAAAATTAAGTCCCTGACTATACTACCATTACTTCTTCAAGGTATCACTGGTAATACCTCTTCAAGTGCTCAGCGTTCCATGGATGAGGTAAGACTTTCCCTTCGGAATTTTGGATCTTGTGAGTGTCTGGTCTCACCACTTTTGTTACAAGGTATGGTCCTTCCCAATTTGGTCCTAGTTTTCCTTCGCGCGAATCCTTCGTGGCGAGGATCACCTTCTTAAGGACTCAGTCTCCTGGTTGGAAGGAACGAGGCTTCACCCTTGAGTTGTAATACTTTGCCATGCGACGCTTATACTCTGCGTTGCGTACCACGTCCATTTCCCTTGCCTCCTCTACCAAGTCGAGGTTGATGCGAAGTCCTTCCTCATTGGAGGTAGGGTCGTGGTGTTGGACCTTTAGAGAGTTCACCCCGATCTCTACAGGGATGACCGCCTCAGTTCCAAAGGCTAGGGAAAAGGGGTTTCCCCAGTTGGAGTTCTTGGCGTGGTTCGGTAGGCCCACAGTATGCCTGGGAGTTCATTGACCCAAAGCCCCTTCGTTCTTTCAAGCCTTGTCTTTAAACTGCGTAGCACTGTTCTCATCATGACTTATGCTTGTCCATTTGCCTGCGGGTGAGCAGGGCTAGAGTGCGGCTGCTTTATTTGAAGGTCGAAGCAGAAGGAGTTTAGCAGCTTGTTGTCAAATTGTTTGGCGTTGTCACTGACAATGGCGTGGGGTATGCCGAAGCGACATACTAGATTCTTCCAAATAAAATCTTTAACGTTTGCATCTGAGATTTTTGCTAAGGGTTCGGCTTCAGCCCACTTGGTGAAATAATCAACTGCTACCACCACAAAGTTGCATTGTCCTTTGCTTAGAGGCAACGGGCCTAAGATGTTGATGCCCCACTTGGAGAAAGGCCATGGACTTGAAATGATCATTAGCTCTTCTGGTGGTTGTCTGGGTACAGTTGCGAAGCGCTGACACTTGTCACACTTCCTGGAGAACTCCTGGGCGTCCTTACCATAAAAGGCCAGAAGTAACCTTGCCTGAGCGCCTTGTGGGCAAGGGATCGTCCTCCAGAGTGGTTCCCACATATTCCTTCGTGAATCTCTCGCAGGGCATAATGAGCTTCTTCGGGTGAAAGGCACCGGAGCAAGGGCAAGGAATAGCCTTTCTTATATAAAGTGTCCTGCAGGATGGTGAACTTAGAAACTCTCATTCTTAGCTTCCTAGCATCTGAAGGATTGTCTGGCAATACACCTTCCCAAAGATATGCTATTATTGGGGTCATCCAGTTTGGTTCGGCCGATACAAAGTTGACATTTGAGGTTCCCAAGTCTATCGTGTTTGGTTCAAACTGGTGACCAATATATGCTGGTCCTCTTGATGAGGTTTCCAAGGACGAGGCAAGCCTTGCAAGTGCATCGGCGGCCATGTTGTCTTCTCTAGGAATGTGGCAAATTTGGAAATGTTTGAACTTCGGCATCATGCTCTTTACCATGCCAAGATATTCTTGTATTCTGGCTCCTTTTGCTTCGAATTCGCCCTTCACTTGGTTAACTATCAACTGAGAGTCGTTGTATGTGATAGGGTCTTGAGTCTCCATCTCAATTGCCAATCTTAATCCGGAGAGGAGGGCTTCATATTCTGCCTCATTGTTAGAGGCAATAAAGTGGAGCTTCACTGCATACTTGAGAGCTGTACCATCTGGGCAGATCAAGATCAAACCTGCTCCGCCTCCATCGCTGGTCGATGAACCGTCTACATAGAGTTTCCAGGATGGAAGAGAGCAGGGTTCGGAGATTAAATAGGGAGACTTGGTGCCAGGATTGGGAACTAGGGCTCCAGTCTGGATCCTTTGGAGCGTCTGGTGATCCGAAAGAGCTGTCTAGGCATCTGAAGGGGGAGTATGGGCGCTCAGCATGATGGTCTGGTCGCCTGGGAGGGCCCGTGTGCTCGGTTCGGGCGCCTGATCTTCGTTATGCTGTTGAGCGCTTCCATCAACCATCTCTGAACTGGGTGAGGTGGAAATTTCATTATTCTACGTCTCTGCTGGTGTCAGCTCAGCAACAAAATCCGCCAGTGTTTGTGCTTTGATGGTTGACCTTGGTTGGTACTGTATGTCAAATTCACCAAGCTCCACTGCCCACTTAAGCAGCCTCCCAGATACGTCGAACTTTCCCAGGACTCTTTTCAGAGGTTGATCTGTGATGACAACAATGTTGTGACTTTGGAAATAATGTCGCAACCGTCTCGCTGTTGTGATTAAGGCGAGCGCCAATTTTTCTAGTCTCGAGTACCTGACTTCTGTTCCTCGGTATGCTTTACTTACATAATAGATTGGCTTTTGCGCTCCGTCATTGCTCTTGATGAGTACTGAGCTTACCGCAGATGGGGAGGCAGAAAGTACAGATATAACACCTCGCCTGTAAGACCCCAACTTATTAATGAATAAAATTAAATTTTCTCTAATTATTATTGTGAATAATAAGGTGTCAGTTTGATATAATATTTTGGTTATGGGCGAAATGTGCAAATTTTATGAAATAAACAAGTGGTTATAAAATACTCATTTTTGTCGGGGAATATTCGTTTGATCGTGGAATATTCTTTCTGTCGGGGAAATATTCGTACGACGGCGTAGCCATTTATGGGCCCCATTACAGAATAACTGTCGGATGAAGAAAATGACAAAATTGAGTTTTTATAAATAACGACGTAGTTGTTACCGTTAACACTGTTGGAATACTCGGTGTTTAAAATACAGTAATACGCGTGGTTGCACAGTAGCACACGGTTTTGTATAATATTTTTGAATTATTGATCCTTACGTAAGAAGACACTACTCAATAATTGTTACAGTAGTTACTGTTCAATATTTTATTTTATTGATTCAATAATTGCTACGTTGATATTTTATATTATTGTTGTTCCAATAATTGTTACTGCACAGTATTTCCCATTATCAGATCAATAATTCATATTATTTGAATAATATTATTAGATAGCATTATTGGCAATGTCTAGAAAGTTCTGTCTAAGGAGAGGTTTGGTCACCTAATTGCGCGCCAATAAGGAGAAATCCTTATTGGAAAGCCCCCACTTTCCTGGGAACGGCCTGATTGTCATAATTGTGATTCTGTAATATTATTTGTGAATAATTAATTATTGATTTATATGATAAGGAAATATTTATTTGATGTGGATATAAATGATGGATTTATTTATGTGGTTATTATTGAAGGAGTTAATGTTGAAGTATTTTATCAGTATTTTTGTCGGAATGGAGGTATTAAAAATTAAACCAGTATTTTTGAGATATATTGCGTGAGTTATAATTTTTAATCCGACCGTTGGATCGTTGTGATTTTTGGATATGTTATACATATATAAGTTGAGTATATGTCCACAAATTTTGAACCGTTAAAAATGAACGTATGATTTGTTATGAATTTTAAGAGGTGACTGATTTGAAAATTAGGTTTATAAATAATTTTGGTGGAAAATTCTAGAATTGAGTGGGCCCCATTTTTGGTTGGTGAGAAATGTGCTGGAATTTTTATTCAAATGTGGTGGGTGGCAATAGTAGCAGGTAAAGTCATCAGGTAGCAGGTCAAGTCTGCTTCGGCGTGCTAACATTTTCTTATAAATAGAGGGCTAAGTTAGAATTGAAAATCACACCAGAATTCATAAGTTTTCTCTCTTTCTCTCTCTATATTCTCGAGCGTATTTTGTGAGTATTTTGATACTTTGAGAGTTGCTATTCAGTGCAAGTTTTTGTCAGCACTATATCCGAAATTCAGTCAGAAGTACGGTTATTCTGAGGTAAGGGGTATTATTTATTTCACATTCTGAAGAGATATTATATTTCGTATTCGTATGAATATTATTTCCGTTCAATATTCATAAGAAATTTTATTTCGTTCAATAATCACGAGAAATATTATATTCGTTTAATATTCGCAATGAATATTATTTTCGTTTAATATTTGTAAGGGATGTTATTTTCTTCGTAAATGATATTATTTCTTTCAATATCATGCTGAAATATTGGTTTGAACTTTTTATCAAATTTAGAACTTTTTGTGTCGGGGTTACTATTCACGTATACGGTACTATTCACGTATACGATACTATTCACGAATACGATACTATTCACCGAAAAATAAAATTTTCTTCTTTTTATCCAAGATGACTATTATGGTTACTATCTTTGATTGTATCCATGTTTTGATTATTATTTTTGAATTTTGCTTCGAAATTGGTTATTTCGGAGTATTATTGAACTTGGATAAACTGTAATACGAATCCCTAATATTTGTTCTTTTATCTCATTGGATTCGTTTTCTTTAAGATATTTTTCATCATCCTCAGTCCTAAATGATGATATTACTGAATATCTTTGGACTGTAGTGCAAAGATAAATGATTACCTGATGAATATCTTTGGCCCGTAGTGCAAAGATGAACAAGTGTTGAGATAAACATGACCAACTGAGTATTATTCTTGAATTTTACTCCATAAAGTAGTATCATGTTGACAATTTGGATGTTATTGATTTCTGGATAAATTAAATTCTAAATCTTTAAAATTTATCCTTGAACTTGTTTAATTAAATTATTATATCATTGTCATCATCCTCATGTTTATATTCTGTTGAAAGTCATCTGTGGTCTGTAGTGCATAGATGGACTTGGTATGATTATGACCAGGGATTATTCGGTATAATCACGACCGTAATGTTACAAATGATGTGAAAAAAGTCTTCATTGGCCCGTAGTGCATTGATGGACAATTTTTGGTATGATTATGGCCATGGATTCTCTTCGGCCAAGGGTGCAAAGATGAATTGTTTTATGACATGATCATGACCGTTGATGAAAACACGATTATCTTTGACCCGTAGTGCAGGGATGATTCGATGATGTGGATTATTTATTAAGCTGAATCTCAACAATAAAATTGATGATAAATATTTTAAATCATAGAAGATAGTAGGTTTTATGCTCTACTTGACTCTTCTAATGGATTACTTTTTTCGCTGCAGTTGTTGATCTAAAACTTGTTGTCTATTATATTTTATCAGATTTTTCCCTGTTGAAGACTAATGATAATTTATTGTACATTATCTTAGTCATAATATTTCTTACTGGGCTAGTTGAGCTCACCCTTTCTTTCATTGTTCTCTTCAGGAAATGAGAATATAGCTGGGACTAGTCGGGGAATGGATTGATGGTCCAGATGGTTGCATTAGTAGTTCTCACTATTCTGTGAAATAGTGTGATAATTGTAATGAGGACTCCTTTTGAGTTTGTATACTCTCTAGTAGATAATATTTGTATTCAAACTCACAGTATATGTGTTGTCGTATTCTGCACGATAATTGTATTACTGAAGTTGTATTTGTTTTTGTACCATGTATTTGGCGACTCAGAATGGGTGATGTATACCTATTTTGGGGTTGTCACATCGCCTGGTGTGACATGCGAAAGGAGTGGAGGTGCAGCCAAGTAGGCTTTGAGTTTTTAGAATGCCTCCTCTGCCTCATGTCCCCACTCAAAAGCTTTTTGAATTTTTTTAAAAAAAGGCAGACACTTATCTGCAGACTTGGAGACGAACCTGTTGAGTGCTGCAATTCTTCTATTGAGGCGCTGAAGCTCTTTGGTTGAAGTGGGTGATTTCATATCGAGGATGGCTTTGATCTTGTCGAGGTTTGCTTCAATTCCCCTCTAGTTGACCATGAAGCCCATGAACTTTCCTGATCCTACGCCGAAGGTGCACTTTTCAGGGTTCAGCTTCATTCGGTAGAATCTAAGAACATTGAAGGTCTCTTGGAGGTGATTAATGTGATCTACTACACGGAGGCTCTTTACCAACATGTCGTCAACGTAGACTTCCATTGTTCGCCCAATTTGAGACTGGAACATTTTGTTCACCAGTCACTGGTAGGTTACTCCTGAGTTCCTCAACCCGAAGGGCATGGCTCTGTAGCAGTAGGTCCCTTTAGGAGTGCTGAATGATGTCTTCTCCTGGTCCGGGGGGTGCATGCTAATCTGGTTATATCCGGAGTACGCATCCAGGAAAGTGAGCAATTCATGCCCTACAGTGGCATCGATGAGGAGGTCAATCCGTGGTAGCGGGTAGCTGTCTTTTGGGAACACCTTATTGAGCTCTGTGAAGTCGAAACAGAGGCGCCACTTCCCGTTAGCTTTAGTAACCATTACCACGTTGGAGAGCCATTCTGGATATGCTACTTCTCTAACCACTCCATTATCTATTAACTTTTTAACTTCCTCGTCCATGGCTTGGGCCCATGTAGTGGAGGCACCCCTTAGCTTTTGGCGAACTGGCTTGTAACGAGGGTCAACATTGAGACGGTGTGTGGCTATTTCTGGGTCGATGCCCTCCAAGTCTGCATGTGACCATGCAAAAACATCCATGTTATTTTTGAGGAAGTCTATCAGTTGCTACACTAGATCATTACTGAGGGAAGAACCAATGTACACCTTTCTGTCTGGGTGTTCCTTGTCCAAGACTACAGGGGTGAGCTCCTCGACGGGCTCTCCTCTTTTTATGGTAGAGTCATCCCTTGGGTCAAGGACTTCGACCTGTAATGCCTCCTCTTGCTTTCTGGCCTTCATGGAGGAGACGTAGCACTCCCTTGCTGTTACTTGATCTCCTCTGACTTCTCCGACTCCATTTGGGATTGGAAAGCGAAGGATAAGATGATAAGTAGAGGGGATGGCCCTCAATGTGTTAAGAGCAAGTCGCCCGTAAGATGTTATAGGCTGATGGGCAGTCTATAACTAAGAAGTTGACCATAACTGTAGATCTTCTTGGTGCTGTTCCGGCTGTGATTGGCAGGGTGATGGATCCTAGAGGATATACCTTCTCCCCTAAGAACCCCATGAGGGGTGACCTAATAGGCTGCAGTCTCTCCCTGCCCAGGTTGAGCTTGTCATAAGCTTCTGCAAACAAGATATTGGCAGAGCTGCCACTGTCCACTAGGATTCTGCGTACTTGAAAATTGGCCATGGTCATGGTGAGCACCAGGGGGTCATCGTGCGGATGCTGAATCCCCTTCAAATCCTCATCTGAGAAGGATATGACTTCGCTAGCATCTTGCCTAAGCATCTTGGATGTGCGCCCCTCTTCCTGGTGCCTTGCTTTTCTGACACGTGCCTTCATGGCAGACAACGACTCTCCCCCTCCTGTGAATCCTCCCGAGATGGTGTGGATCTCCCCCACTGGATTTTGATCTTCCTGATTGCGAGTTGGTGATGGTGCTTGTCTTCTACCAGCAACATACTGGCGTAGTTGACCACGTTGAATGAGATCTTCAATTTGTTTCTTGAGTTCGTAGCAATCGTGAGTGTCATGACCGTGGTCGCGATGAAAATGGCAGTACTTGTTCGGGTTCTTGTGGTTTGGAGGAGAATTCATCCTCGCCGGCCACTTTATGGTGGGGTCATCCTGGATTTGTAAGAGAATGTTCCCGATGGTGGCATTGAGGGGAGTGAATGGCCGTTGATCTTTAAGAGGAGCAGGACCAAGTCTATCTTTGGCGGGTACTCTCTCTGTCCTGCTTGATTTGCTGTCAGTCTCCTTCTTGTCGTCCCTGTCTCTTCCTTTTTTCTTCTATCCTGCTCTGGAGGATTCACCTCGTCTGGCCCTTGTGACGTCCTCATCATTCATGTATTTCTGGGCCTTTGCTAATAGCTCAGTCATGTTCTTTGGTGGACGTTTCATCACTGAGAAAAGAAAACTTGATGAGCGGAGACCTCCCAAAAGGCGGTCATGGTTACCTTATCATCAGGTTCTTCTACTTGAAGAACCTCCTTGTTGAAACGAGTGAGGTAGTCCCTTAGGCTCTCGTCTTTGTCTTGCTTTATGCTGAGAAGATGTGTGACGGGCTTTTGATGACGTCGCCCCCCAATAAAGTGGGACACAAAAGACTTGCTCAACTCAGCAAAGGTTGAGATGGAGGCTGGAGAGAGCTTAGCGAACCATTGTCGAGCGGAGCCCCTCAAGGTGGTTGGGAATGCCCTGCACATGATTTCATCAGGGATGTTATGGAGCTGCATCAGGGTTTTGTAAGTTTCGAGGTGGTCTAGCGGATCTTTTGTTCCGTCAAAGGTCTCTACAGATGGCATTTTGAACTTTTGAGGAAGTGGATAGTTCGCCACGTCGGGCCTGAAAGGCGTGTCTGTTCGCCCTACAAGATAATCCACGGTTTCTGGTCCTCGGGCCTTCATGGCGTTGAAGACATCACCTAGTTGGTTTTGCACTTCCTTGATTTTCTCGTCTCAGTGATTAAGGGCTCCCCTGGAATGTTCATGGGGGGTGACTCCCATGCTCCACGCTTTGGTTCTCGCCTTCGTCTTCTTGGAGATGAGGACCTTCTCCTTGGGAAATAGGAGGAGGAGGTGGATCACGGTGTGCTCCCCTGTGCGGAGCTCCTTGATGTCCAGGGGGCGGACCTCCTTGTTGCATTCCTCCTCCTTGTCCGGCGAGCAGGAGTTACAATATCTGCTGATTTTGCATAGCCAACTGCTGCATGGTATCCAACATCTGTTGTGGGTTTGGAGCTGAAGTATTTGGAGCAGGGTTGATGTGCGGAGGAGTACCCTCTTCCAGTCGTGGATTGTCTTCCAGTTGGTTCATTGACCTGGTCGTAATCGCCATTGATATGAATGTTTGATGGTGAAAATCTTTTCGTTTCCCACAGACGGCGCTAAACTGATATGCACAAAATGAATTTTGTACAAACACCAATCAAATAATTATAAAAAACGGTAATTAAAGTAAGGAATAAGACAAGTATTAAAGTGGTTCGGTCAAGTTGACCTAGTCCACTGTTGAATGGCTATAGTCGCCTGACACTTTATATTATGTGAGTTGAAGAGAGTACAAAGAGCATAAGCTTAAAGATTACAAGAGTTCGTTGCCCCCCAGTGATGGTAAGGCGCTCTATTTATACCGAACCGTGACAGTTTTGGGATGAGCACGTAACCACTACTTTAGTGGAGCTCCCAACTTCTCCCAAGCATGCAAGGTGATGTACGTGCTCTCCGTGAGGTCCGGATAGGGCTGAGCAAAAAATGGGTATAATCGAATTACCGAACCGAACCGAAATAATTTAACCGATTTTTTTTTGAAATTTCGGTTATTTTTAATATTTCGGTTATATCCGAATTTTTTTACGGTTTTCGGTTAGGTTGTTCGAATTTTATTTTTGAGTTATTCGGTTTAACCGAATAACCGAAAAAGACTTTCAAAATTGCAACTGCAGAACACTTAATTTTACTCGGCCCATAACCCATTAGTCAAGACGTCAAGTCATTAGTACTTCAAAGTCATTACTCATTACTACCGAAAAAGTCTTTCAAAATCAAGTCTCTCAAGTCTGCAGATCTATACTACTTTACTAAATTATTCTCCGAGACTCCGACGGCCAACCCTCCTTCTCAGAAGTCAGATCTGTACTCAGATCTCTCAAGAGTCTTTCAAGTCCACCTTCGATCTGTACTCCGAGTGCCACGTGCTCTTCGTTCTTTTCCGACCCTCCTCCTTATGCTCAATCGACGATACGATCTTGTAGGCGACGGAGAGGAGGTTCTGCTCCTTAACGGTGAGCTCGACGGCAGCGACGGACGGAAGTGAAGCTGATGGTGAGCTTTTCCACGAAGCTCACCATCTCTTCGTAGGGCTCGGCTTGAGCTTGCTCGACGTGTTTGGCCAGGTAGTCAGGTTGACGTATTGGCCTCTGGTGTAAGGTCGGCCACTATGTTGACTGTTGTTGACTTGTTGTTGTTGTCTCGGTTGTCTCATGTCTCAGTTAGTGTTGGATCATTCATATTTTTGTAATGTCTTGTTTGATCATTCATGTTTTTATAATGTCTTGTTGATTGCTGTTGATCAGACGTGTAAGACCCCAACTTTTATAAATAAAGAAGAATTTTCTATAAATATCATTTTTGAATATTATGGAGTTAATTTGATATAATGTTATAGTTGTGGGTAATATTTATAAATTTTGCAAAGTACGCAAGTTGTTATATAATATTCGATTGGTCGGGGAATATTCGTTTTAACGGAGAATATTCGTACAACGACACAATCATTGGTGGACCCCACAACGGAATTATTGTCGGATTGAGAAAACGACAAAAATATTTTATTAAAAATAACAGCGGAAATTTTACCATTGTTACTGTTGAACTACTCGGTAGTAAAAGTACAGTAATACGTGTGGTTGCATAGTAGCACACGGTATTGATTATTAATGCTTATGTGAGAAGTCACTCAGTTTGATTCAATTATTGTCAGTTAATAATATGAATTATTTAGCGATAATGACGTTTTGTTTTATTCGTATTATTAACGTAATAAAACAGAAACATCTTTTTATATAAAACAGAATACTTTATTAAAGTTATTCTATAAATAGAATATATTATATTTTATTTAAAAGATTTTTCTTTAAATATGGACCGTCAGATTAAAGTAATCAATCTGGATCGTTCATGGATTAGTTACTATGCATTCTATTTTTCTATAAATAGCAGCTCATTCCTTCATTATTTCTTACGAATTCACTGAACTCTAGAGAGAGAAACTATAGAGAGAAACTATAGAGAGAGAGAAGAAGAATATTCTGCTACTTAACTACTTCCTTATTTCAGCTCGTCTTTAAAACGGTAAGGGGTGTTATTCTTTCTTATTCATGAAGAGAACTGTTGTTATTCCATTTCTTATTATTCTGTTGGAATAACCTGTATACGCGGTCTACCCTATACTTGGTGACATTCTTCTATTATTCTGTTGGAACATCATGTCTGTGTGTTTTACACCGGACCTGGTTCCGTTTTTATTATTATTCTGTTGAAATATCCTGTCTGTGTGTTTTACACCGGACCTGGTTCCGTTTTTATTATTATTCTGTTGGAACATCCTGTCTGTGTGTTTTACACCGGACCTGGTTCCATTATTTATTATTCTGTCGGAATATCCTGTCTGTGTGTTTTACACCGGACCTGGTTCCATTATTTATTATTCTGTCGGAATATCCTGTCTGTGCGTTTACGCCGGACCTGGTTCCATTATTTATTATTCTGTTGGAATAACCTGTCTGTGCGGTCTATCGCATGCATGGTGATTTCTTTTGTTATTCCATTCTTTATTGTACTCAGTTGGTTAAGTTTTGACTTCTATACTCCATGAAATTTGTGGAATATCCTTGATAATTGCGTTTCATCCAGTATCTTTTCATGAAAATATTCTTCTAAGTATTCTTGAATTTTACTCCACAAAGCAGTATCATGTTGACAATTTGGACGTTGTTAATTCTTGGATAAATTAATTCTTGAACTTGTTTTATTGAATTCTTATATCATTGTCATCATCCTCATGTTTATAAAATGTTGAAAGTCATCTGTGGCCTGTAGTGCATAGATGGACTTGGTATGATTATGACCAGGGATTATTCGGTATAATCATGACCGTAATGTTACAAATGATGTGGTAAAAGTCCTCATTGGCCCGTAGTGCATTGATGGACAGTTGTTGGCATGATCATGACCATTAATGAATATACGAATATCCTTGGCCGTAGTGCAGGGGTGATTCGATGATGTGGATTATTTTATTAAGCTGAGTCTCAGCGATCACAGTGTTGGAAAATCTTTTAAATCATAAAAGATAGTAGAGTTTATTTTCTACTTGACTCTTTTAATGGATTGCTTGTTCCGCTGCAGTTAAACTTGATGTCTATTATATTTTATCAGTTTAACATTGTTGAAGGCTAATGATAATTTATTCTGCATTATCTTAGTCATAATATTTCTTACTGGGCTAGTTGAGCTCACCCTTTCTTTCACTGTTCTCTTCAGGAAATGAGAACGTAGCTGGGGCAAGTCGGGGAACGGAGTGATGGTCCGAATGATAGTATTAGTTAGTAGTCCTCACTATTCTATGTAATGGTGTGTTAATAAATGTAATGAGGACTCCTTTTGAGTATGAATACTCTCTAGAAGATAATATTTGTATTCAAACTCACAGTTTATGTTTTGTCGTATTGTACACGACAGTTGTATTAGTAAGTTGTATTTGTATTTTGTACTATGTATCTGACGACCCAAGATGGGTGATGTATACCTAATTTTGGGGGCGTCACAGTTGGTATCAGAGCTTAGGGATATGATCCCTGGCTAAGATGTGAGAATAGAACTAGGAGGGGAGAGACGGGGAATTCCTTCGCTAGTATGACCTACCTAAGTTTATTTGCATGGTATTTAATTGGTCGGTCATAATATAAGGATAATATATGACATATCAATTAACTTTTATTTTGTGGCAGTATCTGAAAATGGCATCTGAGAATGTTGAGAATAGCAATGGAGCACAGACGATTATTGATTCACCACATATCAATAATCAGGATAATGTGCATCAGGAAGGTGACAATCCTCATGCAAACAACAACACTGACCAGATGATGAATGATGGAATGTTCAGAGGTTTTATGCAATTCATGCAACAACAGGTGAAAGCGGCTCCTGTCCACAACGTAGGTGGAAATACTGGAAACTCTCAGGCGGTCACCGCTAAACAGTTTAAGGAGCTGGGACCACCGGAGTTTAAGGGAGAACCCAAACCACTTGTAGCTGAAACATGGATAAAGCAGATCACCAAGATATTTGATGTCTTGGGTTGCTCCGAGGAGCAAAAGGTTCCCTTTGCCGCCTTTATGTTGCGAGGAGAGGCAGATTACTGGTGGGAATCGATAAAGCGTACTCAACCTGCCGCACTGAAGATGTCTTGGGAGAAGTTCCAAGAGCTGTTTAACGACAAATACTTTCCCGAGAGTATTCGTCACATGAAGGAGGTGGAGTTCATCAAATTGGAGCAGAATAATATGACCGTGTCGCAGTACGAGGCAAAATTTGCGGAGTTATCCCGGTTTGCGTCCCACCTGGTGGATAATGAAGAAAGAATGACGCGGATGTTTTTAAGAGGTTTGAAGCCGGAGATACGTCAACATCTTGTTTCTCATAAATTGTGTTTGTATTCAGATGTTGTAAATAGGGCTCAGTTGGTGGAGCGCGATAACGAGACAACGCAACCAAAAGAGAGCAGCCGGCAAAATGATAATACCAGTGAAAGCAGTCATCGAAGCGGTGACAACAAGCGTGGAGGGAATCAACAGGCCAGAAATGGTAACCACTTCGGTGGTAATCAGGGCCAAAATAATAAGAATGGGAATTTCAAGAAGAGGAGATTCAACAATGATGGAAAGACGTCAGCACCAGCACCTGTCGTTAAGGAAGGAGAACGACCACCTATCATATGTTTCAAATGCGGAGGGGAGGGGCACATCAGTCCAAACTGCGCGATGTCGTCCAAAGCATGTTATAATTGTGGAAGAGAAGGTCATTTAGCCCGATTTTGTCGTTTACCGAAGACAAATTCAGCTAGGATGGAGGCACCAAAGGCCGTCCCAGAAAAGTCAAAACCGGTTGTGCAAGGGAGAGCGTTTGTTGTGAACTCCCAGAAAGCAAGGAACCCGAATGAGGTCATCACGGGTAAGCTTATCATAAACTCTAACGAAGTTATACTTTATTTGATACCGGTTCTACCCATTCTTTTATTTCTCCTACTTGCGCTCATCGATTAAATTTGATTCCGGAGAAATTAGACTTTGACTTAGCAGTTGAAACTCCATTGGGAGAAACCTTCATTACATCCACGGTTTATAAGTCTTGTTTGGTTCAAGTTGGTACCCACACATTACCTGTCGATCTTATTTCATTAAAAATACTTGCATTTGACGTGATTCTAGGGATTGATTGGTTAACTACTCATCATGCAAAAATTGATTATTTTCGTAAGGTTGTTAGCTTTCATATTCCTAATCGACCTATTATGCGAATTCAAGCAACCAAACCATTAAAATCAATCGCTGTCATCTCAAGCCATAAAGCTATTCGTTTATTGAAAAACGGATGTCAAGCTTTCTTAGCTCATGTCACAGATCTAAACAAAAATACGTCAGCTATGAATGATATTTCTGTTGTTAATAAATTTCCTGACGTATTTCCCGAAGAACTTCCTGGCCTACCCCCAGAGCGTGAAATTGAATTTTGTATCGACCCCTGTACAAAACCCATTTCCAAAGCCCCATATCGAATGGCTCCTATTGAACTTCAGGAGTTAAAGACCTAACTGCAGGAATTGTTAGACATTGGTTTTATTCGTCCTAGTACTTCTCCTTGGGGTGCTCCTGTTCTGTTCGTGAAGAAAAAAGATGGGAGTATGCGACTTTGTATTGATTATCGGGAGTTGAATCATGTCACCATCAAAAATAGGTACCCATTGCCACGTATTGATGACCTGTTTGACCAGTTGCAAGGAGCACAATTCTTTTCAAAGATCGATCTTCGTTCTGGATATCATCAGCTGAAGGTTAGAACTGAGGATATTCCAAAGACGGCTTTCAGAACTCGGTATGGGCATTATGAATTCTTAGTTATGTCTTTTGGATTGACTAATGCTCCTGCTGCCTTCATGGATATGATGAACAGGGTATTTAAGGAATATTTGGATCACTTTGTGGTCGTCTTTATCGATGACATCCTTGTTTATTCCAAAAGCCGTGAAGATCATGAGCAACACTTGAGGCTGGTACTCCAAAAGCTTCGTGAATACAAACTTTATGCCAAGTTGAAGAAATGCGAGTTCTGGCTGGAAGAGGTAGCATTCCTTGGGCACGTAGTATCAAGTCGTGGAATATCTGTTGACCCGGCAAAGATTGAAGCTATTCAAAGCTGGGAGCAACCTAAATCAGTGACCGAAGTACGTAGCTTTCTTGGTTTAGCTGGTTATTATCGGAGATTCGTGGAAGGATTTTCTCGAATCGCTACTCCATTAACTCAGCTGACTCGGAAAGATACAAAGTTCGGTTGGAGCGAAGAATGTGAGCAGAGTTTTCAAGAACTCAAGAGGAGACTCATTTCAGCACCTGTTCTAACAATACCATCTGGCTCGGAGGGATTTGTCATCTACAGTGATGCTTCGAGCAAAGGGTTGGGATGCGTTCTCATGCAACATGGAAAAGTCATAGCCTATGCATCAAGACAACTCAAGGAATATGAGAGGAATTATCCTACTCATGATCTAGAGTTGGCAGCTGTTGTCTTTGCACTTAAAATTTGGAGGCATTACTTGTATGGGGAGAAGGTGGAGATCTTTACGGATCATAAAAGCCTCAAATATTTCTTCACTCAAAAGGAACTCAACATGCGACAACGACGTTGGCTTGAACTGTTGAAAGATTATGATCATACCATTCAATACCATCCTGGAAAAGCGAACGTGGTAGCTGACGCATTGAGTAGAAGATCATATGCAAGTACGAGTGCGATATTGTCAACACAAAGACCCATTTTGTGTGATTTGCAAAGGATGGAGATAGAGTTAAAGACTCCAGGGACCCATGTGATGATGGCGAATATACGAGTAGAACCGACTTTAATCGATAAAGTTAAAGCTGCTCAAGCTACAGACCTGGAGCTGATGCGTATGAGGAAGAAAGTGCAAGAAGGTGCTATGCCGGAAGCAAGAATCGATGAAGAAGGAATACTTCGAGTCAACTCCAGACTTTGTGTTCCTAACAACCCTGATTTAAAGTATGAAATCATGATGGAGGCGCACAACACACCGTTTGCAATCCATCCTGGAAGTACCAAAATGTATCATGATCTTCGTCATACATTTTGGTGGAGCAATATGAAGAGAGAGATAGCGTTGTTTATCTCAAGGTGTCTAACTTGTCAACGAGTCAAAGCGGAGCATCAAGTACCAAAAGGTCCATTGCAACCACTTGAAATTCCAGAATGGAAGTGGGAGCACATTACCATGGATTTCGTTACCGGTCTTCCAAGGGTTTCTCAAGGTATTGATGCGATTTGGGTCATTGTTGATAGATTGACCAAGTCTGCTCATTTCTTACCGATACGAGAAACTTATACACTTGAACGTCTTGCTCGTATGTACATAAACGAGATTGTAAGACTGCATGGTATGCCAGTATCCATAGTTTCTGACCGAGACCCAAGATTCACTTCACGATTTTGGGTTAGTTTACAAAAAGCTATGGGCACGGAGTTACGATTTAGTTCAGCATATCATCCTCAGACGGACGGACAATCAGAGAGGACTATTCAAACTCTTGAAGATCTATTAAGACTCTGTGTCTTTGACTTCAAGGGAAGTTGGGACAAGTTCTTACCATTGGTGGAGTTTTCCTACAACAACAGTTATCAAGCAAGTATTGGCATGGCTCCATTCGAAGCATTGTATGGAAGAAAATGTCGTTCTCCAGTATGCTGGGATGAGGTGGGTGAAGCAACGTTGTTGGGACCGGAGTTGGTACGTATGACTACAGAAAAGATTCAAACGATCCGACAACGTATAAAAACCTCACAAGATCGACAAAAGAGTTATGCTGATCTTCATCGAAAGGACGTGAAATTTGATGTAGGAGATCATGTGTTCTTACGTGTTGCTCCATGGAAAGGAGTTACGAGATTTGGAAAGAGAGGAAAGCTCAATCCTCGATTCATCGGTCCATTTTTAATCCTCGATCGAGTAGGAACTGTGGCTTATAGACTCGCTTTACCGCCAAGTATGTCTCGTGTTCATAACGTTTTTCACATATCCATGTTACGCAAATATGTGGAAGACCCGAACCACATTATTGAGTTAGAACCGGACGAAATAGCGGAAGATTTGACGTATGAAGAAGTTCCTGTTCAAATATTGGATAAGAAGGAACATATTCTACGCTCCAAGGTTATACCTCAAGTCAAAGTTTTGTGGAGAAACCACGATGTTGAGGAAATGACTTGGGAGTTAGAATCTGAAATGAAATCAAGGTATCCTTACCTCTTCGACATACCAGGTACGTACCCTAATTTCGAGGGCGAAATTTCATAAGAAGGGGAGGTTGTAAGACCCCAACTTTTATAAATAAAGAAGAATTTTCTGTAAATATCATTTTTGAATATTATGGAGTTAATTTGATATAATGTTATAGTTGTGGGTAATATTTATAAATTTTGCAAAGTACGCAAGTTGTTATATAATATTCGATTGGTCGGGGAAAATTCGTTTTAACGGGGAATATTCGTACAACGACACAATCATTGGTGGACCCCACAACGGAATTATTGTCGAATTGAGAAAACGACAAAAATATTTTATTAAAAATAACGGCAGAAATTTTACCATTGTTACTGTTGAACTACTCGGTAGTAAAAGTACAGTAATACGTGTGGTTGCATAGTAGCACACAGTATTGATTATTAATGCTTATGTGAGAAGTCACTCAGTTTGATTCAATTATTGTCAGTTAATAATATGAATTATTTAGCGATAATGACGTTTTGTTTTATTCGTATTATTAACGTAATAAAACAGAAACATCTTTTTATATAAAACAAAATACTTTATTAAAGTTATTCTATAAATAGAATATATTATATTTTATTTAAAAGATTTTTCTTTAAATATGGACCGTCAGATTAAAGTAATCAATCTGGACCGTTCATGGATTAGTTACTATGCATTCTATTTTTCTATAAATAGCAGCTCATTCCTTCATTATTTCTTACGAATTCATTGAACTCTAGAGAGAGAAACTATAGAGAGAAATTATAGAGAGAGAGAAGAAGAGTATTCTGCTACTTAACTACTTCCTTATTTCAGCTCGTCTTTAAAACGGTAAGGGGTGTTATTCTTTCTTATTCATGAAGAGAACTGTTGTTATTCCATTTCTTATTATTCTGTTGGAATAACCTGTATACGTGGTCTACCCTATACTTGGTGACATTCTTCTATTATTCTATTGGAACATCCTGTCTGTGTGTTTTACACCGGACCTGGTTCCGTTTTTATTATTATTCTGTTGGAACATCCTGTCTGTGTGTTTTACACCGGACCTGGTTCCGTTTTTATTATTATTCTGTTGGAACATCCTGTCTGTGTGTTTTACACCGGACCTGGTTCCGTTATTTATTATTCTGTCGGAATATCCTGTCTGTGTGTTTTACACCGGACCTGGTTCCATTATTTATTATTCTGTCGGAATATCCTGTCTGTGCGTTTACGCCGGACCTGGTTCCATTATTTATTATTCTGTTGGAATAACTTGTTTGTGCGGTCTATCGCATGCATGGTGATTTCTTTTGTTATTCCATTATTTATTGTACTCAATTGATTAAGTTTTGACTTCTATACTCCATGAAATTTGTGGAATATCCTTGATAATTGCGTTTCATCCAGTATCTTTTCATGAAAATATTCTTCTAAGTATTCTTGAATTTTACTCCACAAAGCAGTATCATGTTGACAATTTGGACGTTGTTAATTCTTGGATAAATGAATTCTTGAACTTGTTTTATTGAATTCTTATATCATTGTCATCATCCTCATGTTTATAAAATGTTGAAAGTCATCTGTGGCCTGTAGTGCATAGATGGACTTGGTATGATTATGACCAGGGATTATTCGGTATAACCATGACCGTAATATTACAAATGATGTGGTAAAAGTCCTCATTGGCATTTAGTGCATTGATGGACAGTTGTTGGCATGATCATGACCATTAATGAATATACGAATATCATTGGCCGTAGTGCAGGGGTGATTCGATGATGTGAATTATTTTATTAAGCTGAGTCTCAGCGATCACAGTGTTGGAAAATCTTTTAAATCATAAAAGATAGTAGAGTTTATTTTCTACTTGACTCTTTTAATGGATTGCTTGTTCCGCTGCCGTTAAACTTGATGTCTATTATATTTTATCAGTTTAACATTGTTGAAGGCTAATGATAATTTATTCTGCATTATCTTAGTCATGATATTTCTTACTGGGCTAGTTGAGCTCACCCTTTCTTTCACTGTTCTCTTCAGGAAATGAGAACGTAGCTGGGGCAAGTCGGGGAACGGAGTGATGGTCCGAATGATAGTATTAGTTAGTAGTCCTCACTATTCTATGTAATGGTGTGTTAATAAATGTAATGAGGACTCCTTTTGAGTATGAATACTCTCTAGAAGATAATATTTGTATTCAAACTCACAGTTTATGTTTTGTCGTATTGTACACGACAGTTGTATTAGTAAGTTGTATTTGTATTTTGTACTATGTATCTGACGACCCAAGATGGGTGATGTATACCTAATTTTGGGGGCGTCACAAGACGTGTTGTTTTTTATTGCTGTTGAATCAGATTCATGTTATTTTTTTATTGATGTTGGATCATGTACTGTTGTTCTGTTAAGTTAAGCAAAGTAAGAGTAAAATGTTAAATTCGGTTATTAACCGAATATCCGAATAATTAGTTCGGTTTTTCGGTTATCATGTAATTCGGTTAGTTATTCGGATATTATAAACAGTGTAAATTTGGTTTTCGGTTATAACCGAAATGTGTGTTCGGTTCGGTTATTAACCGAATGCTCACCCCTAGGTCCGGAGACGAGGCTTGACCATTCCATGATGTGGGCGTGCTCATTTAACCCGACTGCGATGGATTATATTTGTTGGGCTCACCAGACTTCTTGAGTTTGGGCCTATCATACGGACCTATGAGATGGGCTGGAGGACGAGGGCTATGAGATGGACTAGACCCATCAAGATCCAAAAATTTATATCATTGTAAATATATTTCTCTTTGTTGTTCTTGGTTTGGAAGAAATAATTTTATATGAATTTGTCTCCCTAAATTTTTATTTTTTTTACTCTTCTAATTGCTAATTTGTATGTGTATACTGTATATACACGTTTATAATTTTATAGTTAAATGAATATATTTTTTCATTTGCAATGAACAAATTTGTTTAAAAACGAAAATTTTGAGTTTTGGATTTGTCTCAATGTTTGTTTATAGAATTTTGTATTTTTTTTGTATTACTTTTTTACCCTTAAGCATCACTAAAATGATAACTTATTATTTCAAATTTTCTTTTTACACGAACATTAAAATGTTATGTCGGACTTTTTTTAAAACAAATAAGCATCAAATTGTCATGTATGCATGGTCACATCATCAATAATTTATGAGGTGGCATTTCAATAGAACGTAATTAAAAAAATTAATAGTTGAATCATCTGATTGAAAAAATTAAAAGGTCGATCACCGAAATGAAAAATTAGTAATAATTTAGGGTAATAAAACATATTTAAGTCCTTTCTAAACTATGGGGATTATTATTTTTTGTAACTTTTTATGGAAAAATATATTCTATATGGAGTAAAATTATTTTGTAAATAAATGACAGTACAACTTATTAATTTAGCTTTAAATGTTTTATCTTTTTCGGGTAATATAATGTCACGTTCCTCTTAACTTTAAATAATTTTTTAAGCATATATTCTTTTTAATTCATTTCATTTTCTCCTTTTAAAATTTCATTAAGAAAAGCGTTTACCCCTTATAAGTTATAACCAATAATGTGTATATTTGGTTACTTAACATTTGCAATATTTACAGCTTTTGGTGTGTTTAGATTTTAGAGTATTTGAAAATTTAAATGTACTTAAAAGTTTTATTCTTCTCATAATAATTTATTTAGTTTACAAACAAAGGTTTGACTTTGAAACATAACGCATCAAAATTAATACGATATGTTTAGAAGTCTAAACGCTAATAGCTGAACAAACTCAATATTGTAATTTATGACAATGATAATCGTCCATGACATGAGAATTAAGAGGAGAGGACACAAGCTGCATAAATATTAGTAAATATTAATAAATATATAGTTGCATTGATAGAATGACCAAATACAGAATAATCAAAATGTTTGATTTCAAGGAATATAGATAGAACCATGCATATTTCACTTCGGCCTATTTACTCTACCTCGTACTTATCAAGCCCACCAAAGTGAAATTAACGAGTAGGTAGGGGTCTAGGGACAGGGACAGGGACATGAAAAAAAATTAAAAGAAAAGAAAGGATCTTGAAATTAAAATGAATCCTAATTTTCAATATTATTAGTGATGGAGCATTGGAGCTAGCCCATGGCCAAGATGGTGCTTAGGTTCATAGGGTGCATGTACTTTTCATTCCCGTTCAAGATTGTTTGGACAATAATCCTGTTTGACTTTTCTGTTGGATGGAAGGCATCCCAAAACACGTACAGGTTTCGATCAGGGCAGATTACTGAAAAACGAGTGCAAAGTCCAACTCCATTGTAGGGTCCTTGTCCACAACATGCTACCTTTGATGTAATAAAACCTGTTCCAGCCATTGGGAAAAAAGTGTTACCAATATTATATACTCATATGTTTATAGATAGGTCCGAGTGTTGGTTATGGCCTTATGGGGATAACAGCAGATATATATATATATATATATATATATATATATATATATATATATATATATATATACACAGAGAGAGAGAGGGATTTATTTTTAAATCCTGGGCGTGGGCGTGGGCGTGGGCGTTTCATCAAGTGATGCACGTGTGGCGTTAATTAGCTATAGAGCAGTATTTAAGTGAAAACATACCAAAGGCTTGGGGATTACTGATGAAGTCATTCTGCAGTTCCAAGGCATTAACAGCAACAAAGCAATCAGTGGTTAGCTCTTTGTTGAGTGCTTGAATCATCTGGACGAGCTTTGGGTTGTATAGTGCTGCAGCTTTTTGGGGTTCCTCAGCACATTTCCCATCTATGCTTCTTAAGGCTAACTCAGCTGGAACACAACCTAAAGGTCCAGTTCCAGTCACAAGCACCCTCCGAGCTCCCAACTTATACAACCTCTACATTAATTAGCCAAAAAAAATTTTAATTTCATGGAAATATAAGCATATCCTTTTCATTTTTTACTTTTATTCTTGATTGGAGCTAGTAATAAAATGCTTAATTGTGAGCTAGTACAGTACTGTCAAATGTGATGTACATAAGTGGATAATGATTTTGATTGAAGGAATAGCATTAAGTATGGGAAACACGGGATTGGAAAATTAACTCCTTGTGGAGTATCAAAGAGAGAAATATAATTATACTCCTCGGTAGATATTAATTAATACGTCTCAATAACGTCTATTATCCCAAGTTAAATGGGTAAGTTGAGAAGAAGAATAAAAGATGTGTAGAATTTAATATGTTAGTTAAAAATGCAATGTTTTTTTTTGTCACACACCATACACCTGATATGGAAAATGTAGCAATAAATAAAGGGAGCTGATATTTCAACATATATTTTTGAAATTTTCACATTGTCCTCTCTCACACAATCATACAGTGGATCCACCTTCATGTTGAGAAGGTCCAAAATACACGTGGAAATAGTGCTCTCCCCTAAATATATGTCTACTAATTTCACTGATTTTCTGAGGTAGAATATGAACAATTACCTGAAGAATCTTCTTATATTCGGAGATGAGAAAGGTTGTGTAATCTGGGAGATTGAATTGAATCCTCCTCAGTGTTACTGGAGTCAAGAAGTAGTTGTTGACAAAGTCATTGCCACCGAGTGTGATCAAGACGAGGGCTTTGTTCACGAGCTGTTGCGCCTGTTGTGCTCCAATAAGGGCAATCAGTCGTTGCTGGTACTCCTCAAAATACCTCAGTTGCTGCCCAATCCTTATTATATTTACCTACCCCAAACCAAGATTAAATAAATAAATTTTGAAAAATCCTTAGCTGAAATTGTAATATTTAATTTGACTTACTCTTCTCCAAATGAACCATATAATCAAGAGAAACCATCACATTCTATTCTCTGTTAATAATCTCGTTATGTGTATTAATAGTCGTGCACCAACTGTTTCTATGTGCACTAATAGAGAAAAAAAAAATATGTTTGTTTAATTCAGATATTAACTATTATTAGTTAATTCCAAAGAATTATTATTTTTTTAAGAAAATGATTAGGCAATAGAACAACCAAAATTGAAAATTACGTACCCTGTTGTTTAAATTAAGAAAAAGGTCAAACCATCATTTCATTGGGAGAAAAATCTCTTAAAGAGATCAGTTGCAGCCAATTAGGTACCGAAAAAAGTCAAAGGAGCCATTGAAGTGGACAAGCGAGTGTTAATGTTACTTTTATGTATCACCTTTAATTATATAGATAATCACAAACCTAAACATTTTGGCACAATGTATATAAATGTATATGACTTTGGTTGAACACTCTTATTTAGTACTTACAAACTGAAATCCGGTGTCGTTGAGGATTCCGACTCCGGCGGAAGCAAAGTTTGCTCCGATAAGTAGATTGTCTCCGTCAAGCTCGGAGCTCAAGTATGGCAATGTGGTTGGTGCCCCAAGCTGTTGGCCTAGTAAAACACAAATACACCATGGTGTATGTTTAGTTAGTTAATTTTATTTATTATATATATATATATATATATATATATATATATATATATATATATATATTCAAAAAGTAAAAGCAAAATTAATTAGTGGAAAATGGAAAAAATACTAATGAGGTCAGGGATGTTATAGCCATTTGAGAAACGTCCCGTGGGAGAATGAGACGGCAAGTCGATGCCGTAGGGCGGAGAATCAGCTCGTGCAGTGGTGAGCAAGTAGTTGTTGTTGCCATTGTCAACCAGCGAGTCACCGAACACGAAAAAAGCACGAGCTCCGGCCTCGGCTTTTGGTGCAATTGTGGACGTCACCACCAATGAAACAAACAACATGCTAACAAAACCTGAAGGACTAGACATATTTTGAAGACTATAATCTGAATATTTTTCTAATGGCTAAAATATCTCTCTCTTTATCTCTCTCTCTAGAAGAGGTTTATAGGCTGTGAAAGAAAGACAATAGATTGATTGATTTATATATACAGGGGTTCTGGCCCTTTTAGTAGAGATTATTTTAGTTGGTTGGAAACTTGATAAATGCTTATAGGCCAAACAAATTAAGAAGAGCAAACTGATCAACAAAGTTAAGTTGGAATAGTAGCTAGTTTTATAACTTATCCCAGAGTTGTTACTTGTTAGCATATACTCCATCCGTCCCTATTTAAATGACGTTTTAGAATTTTTTATTTGTCCCTAATTAATTGACGTTTGTTCAAATATCTAGGAGAATTAATGATAATTTTTTTAAAATTACCCCTCCTTACTCTACCTATTTTTTTGGTACTTTAAACTCTTGTGCTATGATAAATTAATGATTTAAAGGTATTATAGACAATTGAGTACTATATTTAATTCTTTCCAATCATTATCTTAATTCTTGTGCTCATCTCTAAAACGTCATTTAAATAGGGACGGAGGGAATATAACTAATTACTTTCAATGAAAAATAAAAATGAAAAATAAAAATAATAAATCTAAGTGCTAAATTGCTAGGATTGGGTCAATTAATATATACATGCATTAGAAGAAAGAGTTGAAACTTTTAATTTGTTCGAATAAAAAGTTACTACAACTGTCTTCTCCTTAATTTATTTGACAGTGATGATATAAGGTACGTGCAAGTCTGACTAAAAACCGGATGGCCGTTTTGGGTAGTCTTTAAGATGGAAATTAATAGCTCTTTTTGTTTCTTATTGAGGTTGTTGAATTTCATGAGCCTAGCTAA
Source organism: Panax notoginseng (assembly GCA_016801055.1). NCBI lineage: Eukaryota > Viridiplantae > Streptophyta > Magnoliopsida > Apiales > Araliaceae > Panax > Panax notoginseng. The sequence continues at coordinate 15,030,199 of CM029013.1, read as the reverse complement.
TAATTAGTAAATTAGCTGACCTAAACTCATTAAAGCATTCTTAAGAGTACTAGATACACAGAATATGATGACTGATGATCACTTGTCATTAATTCATGATATCCTAATTATATATATATATATATATATATATATATATATATATATATATATAACCAAAATTCCATTCGTTTGTTCTTATATAATAATCTACCTTGTTAAGAAAAACTTTCGAACTCGAAATGCATGCATTATATATAAGTCTATGATAATATATTTTAAATACATTAGCACTATAAATGATATGGCCAAACGTACACTTCAGTTTAAAAGACATATATATATATATATGCAGTTGGTCTTTTACGTACTTTAATGTATTCTCTGGCCTAAATGAACTCGAGTCCCTTACGACGATTAATTACTCCTAGCGAATTTCCTAGTGATATCGAAAGGCTTGTTATTATTTTTATTTTATTTTTTAGTGAATATATATATATATATATGTGTGTGTGTGTGTGTGTATGTGTGTGTACTTGATGAAGATTGGTGACCATGCAAGTATTTTGAGCGAGCGTACGTGTTATGGGTGTTGTTGTTGTTGTCATGGTCATCATCAGCATTATCCGTCCTGTATAACAAGGAGAGTTCGAGGATAATGAATCATCATCCTAGCTGTTGACTAGGGAAATATGATGATGATGATGAAGATCATATCTTGTAATATTACAATAATGGCGGGAAAAAGCTTTGTAAAATCTAGTATGTGTTCTAAGCCAAAAGGGTCTGGCCTTTTCAGATTTTCCGTCACGATTCACGAATCAATATCATCGTATGCTATAGACTCTAGCTTGAAAGGAGACTTATTTCGAATAACTCTTGCATATATATTTGAAAATAAATAAATAAATAAATCTGTATGTTATATGGTTTCTGTTTGCAGACGGCTGGATAAAGTACTGAATTCAACATATATATACTTGTTGTAGTTGGCAGAGAGTCCTTCCTCTTAGGGTGATCGGAAAATTATAATTAAATAGGTAAAACGAATTGATAATATTATTAGTTTTCGGTAGAAGTTTGGGCATAATTTATGGTAATATAAGAGTCACACGAAACTACTGAACAGAAGCTAAAATTAGAAAATTACTTTAAATTATGATGTGTTTATTGGCTGTCATAGGGCATTCAGCCTTTTGGTTCTTTTTGAAACAAATTAAAGGCATTTTGAAGATTTGGTTTTTATTGCCAATCAATGCTGTAGATATTTACTAGTGCACATGTTAAACAAACTGATAGAGAATGTATATATAAACTTTATCTGTTGTAAACCAAAATCGTAATCGCACAAAAATAGTATGTCAATGCTAGTACCTCATACTACATTCTTAAGATAATTATATCCTCTTTATTGTTGCTTAGAGTTATCAACACTCGTCTCCCATGATATAATACAACGTATGTTATTGCAGCACTATAAATATCATACACAATAAACCAAATGAAAATGCTTTGAACTCTCTCAAATATACTGTTAACGCCAAGATCTTTTGCCACGTCCCAATCACGTAAGACGTCCTGATCCTGCACATTAAACACGATCAACACTACAAGCTTGACGGCTTCGACCGTCGGGGGATAGCTCAGGCGTGAGAGTCAGTATCGGTGTTCATAAGGTTAACAATGGAGGATAAAATATCTAGTGTATTGAGAGAGATGATAAATCCCAGTCGTGTGTATGCGTACATTTTCTTGAAGACTTCCTCGCTAGGTCATGCTCTCTTACCCGATTTACCGTGTCACCCACTACCCTCTGACACAGCCCCCCACTCCTCAGTAATTTCTGCCGACTGCATGCAGGTTGTCACCTTTTTTCCCCACTATGCATGCCGCCGGCCGGCTATAATCTCATTCACATTAATGATCTGCAGACTTATGGTCAACAGCCTTCCTTTTTCATCATTACAAGTCAAAGACTTAGATATTAAAAGATCTAATGGATCAACTCATTGACCCGGTCCAATATTATGGAGATACAATAAAGATAATGTAAGGATTAGACCCAATAACTTTAGGACCCAATAGTAAAGACCCAGTGGACTAATTAAATAAATAGGCCCACTCCATTCGACCTAATAAGAGAAATATCATGACCCAACATATATTATGAATATAACTAAAGAAATGAATGAAACAAAATGACTGACTTCTTATGGTATTTATAGGAGGATTTAGTGACCCTTAAGCTGATTGGTTGACTTTTGTGAGCCAATTGGATGCATGTGAAGAGGTACGGTTGAACAGGTGCGAAGTAATCAAGTCGGGCGAAGCCAAGCAAGTTAGGCGCGCGCGCCGGAGAGCTGTTGCGCTAGGTTAGAGAGCAACTGCTAGCGCAACAGCTAGCACAGTTGCGCTCGACTTTCTGTTTTTTACTTCTCATGCCTTACTTGCATGCTTCTCCAAATTTAATAAATAAAATATAGGAACTAAACCAAAAATTAATTGATCCGACCGGTCGGCGGCTACATGCGTGGTCAAACCAAGTCTTAATTCATCTCTCCTCCGCAAAAGTGAGATGCCTCTTAGGGCCCAAATGCAATAACAATCTTATCATATATATACCAATTTAATTTTAAGTTTTCACAAGTATTTATTTATCATTTTTAATTGGAGATTTTTGGGAGTAAATTTCTCATTCATTACCTTATGGATTTGAGCTTCTTAATACATGGTTTTAATTTATTCATGAATAAAACACATTTATCTATGGATTCATCCCAAATAATTAATGGAATCCTCATAAATTCTAGCTTCAAAACTCATATTTAAAACTCCATTTAAGCTCAAATGACATTTCTTTGAGTTTCATTTCCTTTTTCTTTAATTTAGTACCAAATTACGTTAATGCTCTCGATTTAAAGATTGTACGCATGGCTATACTGAAATTAGCTAGGAGTAATTAATTACTAGCATTGTACAAATGATTTTTCTTTAAAGTTTCATAAAACATATAACAACTCGTATTAAAATGACCAGTTTTACAGCTAGTTGTCAAAACCTAACGCAACCCTCCGGATTTGAGACCAGCTGTAAGAGTTGAAACATAACTAACTACGTATCATTAACTACTATTATTGAAAATGATTTAAGATTACAAGTAATTAACATTATGAGTCATTTAATTTTTACTGTTATAGTAATAAAAAGGCTGACTAAATCTTAGTTGTTGGGTTGAAGTCCTAGTCTTTAGTAGTAGTTGTTCACAAGTCCTAGTATTTAGTTTGTAGTGGTTGTAATTAGTTGTTCATAAGTCCTAGTATTTAGTTTGTAGTGGTTGTTGAATAATTCTATTCCAACAGTTGCTGCATTTTAGTAGGAGTTGTTCCTCCAATAGTCTCTATATAAAAGAGCAGCATGCATGTGTTCTGTTTGGGACATCAAAAAATTAATCCAATATATATATGCTTTTGCATTGCAGTAGGAGGTTGGTTTGCCTTGAAGAACCACTCTTTTTCTCTATTTTATTTTATGTGTTATTCTTTCATTAAAAATAGGTAGTAGGGATCATTTTAACTCAGGTTTATCACTCTCTAACACATTTCACTCGATCACAAATTCAGCATCATAACATATTATCCCACATAACATACCCTGGGTTAAATCTTTCGACCCTCAATTTACATTTATATAATTGAACTAATTTTTTTTTACAGTCAATTCAGTGAACTGTAAATTTTTTTTTTATAAAAATTAGAAAAATGGTTTAAGGTTGTTAAAAGTTAACAATAAAACTACGACACTTATTGTAAAAAAAATAAAAATTAAACTAGTGAGCTGATCGTAAAAAAATAAAATCAATTCTTTAGTAGCGAAAGAGTGATTTAACCCCACAGACCCTCAATCCGCAACAAAAATGGATGTGGATGCATATATTTTAGAATAATGCACCGACTTTCTTCCAACGTAAAGTAGAATATAATTTATTATTTTTCAGTGTTTTCAAGCCTCACGAACTGACAAATTTGAGCCTAAAATTGGGGTGAGACTCCAAATTAGGATGAATCCAGAGCAAGTAATTAATTTGTGCAGTTGTAAAATAATTACACAGCACTAGTACTAACATTATGAAATTTATGATATGGAAACTTTTTTCCATATAAAGAAAATATATGGCCAGTCATATTAAGGATTGCCCGATGACGTTTTTCATATTTATATATCCTCTCTCTTTAGTTACGAACATAAGATATATAGCCTCTATTGTGTGTATATATATATATACACACACACATATTACTAATATTTGGACACATTTAAGCAGCTGTCACGAATGCAAAGTAGTATGAACTAAAAAAGAATTGTTATTTTCAAAATAAGATTTTGATATTTTAATAAGTTCTTACCCACATTAATGTGGATCCCATTTCTAGCGAAACATATTATCAAATTTATTCACAAAAATATCAATTCACAAATTAAAAATGGAACGGAGTAAGATGTTACGGCAAAGATGGTTAATTTTTAGTCCGCGCTTGCTTGCTTGTGTATAAAAGTGAGAATATGAACCGTGCTTTAATTAAGGGTTAATTATAATTCTATTACATGAAGTACTATTAAATTCATAAATTGGTCTCTAAAGAATTTAGACTTACAATTTATTACATCAAGTACCTAATTTGATACAATTTAACCCCCAATTTTAGAATTCGGACAAAATTGGCCGGAATACCCGACCCGCCCAAGAATCCGTATAAATATACCAGTTGACCGTATAAATATATAATTTGACTTAATTTTAAAAAGGGTTATTTACAGTTCCGTTACATCAAGTACCACCATGTTCATGATTAATTTGACCCCCAAAGAAACAAAAATTAAAATTATAAAAATATAAATATAATAATTTTTAGCCCTTTAAAACTAATACCGTATAAATGTCATATAAAATTATAAATATTTATAAATACAATTTGTGTAAGACCCCGAATTTTATGAAATAAAAGTATTCAATTTTTCTATTCAGTAAATGGTTAAATTGATAAAATTTTAAAGTTATGGGTGAAATATGAATTTTTTTTTCAAAATAAGCAAGTGGTTATAAAATAATCATTGTTGTCGGGGAATATTCGTTTGGTCGTGGAATATTCTTTCTGTCGGAGAATATTCGTACGACGGCGCAGCTATTTGTGGGCCCCATAACGAATAACTGTCGGGTGAAGGAAAACGACAAATTTGAGTTTTTACAAATAACGGCGTAGTTGTTACCGTTAACACTGTTAGAATACCCAGTGGTTAAAATACAGTAATACGCGTTATTGCACAGTAGCACACGGTATTGCACAGTATTTTTGAAATTATTGATTCTTACGTAAGAAGACACTACTCAATAATTGTTACAGTAGTTACTGTTCAATATTTTATTTTATTGATTAAATAATTGTTGCGTTGATATTTTATATTATTGTTGTTTCAATAATTGTTGCTGCACAGTATTTTCCTTTATCAGATCAATAATTCATATTATTTGAATAGTATTATTAGATAGCATTATTGACAATGTCTAGAAAGTTCTGTCTAAGGAGAGGTTTGGTCATCTAATTGCGCGTTAGTAAGGAGCAATCCTTATTGGAAAGCCCTCTCTTTCCTGGGAACGGCCTGGTTGTCATAAATGTGATTCTGTAATATTATTTGTGAATAATTAATTATTGATTCATATGATAAAGAAATATTTATATTATGTGGATATAAATGAGGGATATATTTTTGTGGTTAAAAATGAAGGAGTTAATGTTGAGATTTTTATCAGTATTTTTGTCGGAATGGAGGTATTAAAAATCAGGGTTTTTGAGATATTTTGCGGGGGTTATAATTTTTAATCCGACCGTTGGATCGTGGCAATTTTTGGATATGTTATACATATATAAGTTGAGTATATGCCCACAAATTTTGAACCGTTATAAATGAACGTATGATTTATTATGAATTTTACGAGATGACTGGTTCAGAAATTGTTGAATTTTCGGAGTTTATCATTTTGGTAGAAAATTCTAGAATTGGTGGGCCCCACTTGTGGTTGGTGAAGAAATGTGCTGAATTATATTTCAAATGTGGTGGGTGGGAATAGTAGCAGGTAAAGCCATCAGGTTACAGGTCAAACCTACCAAAATTTTCCTATAAATAGAGGGCTAAGTTAGAATTGAAAATCACACCTGAAACATAAGCTTTCTCTCTTTCTCTCTCTAGATTATTGAGTGTATTTTGTGAGTATTTAGATACTTGGTGAGTTTCTATTCATCAGTGTAAGTTTCCTTCAGCCTTATACCGATCAGAAGTACTGCTCTTTTGAGATAAGGGATAGTAAGGGATAGTAAGGGATTTTAAGGGTTGTTATGATTTTCAGTTTCGTAATTTTTCTGATCTTCAAAAATTCTGGAAAATTTTGAAATGATATTTTGATGAGTTTTATTGATTGTGTCCAAAAATGGTAATTTTTGGATGTATAGATTAAGAGTTATGAATTTTACCGGAAAAGACTATTTTAAAAGTAACCGCTTATAATTCCTTGTGGTTAACTCCAAAATTGATGAAATTTTTATTGGGAGTACATGTGTATGATAGAAGTATACTCTGTAAATTTCAGAATTTTTAGACAATAGTATAATTTTTGATAAATGTCTAAATATTCGGTGGTTTTGGCCATATGAAAAATAGTAAATGAGTTTTAAAAATTCTGAGAAAAATATATGTTCAATATGGGACTATATTATGCTAAATCCCAGAAAAGAAATATTTTTGGAACTGATTTGGTATTTTTCATGAAAATGGACTAGTTATGAGTAAATGAATTAAATATGTTATGTGAAGTAAGAAAATTGGAAAATAGGATTTTATGGCTTGAGAATCCTATATGAGGTATATGTAGATTTTTGATGAGGGTTTTGATTATTGGTGATAAAATCTTATGAGTTTGGTATTTTAAAATAATTAAATGCATTAATTAGTAAAGTGTAAACAATTAAAATAAATTGTTTATAAATTTAAGTAATGTTATTCTTTCAATATCATTATACCGAAATATTAGTATGGATTTTATTGTAGAATTTCTATCTTTTGTGTCGGGGTTACTATTCACGAGTTACTATTCACGATTTACTATTCATGAGTTACGAATATTACTCTTGAGATTAAAACTATATGTTGATCATATTATTTTTATCATCATATATAACATTTTTATAACCCTGATGTTGAAATTCTCTTTCACTGGAGTGTAAAGATGGGTAGATTATTGGTATGATCATGACTAGGGTTCTCTTTGGCCTGTAGTGCAAAGTTGAATTGTGACTGGTATGATCATGACCATTGAATTTATAATTGAATATCTTAAGCTTAAGTGCAAAGGTGAATTGATCAACATGGTTATAATTATTGTTTATATAAATTCTGAAATGATTATATATTTCTTTGAGATATGAATATATTTGGCCTGTAGTGCAAATATGAATTGTTGATGAATATCTTTGGCATGTAGTGCAAAGATGGCCTGTGATGAATATCTTTGGCCTGTAGTGCAAAGATGAACTGTTGTTGAATATCTTTGGCCCGTAGTGCAAAGATGGTTTGTTGATGAATATCTTTGGCCCGTAGTGCAAAGATGGATTTGTTAGTATGATTATAAACAGGAACTGTGATTTGGTATAACCATGATCTTTGATGTTTCAGGTAAAGACAGGTGATGAAAATATTCTTCGTCCTGGGTGCGAAGAAAAATTTATAGTCACAATTATGATTATGAGTTATTCATATGATTGTGGAAAGGAACTGTTGAGTGATGTTACATGGATAAAATATTGTTGGTGGATTTTTAACATGGAGAAGATAATAGACTTTATAGTCTATTTGACTCTTCTAATGGATTGCTCGTTCCGCTGCAACTATGGTTGAAATTTTTATCATTTACCATATGTTCTAAATCTCTGATTTATTGTTGATGAAGGCTATTGATAATTGAATTATCTTTAGTCATGATATTCTTTACTGAGCTAGTTGTGCTCACCCTTTTGCTTCACAATTCCTTTCAGGTAATAAGAGTGTAGCTGGGTCGAGCGGGGGTAACAAGGGAATAGAACGGTGGTCATCATTTAGTAGTTATATTTGGTAAAGAAAATAGGGTGAGGCGAACCCAACGTTGGAAGGGTGGTTTGCCACTATCATACAAGATGTCTAACGACATACAACCTCGTATCATCATAAGACAGGGTTGTGCTCATCCACTTGCTGAGTATATTTACGAGCACTACCTATATAATCTTGGTGTTTGTTTGAAGTATAATTCTCAATTAGAGACAGTGGAGATAATGATAAGTCAAGAGAAGACTCACCATTGGGAAGAATATGATAGTAATCTTCTCGTTTTTCTTTGGGGTCTATTGGGTCAACCAAGGATAATTCTGTGGCCATATGATATCTATCATAACCTAGAAGCATGGCCTCCCATGTACGAAGGTTTCCTTGAGCACTTCCCAAAGATTCTAATTTCCAAAACAGTTTTTGACTATACCTTTATGTAAGGTGTCATTGTGAGGTGATGTCCACGGTTGGAACATGAGTCACATTTGGTATATATTTGTATCCAAACTCACAGCATATGTGTTGTTGTATTTTACACGACAATTGTTGTAATAAAGTTGTAGTTATTTTCTGTACCATGTATTTGGCGACTCAAAATGGGTTGGATGGAATGAACCTATTTTGGGGTTGTCACAATTTGTGTAAGACCCCGAATTTTATGAAATAAAAGTATTCAATTTTTCTTATAATTACAATTCAGTAAATGGTTAAATTGATAAAAAATTAAAGTTATGGGTGAAATGTGAAAACTTTTCAAAATACGCAAGTGGTTATAAAATATTCATTGTTGTCGGGCAATATTCGTTTGGTCGTGGAATAATCTTTCTGTCGGGGAATATTCGTACGACGGCGCAGCTATTTGTGGGCCCCATAACGGAAAACGGTCGGATGAAGATAACGACAAAAATTGAGTTTTTATAATTAACGGCGTAGTTGTTACCGTTAACACTGTTGGAATACCCGGTGGTTAAAATACAGTAATACGCGTAGTTGCACAGTAACACACGGTATTGCACATTATTTTTTTTAATTATTGATTCTTACGTGAGAAGGCACTACTCAATAATTGTTACAGTAATTACTGTTCAATATTTTATTTTATTAATTTAATAATTGCTGCGTTGATATTTTATATTATTGTTGTTTCAATAATTGTTACTGCACATTATTTCCCATTATCAGATCAATAATTCATATTATTTAAATAATATTATTAGATAACATTATTGGCAATGTCTAGAAAGTTCTGTCTAAGGAGAGGTTTGGTCACCTAATTGCACACCAGTAAGGAAAAATCCTTATTGGAAAGCCTCCTCTTTCCTAGGAACGGCCTGATTGTCATAAATGTGATTCTGTAATATTATTTTTGAATAATTAATTATTGATTCATATGATAAGAAAATATTTATTTTATATGGATATAAATGAAGGATATATTTTTGTGGTTAAAAATGAAGGAGTTAATGTTGAGGTGTTTTATCTGTATTTTTGTCGGAACGGAGGAATTGAAAATCAAATTAGGGTTTTTGAGATATTTTGCGAGGGTTATAATTTTTAATCCGACCGTTGGATCGTGGTAATATTTGGATATGTTATACATATATAAGTTGAGTATATGTTCACAAATTTTGAACCGTTAAAAATGAACGTATGATTTGTTATGAATTTTACGAGATGACTGGTTCAGAAATTGTTGAATTTTCGGAGTTAATCATTTTGGCGGAAAATTCTAGAATTGCTGGGCCCCACTCTTGGTTGGTGAAGAAATGTGTTTAGATTTTTATTCAAATGTGGTGGGTGGGAATAGTAGCAGGTAAAGCCATCAGGTTGCAGGTTAAGTCTGCTTCGGCGTGCTAACATTTTCCTATAATTAGAGGGCTAAGTTAGAATTGAAAATCACACCAGAAACATAAGCTTTCTCTCTTTCTCTCTCTATATTATGAAGCATATTTTGTGAGTATTTAGATACTTTGAGAGTTGCTATTCAGTGCAAGTTTCCTTCGGCTTTGCATTTCAGTCAGAAATACTGCACTTTTGAGGTAAGGGATAGTAAGGAATTTTAAGGGTTGTTATGATTTTCAGTTTCGTAATTTTTCTGAACTTCAAAAATTCTGAAAAAATTTGAAATGATTAATTGATGAGTTTTCTTGATTGTGTCCAAAAATGGCGATTTTTTGATGTATAGATTATGAGTTATGAATTTTATGAGAAAAGACTATTTTAAAAGTAACCGCTTATAACTCCTTGTGGTTAACTCCAAAATTGATAAAAATTTTATTGGGAGTATATCTATATTATATCAGTATACTCTGTAAATTTCGGAATTTTTGGATAAAAGTACAATTTATGATAAATGTCTAAATATTTGGCAGTTTTGACCATATGAAAAATAGTAAATGAGTTTTAAAAATTTTGAGAAAATATATGTTCAATATGGGACTATATTCTGCTAAATCTCAGAAAAGAAATATTTTTGGAACTGATTTGGTATTTTTCATGAAAATAGTCTAATTTTGAGTAAATGAATTAAATATGTTATGTGAAGTAAGAAAATTGGAAAATAGGATTTTATGGCTTGAGAATCCTATATGAGGTATATGCAGATTTTTGATGAGGGTTTTGGTTATTGATGATGAAATCTTAAGAGTTGGCATTTTATGATGATTAAATGCATTAATTAGTAAAGTGTAAACAATTTAAATAAATTATTTATAAGCTTAAGAAATATTATTCTTTCAATATCATTATACCGAAATATTGGTATGTATATTATTGTGGAATTTCTACCTTTTTTATGTCGGGATTACTATTCACGAGTTACTATTCATGAGTTACTATTCACGAGTTACTATTCACGAGTTACTATTCACGAGTTACTATTCACGACAAAATTGGTTTCTTTTTCTAACCAAATTATAGTTGATTTATGAATATTGCTCTTGAAATTAAATCCATGTTTTGATCATATTATTTTTATTATCATATATAATATTTTTATAACCCTGATGTTGAAATTCTCTTTCACTTAAGTGTAAAGATGGGTAGATTGTTGGTATGATCATGACTATGGGTTCTCTTTGGCCAGTAGTGCAAAGTTGAATTGTTGACTGGTATGATCATGACCATTGAATTTATAACTGAATATCTTTAGCTTATGTGTAAAGGTGAATTGATCAACATGGTTATAATTATTGTTTATATAATTCTGAAATGATTATATATTTCTTTGAGATATTAATATATTTGGCCTATAGTGCAAATACGAACTGTTGATGAATATCTTTGGCCTGTAGTGCAAAGATGAATTATTGATGAATATCTTTGGCCTGTAGTGCGAAGATGAACTGTTGTTGAATATCTTTGGCCCGTAGTGCAAAGATGATTTGTTGATGAATATATTTGGCCTGTAGTGCAAAGATGAATTATTGATGAATATCTTTGGCCTGTAATGCGAAGATGAACTGTTGTTGAATATCTTTGGCCCGTAGTGCAAAGATGGTTTGTTGATGAATATCTTTGGCCGTAGTGCGAAGATGGATTTATTAGCATGATTATGAACAGGAACTGTGATTTGGTATAACCATGATCTTTGATGTTTCAGATAAAGACAGGTGATGAAAATATTCTTTGTCCTGGGTGCGAAGAAAAATTTAGAATCACAATTATGATTATGAGTTATTCATATGATTGTGGAAAGGAACTGTTGAGTGATGTTACAGGGACAAAACATTGTTGGTGGATTTTTAACATGGAGAAGATAATAGAATTTATAGTCTATTTGACTCTTCTAATGGATTGCTCGTTCCGTTGCAACTATGGTTGAAAATTTTTATCATCTACCATATGTTCTAAATCTCTGATTTATTACTAATGAAGGCTATTGATAATTTAATTATCTTTAGTCATGATATTCTTTACTGAGCTAGTTGTGCTCACCCTTTTGCTTCACAATTCCTTTCAGGTAATAAGAGTGTAGTTGGGTCGAGCGGGGGTAACAAAGGGAATAGAACGGTGGTCATCATTTAGTAGTTATATTTGGTGAATCATCTAGGGTGAAGCGAACCAAACGTTGGAAGGGTGTTTTGCCACTATCATACAAGATGTCTAATGACATACAACCTCGTGTCATCATAAGACAGGATTGTGCTAATCCACTTGCTGAGTTTATTTACGAGTACTACCTATATAATCTTTGTGACGCCCCCAAAATAGGTATACAACACCCATTCTGAGTCGCCAAAATACATGGTACAGAAACAACTACATCTTTATTATTACAACACAAAAACTGTGAGTTTAAATACAAATATTGTCATTTAGACAATATCCACACTCAAATAAGTCCTCATTATAATTATTGATACATTATTTCACAAAAATGGTGAGGACTACTAAAGTAACTTCTAGAACCATCATTCCATACCCCGACTAGTACTCGCTACATTCTCGCCTCCTGAGAAGAAAGATGGAACAACAAGGAAAAGGGTGAGCTCAACTAGCCCAATAAAGAATATTATGACTAAGATAATATACAACAAATTATCGTTAGTCTTCAACAGGAAAAAATTTAATAGAATACAATAAACAACAAGTTTTAAATCAATATTCGCAGCGGAAACAGCAAACCATTAGAAGAGTCAAGTAGAGAATGAGTTCTACTATCTTCTAAGATTTAAAAGTCCATCATCAATATTTTATCCCTGTAACAACAATCAATAACCATCTTTAATCAAATATTCATCTTTGCACTACAGGCCAAAGATATTCATTTGTATCACCAGTCGGTCATGTTCATCTCAACACCTGTTCATCTTTGCACTACGGGCCAAAGATATTCATCAGTTAATCATTCATCTTTGCACTACGGGCCAAAGATATTCAGTAATATCATCATTTAGGACTGAGGATGATGAAAAATATCTTAAAGAAAATGAATCCAGTGAAACAAAATAACAAATATTAAGGATTCGTATTTCGATTTATCCATGTCCAAAAATACCTTATAATTATTCATAGTGAAGTAGAATTTAAGAATGATCAAAATATGGATACAATCAAAGCTAGTACCCAGAATAGATATTTTGGACGAAAAGAAGAAAATTTTATTTTTCGGTGAATAGTAACTCGTGAATAGTAACTCATGAATAGTAACCCCGACGTGAAAAGTTCCAAATTTGATAAAAATTTTCAACCAATATTTCGGCATAATGATATTGAAGAAATAATATCATTTTTGAATAAAATAACATCCCTTACCTTGTAAAGACAGTACTTCTGGTCGGAATACCGGTATAAGGCTGAAAGACACTTGCTCTGATGAATAGAAACTCTCAAAGTATCTAAATACTCACAAAATACACTCAATAATCTAGAGAGAGAAAGAGAGAAAACTTGTTTCTGGTGTGATTTTCAATTCTAACTTAGCCCTCAATTTATAGGAAAATGTTAGCATGCCGAAGCAGACTTAACCTGCAACCTGATGGCTTTACCTGCTACTATTCCCACCCACCATATTTGAATAAAAATCTCAGCACATTTCTTCACCAACCAAGAGTGGGGCCCACCAATTCTAGAATTTTCTACCAAAATGATTAACTCCGAAAATTCAACAATTTCTGAACCAGTCACCTCGTAAAATTCATAATAAATCATACGTTCATTTTTAACGGTTCAAAATTTGTGGACATATACTCAACTTATATATGTATAACATATCCAAAAATTACCACGATCCAACGGTCGGATTAAAAATTATAACCCCCGCAAAATATCTCAAAAACCCTGATTTTTAATACCTCCATTCCGACAAAAATACTGATAAAAACCTCAACATTAACTCCTTCATTTTTAACCACAAAAATATATCCCTCATTTATATCCACAAAAATAAATATTTCCTTATCATATGAATCAATAATTAATTATTCACAAATAATATTACAGAATCACATTTATGACAACCAGGCCGTTCCCAGGAAAGAGGGGGCTTTCCAATAAGGATTTCTCCTTACTGGCGCGCAATTAGATGACCAAACCTCTCCTTAAACAGAACTTTCTAGACATTGCCAATAATATTATCTAATAATATTATTCAAATAATATGAATTATTGATCTGATAATGGGAAATACTGTGTAGTGACAATTATTGAAACAACAGTAATATAAAATATCAACGCAGTAATTATTGAATCAATAAAATAAAATACTGAACAGTAATTACTGTAACCATTATTGAGTAGTGCCTTCTTACGTAAGAATCAATAATTGGTGCAATACAGTGTGCTACTGTGTAACAACGCGTATTACTGTGCTTTAACCACCGGGTATTCCAACAGTATTAACGGTAACAACTACGCCGTTATTAATAAACAACATATACTTGTCATTTTCTTCATCCAATCGCTTTCCGTTATGGGGCCCACAAAAGACTGCGCCGTCGTACGAATATTCCCCGACAGGAAGAATATTCCACGACTAAACGAATATTCTCCGACAACAATGAATATTTTATAACCACCTGCTTATTTGAAATATTTGCGCATTTTACCCATAACTAACCTCATTAATCAATTTAACACTTACTATTTCAAAATAATAAATAGAGGGAATTTAAATTTCATTTATTAATAATTTGAGGTCTTACAACCTCCCCTCCTTATGAAATTTCGTCCTCGAAATTGACGTACGTACCTGGTGTTTCGAAAAGATGAGGATACCTCGCTTTCATTTCCGTTTCCAACTCCCAGGTCATTTCCTCAATAGCATGGTTTCTCCACAAAACTTTAACTTGTGGTATGACCTTCGTGCGTAGGACATGCTCCTTTCTATCCAAGATCTTGACAGGTACCTCTTCGTACGTTAAGTCTTCAGCTATCTCGTCCGGTTCTAACTCAATAACGTGGCCTGGGTCTTTCACATATTTACGTAACACATATATATGAAAAACATTATGAACACGAGACATACTTGGAAGTAACGCGAGTCTATAGGCCACATTTCTTACTCGGTCAAGAATCTGAAATGGACCAATAAATCATGGATTGAGCTTTCCTCTCTTCCCAAATCTTGTAACTCCTTTCCATGGAGCCACACGCAACAATACATGATCCCCAATGTCAAATTCCACATCCTTTCGATGAAGATCCGCATAACTCTTTTGTCGATCCTGTGCCGTTTGTATACGTTGTCGAATCGTTTGGATCTTCTCTGTAGTCATGCGTACCAACTCTGGTCCCAACAATGTTGCTTCACCCACCTCATCCCAGCATACTGGAGAGCGACACTTTCGTCCATATAATGCTTCAAATGGGGCCACACCTATACTTGCCTGATAACTGTTATTGTAAGAGAATTCTACTAATGGTAGGTACTTATCCCAATTCCCTTTGAAATCTAGGACACAAAGTCTTAATAGATCTTCAAGAGTTTGAATAGTCCTCTCTGATTGTCCGTCCGTTTGAGGATGGTATGCCGAACTAAATCGTAAATCTGTGCCCATAGCTTTTTGCAAGCTAACCCAAAATCTTGAAGTGAATCTTGGGTCACGATCTGAAACTATGGATACTGGCATGCCATGCAGTCTCACAATCTCATCTACGTATATACGAGCAAGACGTTCAAGGGAATAAATCTCCCGTATCGGCAAGAAATGAGCAGACTTGGTTAATCTATCAACAATAACCCAAATAGTATTTATGCCTTGAGAAACCGTGGGAAGACCCGTAACGAAATCCATGGTAATGTGTTCCCACTTCCATTTCGGAATCTCAAGTGGTTGCAATGGACCCTTTGGCACTTGATGTTCCGCCTTTACACGTTGACAAGTTAAACACCTCGAGATAAACTTTGCAATCTCTCTCTTCATATTATTCCACCAAAATGTATGTCGAAGATCACGATACATTTTGGTACTTCCAGGATGGATTGCAAATGGTGTATTGTGTGCTTCCATCATGATCTTGTACTTCAAATCAGAATTGTTAGGAACACAGAGTCTGGAGTGGACTCGAAGTATTCCTTCTTCATCGATTCTTGCTTCTGGAATAGAACCTTCTTGCACTTTCTTCTTCATACGCATCAGCTCTATGTCCGTAACTTGAGCAGCTTTAACTTTATCGATTAAAGTCGGTTCTACTCGTATATTTGATATCATCATGTGGGTACTTGGAGCCTTCATCTCTATCCCCATCCTTTGCAAGTCATACAAAATGGGCCTTTGTGTTAACAACATTGCACTCGTACCGGCTTATGATCTTCTACTCAATGCGTCAGCTACTACGTTTGCTTTTTCAGGATGATATTGGATGGTATGATCGTAATCTTTCAACAGCTCGTGTAAGACCCCGAATTTTATGAAATAAAAGTATTCAATTTTTCTTATAATTACTATTCAGTAAATGGTTAAATTGATAAATGTTAAAGTTAAGGGTGATATATGATTTTTTTTCAAAATACACAAGTGGTTATAAAATAATCATTGTTGTCGGGGAATATTCGTTTGGTCGTGGAATATTCTTTCTGTCGGGGAATATTCGTACGACGACGCAGCTATTTGTGGGCCCCATAACGAATAACTGTCGGGTGAAGAAAACGACAAATTTGAGTTTTTACAAATAACGGCGTAGTTGTTACCGTTAACACTGTTGGAATACCCGGTGGTTAAAATACAGTAATACGCGTTATTGCACAGTAGCACACGGTATTGCATAGTATTTTTGAAATTATTGATTCTTACGTAAGAAGGCACTACTCAATAATTGTTACAGTAATTACTGTTCAATATTTTATTTTATTGATTCAATAATTGCTATGTTGAAATTTTATATTATTGTTGTTCAATAATTGTTGCTGCACAGTATTTTCTTTTATCAGATCAATAATTCATATTATTTGAATAATATTATTAGATAACATTATTGGCAATGTCTAGAAAGTTCTGTCTAAGGAGAGGTTTGGTCATCTAATTGTGCGCCAGTAAGGAGAAATCCTTATTGGAAAGCCCCCTCTTTCCTGGGAACGGTCTGGTTGTCATAAATGTGATTCTGTAATATTATTTGTGAATAATTAATTATTGATTCATATGATAAGGAAATATTTATTTTATGTGGATATAAACGAGGGATATATTTTTGTGGTTAAAAATGAAGGAGTTAATGCTGAGATTTTTATCCGTATTTTTGTCGGAATGGAGGTATTAAAAATCAGGGTTTTTGAGATATTTTGCGGGGGTTATAATTTTTAATCCGACCGTTGGATCGTGGTAATTTTTGGATATGTTATACATATATAAGTTGAGTATATGCCCACAAATTTTGAACCGTTAAAAATAAACGTATGATTTATTATGAATTTTACGAGATGACTGGTTCAGAAATTGTTGAATTTTCGGAGTTTATCATTTTGGTGAAAAATTCTAAAATTGGTGGGCCCCACTTGTAGTTGGTGAAGAAATGTGCTGAATTATATTTCAAATGTGGTGGGTGAGAATAGTAGCAGGTAAAGCCATCAGGTTGCAGGTCAAACCTACCAAAATTTTCCTATAAATAGAGGGCTAAGTTAGAATTGAAAATCACACCAGAAACATAAGCTTTCTCTCTTTCTCTCTCTATATTATGAAGCATATTTTGTGAGTTTTTAGATACTTGGTGAGTTGCTATTCATCAGTGCAAGTTTCCTTCAGCATCATATCCGATATCCAGTCAGAAGTACTGCTCTTTTGAGGTAAGGGATATTAAGGGATTTTAATGGTTGTTATGATTTTCAGTTTCGTAATTTTTCTGACCTTCAAAAATTCTAGAAAAATTTGAAATGATATTTTGATGAGTTTTCTTGATTGTGTCCAAAAATGGTGATTTTTGGATGTATAGATTGAGAGTTATGAATTTTATGAGAAAAGACTATTTTAAAAGTAACCGCTTATAATTCCTTGTGGTTAACTCCAAAATTGATGAAATTTTTATTGGGAGTACATGTATATGATAGAAGTATACTCTGTAAATTTCAGAATTTTTAGATAAAAGTACAATTTTTGATAAATGTCTAAATATTCGGCTATTTTGGCCATATGAAAAATAGTAAATGACTTTTAAAAATTCTAAGAAAAATATATGTTCACTATGAGACTATATTATTGCTAAATCCCAGAAAAGAAATATTTTTAGAACGGATTTGGTATTTTTCATGAAAATAGTCTAGTTATGAGAAAATGAATTAAATATGTTATGTGAAGTAAGAAAATTGGAAAATAGGATTTTATGGCTTGAGAATCCTATATGAGGTATATGCAGATTTTTGATGAGGGTTTTGGTTATTGATGATGAAATTGTAAGAGTTGGCATTTTATGATGATTAAATGCATTAATTAGTAAAGTGTAAACAATTAAAATAAATTGTTTATAAATTTAAGAAATGTTATTCTTTCAATATCATTATACCGAAATATTGGTATAAATTTTATTGTAGAATTTCTATCTTTTGTGTCGGGGTTACTATTCATGAGTTACGAATATTACTCTTGAGATTAAAACTATATGTTGATCATATTATTTTTATCATCATATATAACATTTTTATAACCCTGATGTTAAAATTCTCTTTCAGTGGAGTGTAAAGATGGGTAGATTATTGGTATGATCATGACTAGGGTTCTCTTTGGCCTGTAGTGCAAAGTTGAATTGTGACTGGTATGATCATGACCATTGAATTTATAATTGAATATCTTAAGCTTAAGTGCAAAGGTGAATTGATCAACATGGTTATAATTATTGTTTATATAAATTCTGAAATGATTATATATTTCTTTGAGATATGAATATATTTGGCCTGTAGTGCAAATATGAACTGTTGTTGAATATCTTTGGCCTGTAGTGCAAAGATGAACTGTTGTTGAATATCTTTGGCCCGTAGTGCAAAGATGGTTTGTTGATGAATATCTTTGGCCCGTAGTGCAAAGATGGATTTGTTAGTATGATTATAAACAAGAATTGTGATTTGGTATAACCATGATCTTTGATATTTCAGGTAAAGACAGGTGATGAAAATATTCTTCGTCCTGGGTGCGAAGAAAAATTTATAGTCACAATTATGATTATGAGTTATTCATATGATTGTGGAAAGGAACTATTGAGTGATGTTACATGGATAAAACATTGTTGGTTGATTTTTTACATGGAAGAGATAATGGACTTTATGGTCTATTTGACTCTTCTAATGGATTGCATGTTCCGCTGCAACTATGGTTGAAATTTTTTATCATCTACCATTTGTTCTAAATCTCTGATTTATTATTGATGAAGACTATTGATAATTTATTTATCTTTAGTCATGATATTCTTTACTGAGCTAGTTGTGCTCACCCTTTTGCTTCACAATTCCTTTCAGGTAATAAGAGTGTAGCTGGGTCGAGCGGGGGTAACAAGGGAATAGAACGGTGGTCATCATTTAGTAGTTATATTTGGTGAAGAAAATAGGGTGAGGCGAACCCAACGTTGGAAGGGTGTTTTGTCACTATCATACAAGATGTCTAATGACATACAACCTCGTGTCATCATAGGACAGGGTTGTGCTCATCCACTTGCTGAGTATATCTATGGGCACTACCTATATAATCTTGGTATTTGTTTGAAGTATAATTCTCAATTAGAGACAGTGGAGATAATGATAAGTCAAGAGAAGACTCACCATTGGGAAGAATATGATAATAATCTTTTAGTTTTTCTTTGGGGTCTATTGGGTCAACCAAGGATAATTCTGTGGCCATATGATATCTATCATAACCTAGATGCGTGGCCTCCCATGTACGAAGGTTTCCTTGAGCACTTCCCAAAGATTCTAATTTCTAGAACAGATTTTGACTATACCTTTATGTAAGGTGTCATTGTGAGGTGATGTCCACGGTTAGAACATGAGTCACATTTGGTATATATTTGTATCCAAACTCACAACATATGTGTTGTTGTATTTTGCACGATAATTATTGTAATAAAGTTGTAGTTGTTTTCTGTACCATGTATTTGACGACTCAGAATGAGTTGGATGGAATGGACCTATTTTGGGGTCGTTACAGCTCGAGCCAACGTCGCTGCCGCATGTTGAGTTCCTTTTGGGTGAAGAAATATTTGAGACTTTTATGATCTGTATAGATCTCCACTTTCTCCCCATACAGGTAGTGTCTCCAGATCTTCAACGCGAAAACTACTGCTGCCAACTCCAAATCATGAGTAGGATAATTCCTCTCATATTCTTTGAGTTGTCGCGAGGCATAGGCTATGACTTTCCCATGTTGCATGAGAACACATCCTAACCCTTTGCCTGAAGCATCACTGTAGATAACAAATCCATCCGAACCAGATGGTATTGTCAGAACAGGCGCCGAAATGAGTCTCCTCTTAAGCTCTTGAAAACTCTTCTCGCATTTCTCACTCCATACGAATTTAATATCTTTCCGAGTCAGCTGAGTTAACGGGGTAGCGATTCGAGAAAACCCTTCCACGAATCTCCGATAATAACCAGCTAAGCCCAGAAAGCTACGTACTTCGGTCACCGTCTTTGGTTGCTCCCAACTTTGTATTGCTTCAATCTTCGCCGGGTCAACAGATACTCCATGTTTTGACACCACGTGCCTTAGGAAAGCTACTTCCTCTATCCAGAACTCGCATTTCTTCAACTTAGCATATAACTTATTTTCACGCAGCCTTTGGAGTACCAGCTTCAAATGATGCTCATGATCTTCACGGCTTTTGGAATATATGAGGATGTCATCAATAAAGACAACAACAAACTGATCCAAATAATCCTTGAATACTCGGTTCATCATATCCATGAAAGCCGCAGGAGCATTAGTCAATCCAAAAGACATGACTAGGAACTCATAATGTCCGTACCGAGTTCTGAAGGCAGTCTTTGGAATATCCTCAGTTTTAACCTTCAGCTGATGATATCCAGAACGAAGATCGATCTTTGAAAAGAATTGTGCTCCTTGTAACTGGTCAAACAGGTCATCAATACGAGGTAGCGGATACCTATTCTTAATAGTGACATGGTTTAATTCCCGGTAATCAATACAAAGTCGCATACTCCCGTCTTTCTTCTTTACAAATAAAACAGGAGCACCCCAAGGAGATGTAATAGGACGAATGAAACCGATGTCCAACAACTCTTGTAGTTGGACCTTTAACTCCTGAAGTTCAATAGGAGCCATTCGATATGGGGTTTTAGAAATGGGCTTTGTACCAGGTTCAAGATCAATAAAGAATTTAATTTCTCGTTCCGGGGGTAGACCGAGAAGTTCTTCAGGAAATACGTCAGGAAAGTCAATAACAACAGGAATATTATTCAAATTTGACGTGTCTTTATTCAAATCCATAACATGGGCTAAGAAAGCTTGACATCCGTTTTTTAATAAACGAATGGCTTTATGGCTTGATATAACAGTGATTGATTTTAATGGCTTAGTTGTTTGAATTCGTACAACAGGTTGGTTAGGAATATGAAAACTAACAACCTTACGAAAACAATCAATTTTGGCATGATGAGTAGTTAGCCAATCAATCCCTAAAATCACATCAAAAGCAAGTATCTTTAAAGAGATAAGGTCAACAGGTAAGGTGATGGTGCCAACTTGGATCACACAAGATTTATAAACAGTGGATGTGATGAAAGTTTCTCCTAACGGAGTCTCCACAGATAAATCAAAGTCTAACTTCTCCGGAGTCAAGTTTAAACGTTGAGCACAAGCAGGAGAGATAAAAGAATGGGTAGAACCGGTATCTAATAAGGTATAAACTTCGCATGAATTTATGATTAGCTTACCCATGATCACCTCGTTTGGGTTCCTCGCATGTTGACCAGTCACGACAAACGCTCTTCCAGGAACCGTTGACTTTATCTTTTCTGGGACAGCTTTTTGAGTCACCATCCCCGCTGGACTTGGTTTTGCTATAGTGCAATCTCGAGCGATATGTCCTTCCTTTCCACAATTATAACATACCTTAAACTGTTGTGGGCAGTTTGGGCTGATATGTTCTTCTTTTCCGCACTTATAGCATATAATCGGTGGTCGTTCTCCTCCCTTGGAACCAGTTGCTGCTGGTGCTGACGTCTTCGTATTGTCATTGTTGAATCTCCTCTTTTTAAAATCTCCTCCCGACTCGCTTCTTCTATTTTCATAGCCACGATTACCACCAGAGTGGTTGCCGTTCTTGTCTGTATTTTTCTTTCTCCGCTGGTTATCATTGTTCTGATGACTGCTGTCACCGATATGATCCTGGTTGTGGTCCCTCAGTTGACCGTACTCATTATCTCGCTCTAATAATTGAGCCCTGTTGACAACATCTGAATAGAGAGAAAATTTATGAGAAATGAGATATTGACGTATGCCAGGTTTCAAACCTCTCAAAAACATCCTCGTCATACGTTCCTCATTCTCCACCAAATGAGGTGCAAACCTGGACAACTCTACAAATCTCGCCTCGTACTGAGACACCGTCATGTTATTCTGCTCCAGTCTAATAAACTCTACCTCCTTCATATGACGAATACTTTCAGAAAAGTACTTGTCATTGAACAGTTTCTGAAATGTCTCCCAAGACATGCTGAGTGCGGTTGGATGGGTACGCTTCACAGACTCCCACCAGTAATCTGCCTCGCCACGGAACATAAAGGTGGCGAATGGGACCTTCTGTTCCTCCGTGCATCCCAAGACATCGAATATCTTAGTAATTTGCTTGACCCACGTTTCCGCCATGATCGGATCCGGCTTTCCCTTAAATTCTGGTGGTCCCAATTCTTTGAATTGTTTGGCTGTGACAAACCGTGAATTGCTATCATTTCCTCCTGTATTTTGAACACGAGTCTCCCTCGTCTGGTTTTGCATGAATTGCAAAAAACTTATAAACATTCCATCATTCATCATCTGCTCATTGGTGTTGTTCACAGGAGGAACATTGCCAGCCTGTTGCACGTTCTCCTCGTTGGTAAGCACCGGTGTCTCCACGGTCTCATTTACTCCACTGTTAACATTCTCAGTCGATATTCTCAAATACTGCCATAAAACAAGGGTTAATTAAATAAATTAACAAATCACATAATACCCATATATTATGACTGACCAATAAATAAGCTTAGGTAGGACACACTAGCGAAGGATTTATTCGTCTCTCCCCTCCTAGTTCTATTCTCCGATCTCCGCCAGAGATCATATCCCTAAGCTCTGATACCAACTGTGACGCCCCCAAAATAGGTATACAACACCCATTCTGAGTCGCCAAAATACATGGTACAGAAACAACTACATCTTTATTATTACAACACAAGAACTGTGAGTTTAAATACAAATATTGTCATTTAGACAATATCCACACTCAAATAAGTCCTCATTACAATTATTGATACATTATTTCACAAAAATGGTGAGGACTACTAAAGTAACTTCTAGAACCATCATTCCATACCCCGACTAGTACTCGCTACATTCTCGCCTCCTGAGAAAAATAGAACAAAAAGGAAAAGGGTGAGCTCAACTAGCCCAGTAAAGAACATTATGACTAAGATAATACAGAACAAATTATCGTTAGTCTTCAACAGGGAAAAATCTAATAGAATACAATAGACAACAAGTTTTAAATCAATAACTGCAGCGGAAACAGCAAACCATTAGAAGAGTCAAGTAGAGAATGAGTTCTACTATCTTCTAAGATTTAAAAGTCCATCATCAATATTTTATCCCTGTAACAACAATCAATAACCATCTTTTGTAAGACCCCAAATTTTAATAAATGAAATTTAATTTCCTCTATTTATTATTCTGAAATAGTAAGGGTTGATTTGATTAATGTGGTTAGTTATGGGTAAAATGTGCAAATATTTCAAATAACCAGGTGGTTATAAAATATTCATTGTTGTTGGGGAATATTCGCTTGGTCGTGGAATATTCTTACTATCGGAGAATATTCGTATGACGGCGCAGTCTTTTGTGGGCCCCATAACGAAAAGCGATTGGATGAAGAAAACGACAAAAACAAGTTGTTTATAAATAACGGCATAGTTGTTACCGTTAATACTGTTGGAATACCAGGTGGTTAAAACACAGTAATACGCGTTGTTGCACAGTAGCACACGGTATTGCACCAATTATTGATTCTTACGTAAGAAGGCACTATTCAATAATTGTTACAGTAATTACTGTTTAATATTATATTTTATTGATTCAATAATTGTTGTGTTGATATTTTATATTACTGTTGTTTCAATAATTGTCACTACGCAGTATTTTTCATTATCGGAGCAATAATTCATATTATCTGAATAATATTATTAGATAATATTATTGGCAATGTCTAGAAAGTTCTGTCTAAGGAGAGGTTTGGTCATCTATATACGCGCCAGTAAGGAGAGATCCTTATTGGAAAGCCCCCTCTTTCCTGGGAACGGCTTGATTGCTAGTACTGTGATTCTGTAATATTATTTATGAATAATTATTTATTGATTTATATGATGAGGAAAATATTGATTTTATGTGGATATAGATGGAGAAAATTTTTAATGTGACAATTGTTGAAAATTAATATTTTATCTTTTTCTGATAAAATAATTCATTTAAATATATTATTTTAATAATATATTAATGGTGATATTTTTACAATGAATGTGGGATATATGAATAAATAAGGAGGAAGAGTATTTTTGTGGCATTAAATGATTAACACATATTTTGTGTGTTGGTGGATACAATTCTTGACCGAAAATTTATTATTGACTGTAAAATCGCCCGTTTGTGGATTTCGGTCAATTTCTGTTTAAAATTTGGAAAAACTTTCTTCTGTAAAGTTGTAGAGAATTGAATTTCCTATAAAAACTCGCTAGATTCGAATTTTCTGATAAAAGGGCTATTTAATATGAATTATTGAAGTTCCGGATATTTGAGTCTGAATTGATTTTGTAACAAAAATTGTTTAAAACATGTTTTTCATTTTTGGTGCATTTGTGTGGAAAATGTGTTTTTGATGTGGTGGGCTAAGGAAAATTTGGTTATAAATATATTATTATATTTAATTTTCTGCTTTGGTGTTCTAAGCATTTTCCTATAAATAGGGTGCTTAGGTTAGAATTGAAAATCACACCAGAAACTGAAGTTTCTCTCTCTTTCTCTCTCTATATCGAGCGTATTCTTGTGAGTATTTGATACTTTGAGTGTTGCTATACGGTGCAAGTTTCCTTCAGCACTATATCTAGTATTCCAGTCAGAAGTACCGTATTTCCGAGGTAAGGGATGTTATTTCTTCTTAAATGATATTATTTTCTTCAATATCATTATGCCGAAGTATTGATCTGAACTTTTTCTCAAATTTGGAACTTTTCATGTCGGGGTTACTATTCATGAGTTACTATTCATGAGTTACTATTCACGAGTAACTATTCACGAGTTACTATTCACCGAAAAATGAAATTTTCTTCTTTTCGTCCAAAATATCTATTCTGGATACTAGCTTTGATTGTATCCATGTTTTGATCATTCTTGAATTTTACTTCACTATGATTGTTTATGAGGTATTTTTGGACATGGAATAGCTGAAATACGAATCCTTAATATTTATTCTTTTGTTTCACTGGATTCGTTTCCTTTAAAATATTTTTCATCATCCTCAGTCCTAAATGATGATGTTACTGAATATCTTTGGCCTGTAGTGCAAAGATTAATGATTTCTGATGAATATCTTTGGCCTGTAGTGCAAAGATTAATGATTTCTGATGAATATCTTTGGCCCGTAGTGTAAAGATGAACAGGTGTTGAGATGAACATGATCGACTGGTGATACAAATGAATATCTTTGGCCTGTAGTGCAAAGATGAATATTTGATTAAAGATGGTTATTGATTGTTGTTACAGGGATAAAATATTGATGATGGACTTTTAAATCTTAGAAGATAGTAGAACTCATTCTCTACTTGACTCTTCTAATGGTTTGCTGTTTCCGCTGCGAATATTGATTTAAAACTTGTTGTTTATTGTATTCTATTAAATTTTTTCCTGTTGAAGACTAACGATAATTTGTTGTATATTATCTTAGTCATAATATTCTTTATTGGGCTAGTTGAGCTCACCCTTTTCCTTGTTGTTCCATCTTTCTTCTCAGGAGGCGAGAATGTAGCGAGTACTAGTCGGGGTGTGGAATGATGGTTCAAGACAGTTGTTTTAGTAGTCCTCACTATTTTGTAAAATAGTGTATCAATAAATATAATGAGTTCTTAATTGAGTATGAATACTGTCTGTGACGCCCCAAAATTAGGTATACATCACCCATCTTGGGTCGTCAGATACATAGTACAGAATACAAATACAACTTAATAATACAACTGTCGTGTACATAAACTGTGAGTTTGAATACAAATATTATCTTCTAGAGAGTATTCATACTCAAAAGGAGTCCTCATTACATTTATTAACACACCATTATATAGAATAGTGAGGACTACTAACTAATACTATTCTTCGGACCATCACTCCGTTCCCCGACTTGCCCCAGCTACGTTCTCATTTCCTGAAGAGAACAGTGAAAGAAAGGGTGAGCTCAACTAGCCCAGTAAGAAATATTATGACTAAGATAATGCAGAATAAATTATCATTAGCCTTTAACAATGTTAAACTGATAAAATATAATAGACATCAAGTTTAACTGTAGCGGAACAAGCAATCCATTAAAAGAGTCAAGTAGAAAATAAACTCTACTATCTTTTATGATTTAAAAAGTTTTTCAACACTGTGGTCGCTGGGACTCAGCTTAATAAAATAATCCACATCATCGAATCACCCCTGCACTACGGCCAAGGATATTCGTATATTCATTAATGGTCATGATCATGCCAACAACTGTCCATCAATGCACTACGGCCAATGAGGACTTTTACCACATCATTTGTAACATTACGGCCATGATTATACCGAATAATCTCT
This sequence comes from Panax notoginseng, assembly GCA_016801055.1. Taxonomy (NCBI): domain Eukaryota; kingdom Viridiplantae; phylum Streptophyta; class Magnoliopsida; order Apiales; family Araliaceae; genus Panax; species Panax notoginseng. The sequence continues at coordinate 15,003,140 of CM029013.1, read as the reverse complement.
GGTCATAATCATACCAAGTCCATCTATGCACTACAGGCCACAGATGACTTTCAACATTTTATAAACATGAGGATGACGACAATGATATAAGAATTCAATAAAACAAGTTCAAGAATTAATTTATCCAGGAATTAACAACGTCCAAATTGTCAACATGATACTGCATTGTGGAGTAAAATTCAAGAATGCTTAGAAGAATATTTTCTTGAAAAGATACTGGATGAAACGCAACTATCAAGGATATTTCACAATTTCATGGAGTATAGAAGTCAAAACTTAACCAACTGAGTATAATAAAGAATGGAATAACAAAAGAAATCACCATGCATGCGATAAACCGCACAGACAGGTTATTCCAACAGAATAATAAATAATGGAACCAGGTCCGGCGTAAACGCACAGACAGGATATTCCGACAGAATAATAAATAATGGAACCAGGTCCGGTGTAAAACACACAGACAGGATGTTCCAACAGAATAATAATAAAAACGGAACCAGGTCCGGTGTAAAACACACAGACAGGATGTTCCAACAGAATAATAAACGGAACCAGGTCCGGTGTAAAACACACAGACAGGATGTTCCAACAGAATAATAGAAGAATGTCACCAAGTATAGGGTAGACCGCGTATACTGGTTATTCCAACAGAATAATAACGAATGGAATAACAGAAGTTCTCTTCATGAATATAAAAGAAATAATATTCCCTACCTTAAAAGAACTGGATATTGGAAAAGTGATGTAGCAGAATACTTTTATTCTCTCTCTCTTATTCTCTCTATACTTTCTCTCTCTATAGCTTGAATGAATTCGTGAAAAATAATGAAGCCCTAGGCCTCTATTTATAGAAAAACTGAGGGTGACTCTTGGTCTTAACGAAGGGTCAAATGACTCTTGGTCTTAACGAAGGGTCAAATGACTCTTGGTAATATTGAAGGGACAACTACTATTGACGAAAATAATTACTATTGACCAAGGTAAATACTATTGACGAAGGTAATTACTATTGACCAAGGTAAATACTATTGACCAAGGTAAATACTATTGACGAAGGTAATTACTATTGACCAAGGTAAATACTATTGACGACGGTAATTACTATTGACGACGGTAATTACTATTGACGACGGTAATTACTATTGACGAAGAGACTCTTAGATGATGACATATGGCCCCCCATAAAATAACCAAACTTACCACAACGTCTCAATTATTGATTTAATAATATAACATATTATACAGACGATACTATGACAATAATTTAAGAGATATGATACAGCAATTACTATAGCAATAATTGAGTATAGCTGAGTGACTTCTCATGTAAGCATCAATAATCAATACCGTGTGCTACTATGCAACCACGCGTATTACTGTACTTTTACTACCGAGTAGTTCAACAGTTTTAACGGTTTTAACGGTAACACTTCAGCCGTTATTTTTAATAAAATATTTTTGTCGTTTTCTCAATCCGACAATAATTCCGTTGTGGGGTCCACCAATGATTGTGCCGTCGTACGAATATTCCTCGACAAAAAGAATATTCTCCGACCAAACGAATATTTTATAACAACTTGCTTACTTTGCAAAATTTATAAATATTACCCACAACTATAACATTATATCAAATTAACTCCATAATATTCAAAAATGATATTTATAGAAAATTCATCTTTATTTATAAAAGTTGGGGTCTTACACTGTCTAGATGACAATATTTGTATTTAAACTCATAATATATGTGTTGTCGTATTTTGCACGACAAATGTATTAATAAAGTTATAGTTGTTTCTGTACCATGTATTTGGCGACTCAGAATGGGTTGGATGGATTGGACCTATTTTGGGGGCGTCACATCTTTAATCAAATATTCATCTTTGCACTACAGGCCAAAGATATTCATTTGTATCACCAATCGGTCATGTTCATCTCAACACCTGTTCATCTTTGTACTACGGGCCAAAGATATTCATCAGTTAATCATTCATCTTTGCACTACGGGCCAAAGATATTCAGTAATATCATCATTTAGGACTGAGGATGATGAAAAATATCTTAAAGAAAATGAATCCAGTGAAACAAAATAACAAATATTAAGGATTCGTATTTCGATTTATCCATGTCCAAAAATACCTTATAATTATTCATAGTGAAGTAGAATTCAACAATGATCAAAATATGGATACAATCAAAGCTAGTACCCAGAATAGATATTTTGGACGAAAAGAAGAAAATTTTATTTTTCGGTGAATAGTAACTTGTGAATAGTATTTTTCGGTGAATAGAAAATCTATAGAAGAAGAGAAGTCTGCTCCCTCACTACTCCTATATCCAGTTTCTTTCAAAGGTAGGGAATATTATTTCTTTCTTTCATCTTCATGAAGAGAACTTCTGTTGTTCCATTCTTTGTTATTATGTTGGAATAATCTGTTTATGCGAAGTACCACATACTTGGTGAAATTCTTCTATTATTCCATTCCTTATTATTCTGCTGGAACATCCTGTCTGTGCGTTCTACGCCGGACCTGGTTCCATTATTTATTATTCTGCTGGAACATCCTGTCTGTGCGTTCTACGTCGGACCTGGTTCCATTATTTATTATTTTGTTGGAACATCCTGTCTGTGCGTTCTACGCCGGACCTGGTTCCGTCTTTACTATTCTGTTGGAATATCCTGTCTGTGAGTTCTACGCTGGACCTGGTTCCGTCTTTACTATTCTGTTGGAATATCCTGTCTGTGCGGTTTACGCCGGACCTGGTTCCGTTATTTATTATTCTGTTGGAATAACCTGCCTATGCGGTCTATCGCATGCCTGGTGATTTCTTTTGTTATTCCATTCCTTATTATACTCAGTTGGTTAAAGTTTTGACTTCTATACTCCATGAAATTAGTGGAATATCCTTGATATTTGCGCTTCATCCAGTATCTTTTCATGGAAATATTCTTTTGAGCATTCTTGACTTTTACTTTACAAAGAAGTATCATGTTGACAATTTGGATATTATTAGTTCCTGGATAAATTAATTCTTGAACTTGTTTAATTGAATTCCTATAATATTGTCATCATCCTCATGTTTATATTATGTTGAAAGTCATCTTTAGCTTACGTGCATAGATGGACTTAGTATGATTATGACCAGGGATCATTCGGTATAATCATGAACTGTGATGTGGTAAAAGTCCTCAGTGGCCCGTAATGCATTGATGGACAGTTTTTGGTATAATTATGACCAGGGATTATTCGGTATAGTCATGACCGTGGATGATTTAATGAATATCTTTGGTTCGTAGTACAGGGATGATTAGAAGATGTGGTTTATTTATTAAGCTGAGTCTCAGCGATAAAAATTGATGAAAATATTTTTAAATCATAGAAGATAGTAGATTTTATTCTCTACTTGACTCTTCTAAGGATTGCTTATTCCGCTACAGTTAAACTTGATATCTATTGTATTTTATCAGTTTAACATTATTGAAGACTATTGATAATTTATTTTGCATTATCTTAGTCATAATATTTTTTACTGGGCTAGTTGAGCTCACCCTTTCTTTCAATGTTCTCTTCAGGAAATGAGAATATAGCTGGGACGAGTAGGGGAAATGAGTGATGGTCCAGAAGATAGTATTAGTAGTCCTCACTATTCTGTTAAATAGTGTGACAATAAATGTAATGAGGACTCCTTGAGTATGGATATTGTCTAGATGATAATATTCTTATTAGAACGCTCAGTTTATGTATTGTAGTATGTTACACGACAGTTGTATAATTAAGTTTGTATTTGTATTCTGTACCATGTATTTGGCGACCCAAGATGAGTGATGTATACCTAATTTTGGGGGCGTCACATAATTTGTAAAATTTAAGACATAAAATTTATAATTTATGATATAATTTATAATTTGCAAGATTTAAGTTGTAAAATTTATTCATACAAATTGTTAAATTTAAGACGTAAAATTTATAATTTATGATATAATTTATAATTTATAAGATTTAAGTTGTAAAATTTATACATACAATTTGTAAAATTTAAGACATAAAATTTAGAATTTAGAATTTGCAAAATTTAAGTTGTAAAATATATACATACAATTTTGTTAAAATTTCCAAATTTGAAGGAACAAAATAATTTGAAGGATTAGAGAAGAGGGATAGAGAAGAAAGAGCAAATGAGTCATTTTTTTTCATTTTATTTTTCAATTTATAAAATTAAAACTATAAATATTTGTAAATAAAATTATAAAAATTATAAATACAATTTGTAAAATTTAAGTTGTGATATAATTTGTAAAATTTATACATACAATTTGTTAAAATTTCCAAATTTGAAGGAACAAGATAATTTGAAGGATTAGAGAAGAGCGAGAGAGGAGAGAGAACAAATGTTTTTTTTTCTTTTTTCTTTTTCAATTTGTAAAATTAAAATTATAAATATTTATAAATAAAATCATAAAAATTATAAATACAATTTGTAAAATTTAAGTTCTGATACAATTTATAAAATTTGAGACATCAAATTTATAATTTACGATATAATTTATAATTTTCAATATTTAAATTGTAGATTTTATACATATAATTTGTTAAATTTAAGACGTAAAATTTATAATTTATGATATAATTTATAATTTACAAAATTTAAGTTGTGAATTTTGTACATACAATTTGTAAAATTTAAGACGTAAAATTTATAATTTATGATATAATTTATAATTTGTAAGATTTAAGTTGTAAAATTTATACATACAATTTGTTTAAATTTCTGAATTTGAAGGAACAAAAAAAATTTGAAGGATGAGGGATGAGGGATGAGGGATGAGGGAAGAGGGAGGGAGGAGAGAGAGCAATTGAGTCATTTTTTTTTCCTCCTCTTTTCGTATGTTCTTCCAATATAAAAAAGGTATTATTTAATTAATTAAATTTTGGGCACTTTTGTCAATTGTTTAAAAGTTTAATGTTATTCGTGTTAAAAATATAATTTGCATGTTTAAAAGTTTATTGATTTTTTTGGTAATTAAGTTTTTTTAAAAAAAAATTAAAAAAAAAATTATATTTGGTAATCTTTGTATTAATATTTAATTTTAATAATTTAACATATAATAATTATTTATAAGGATTTATACAGATTTAATACGTCAAAATAAGTATTTATACGAATTAGGTACTTGATGTAATAAATTATGAATTTGGTGGTACTTGATTTAATATAAGTGTTATTATCCCGTATTGTATACGGTATTTGGCCGGATTATGAAATTGAGGCCTAATCATGAATATGATATACGAAACTGTATTTAGCCATTTAATTAATTAACAGCAAAGTTGACATATATATATAACGACCAAAAATATTGATGAGGTCAGTTTCATTCACTAATTACAAGCAATATTGTGAATTTACTCATTGACAATGCATGCATTAATTAAGTGCAAGTAATTCAAAATCCAGCCCATTAAGTCATTAGGTAGAGGTTATTGCTTTTGTTAGTTGTTAACGCCCGATTTTGTACGCCTGACGAAATCACCAAAACAGCAGGCCAAAATAGCGCCAACGGTTGATGGAGTAATTGTTGTGAAATCAAACTCACGAAATACATTCAAACAAACATAAATAAAGAGATATAAAGTATGAACACAAGATTTACGTGGAAACCCAATTGGGGAAAAACCACGGAGAGAGAGAGAGAGAGTAATCCACTATAATTGTAACGACCCCAAAATAGATCCATTCCATCCAACCTATTCTGAGTCGCCAAATACATGGTACAGAAAATAACTATAACTTTATTACAACAATTGTCGTGCAAAATACAATAACACATATGCTGTGAGTTTGGATACAAATATATACCAAATGTGACTCATGTTCCAACCGTGGACATCACCTCACAATGACACCTTACATAAAGGTATAGTCAAAAATTATTTTAGAAATTAGAATCTTTGGGAAGTGCTCAAGGAAACCTTTGTACATGGGAGGCCATGCGTCTAGGTTATGATAAATATCATATGGCCACAGAATTATCCTTGGTTGACCCAATAGACCCCAAAGAAAAACGAGAAGATTACTAGCATATTCTTCTCAATGGTGAGTCTTCTCTTGACTTATCATTATCTCCACTGTATCTAACTGAGAATTATACTTCAAACAAACACCAAGATTATATAGGTAGTGCTTGTAGATATACTCAGCAAGTGGATGTGCACAATCATGTCTTATGATGACACGAGGTTGTATGTCGTTAGACATCTTGTATTATAGTGACAAAACACCCTTCCAACGTTGGGTTCGCCTCACCCTATTTTCTTCACCAAATATAACTACTAAATGATGACCACCGTTCTATTCCCTTGTTACCCCCGCTCGACCCAGCTACACTCTTATTACCTGAAAGGAATTGTGAAGCAAAAGGGTGAGCACAACTAGCTCAGTAAAGAATATCATGACTAAAGATAAATAAATTATCAATAGTCTTCATCAATAATAAATCAGAGATTTAGAACATATGGTAGATGATAAAAATTTCAACCATAGTTGCAGCGGAACAGCAATCCATTAGAAGAGTCAAATAGACTATAAAGTCTATTATCTTCTCCATGTTAAAAATCCACCAACAATATTTTATCCATGTAACATCACTCAACAGTTCCTTTCCACAATCATATGAATAACTCATAATCATAATTGTGACTATAAATTTTTCTTCGCACCCAGGACGAAGAATATTTTCATCACCTGTCTTTACCTGAAACATCAAAGATCATGGTTATACCAAATCACAATTCCTGTTTATAATCATACTAACAAATCCATCTTTGCACTACGGGCCAAAGATATTCATCAACAAACCATCTTTGCACTACGGGCCAAAGATATTCAACAACAGTTCATCTTTGCACTACAGGCCAAAGATATTCATCAACATGCCATCTTTGCACTACATGCCAAAGATATTCATCAACAATTCATATTTGCACTACAGGCCAAATATATTCATATCTCAAAGAAATATATAATCATTTCAGAATTTATATAAACAATAATTATAACCATGTTGATCAATTCACCTTTGCACTTAAGCTTAAGATATTCAATTATAAATTCAATGGTCATGATCATACCAGTCACAATTCAACTTTGCACTACAGGCCAAAGAGAACCCTAGTCATGATCATACCAATAATCTACCCATCTTTACACTCCAGTGAAAGAGAATTTCAACATCAGGGTTATAAAAATGTTATATATGATGATAAAAATAATATGATCAACATATAGTTTTAATCTCAAGAGTAATATTCGTAACTCATGAATAGTAACCCGACACAAAAGATAGAAATTCTACAATAAAATTCATACCAATATTTCGGTATAATGATATTGAAAGAATAACATTACTTAAATTTATAAATAATTTATTTTAATTGTTTACACTTTACTAATTAATGCATTTAATCATCATAAAATGCCAACTCTTACAATTTCATCATCAATAACCAAAACCCTCATCAAAAATCTGCATATACCTCATATAGGATTCTCAAGCCATAAAATCCTATTTTTTAATTTTCTTTCTTCACAAAACATATTTAATTCATTTACTCATAACTAGACCATTTTCATGAAAAATACCAAATCAGTTCCAAAAATATTTCTTTTCTGGGATTTAGCATAATATAGTCCCATAGTGAACATATATTTTTCTCAGAATTTTTAAAAGTCATTTACTATTTTTCATATGGCCAAAATAGCCGAATATTTAGACATTTATCAAAAATTGTACTTTTGTCCAAAAATTCTGAAATTTACAGAGTATACTTCTATCATATACATGTACTCCCAATAAAAATTTCATCAATTTTGGAGTTAACCACAAGGAATTATAAGCTGTTACTTTTAAAATAGTCTTTTCTCATAAAATTCATAACTCTCAATCTATACATCCAAAAATCACCATTTTTGGAAATAATCAAGAAAACTCATCAAAATATCATTTCAAATTTTTCCAGAATTTTTGAAGATCAGAAAAATTACGAAACTGAAAATCATAACAACCCTTAAAATCCCTTACTATCCCTTACTATCCCTTACCTCAAAAGAGCAGTACTTCTGACTGGATATCGGATATGATGCTGAAGGAAACTTGCACTGATGAATAGAAACTCACCAAGTATCTAAAAACTCACAAAATATGCTTCATAATATAGAGAGAGAAAGAGAGAAAGCTTATGTTTCTGGTGTGATTTTCAATTCTAACTTAGCCCTCTATTTATAGGAAAATTTTGGTAGGTTTGACCTGCAACCTGATGGCTTTACCTGCTACTATTCCCACCCACCACATTTGAAATATAATTCAGCACATTTCTTCACCAACCACAAGTGGGGCCCACCAATTCTAGAATTTTCCACCAAAAATGATTTATAACCTGATTTCCGAATCAACCACCTCTTAAAATTCATAACAAATCATACGTTCATTTTTAACGGTTCAAAATTTGTGGACATATACTCAACTTATATATGTATAACATATCCAAAAATTACCACGATCCAACGGTCGGATTAAAAATTATAACCCCCGCAAAATATCTCAAAAACCCTGATTTTTAATACCTCCATTCCGACAAAAATACGGATAAAAACCTCAACATTAACTCCTTCATTTTTAACCACAAAAATATATCCCTCATTTATATCCACATAAAATAAATATTTCCTTATCATATGAATCAATAATTAATTATTCACAAATAATATTACAGAATCACATTTATGACAACCAGGCCGTTCCCAGGAAAGAGGGGGCTTTCCAATAAGAATTTCTCCTTACTGGCGCGCAATTAGATGACCAAACCTCTCCTTAGACAGAACTTTCTAGACATTGACAATAATGTTATCTAATAATATTATTCAAATAATATGAATTATTGATCTGATAAAGGAAAATACTGTGCAGCAACAATTATTGAAACAACAATAATATAAAATATCAACGCAACAATTATTGAATCAATAAAATAAAATATTGAACAGTAATTACTGTAACAATTATTGAGTAGTGCCTTCTTACGTAAGAATCAATAATTTCAAAAATACTATGCAATACCGTGTGCTACTGTGCAATAACGCGTATTACTGTATTTTAACCACCGGGTATTCCAACAGTGTTAACGGTAACAACTACGCCGTTATTTGTAAAAACTCAAATTTGTCGTTTTCTTCGCCCGACAGTTATTCGTTATGGGGCCCACAAATAGCTGTGCCGTCGTACGAATATTCCCCGAAAGAAAGAATATTCCACGACCAAACGAATATTCCCCGACAACAATGATTATTTTATAACCACTTGCTTATTTTGAAAAAAATTTCACATTTCACCCATAACTTTAAACTTTTATCAATTTAACCATTTACTGAATAGTAATTATAAGAAAAATTGAATACTTTTATTTCATAAAATTCGGGGTCTTACAATCTCCCCTCCTTATGAAATTTCGTCCCCGAAATTTACGTACCTGGTATTTCAAAGAATTGAGAATACCTTCCTTTCATTTTAGATTCCATCTTCCCTGCCATCATAATTTCTCCATTGCTCATCTCCTGTATTTCAGATATCATTCTAGAATACTGCTTCAAAACAAAGGTTAATTGAACAAATTAACATATCACATAATATCCCGATATTATGACTGACCAACAAATAAGCTTAGGCAGGACACACTAGCGAAGAATTTACTCATCTCTCCCCTCCTAGTTTTATTCCCCGATCTCCGCCAGAGATCATATCCCTAAGCTCTGATACCAAATGTAACTCTGGACACCAACCTATGTCAGCACCTTACATTGATACCTATCAGTTTGCCACCGCAGAACGGCGTCCCCTACGGAGAGTCTGGCTTCGGTGCATCCCCCATCAATAGGAAGTCACCAGCGAGAGGCTCGGGGCTCTTTACTTATAGCTCTGATACCAAATGTAACGACCCCAAAATAGATCCATTCCATCCAACCTATTCTGAGTCGCCAAATACATGGTACAGAAAATAACTATAACTTTATTACAACAATTGTCGTGCAAAATACAATAACACATATGCTGTGAGTTTGGATACAAATATATACCAAATGTGACTCATGTTCCAACCGTGGACATCACCTCACAATGACACCTTACATAAAGGTATAGTCAAAAATTGTTTTAGAAATTAGAATCTTTGGGAAGTGCTCAAGGAAACCTTCGTACATGGGAGGCCATGCGTCTAGGTTATGATAGATATCATATGGCCACAGAATTATCCTTGGTTGACCCAATAGACCCCAAAGAAAAACGAGAAGATTACTATCATATTCTTCCCAATGGTGAGTCTTCTCTTGACTTATCATTATCTCCACTGTCTCTAATTGAGAATTATACTTCAAACAAACACCAAGATTATATAGGTAGTGCTTGTAGATATACTCAGCAAGTGGATGAGCACAATCATGTCTTATGATGACACGAGGTTGTATGTCGTTAGACATCTTGTATGATAGTGACAAAACACCCTTCCAACGTTGGGTTCGCCTCACCCTATTTTCTTCACCAAATATAACTACTAAATGATGACCACCGTTCTATTCCCTTGTTACCCCCGCTCGACCCAGCTACACTCTTATTACCTGAAAGGAATTGTGAAGCAAAAGGGTGAGCACAACTAGCTCAGTAAAGAATATCATGACTAAAGATAATTCAATTATCAATAGCCTTCATCAATAATAAATCAGAGATTTAGAACATATGGTAAATGATAAAAATTTCAACCATAGTTGCAGCGGAACATGCAATCCATTAGAAGAGTCAAATAGACTATAAAGTCTATTATCTTCTCCATGTTAAAAATCCACCAACAATATTTTATCCATGTAACATCACTCAACAGTTCCTTTCCACAATCATATGAATAACTCATAATCATAATTGTGACTATAAATTTTTCTTCGCACCCAGGACGAAGAATATTTTCATCACCTGTCTTTACCTGAAACATCAAAGATCATGGTTATACCAAATCACAATTCCTGTTTATAATCATACTAACAAATCCATCTTTGCACTACGGGCCAAAGATATTCATCAACAAACCATCTTTGCACTACGGCCAAAGATATTCAACAACAGTTCATCTTTGCACTACAGGCCAAAGATATTCATCAACATGCCATCTTTGCACTACATGCCAAAGATATTCATCAACAATTCATATTTGCACTACAGGCCAAATATATTCATATCTCAAAGAAATATATAATCATTTCAGAATTTATATAAACAATAATTATAACCATGTTGATCAATTCACCTTTGCACTTAAGCTTAAGATATTCAATTATAAATTCAATGGTCATGATCATACCAGTCACAATTCAACTTTGCACTACAGGCCAAAGAGAACCCTAGTCATGATCATACCAATAATCTACCCATCTTTACACTCCAGTGAAAGAGAATTTCAACATCAGGGTTATAAAAATGTTATATATGATGATAAAAATAATATGATCAACATATAGTTTTAATCTCAAGAGTAATATTCGTAACTCATGAATAGTAACCCGACACAAAAGATAGAAATTCTACAATAAAATTCATACCAATATTTCGGTATAATGATATTGAAAGAATAACATTACTTAAATTTATAAATAATTTATTTTAATTGTTTACACTTTACTAATTAATGCATTTAATCATCAAAAAATGCCAACTCTTACAATTTCATCATCAATAACCAAAACCCTCATCAAAAATCTGCATATACCTCATATAGGATTCTCAAGCCATAAAATCCTATTTTTTAATTTTCTTTCTTCACAAAACATATTTAATTCATTTACTCATAACTAGACCATTTTTATGAAAAATACCAAATCAGTTCCAAAAATATTTCTTTTCTGGGATTTAACATAATATAGTCCCATAGTGAACATATATTTTTCTCAGAATTTTTAAAAGTCATTTACTATTTTTCATATGGCCAAAATAGCCGAATATTTAGACATTTATCAAAAATTATACTTTTGTCCAAAAATTCTGAAATTTACAGAGTATACTTCTATCATATACATGTACTCCCAATAAAAATTTCATCAATTTTGGAGTTAACCACAAGGAATTATAAGCTGTTACTTTTAAAATAGTCTTTTCTCATAAAATTCATAACTCTCAATCTATACATCCAAAAATCACCATTTTTGGACACAATCAAGAAAACTCATCAAAATATCATTTCAAATTTTTCCAGAATTTTTGAAGATCAGAAAAATTACGAAACTGAAAATCATAACAACCCTTAAAATCCATTACTACCCCTTACTATCCCTTACCTCAAAAGAGCAGTACTTCTGACTGGATATCGGATATGATGCTGAAGGAAACTTGCACTGATGAATAGAAACTCACCAAGTATCTAAAAACTCACAAAATATGCTTCATAATATAGAGAGAGAAAGAGAGAAAGCTTATGTTTCTGGTGTGATTTTCAATTCTAACTTAGCCCTCTATTTATAGGAAAATTTTGGTAGGTTTGACCTGCAACCTGATGGCTTTACCTGCTACTATTCCCACCCACCACATTTGAAATATAATTCAGCACATTTCTTCACCAACCACAAGTGGGGCCCACCAATTCTAGAATTTTCCACCAAAAATGATTTATAACCTGATTTCCGAATCAACCACCTCTTAAAATTCATAACAAATCATACGTTCATTTTTAACGGTTCAAAATTTATGGACATATACTCAACTTATATATGTATAACATATCCAAAAATTACCACGATCCAACGGTCGGATTAAAAATTATAACCCCCGCAAAATATCTCAAAAACCCTGATTTTTAATACCTCCATTCCGACAAAAATACGGATAAAAACCTCAACATTAACTCCTTCATTTTTAACCACAAAAATATATCCCTCATTTATATCCACATAATATAAATATTTCCTTATCATATGAATCAATAATTAATTATTCACAAATAATATTACAGAATCACATTTATGACAACCAGGCCGTTCCCAGGAAAGAGGGGGCTTTCCAATAAGAATTTCTCCTTACTGGCGCGCAATTAGATGACCAAACCTCTCCTTAGACAGAACTTTCTAGACATTGACAATAATGTTATCTAATAATATTATTCAAATAATATGAATTATTGATCTGATAAAGGAAAATACTGTGCAGCAACAATTATTGAAACAACAATAATATAAAATATCAACGCAACAATTATTGAATCAATAAAATAAAATATTGAACAGTAACTACTGTAATAATTATTGAGTAGTGCCTTCTTACGTAAGAATCAATAATTTCAAAAATACTATGCAATACCGTGTGCTACTGTGCAATAACGCGTATTACTGTATTTTAACCACCGGGTATTCCAACAGTGTTAACGGTAACAACTACGCCGTTATTTGTAAAAACTCAAATTTGTCGTTTTCTTCACCCGCCAGTTATTCGTTATGGGGCCCACAAATAGCTGTGCCGTCGTACGAATATTCCCCAAAAGAAAGAATATTCCACGACCAAACGAATATTCCCCGACAACAATGATTATTTTATAACCACTTGCTTATTTTGAAAAAAATTTCACATTTCACCCATAACTTTAAACTTTTATCAATTTAACCATTTACTGAATAGTAATTATAAGAAAAATTGAATACTTTTATTTCATAAAATTCGGGGTCTTACAATAATAATATTGGGAGTACAAGTTATGTATTTGTGTTGTATCTCTTGTGTCCTTCCTCCTTCAATCGCTTGCATATTGATGTATTTATAGATAGGAGTAGGAGTCCTTTTCAGAATCACCTTATAACTGCAATTAATGGCTAATAGATTCCTTCCCAAATTAAACCTCCTTATCCCACCAAATAAGAAAATACAATCTTATTTTAATAAGGACTCTCTCACTATCCAAATAATCACATTCCAACATTGCCCCCCAGTCTCTTATTTACAAGGAACTTAAAATAAGAGAGTATACAAAAAGTCTCCTCGGAATTTTTAACCTCGGGATTTATATCCGCTAGATTTATATCCGCTGGATTTTTATCCGCTGAATTTTTATCCGCGAGATTTTTATCATCCGAATTTTCTTCAGTCTTCTGTGGTTGATGATGAAACCAAACCTGCCTTTAAAGCACTTCAATGATATAAAAGCTTAAACTTTTATCTCTGCGCTAGCTGAATTCGTTACTGGTGCGGTGACTCAGTACCAATTTATCATCACCTGGACCAAAGTGTTAATGTTTAGATTTCACATACATCATGTGAATACTATCACTACATGCATAATATAAGTTAGAGAATATGTAAAATTGTATCAATAATCAATTACGAATATGCTTCAATTGCTATTGATATAATACATATATACACACGTACAAATATATATTTATTTTAATAAAAAAGAATCACTTATCTCCTTCGGTGAATCGATGATTTTAAATCGACACTAGAACAAGTGTCTTGTTCCCACAGACGGCGCCAATGTTAACGCCCGATTTTGTACGCCTGACGAAATCACCAAAACAGCAGGCCAAAATAGCGCCAACGGTTGATGGAGTAATTGTTGTGAAATCAAACTCACGAAATACATTCACACAAACATAAATAAAGAGATATAAAGTATGAACACAAGATTTACGTGGAAACCCAATTGGGGAAAAACCACGGAGAGAGAGAGAGAGTAATCCACTATAATAATATTGGGAGTACAAGTTGTGTATTTGTGTTGTATCTCTTGTGTCCTTCCTCCTTCAATCGCTTGCATATTGATGTATTTATAGATAGGAGTAGGAGTCCTTTTCAGAATCACCTTATAACTGCAATTAATGGCTAATAGATTCCTTCCCAAATTAAACCTCCTTATCCCACCAAATAAGAAAATACAATCTTATTTTAATAAGGACTCTCTCACTATCCAAATAATCACATGCTAACTTTCTATGTTGTATGTAGACACTCGAAATTTTCTGTACACCTATCACTAACATTGCAGGACAGCAGATTCATCTTTTAAGAGGGAACCCTGAAAGACGATCCATATCCATGCCGGATACTACCGGAAGTTCAGCATCAACCCCTGATCACAATCTGGGAGTAACAATTCCAATATCAGAGATAACCCTGAGGCATGCAGATCAATATCGGAACACACACCGGAGAAGACCGATTAATCTCGGAGATAACCCCGAGGTATCCAGTCTCAGTCCCAACCATGGGAATAGCCACCAACCTTGGTGATAACCCCAAGGAATGCAATTTTGGCAATAACCCCGGAAATGCTTGTTACAAATGCAACCAGCTTCAATCTCGGCGCTCACAACGAGATCCACTGTACCAGCCCGACGATAACATCGGGAAGACAGACACACCTCAAGGATGACAATGAGGACCTTCAACCAATTGCAGCAGTCCAATCCCTGCGAAGCTGAGCAATGTCTGCTTTATCAGCCCAAAGAGGAAGGACACAAGAGATACAACACAAATACACAACTTGTACTCCCAATATTATTATAGTGGATTACTCTCTCTCTCCGTGTTTTTTTCCCAATTGGGTTTCCACGTAAATCTTGTGTTCATACTTTATGTTTCTTTATTTATGTTTATGTGAGTGTATTTCGTGAGTTTGATTTCACAACAATTACTCTATCAACCGTTGGCGCTATTTTGGCCTGTCCTTTTGGGTGATTTCGTCAGGCGTACAAAATCAGGCGTTAACATTGGCGCCGTCTGTGGGAACGAGACACTTGTTCTAGTGTCGATTTAAAATCACCGATTCACCGAAGGAGATAAGTGATTCTTTTTTATTAAAATAAATATATACGTGTACGTGTGTATATATGTATTATATCAATAGCAATTGAAGCATGATCGTAATTGATTATTGATACAATTTTACATATTCTCTAACTTATATTATGCATGTAGTGATAGTATTCACATGATGTATGTAAAATCTAAACATTAACACTTTGGTCCAGGTGATGATAAATTGGTGCTGAGTCACCGCACCAGTAACGAATTCAGCCAGCGCAAAGATAAAAGTTTAAGCTTTTATATCATTGAAGTGCTTTAAAGGCGGCTTCGGTTTCATCATCAACCACAGACTGAAGAAAATTCGGATGATAAAAATTCCGAGGATAAAAATTCAGCGGATATAAATCCCGAGGATAAAAATTCCGAGCAGACTTTTTGTATAGTCTCTTATTTTAAGTTCCTTGTAAATAAGAGACTGGGGGGCAATGTTGGAGTGTGATTATTTGGATAGTGAGAGAGTCCTTATTAAAATAAGATTGTATTTTCTTATTTGGTGGGATAAGGAGGTTTAATTTGGGAAGGAATCTATTAGCCATTAATTGCAGTTATAAGGTGATTCTGAAAAGGACTCCTACTCCTATCTATAAATACATCAATATGCAAGCGATTGAAGGAGGAAGGACACAAGAGATACAACACAAAGAGGAAGGACACAAGAGATACAACACAAATACACAACTTGTACTCCCAATATTATTATAGTGGATTACTCTCTCTCTCCGTGGTTTTTTCCCAATTGGGTTTCCACGTAAATCTTGTGTTCATACTTTATGTTTCTTTATTTATGTTTATGTGAGTGTATTTCGTGAGTTTGATTTCACAACAATTACTCTATCAACCGTTGGCGCTATTTTGGCCTGTCCTTTTGGGTGATTTCGTCAGGCGTACAAAATCAGGTGTTAACATTAGTCATGCATGGTATAGGACTTAATCATCTGTGGAATGTAGCCTACAGATATAGGACTTGAAGGCACTTGTTCAATAAGTCAAGTAGTGGCCGGTTAATTTGAGTAGCCTTAAAATTTAGTGTGCATGCGTGTGATGATTTTTATTTATGGGGAAGTCGTACCCGCACAAAACTAAATGCTGCCATAACCATTTACATAAGCAACGCAAGTACTCTATATGTTTTTGAACGCAGAAAATAAGTTGATGAATTTGGCTGAGCCAGTGTGTAGATTTACTGGTGTCAAATCTGATCATCATGATGTGGATGTGGATGTGGTGACTAGAGATATAATGCCCTACTTTCTTGAAATATTTTGTTTGTCATCTAAAGTTCCGGTTCAAAATGAGTCAAGAATAATGCTCAATTTTCTCTTCAAGAGTATCAGTTGGGTCATCTTAGCACTCAACAGAATCAGTTGGGTCTTATACACACTAGTGTTCGCCGCACACAAGTTGCGTGTGTAAATTATGTATGGATAAAATAAAAAATTTATAAAATTTTGAGGAGTAAATAGAAAGATATAAAAAATTAACATTAAAAAGGATAAAATAGTAATACATTTAAAGTTATGGGGCCAAAAATAAGAAGAAGGGTGGGACACAGAATCACCAAACTTATGGAGAAAGCCTCAGGGATATAGATAGATAGATAGATAGGGATTCGGTTAGCATGAAGTTATTTTTTTGGTAAGTTGGTCAATTGGCCAATATGATATTGACACACATACAACTTTGTCTGCGTGTCAGTATTCTATTGGTCAATCGATCAACTTATCCTAAAATAAACTTCATACTAATCACTTCCGATAGATAGGTAGATAGATAGATACCAAACTAACCCACAAGTTCCAAGGGTATCACAAGTACCAAACCATTAATACCTATTTGGGACTGATTGATCAGATTAATAGTATTACTTGGTCATGATTCATGTATTCTGGGTGTGACCTATTTGGCTATATATGACCACTGAACTAAATATATAATGAAGCAGGTCATTCCTTTCTCCCCACAATGAAAGTAAACACAAGAAACCCGGAGAGTGTACTTATATTGAAGAACTCGATTAAAATCCCATAACTACGAGTCTCCCAATTCACATGTTCAAACTCTAGGTAACCCGTAGTAGTGACCTTTAGATATGGATTCATGGTTTCATGTGACAATGTTATAACTAAGATATAATGCATGCTAGTAACAAAAAAAACACAAGGTAATTTTGGTGATTTTTGTCCATCTTTTTTATCATATAATTCTGGCAAAAGTTACAACAGTCGTGCTAAGTATTACCAAAAATTACATGTGTTAAGTCATTTAAGCAATGACTTGAGACCCCCAAAATTGAAAAGGCTTCCAAATTTTAATAATCCATATATGTTAGAGTCCATTAAAAAAGTCGAAAAAAAAATTCCCAACAAATCAGTAGCTACAAGTACAATCATACAAGATTTTTTTTCTAGTCTTGGAAGGTTGAAATTATTTGTTTTTTCCCAAGGCTGAAATTTATTCTTTTTTTTTTCCTAAGGCCGAAATTTTTTTTTCTAATTTCTCAAGGCTTAAATTTATTTTGCTTAAGACTCCCAAAAAGTTTGGACCAACCCTGTGTGTAATAGGTAAGAATTAAAAATAAACTCATCTGAATCTATTTTATCTTATCGCATAAATTTCTACGTTGATCGTAATTTAACTTTGTCAACATAGATATCATTTTTTAAGTTATAATGCCTATGAAATAATGGTTGAAAAATAATTGATTGGACAATTAGAGAAAGTAGCTCCTTTCCAATTAGGCATCCACCAAGAATTAAACTATTACTAGGTGAAAAGAGTTAAATCATATTATCTAGTGGACTAAATAGGATGATTAATTGGTGATATCTCAGACTGAAAATGGGTTGAAATCGTTTTTTATGCACTGACGGATTCAGAAAATTCTTATTAGATCAGACAAATACGTTAGTATATGCCGATTGCCGGAC
The DNA here is from genome assembly GCA_016801055.1 of Panax notoginseng. Taxonomy (NCBI): domain Eukaryota; kingdom Viridiplantae; phylum Streptophyta; class Magnoliopsida; order Apiales; family Araliaceae; genus Panax; species Panax notoginseng. Next base: position 14,984,333 of record CM029013.1, on the reverse strand, counting down.
AATAAAGGCCGAAATAGTACAAGAGTGAGAGCCCATTGGGCTTGTCTTAAAAATAGTACATTGGCCGTGCTAATAGTTACTAAAAAAACATAATACGGGTATTTTCTACCAATAAATATCAATCTTAAGAAAGTCAAAATAAAGAAATACAAAGCAAAGAAAAAAGTCAAAATTTAAAACATAATCTGATAATCATAAAAAATAAAAAATAAAAAATAAAAAATAAAAAATAAAAAATAAAAACGAAAAGCAAAACAACAATCTCCATATACAAGGTTTAAAGTTGGGGTTTTTGAACCCCAATTTTGCTATACCAAAATGCGAACTCCATGTTGCCACTCCTTTCTGGCATTCATCCTCAAATTCCTTAATTTTCTCCAGATTTTTATAGGAATTTCAATAATATTATACTCTGCGTATTTGCTGCATCAATGGAACAAACACACTCTCTCTCCTCCACCATCAGCTCCGTCACAGTTCTATCCTGATGCCCTTTTGTTGAATTTTGACGCAGTTAAGGTTTCTGATCGCGTCACTCCTTTGAACCTCGCTGCTGGCGTCTTTTCAAGTATCGACAATGGGTTTAATCTCTATTTTCAAGAGCTTCCTGCACACTGGTACATTTGTTTAATTTTATATTTCTAAGGATATGAATTTCGTACTGTTAAATTGAGATATATTTTGTTCAAATTAGATGTTTAGTAAATGTTTTGGTTAAATTAATTGTTTTGATATGGTTATTGGCAAAACTGGAAAAAAAATTTACTATATTGATTTGGTTCTGTAACAGTAGCCTAACATAACTATAGCTATTGACTATATAAAAAGTACATATCTTTTTAAAAATTAAATGAATTCATGAAAGTGACATAAAAAATCAAAATGTATTTCTAATTTTGGAAAGTAGGGAGTATTAATTGTGACTAAGGAATCCTGAAAGATAATGTAGTGATATTTATTGTGACAGGTTCATATATGCATTTATGGGAGTAGGGGTTGTGTTGTGCTGTATCACTTGCATTGGTCACATTACAGCTGAAGCAATTAATGGCTGTTGCCTTGGTCTTGTATCCTACCTTATTTTCTCAACTTAAATTTGCTATCAAATTCATTAACTATTATTCCCTCAATTCCATAATAACTGTCGCTTTAGCTTGATGCACATGGATTAAGAAAGTCATTTAGTGCTATCATTTATTAATTAAAATTGGTGTGAAATTTCATCACTACTCCTTTATAGGAAGTTGAAAACTATTAATACAAGAGAAAAATTTCTTGGGACAATGAGAGAAGGTAGGGGTGAGATATAGGAAAGTAAATAATTTATTCTCCTAGAAAGTTGTAAACGACAAATAAATTGAAAAAAAATTTCTTTCTAAAACGACAGTTATTATGGGATGGAGGTAGTATATTTAAGGAACAATTAATGCGATTTATTATTCTTTTTTAGTGTAAAAAATTGGAAAATTTGAGTTATACCTTTGTCGGACTCTTCAAAACACCGTGATCTATCGATTAGTATTACGCAGAAGAAATCAACTATAGACACTAATACAATTAGATCTGTTCTTCATAGACAAACTTGAGATTTGCGATCCCCAGGGGCGGACCCAAGGCTAGGGCAGGGGGGGCACCTGTCCCCACTGGATTTTCACCTCTTCATATATATATATATATATATATATATATATACACACACACACACACACTACAGTTATTAATATAATCACAAATTTTAAAGCATGGTGGAACAAAATAAGTAGAGTACTATAGTTATATTAGTACACTACTATTATGTTACTGAAAAAATAATATACTATTATATTGTTAAAATAAAATACTACTATAAGAACTTAAGTATTTTATTGTCTTGATCAATTTAATTCTCCTGAATATCAAGAAGGTAAAAAACAGAGGAGTTGCAGTTACTAAAAATTGTGAAAGATTTCGTTTAAAGTTTCTATAATTTACCCGAATTTTTTACAAAAAAAAATAGTGCCTAGTAAATATTCCTATATTATGTAGACAGGTGTCATTTCATTAGTAGTAGTATAAAATTCGAGATCAACATCATTATATTTATTTTCTCCCAATAATGTCATCGGCTGTTGTTGAATAATTCACCAGTTACTTAATCAAATTTAAACATTTTAAAGTATATTAAAATGTTTATCTATCATATTAACAAGGAGCAAGGATCAAGTGCATACCCCTTATCTTACTCACTCGTGCTCACCCCCTTTAGGCGACGGTTTCGGTCATACAACCGTTGTCTATACTTTTAGCGACGCTATATGTTGTCCGTCGCTAAAAGTATAGACGACGGTTGTATGACCAAAACCGTCGTCTAAATGGGGGTAAATACGGGTGAGTAAGATAAGGGGTATGCACTTGATCCGGACCGTATTAACAAGATAGTAGCATATTCTTTTTTTCAGTAACATAATAGTAGTGTACTAATATAACTGTAGTACTCTACTTATTTTGTTCCCCTAAGCCTTAAAATTTGTGAATATATATATATGAAGAGGCATAGGAATTAGAAGAAGGCACGCAAATCTTATTGATATATGATATTTTTGTAACTATTAAAAATGAGGCTATCATGCAACAATTTCAAGCAATAAAACCTCGAAAAATGTTATTGTAAACAATATTTGAGGATTATTTAGTTTTGTGATTCATTTTATTAAATTAATTTTTATTCTTAATGAATTTTTTTTTCGAATTTTACTCCACTGAAGTTTCAAGCTGGATCCGCCCTTGGCGATCCCTTGCTCATTATCATACAATCACTTATTCTCACAAACCTCATGTGGGGGCTGTGGGGCTAATAGTTTTAATTTTCCAATTCAATAGATTTGAGTTCAACTGGCACGGTACCTCTAACCGTGAGTTTCCTCACACTGATGATTCCGTAGGGTGGGATTTATTCCAAAAGGTATCACCCAGCTAGGCGAATCACAATATTTTTGGCATGGCTATGTAATTGCCCTTGTAATTCTTAGATGATTACTTGAACTCCAGGTTCAGAGCAGGGCAGGGCGTAAGGCAAGGGAATCTTGAATCAAAGAGTTCCTATCTGGCAAACGAAGTAGAAAAAGTATGATTCTTGCTCTTCTCTAGTGGTGTCGACTTTTATTAATTCAACTTCTAAACTTTGGAACAACACGCAAGTTTCGTGCAAGTTGCTTAATCCGTTGCTTGTTGCTTTCGAGCCTCCGGGAAAGAACATGTATGCGCGTGACTCACACACAACGGCGAAGAAAAACCTAATTGACGTTGTTGACAATGTTTATAATGAAACTTACCAACGACATTTATTTGTTTTTCAGACTTTAGCTTGTGCACAAATACAACAGATCATTCCTATACCCATGTGAATTACTATTAGATCAATTTAGGCTGGGTTAGAGTTTAGTTTTTAGGCATTTGCTCATATAATCTCACTAAAAAAAGAGCCAATGGAAAGTAGTGCTTCAACCGAAATTATCGTCAAATCTGCAACGCTACTTATTGGACTAGCCTAGTGGCACAAGACCATCAAATCTGCAACGCTACTTGTTCCGTAAAACGCGATCGTAGCTCCTTGGCCCCTCGGTGACCTTTTTTGTTTCATATAAAAGTAATCTATATGGAACTTGCAACGCGTCTAATCCGAGCGATTGCCTTCGCGGATCTAAACGCGCTCATTAGGCGCACAACCAGACACTCTATCTGAGTCCCATGTAATATAGGTTTTAAAATAGGTTTAGGACTTCTACCTTTCAACTGGGCAATGTAAGATAAATATTAAACATCAGGCCCTGTTAATGGAGAATTTAACTGTCATTTTTCAACATTTCATGTAATTTGTCAATTATTTTTTTTTAAATTCAGTTCGTGCCTTATATTATTTTCCTTAATTAAATAAAACTGGCAGTACACTCTACTAATTGTTGTACTCATTCTACTCGAAGGGGCCCTGGTGGCTTTTAATGCCATTGATCGTCATTGGGAGAAGGTGCACTTGTTATTTAAATCTACTTTTTTTTATTTATAATTAATTGGTCTCTCATTCTATTCAAAACGCTCTATTATATTTCTAGGATCTTCCAGTAGACCCCACAAGAGATCTTGATCGCCTTCGTAGCTTCATTGAAGCCAATGCTGATGTTTTTAAGTGGGTTGGTCTATATTCATAATTTAGGTATGCCCTTATTGCCTCACACTTCTTAATTTATCCTGCCATGCTGGTTATTTAGAGGATTCAATTCTTGATCATGCAGGAAAATAAAAAGAAAACCAAAATATAATTGTAGCTTCATAAAAATTTTTGTTCTTTTAACCTTGCATCTTAACTTCCTAGTTTTTATTGTAATCTACTCCTTTTTAGGTTTGTATATAACGCGAACATGTAATCAAATTACATAAATAGTGCGGAATAGCGATAAAATCGGATTTTAAAATTTTTATACAAACCATCACTATGATCATCCTTGTGCACAATTATCAATTAAACAAAAGAGACGGAGATATAGAATCGTACCCTTGTAGATCAAAGCTTCATCGGGTACAAGTTCACCTCCAATTCCTTCGCGTTCTCTTTGAATTTCACCGATGAGATTTTTTCTTTTGATCAATGCAAGCCACTCAAGTGTTTGGCCTTTAGAGGTGATCCACCAAGGAATAATACGTATTCAAGAAGTTGGGTGTTTGTCAAAACCCTAATTTTCTCTTTCTATAAAATATGTCAGTACTCTCCCTACTCTTGGAAGTTTTTCTAACCTTAACCCATAATAAGACTTCTCTTATTGGCAACCCTCTTAAACTATTTAGGAATATGATTTTATTATAATTAATTAAACTCTTTTAATTATTCAGATTCCTAATCTAATTAGGAACTTATGAGAATACTCTTATTAATTAATTCCTAAACTATTTAGAAATTAACTAATAACAATAATAGTAATAATATTAATAAGACTCCTCTTATTAATTTATATTTAATATTTTCAAAATATTAAATAATAAATATTAAGTTATTTAATTTATTCTATCACTATAGCATAAATTAAATATACTTAATATATTATTACGATTATGACATTTACTTCTTAAATAAATATTTTTCTTTTGCGGCGTGACCCTTTAGGTTCTCCATATGAAATCGGTTGTGAATAAATCAATTAGAATAATTCTAATATTATTTAAATAAATAAATTAAATTATTTAGTTCATTTAAATAAATAATATTTATTCTACAATAAGGGTAAGTTCTTTTAGCGATCAACGACTTTTCAGATAATATAGATTTCAACATTAATCATAAAATAACATTTCAGTGCATAGTTATCGTACAATTCAATCTTTCTACCATACAATGTCCCAATTAAATATAAGACATGAAATTACTGTCAAGTCTTATTTTATTTAATTATATGTATTTCGATTCTTAAATGCACAACTCTAAATAATGCAAATTAGAAACACCTTTTTAATTTCATTCTGTTTGGGCCAAAAACTACTGAGTTGTTATTTATCGAATCACATAGGACATTCTCTCCTTTTACTAAAAGTGGTAGATTCTTTGTTGATCATTTATTATCTCTATGTATAACTTATTATACCCTAGCATACCCTTTGATATACCCTAAGGGTCTTAAGGGACATGTCAAAGTATAACTCATTATACACAAGATATTATGATGATCTCAAGTCTAAGAATCACTTGTACTTAAGGAATTCCTATTGACAGACAAGTAAAACTCCATTAGATATTCTTTTAGCGAGCCACGTTCAGTGAACATATTCTCCAATAAGCACCTACATACTTGCTTTAGTGTCTCCATAAATGATTATGAGATCAATCATCCTCTTCCTAAAAGCAAGCAATATATGTACCAATCTATCCAGATTTACTAATCCCCTTTTTAGTTATCAACAATTGGGAATGATTTTAATTTGTGAGCTATGTAAAATTTAGATCTCATTAGCATGATCATCATCATGATTCTAAAATTCTAAAAGTATTATTCAAAACTATGGGTTTATCACATTTAATATAACAAAACCATGTAGATAAAGTAAAATGCCTTTAATATATTAATACTTTTATTAATAAACGAAAAAGATTACAAAATATATGCAACATCATATCAAATATGATTGGCTTGCGTGCATACTACTTTCACTCCTAACTATCAAGATTTTCCAATTAAAACACAAGTATTAATTTGATCACCATCCCGGTGTTAGTTTTAGATAGTCTGTATTATATTCTTCTTTTGGTGGGGGCAGACCATGAAAGTTAAATTTTTATATTTGCGCTCTAATTAACCTTTTTGAGAGTTGATGTGCTTCTATTTGTTTCAAGAAATTTTAGTTGGTTAGAGACTTGTGGGATTTTTTCCCTCTGTTTTTTTTGTTATTTGTATGTGGCATGGATTGATTATGGAGGTTTTCAATGTTGAATAGTGCTGAAAGGTTAGGTTTATATTGGAAGGATTTCAATGTAAAGATGTAACCTTTTGGAGGGATCTCTTCAATTGTAACAATATTGCTTGCATCTTATGTTTCAACATCACACTAAACACATAACACGTCATTACTTCGAAAAAGTATGTATGCTATGAAGTAGTTCTATTCAAGGTTGGTGGTTCCAATTCTCATACTTGGGCCAAACTTATATATATATATATATAGAGAGAGAGAGAGAGAGAGTTCGAATCCAGTCCGGACGGTACTAAAATACGAGTTTTTTTTTTTGTTTTTTTTTAAAACAACTAAATTTTTTTTTAATATTTTATGGAACTGGAATTTTTCCATAATACAGTGTTTTGGGTGTGATTTGGATACATATAAAAATACAGACTGTACAGACCTGTTTTGTTATATGTATCCAAATCACACCCAAAATACTGTATTATGGAAAAATTCCAGTTCTATAAAATATTAAATTTTTTTTAGTTGTTTTAAAAAAAAACAAAAAAAATTAAAAAAAATTCCGTATTTTAACAAAATCCGGACGTCCGGACTGGATCCAGACTATATATATATATATATATATATATATATATATATATATATATATATATATATTATATGTAAAATCACAAAGTGCATCCTATATAAGTCATGATAGGCAAAGAACTCGTCGCTCAATGATGCTGCTGCATACGGATCACTAGGATGGTGCTACAAACATAACCTTAAAATTCATTCATAGATGGTTTACTTCGGACCGGGGCCCAGGTTTTCTCTTGTTTGGCTATTCAAACTTCAAAAATTATGAATTAAAAAGTTCTCGTGTTTTCCTATTCAAAGTTCATTTGACCTATGCAAAGCAGTGATCGCTGAGAGTCCTCTTATATCATTCCGATCTTAATACGGAGAACCAGACATTCTTGAGGCATTTGAAAAAGTATCCCAAACACTGGGGAATTCAAGTATGCAGGAATACGCGGAAGCTTTTGGTTATAGTATATAATGCTAATTATAAACGCCGTAAATTTTGGATGAGAACATTTTCTTCACTCGGTATACCAGGCAAAAATTATATGGCCTACCTATATGTTTCAAAGTTGTAAGGATTATTAATATATAATTAGACATTAACATTTATATACCTCATATATATTCATTGTATTGGTTGGCTAGACATGGTAAACATATGAAGGATCAACTACATATGTTATTCTATAGATTTGGTTTATATTTGTTTATTGAATTGATACCTATGTTTAATTTGTGACGTTTGATATTTCTTTCAGTCATTATCTTTGCTTCTTGCGCTGATCTTGCGATCCATGGTTTCCACTCGGACAGTAGACCATGACATTGAGGGAGATTACGATGCTAGGGGAAGAACTTGGTAGCCACTGTTGAATCCACAATCAAGCCAAACATCTGGAGCAATCAAGGGTGATTCTGACATCTGGAGCTCTCGAATGAGAGAAAAGGTATCTCAATAAAGTAGTTTTAACAAACATGAACAAAAATTCTGTGACTTGGTGCATCTGTGGATTTCTTTTCCCTAAATTTACCTTGTTTTCTCCGATAGCAAATCCAAAATCTTTACTTTAAAAATGAAATAGATTATAGATCAGCAGTTTGTATGAGAATTAAGGAAATAAATGAATAGATACTTCCTCTACAGATAAAGGTGCAGATCAGACGGTAATTATACTTTTTGTTCTATTCCTTATTTATTGGCTCTTTACAATATGACATGACTCATGCGAGTGTGGATTCTATGTCACATTCTGCAAAAACGGATCCTTGAAGTAGGTTGCTAGGCAGATTGTTTATGATACACCGCCATAGTTTGCAGTTAGAATGTCGCACTGATGCTAGACATTTTCTAAATTAAGAAAGCTTGATTGAGTATTTGTTGCTTAAATGCTTCCTTTTCTTATTTTTTAAGTTGGTACCACTTTTTGTTTTCATTTTTTAGTTGCTTCTAAAAGATTTTATGTGCTTTCGACCTTCAAATATTGCATCTTAGTATGTTCAAATGGAATTATACTCGATGGAAATTCAACTACTTGCTCCTTTTTTAAACACTGAATGTCTTTGTTATGCAAATTCCTGAAGGTTGTTTTGCACTTTCGCTTAGCGTTAACTAGGAGTGATATAGTTTTACAAGAACTGACCTTCTGATGCTTTGGAAAGATATAAGGACTCGTTATTGGAGTTTGTCAGAAACGTAATTGGTTTTGCATGAGAACATGAAAATGGTTCTGGGGTTTCCATGGTTAGAAGTCAAGTGCTCATGCTGGGCTTCTATATCATTGATCCCTGTTTCAAGTATCTAGGTAAATATTGCTCCTTGTGTGTCTTTGCATAAAATAGTCCAATACATCCAAGCAAATCTACATCTTTATCTAATTGATTTAATATGTTTGTGTTGCAGTATGGGTTGCATAGTGGTGGTGATGCCAAGTACAACTTACTGAATCAGAATGCATCTGTTGACATGAAATCTAAGCAATGAAATAAGAGAAAGCATTCCATTTCTTGGAGCAAAGCCATCCAATGGATCATGCTTCAATGCTCTTTAATTATTTATCTATATTTCGTGAGGAAGTAGCCCTGCATGTTCACGCTTCTTTCTGGGTAAGTTGCTAGGTACTGAAGGAACTGTATTTTATCTAGTCATGCTTCACCACTGTGAGCCTAAATACAGAAACAGGATCTAACTACTTGTATAAAATAACTTGTGTTTTTTCTTTGTTGTGATGTTAACAAATTATTGTGGAAAAAAGAAGCTTTATTTTCTGCGAGGATCTTTTTGTCATGACTTGCTGCAAATACAGATAAATGTCTAACTTATTGTATTAAAAAGTTTGTGCTTTTTTAATACTGTGATGGTAAGAAATCTATGGGAATTTAATTTATTTTTGAGGAAATTCATTTTTTTTAAGTTCATTTATAATACTACCTCCAAGTATCGGAGGTCGGGCCAAATAGTGTTTTTTAACTTACTAAAGTAACCTTCTTGACATCATCTGTAATTTGTATTATTGTGGCAAATTACAAATATGACCCTTGAAAGATTATGCTTTAAAATTTACATCGTAAGTATGAATTTTAGGTGGGAATCTATTATTAATTATACTAAAATGCAGTACATGACACAATAGCTTGACATCCGTCATTTTCACAATTTAACATGTGTCATGCCTAATTAATGTTCCTTAAAATCCTTAACAAAACTGTCGAGCTAACATAACAAATGAGGATGAAAATAAATCTTAATTTATTTTCCTAAATTTTAGATTTATAATCCTTAAATAACTACAAATCTAAACTGTTTTGTTAATATAAATTGTTTTGATATTATCTTTTGTAATTTAATTATTATTTAATAAAATCACTACTTTATGCTATTAATTAATATTTTGGATTTCTAATCTTCTAAATCACTACAAATTTAAAAAGTTAATAGCATAATGTCATCTTCTTAAATTTTTAGATTTATAATCCCTTAAATCACTACAAATCTAAACTATTTTGATAATATCAATTGTTTTGATATTATCCTTTGTAATTTAAATATTATTTAATAAAATTACTACTTTATCTCAACACTACCCCTTACAATGTATATTTATTTGTTTTTTTGTGTAAAATTTGATCATCACACAACAATCTACCATCTTTTTATTATATTTTAATTTATTAATTGTACGTATATATTTATTATTAAAAAATTAAATAATTCCGTTGCAACGCGTGAGTTTGTATCTAGTTATAAACTATTTACAAATTAACTGCGAAGTTTACGGGGACTAATTTTTGCAAAATTGGATGGGACTTGGGAGTAAATTGGGAAAAGAATGACACAAAAAGTAGTAGTTTTCTGTTTTATCCGACTTTGGACTCGATAAGGTATGAAGCAAGTTAGTTGCCAATGATTTTTCAAAAAACAAAAAAAATCTTCCAGAAAATAATAGTATATACTTCCTCCGTTCCTTAATATAGATAGTTCGTTTTAGAAAAATATTTTTGTTCCTTAATATAAGTTGTTTTAGAATTTCAAGTAAGCATTAATTGCTTAGTTTTTAATATTACCCCAAATATTAAATGTAACTTTAGTTCTCTCACTATTTTCTGTCTAATAAATAACAATCTCTTATTTTAATACAAGGGTAATATAAATAATTGATATTATAGTTAATACTATACAATCATTACCTTAATACTTGTAAATAACCTAAAAACGATCTATATTAAAGAACGGACGGAGTACTAACTAGTGTTGGATCGGACCCTCGTAGGGTAGATAGGGAGGTAGTAGTAACTGGGTGGTCACGGGATCTCTTACTCGTTCTTCAATTTTCAAATAATACTAGGAGCATGATTTGATTGTTCAGCTCTTAGTTATTTGAACCTTTTCAAAATTAAAGTGACCAGAATTGCTTCTTAGTCGTTACTGCCATTTTGGAATACTATTGTTTTGACCCAAATTAAAATATGGAATTCATTCACGGGCGTTGCTGTGTGTTTGGCATTCTGTTTATCAAATATCTTTGACCAAATTGAGTAGTATCTTGTGACTCCAATTACGCCACCGCTTTCCATTTGATTTTGAGTTTTTCATTGATAAATGAATTATTTACAACTTTACCTGAAAGTTTAGTTATATTACTATTTTGTTGGAGTATTTTTATATTAATTTTCTAAATTTATAGAATTTTTATTTTACTCCATGGGCAAGGAAAGGTGGGTAAGTTGGCGTTTGAATTTTAGTATATGAGACGTCTAGTCTAGTCAATTTTTGAGTAAGGTAAGTAGGTAAAGTGTCACTTCCACCACCCACCGCCAATTCTTCTTAATTAGCAATCATAGTGGATTTTGAACTTTTACCTTCACTCATCATCATCCATCCATGGTGAACGAAAGAGGAGATCTAGAAAATGTACGAGTACTCTCACATTTATTTTGATAATCGTTTGGAGAATGTGAATCACACTTGAAATTCATGATTTTTTTTCAACTTTTACCTTCACTCATCCATGGTAAGAAATTAAAGTAATAAGCAGCAGCAGCTAGAATACAACTTTTTCAAGTTCCATAAACGATTTTAATTAATGCAATAATTTATATAATAAAAGTATTGTTAATAATAACAAAAACTTTACTTCAAAATAAATTTATATCAAATTTTAAAATAAAATGGTTGAGAACTAGAGGTTGCCAACTGGCCCAACTTATCATACACATTATTAGAATCTTACACGTGAATAAAAAAAATAAAATGTGAATATTTTACCCCTTTTTTCCATTTCCTTCTAGAATAGCTAATAGTTTAATTTTCTTTGATTGCATTGGGTATAGAAAATGTTTGTCCTAAAAGCTTATGAATGCAATTTTTAAACACCCAGGGGCGGGATGGGCTAATTCAATATAGTCATTTTAAAATTATACACAAATATTTAAAAAATAATTATATAACATTAACTATAATATCAATTGTTTATATTGCCTTTATATTAAAAGAAAAAAGATTGTTATTTATTGGACAAAAAATAATTAGAAAGCCAAAGTTACATTTAATACTTGAAGTAATATTAAAAACTAAACAATTAATGTTTACTTAAAATTTTCAAACAACTTATATTAATGAACAAAAATATTTCTCTAAAACGTATTAAGGAACTGAGGGAGTACTTTTTTTTTTTCCATACTTTTATGATCTATCTGCCCAAAAATATTGAATGATGCTTCGTCTCATATTTTTATTTATTTTTGGATCCTTCACGTTAGGAGTGGGCATGTCTCTTTCTTTTCGACTTGCCAAACAGAAGAGTATAGCTTTCTTCCCTGTCCATTGATCTATCAAAACTAAAATTTCACTAATCATTTCTTCATGCAATATGTGCTCAACTAGTAGTAATTTCTACTCAAAACTCACAATTACCAAGGGATACAATAAAATATCATTGGGCAGACAATACAATACACATTATCGACTTCACCAAGACAAAATACATTGGGGTTAACATGTCAATTTCTTGAACTAACCAACCATGGCAGGACCATTCTATAATAAAGACAATGGCAGGATGCAGAGAAATTATTTATCAAGTGTCCACTGTGTCATGTCAGATAAAAAAACGAATGCAAATATAGCAAAATTTACAAAAAAAGAAGTCCATCTATGAAGAAATGCACATTTTGAATCACTAAAAACGGATGTGGGGCAGGACCATTATCGTTGAAAAACTAAATAATACACATAAATATATAATAGAGTTGAAAACTAAAATAAATAAATAAAAGGAATTTTAAAGCCTCATCGCACTCTACCTGTAAATTCTTCAACAGCCTCTTGCACAAGCTCTTCCACCAACTTCCTTTCAATTTCCTTGCGGAAATTATCTATTTCCAATCTCAAATGCTCAACCCAACCATTCCCTACTACCTCCTTCTTCACCACCCTCTCCACAACCAGGCTGTTGTTGTCCCCACATTCACCAAAAACACATCTCACCTCACCAGAAAACCATTGCCTCATCTGGACCCACACACAGTCCATTATGGTTGATGCACGATCTTGAAGCCTATCATTGGGCCCACTACATGGAATTGCTCTTTGGCATGTATCTGACCCATAACCAGCTATATCCACCAGCGCTGCATTGACACAATCAAACACGAGCTTTCGAGTTGATCTCCTTCGCCTACGCTTAGCCTCATGCAGTGTCTCCTTCTCATTGAGTTCTATGTAATTGTCTCTCAATGAAGGGTCCAATGGGCTCTCAAGGGAATGCCATCTAGCCAAAAATGTGTCAGATTGCACCTCACTGTCGAAGTTAGCTGCTGATAATAATGCCTGAACAAAGAAAAACCATTCCTGTTGTTCTTCCTTGGCTCCTATGGGCGCCACAGAGGATTTTAAGGGATATGTAGTCGCCGTTTCTGTACATGAATCATCCCAAGAAAGAGTCCGAGCAATGGATCCTATCAGTGGTGATTTGTCAATCAGGTTGGATTTAATAGAATGCACAGGAAGATCTAACCCTGTTTGACAGAAAGAAAACAAACATGAATTTGGAGGCAGAAGAATAAATAACTTCATTTCGGCTGTTAACAGATATTACCATTTCCATCTGGCTTGAAATTGTTAGAGAACTCAGGTTCTCTATGGTCATCCTCATCGAATGGAGGTTCCAATACTGAGATTGGACTTGGTTGCTCCTGGTTCTCATTAGGATTTCCATTTGTGCAAGGCTTTGTCACAGAAAATTCAGTCTGCACAATGTAGAGAACTCCTGTTATATGATTGCCTGATCTTCAGAACAGCAGAACTAATGCCGATCACTATTAAGCAAAAACTAAGAATATAACATTTTCAGACACTTTCAGACGCACTTGCAAGGGTATTGTTAGGAGTTTGGACAGCAACCCTGCATCAGAATGCCCTAGTTACACTTTTTTTTTTCTCTTATACACATCTTCCTTGTTTGATCCGAGAATCTTTTTTGTTGAAAATGAACTTCAACGGGGAGGGGGAGGGGGAGGGGGAGGGGGAGGGGGAGGGGGAGGGGGAGGGGGAAAGAATGGGAAGGAGAAACATGTAGAAGCACAACATTAAGAGAAGTTCATATCTGGAAATATGCCATGTTAAACTCAAAAACAAAAGAACACATCATGAAATGATTATAAGCTGATAAGAGCAAATGCACACGGTCATTTACACTATTGAGATACCTTGTTAGGAATTACGTCCTGTTTTGTTGACATGCCGAATGAATCTAAAGAAGAGGGTAACACCCCCACTTTAAATCCGATGTCACTACCATATGCAGATGCGTCGACATCATTTCCGGGAGAAAGTCTAGGCATTCCAGCAGATTCAATTTCATCTATCGATTGAATTGATTTCTCTTTACTAGATTTTTTATTCCTAGAGAAAAATAAACTTGAAACTCTCCCCTTAAATGATGATTTCACGCTTCTTTCCTTAGTCGCCTCTTTGATAACATCTGTTTTCTCCATCTTAGGATCTGAAACTTCTAAATTGAGCCTGGCACCAAAAGCCGTAGAAGATACAGGGACAGATTTTGACCTCAACAGATTCCAAGGAGAAGTAGTATCACATATATCCTTACCATTTGAATCACTAGTTAAGCATGAAGTGGATACCCTACATTCTTGTTCTTTATTACTACCATCTTCCACGGGTCTTACTGACTTGTTCATATCAGAAAGAGCAAGCATCTCACCCAAAGTACTAGAGCTTCTCCGGATATGTCTTTGTTCTTGACCAATTCCATTAGATGCCATCATAGCCCATCTTTCAGAGAGTCGCTTCTTTGCTTCTCGGCAAACTGATGATTCAGGAGAATAAGAAGCACGGCTGGAGGACAGAGAATAAGGGCTACCAAACCTATTGACGTAATCCCAAGAATGCCTAGAAGTTGAGGACACCACTTCTGAATCACTGAGATTCTCCGCCGCGTATTCATTTTCTGATTTGTTGAACGAACTTTCATCACCAGTATAGCCATTGGAGAGCACAGAAGAGAGAAGAGTTTCATCCCTTCTATGCCCACTCAGATTTTCACACATCTGCCTTGTTATCTCCTTTGCCACTTCTCTTGATTCTTGTGCATCATCATCCTCAGGCTCTCCACAAGAATCTTCAACATTTAATGCCCTTGGTGATGAAGAAAGTGGCAAAACAACAGCCTTTATGTCATGAGACTTCCCAGGGCTAGGTTTTAGTACCACTATTCGAGTTGCTCGAGTATGACAATCCTCGAGTTTACTAACTGGAGGGGAAAATCCAGGAGTGCTTTTGTCCCATCTGTTGACCTGACCAAACTGGGAAGTTTTATTTATTTGTTTTTCATTCTTCTTCCCTGATTCGGCAAATTTGTTATTCACGATCTTAGAAGGTTTAAGAACAGTGATGCGCTTTGTCTCGGTGGGTGGAGGGATAGACTGCAAATCATAAAGATGCTGGGAGAACATTGAATTTGGTTCTTGGAGAAATTTGAGAAATGAATCTTTATTCGAACTTAGAACCTCTAAAGCATCTTGGAACAGCTTGGACCGGCGAAGTTTTTCATCTGGAGCAAGACGTTTTAATTCGATGAAATTCTGACGAACGAGAGCCATCTTTTTCTCAGTTCTACTTCCGTTGAATCTTTCTTTCTGAGGTGATTTATCTTTAATATAGTTGTTGTGTGACTGCCATATTTCATAAACATCTTTGTAGTCATTCTGCTCTGTATACTGATGAATTTGAGGTTGCTGTGTTTCCAATAATCCATGTTCTTGCTGCAAATAACCAAATGACATACCCGATTGGCTTTGGGAAGAACTTCTTGAATGACTTCTTTGTGAAGATGACTCTAGCTGCTGCCATGGGAGGGCATCAAGCCCCATTAACTTGGCAACCACACTGGGCGGGTTTTGCTTGGAATCCACTTCTTTCGACATTTCTTTAGATATGAGCATTTTTATGGGTGTTCCTTTAGATTTCCTAGTTGACGAGGTTCTTCGCAACTCGGATATAGTCTGTTCGTCCCAACACCAACCAACACTAGTTAAATCACCATGGAGAAAACATACCTTAACTCTAAATATCAAAACTCAATCGGTTGTTCATATTTGTACAGTTATACTAGTCCAATTTGAAATTTCAAGCCATCACATCTTATGATTTACAAAATCTAAATTATACATTCTTAAGCAGTTTGTACATATATTATAGGCTTAGTTAAAGAATTAGAAATTTAATTTTTCCTTGAAGAGCTTGACTTTCATATTGGAACTTATTTGTTTGTTCTTTTTTTCCTTAACGGGCAGATGGAGTATTGCTTAAATTATACTAAAAAACTATACCTTATTATCTTCTATCTGATCTCCTATTGAACTCAATCTTGAAACATCTGAACTCCTTGACACGGAGAACCTGTTCAAAAATTACTACCCCGTCAACAAGCAGCTCAAATACACACACACACACACACACACACACAATATTAGAGATACTATAACAGAACATGTTGCACAAGTATTAGAAAAAGAAGAGGAACAAAGAAGGTTAGGAAATTCCATACATCAGTAATGTTCTCTGAGTGCTAATTATTTTCTTCTGAATAACATTATATCGGACTGAAAATGTTTTGATTTCAAACTGTGATGAGAGACAGAGAGATAGCTTGAAAAAAAAAATTTAAACTCTGGACGAATGAAGTTTTAAAAATCAGATGGAGTGATATATAAAGGAATTTACCATCATGATAGTCTATCTGCGAGCAGCTTGCTTCCTGGAATGCCTGTACTTGGATCAAAAAGGTTCACCATTCTTCCCAAGCATCCTATAAAAGGTTTCTCAAGATTGTGAGTTTTGCCATTCTGAATACCGTTCATTTCAACACCTGAGATCCAACATTTCACAACATTAAACCCAAGATATGAACCTTTTCTTTTCATTCAGATAAATACAACAAAATTTGAAAAATAAAGACAAAATGGTAGGTAATGCTAATCGAGCCACAAAGTAGTAGAAACAATTGTATCAAACTAGAAAGGAAAAGAACTATAATCAGAGAGAAGACACTTTTTCACTTCTTACAAATACAATAGACAAATTTGTATGTCCATATGCTATAATATTATTAGCTCTTACTTTATGTTGTCCAATGTTAGATTAAGAAGATCCAGAGGACAGGTATGAAAAGAAGAAGTTCAATATTATGCTCTTCAGTAAATAGCTTCAAACCAGAGCTTATGGTTGAAAGATGCAAAACCCAGTAACTCATACTTTTAACCATCAACTAACCCATACACAAATCTATGGCACATAGCACGAAGGCCTTTGTGGGGAGCGAGTTTGTTCAAGGAAGCTAATCAATATACATTATGCAAAACCAAGATTTTTGTGAAATTAAAAGCATTATTAACAGGATATGGATTTCTGTTTACTGAGGACATTTCAGAATTTTCAAACGAAACTGTTTCACATCAAAGAGCCACAACATTTCTGATTAAACTCCAAGTGCATGAACCTTTTATTTAATAGATGAAAAAACTAGTAATTACCGAGTACGGAGACATTCTATTAACAAATCACGTGCTTAAAAAACTCTCTCCATACAAAAGTATTCAAGCCCAAAACTGAAGTATAAGCTATAATATAATACTAACCCAAACGAATCAAAACTAAAGCTTCACTTCAATCTTTGTCGTTAATAAACTAATCATGGCTAAGAAGTGTGGACTAAGACAAAACGAGGAGTCGAGATTCAAATATCATTTCAAAAGCTGCAATTATAGCAGACTAAAAGCAAATCAAGAGAGAAAATAGAGAGAGAATCAGATTCCATTAGCTCAGAAAACGAAAGATCGGAACCGAAGGCAAAACTGAGCAGCGGGAGAAAGTACTCCGACACTTAACAGCTAGCAAGAGACTCTCGGAGACATAGAGAGAGGAGAGAGTGACCTCGCTAAGTATTGTGGCAGTGAGTTCGCCGGAATCTGACATTCCGGTGAGAAATGTGGCCGGGAAATCGCCGGAATAAAATAGAAGTCTTCTTCTTCTCTGCACCGACTCTATTGGACTCTGTTGGACTTATTTGCTATTTTTTATTCTGATTCATTTATTCGTAGAGATAGTCCAGGGAGTGAACTGGGAAAAATTAATCAATCAATAATAGTCAAAATACAGGATAATATTTTATGTTTTTTGCTATATGGTCCCTATACTTCAATATAATTAGTTATTGAACACTTTAGCTTCTTGCCTCTTGGTCAGGTCAGTTGTCAGAATCTCTGTCACCATCTTTATCTGATAATAGTATTATTATTATTTTTATTTTATACTCCGTATACACTGAAAAATACAGGTAGACAGTTGCATTGGGGTTGTTGAATCTGTGGATCTCTTGTTCTTGTATTATTATTAGGCATTAGGCGATAAAAAATACCAAGACTACGTATGTATTGCAATCGTCACGCATAGATTAAATAAAATTATAAAATTAATTTATTATATTAAGTATATTGTTAAAATAATATCTTTTATAATTATTTACTTAGTTTGTAATAAAAGAATTAACATATAAAATCATAATATGTATTATTTTCTTAAAAATAATATATGCAAGGGAAATATTTATTCGGAGAAAATATTATATGGTTTAAAATCTTTTGTCCAGCAGCATGTGAGATATTCAATTTGTTTGCATTTGCTCTGTTTATTAATTTTACATAACCTCCATGGGCTGATAATATATTTCTTTTGAATAATGTCAGAGACACAAACTATTTTATAAATATTTTACAAACGGTTGATGTGGCATACTCCACTTCAGCATATTGTGTAGAATCGGAGACTACATTAAAATAATTTGTTGATCAATACGCCGAGGTGGAGTATGCCACATCAGCAGTTTATAAAATAGTTTGTGTCTCTAGCACTACTCATTTCTTTTTTCCCCTAATTCTTCCTTACAGTTATATGGTAAATATTATTATTACAAATAAATATATGTTATTACTGTTGTAATGTGTCGGTCTCTTATTATGATAAGATCTGATTGCTCAAAATTATTTGAAACTAAAAAACGAAAAACAATTAGTGTGGTTCAAATATGACAGATGACATGATTCACACGGTTAATTTTGTTACTATATTTATTTCATCTAAAAATGATTTTTTTTGTCTCAAAATAATAATCTCTTTCTAACAATAACTAGTGGTGGTTTTTAATTATAAATATTTCATCTGTTTCAAATTAAATGTCTAATTTTAACTTTTTTGGATCAAATTAATTACTTTTGAAATTATTTTTTGTACTATTTTTGCCAATATGCCACTCCCTCTATCCTCAAAAGAATAACTAAAGGTATAAATATTTTTGTTTTCAGAAAAAAAAGAGTACATAAATATGTCATTTAGCGAGAATTAATAATATTAAAAAAAAATAAAAATATTTATCATTTTATATAATTTTATAAAATTATTAAAAATAAATTTAATTTTTTTTAATACGTGTATAAATTAATGTGTTGGTGGGGGAGTATCTTTTAAGGAGTGGCAGAAACGGTGAGAAATGAAGGAGCGTATAAATCGTGACGTAGACGACGTATTAATTGGACCCAGGGCCAACGACTTGCAGCAATTTTCTGTACGTTTTTAAGGGGAATTCCCGTGCTTAAAAACCGGATTATTTTGTGGGTTTGATCACCAAACACTAGACTTCTCCCTATAGAGCTTTTCTCTAGACTAGAAAAAACAAAATTTTATTTACGAGTAATCTACGTGCTGCCATCTAACGGGAACATGTAGAAGCAATATTGCGTACTTTCTATATTAATTCGGTTGGTTTGGCTTTGCTGACTGAATAATTTTTTTATTTTTTATTTCAGCTCCAACATTGTAAAATATTACTAGGAACACTTTTATGCGTATATGAAAATTAGATTGGACATGAATATTTTATAATTTCACTTATTTATATTTTGAGAATAAAAATAAAAATAAATAAAATTATAAAACACGCACGCAGTTTTTCTATTATTAGAGTCTCCTGTGCAAGAAGAAACTATGTTCCCATATAGTAGTTATATACTCTCCCCCCAGACGGACCCCAGTCAAAACATAAGAATAATTTTGAAAGCAAAGATATTTTTTAAATTTGAGTTTTTACTTAATTTTTTAAAATTTAAATAGCTTACAATAGTTATAATTGAATTGAGTTAAATTTACAGTAATTTAGAAAATAATATTATTTCATACGGACTTCAAATAAAATCAGAGACAGTCGAGTAGGATTAGTACTTCCCTAAAGTATTCTTCAACACACTCCCACTCCTCTCCTTTTTGTTCAAGTAGATGTGAAATAAAATACCCTTGGCGTTATTATTATTTGTTAAATAAATGCAATATTGGACCAACCTATGTAGATATTTTTGCAGCTGATGGTTCAAATCTTTTTAATAGGCATAATAACTCTTCCTCTTTTTCCTAGGGACCATATATAGAATGTAGAAGCCATGATTTCTTATGTCACTTTCAGAGTAACTACTAGTAGTACATAGACAGAGACGCATATCATTTGCTTTCGCTAGAAATGGGTTTGTGGTTGTATTATCAATTATTATCTTCTCTAGTTTTAGTGCAAATTGATTGGGTAGGAAGGATGAAAATAAATCTACAGACGAGGAGAAAAAGATGGTTGCATTTCATAATAATAATAAATAAATAAAATATGCAAGATGTAAATTGTTTATAAACAAAGTACAATCTACGAAAAATAAGTGTTAATGTTTGACAATACATGCCTTGAGGTGCTTGGTGATACCATCAAACATGGCTTATGCATGGAGGAAGGTTAATGATTTTGTAATTCAACGAATCACTCCCCAAATACCAGCCAGCCAGCCAGCCAGCCAGCGGAAACACCAACTAGTAGTAGTATATTCATTCAACATTTACTCCACCAACTTGTTAATTTTAATCACACAAATAAAAAATTATTGAATAATCAACATTATTTTTATTTTAAGGAAACATTACAACTAAATCCACTTATCTACTACTATTTTCCAATAAAACCATTTCTCTCGTGACATCCAAATTTCAAATGGGCCTACCAAAAACACAGAAACCTGACAAATAATGGTTGGTTGGTTGACTTATAGTAAGCAAGTAAGGATGCCACTCCTTTTTTCTTTTGGTACCAAAAAATGACTCAATTGCCCATTCACCCAACCCAACGACAAAGGCTCACTCTAGTGCACTAATAACATCCTTTACATACATAAAATAAATCTAACAGAAAAGTTACCACAGCCTACGTCCGTATACCAACAACTAGGAAAGGAAGGGGACCAATAACTTGTGATATGCTAATATAGATTCAAGTCTACCACTGATACTCCCTCTTCTCCAGATTTCATTTCTAAAATTTATAAATAATAAGTATGTATTTTTGTTTTATGTTTACCACTAAAAACAAGCGACATCATAATATAATTATAATGCCAAGCTTGAGGATATAGTATCATTTTATACTACTATCACTAATAATTTTTATTTTTTAACCGAACGAAGGGAGTATCTACCAAGTCAAAACTGTATACTAAAAGGTATACATTTCGGTTGTTTTTAATTCACTTCAGAGTTTTGGCTTACAAAAACTCAAGTTCAAGCAGCGGCATATGTTGAAGGCTATATAAGTAATTAGCCAAAGGGTATATTAGTAATTATATAGCCTCGTTAGTTACAGTTAGTTGAGCAGCCATTAGTCTGTGAGCAAATGTCACAGTAAGTTGGATTAAGAAGAAATCATGTAATAATTTGCTTTCTAATTCTATTAAGAAAATAATTCAGTTACTAATTAATAACGCTAAGGGAATCGATTATACCTATGTGTTACAAGTGCAAAATGTAGCATAGAACACATACCTACAAATCAACTGGGCAACAGCAGTTTCCATTCATAGACCATCTGCCATCTTGATCAGAAACACAGATTCCAAATATGTACATGTGTAGCATCAAATAAATTTCCATTCAATGTCATCGTCAGCCAGAGTGTGATACCTTTCTAGCATAGGCAAACCTCAGTTTGAACTATGTAGCTTGCGAGATATCTGGAAATTAAGGGCGGACCAGTCGCGGCAGTTGAGTGTATCTTCAGAGAAATCACTAGTCCAGTATGAGTCATATAAACAACACACTTTCTCCTCTTCACCAAGAAAATATGCAGCGACACTTTCATCATATTTGGGATATTTAAGAGCATGAACAATAGATAAAGGATATTCAGTAGAGGAATCAGCCAGTGATAAGCGATTCCTTGCTAAATCAAGATCATGCTTCTCATAGATAACCTTATTCAGACTCCAAGGGTGATCTTGAGGAGAGCAGACCATACTGCTAGGTTTGAATATGTTGTCAGTAGTGCAGTCTTCCGCAAGATTAAGATACTTTGGTGAGTCTGGATTACATGAGAATGTTAATGGGAAATGGTGGCCAAGCTTTGGAAATAGATACATCTCATCTTTAAAGTGTCTTCCAAAATCACGAGTGCAGAGAAAGCTGGCTGAACTGGAAAGTGCTAATGAAGTACAGTTCAGGAAACAATTGGAAGATAAGGACGACGATTGCAGAGCACTCTCAATGTGCCTATCATGGCCCTGCCAATGATCATTATCCCAAGAATTTGCCAATAAGCTCATATCTGTATTGTTAGACGAAATGGATAAGCCTCTCTCATCTTTCTCATCATTATAATCCCAACCCAGCAAAAGAGTGTGTGGCAGTCCTCGAACTTTAGAGCCATTTGGATCATGGAATCTGTCGAACTCTTTGAGATGGTCCCCTGCGACAGATCCATATTCTTCAAATGATAAATGGAAACGTGAATTGCTCTCTGTGAACAAGCTCTCGGTTATTCTACCATCTAAGTTACAGCAAGGTATCCTATATTTGCATTGAAAACGAGTTTTGATAGGGTAACTGGTTGAAGGAGAGTCTACACCCACATTATCCAATTCTGGAAGAATTACATCTCTGTGACTTTCAGACCAATATCGGGAGAAACCTCCATCCTGGTATGAGCCATTCTCAGAATCCGTTAAGTTGTTTGTATGACTCCAGTGATGTCCCCTGGAATGTGTATCATAATTAGGAAATGAAGGCAACTGACATCTGGTATCAACCTCCACTTGATTAGACTTTGGCTCCCAAGCGCGCTGCAAAGGACACATTTATCAGCATAAAGACCAAGGGGGAAGCATTATATAATTAATTACTCTCACATCTTCATAAAGAAGTTGAAAGATCATACATTGTGTTCATCGTCCTCTGGGAACAGGCGGCTGAGGAGCACATTGACCAGATTGAACCTGAGATGATTTTAACTGAATCCAAGATATTACTAGTAAAAACAATGGGGAAACTAATTAACAGTGATGTGGCTAACCCCTTAGAGCTGAGCTCATCAACCTCGTGAAGTGAAGTATCTGCAACCCACTGACGTAATTTTTGTCTCTTTGAAGAGAAGACTCCTTTTTCAGAGTATTGCTTTCCTGAAAGTTAAGGAAGATACTGGTCCATTAAACAATGCATTGAATGAATGCTCACTGCAAAATAATGAGAAACTGCACACATGCTTTGATTTAGAATGTGTAAACTATAATGATAAATTAACTATTAAAAATGGAAAATGATAGTATTAAGTGGTAATATCCTCTTTGAATGCCAAGAAGATGATGAAACAATAAATACTTGGGAAATTACAAGGATCCCCCTAGTATGCGAAGATTTTATATTTCCTTCTTTCCTTTCATTCTCTTTGCAACAAAGTGAACACAATTGAACTTAAACAGGGTTATCCAGAAATAACCCTTACAACATGGTCTCCAAGTTTGTTCAGCCATTCTCTGTAATCTGTATGGAACTCTACTAACCAAAAAAGTAATGCTGATGGTTGTGATCAGATCTTTCAATTTTGCAAGCTGTCTTGAGAATCTTATGGCATAAATCAAGATAAAGTTCTGATTTGCTTCAATAGATAATAGATTGCAGGACGATGGAAAAATATCTAAACAGTGACAACTTCTAAGCAAAATAGAAATTTAGAAATGTGTAGCTCATCGAGTACGTTGTTTATAGTATTACATACAGTAACACTCACGAGTCATAGAAACCATTGGACATACATATATACAATTGTATCATGTTGGGGCATCCACTTTAACCATACAAGGAATTAGGTTCAAAAAAGAAAACCCCTTTACGATAAAGGAGCAAGGTTCTTATTCTCTATAAAATATGACAACTGTATCAAAGCCTAACTTCAAAAATAGTGATTGTTTGCATAGTTGCTTCTCTTTTCTCTTAGCAATGTTCAGTTCCAATCATAATATGAGGACAAGTATAGCATAGTAATCGAGAGCAAATCTGGTAAAATCATCCGAATTGCCTGAAATAGAATATACCCGAATTACTTGGATCACCATGAAAAGTTGAGGGCCATAGATTGTGATTAACAGGTGTAGCTTTTTGATTGAGCAATGGGAACCTGATGTTTGTGCCGCTAGGTTCTACCACGTTGATTATCTCTGTAGCATGATGTACAGAATTAGTGTTGAGGATTAAAAGAAAAAAGTAACACTATGTCCAATCTATTAGAAAAACTATTATCATCAGAAAGGACTACTTCACACTCACCTGAACTCTTTGATGCACGAACAGGAGGTGAGAAGCAATTGTGATCATCATGTCTTTCTTTTCCAATTGGAACTGAGAACCTGAATCCATTGTAGACTTGTTTTAACGTCCTAGATTTCTCTGCATAGTATAAATGTTTAATTAGCTGTCAAGGGGTAGAGAAAGCGTTATGATAAACTTTTCTGGATCCAATTTGAACAGAATCAAATGACTTACAAATAAATTACACTGACAATAGTTCAGAGATAATTTTCAAGGAAAATTGTTCTTCCATTCACCACCAGGTGGAGAGACCTACCTCTTGTACAATTATTTATATCAACATTTTTAACTTGGTCATCCTGTTTATGCAGAGGATACAAATCACTTCGACCTGCATGCTTCTTTAATTTTTTGAAAAATGCATACTCAGAAGTCTTGGGGGCATCTGCTGCAGAGTCTTCGAGTCAGATAAATTATTTCAGAAAAGAATATCATGCAACTTCACATGAATAAACACAAAGAATAAAAAATGCAGGGAAATTAATGAAAACATAATCAGCAAGTACCAATATCTAAGCAGGATTAGAACTGTGCGCACTTTTTTTTGTTTTTTTTTGGGGGGGGGAGAGAGAGGAGCTAAGTTACAACCTTGATGCTTTATTGGTTCATGTTGTAAGGAGCAGGCATTCGGTCTATTATTTTGCAGATGATCAGTTTCAGGATCTCGGAATTTCCTTTTTTTTTCTCTGTTCATATCTGCGAGAAAGAAACAGTTTCAGCCAATGACAACTGAGGTGGTCAAATTTTTTATTCAGCATTGAGATATCCAAAGTGCCATAGCATGATTGGCTTATTAGATTAAGTTATGCTATAAATTCACATATAGCAATAAGTGTGTTGGCTCAGCCTAGCAGCAAGCACGCAGACAATCTATAAATTCTAACACTGCCACAACCCATAATTTACCAGTGGCAGCTTCATAATCCAATATAATGATGGTAATGAACTGGGTAGATGTGGGTAAAATACTTCCCCTCCCTACTGCATAATGTCTTACTGATATAATGATATCCCACCCTTTACACTCTTTTCACACTTATTACAAAAAGTAATACTTATTCCCTTTCTCCACATCTAAATTCCACTGTTCCATCCTAGATACACAAAGGCTGGCTTTAAGGAATTCAAAATTATTAACCAACTGAAAGTCAAACAAATCTCAGCCTGTTATGATGATAGGCCGTGAATTTCTGCATATGCATTTAACACTCCCTTTGTTACGCAAAAAAGAGTCCCATTAGCCTTTTTTTAGGGTTCAACAAAAAGAGTTCACTTTTAGTGATAAAAATGTCCTCGAGTTTGTCATCGTAATATGGGACTCTTTTTGTGGAATAAAGGGAGTAATAATTATAAAAGTATACTAGAATTTCGTTCACTTCACAACAAAATCAACTGAGAATCAAATTACAGCTAAATGAAAATTTTCAGCAAATTCACACCAATTACACTTAATTCAATTATTTACTCAGCATAAAAAAGAGGCATAATCATAACTTATCAGTGTATAAGTGAATGAAAACTAAAAATGAGCTAATAAACAGATCAAAAAAAATAACATAGAAGAAAACCTTCATTTTCAGAAGTGATCTTGGTACCGAATGGAATGTCAGAGCGCCGAACTCCATAATACCCTCCGACTGAAGAACTACAAATCTTCGGTTTATCTCTAGGCTTAATTATGGAACTTCGCCTCATCTATCTTCTTCGACTTGTTTCGTTTTTCAAATTTAATAATGGGAAGTTGGAACCAGGACTCCAGGAGCTTGATCATAGATATTTAGGCGCCAAAATTGGCACATGATGGTGAAGATCGTTAACTCGTTATGGACTTTGCTGCGCATCGTCCGTTGGGCTACGGTAATTGGAACCCAGGTCAATTTATTTGGGCCCAGATAAACTTCAGACAACTAAATACTTCACTACCATACAAGAAAGGTTCTTTTTCCTTTAAAAAAAATTTTATAGTTAGAATTTTAAGAATATTAAATATTTTATAAACTTGTATATTTCTAACGCATACATATATTTTTATTCAAAAATAATAATAAGGAATACATATATTTAACAATAATAATGTTGGAAATATAAATTGGATACAAGTAGTTAGAATACAAAATAATACTTCCTAGGTCCAATTTTATTTTTTTTAAATTGTAGTTTTAAGGTTAAATAAATCACTTTTTATGTACAGTCACTGTGTCGTATTTTTATTTTTAATATTAGTGTAATAAAGTACATAAAAGTTGAACTAATACCACGTTTCGTGATTTCAAAATATTAAATTAAATAAATAAATAAATTCTAAAAATGATCAATGTGATCAAGAAAGTCCAAATTTGAAATCCTTGAAAAAAGAGGATGAATCCAAATATAAAGTCGAAATTTATCAAATAAAATGGGACGGAGGAATTATGACACTGTTCTTTGCGCCTGAGTTTGTAAAAGTAGAAAAGAAAAGAAAAGAAAAAAATTAAGAGAGAAGAAAATAGAATGCAAGAAAGAAGAATAAATTTCACTCTATTAGTCTATTTTGCTTTGGAGTTCAAGGTAGAAAAAGAAGAAGGAAAATGAATGGCTTTAGTATTTTAAAATTAAAGATAAAATTTAACTTTTAAGAAGGCACGTTGAAGTTTTAAATTGTGTATGACTCATAAAAATTTATTATATTTTTTCCTTTTTCTCTTTCGCATAACAAGATAAATGAAATTATATTGGGGCTCCTTCCTGCTCTCATATTTCGTCAAATTTCTCTAAATTTGAACTCCCAAGCACGGGATTATAAGACTTCTTAAAGAATTTTCTAAGAACCTTACACAAGGTAAACAAATTATTTGCAAGTATTTTTGTGTGGAATTGGAATCGGAATATATCGGGTGGATTCTGTTACCATGAAATTAATTTTATGGTAAGTTAGTTAATTGACCGATATAATATTAACACGCAAGAAGAGAAATCGCCTCCCGACCTGCGTGTCGACAATATATTAATTAATTGATCAACCCGTACCCAGTGACCTTTAAAATGTAGTGAATTTGGGTAGTTAAGTAGTAAGATGACATTATCCAAAAGAATGGGATATGGGTACATAGGTGGCAACATTCTATTGGTTGAAGCAAATGGAAACAGATCAAAGATATTCCATTAATTCAAAGCCTCTCAAATTCTTTCTTCAGTTATTATTATTATTGTTCATTCATTAATTTTCTCAACCTTAGTATCTGTTATAGTTTTTCAGTCCTAGCCCAGTAGAGAGAAGAAAAAAAAAAAGACAGAAGAACAAGAAGAAGAAGAGTATGGCAAGCTGCAGCATGGCATCTGCTGCGTGTGGATTTGTAGTGACACCTACCGGTGTTAGTGTGGTCACCTCCAACACAAGCACAACCCGGATGAACACTATGTTATCCTTCCCTCTTTCCTCTACTAGGAACACTAATTCTTCAAGGCTGCTTGTACGGGCTGCCGATGAGGCGGCTCCACCCGCAGCCACCACTGCCCCACCGGAAGATAAAACTGCTCCCGTCGCCAAGCCACCTCCGATTGGTCCCAAGAGAGGAACCAAGGTAAAGTGTTTTTGCAACACCTACTAGTTAGCACTGTTTGTAAGTTTTTAAATTTATAAAAACTGATTCTTGGTAATGAGACGATGGAGGAAAAGAAATCTTAATACCGGGACAAAAGAGTAGGAGTATTAAACTTTGATTTTGTTTCTTTGCACAGGTGAAGATTCTTCGGAAAGAGTCTTACTGGTATAATGGTGTCGGATCGGTTGTAGCTGTTGATCAGGTAATATATATATATATATATATATATACACACACACACACATATATCTCATGAATTATACTCAATAGTATAGAATTTTATATCCAAATGGTCTGAAAAGTCTACAAGGTTGCTGCTGTATTCAAGAAAACTAATGGTCAAAGCTATTTGTAACTAACAAAACTGATGTTTCCGAAATGTGCAGGATCCAAAAACTAGCTACCCGGTTGTTGTGAGGTTTAACAAAGTGAATTATGCCAATGTATCTACAAACAACTATGCATTGGATGAGATCCAAGAAGTCAAATGAGTGGTGCTTGTGCTTGTGCTTATGGTGTAAATGATGTATTCTTATTATTCTCATGCTAAATATAAGCTTCTCCATGATTCTGTACACCATGCTTCTCTTAGTACATACCTAATCTTTAATACATACTACAGTTTCATCCTCCCTGCTTCAGTGTCTGTACATCAAACAAGTTTCTAAACTTACTCTTAATGGAGCCTGCATATTCTGTAACAATTTCCACCACCCAATGTCTGGTTAACAAGAAACTGAAGAAAATTTATATTAATTTCAGATAGATACTATGCACTTATTATCCAACAACCTTCCTCTGTTGGGTTACAGTAAGTTGTGTTACCAGCAACATTTTCTATGCCAGTCTAAAATTTATATTAATATCATGATACATTATTCATATAATTCTTGAAAAAATTATGTGAAAAAAATTCACATGGTTAACTAAAATTTCTCAAATCTATACAGAAAATTTAAAATTAATCAAATACAGGGAAAAGAAAGTTCTCTACTATCTTCCCCAGCACCTTAATTTTAGATATGGTGGCTCTGGCACGAGCTTCAATGGTATCAGGTCCTATAAAAATATCACTTAAAATAAGCCGAAATTTTGTTATTATCCTGCCATTTGGAGCGGGCAGGCTAACATACAAGTTGGGTTCACTAAATTCAAATTTCTAGTTTCAGTAGTAAGCTGGACGTATCAAATTAACAGATTTATAAAATAGAATTGATATAAAGCCCATAATTAATGCATAAAATAAGATGCAACAGAATTTCTGGTAAAAGGCATTTAAGAACATCTGTGTTTTGGAGAAAAGAAAGGAACAAAAACTAATTCTTTGATAGGAAAGATATGAAAGGAAGAATGTTATATTTTCCTTACTTTTGGTTGTGAGGTTAAAGGAAAGAAATGAAAATGAGCATTTATGAACCATGTTAGAAGAATACCCTTATGAATTATAATTTTCTCCTTTTTATTTTGAGGGCATAATCAGAATATTTAAAGTTTCATAGAAGTTACCGACCCTCCTTTGCTTTCCTCTCAATTTGGGCGAGAGCAAAAATGGGGTTTATGACAGAGGGTTCTTCCTTAATTTCTCCCCTTTCTCTTTTTATTATGAACTTCCAACCAAAGTAAAGTTAAAAAACGTACCCCTCCCTTCCCTCCTTTCCTTCCTCCCAACCAAGGAGTAATGATTTGTTGATTCCAGTGGCTTACATGTTCAGTTGTTGTGGATATCAGAAAAAGGGTTTTGTGAAATCTTTTTTCTCTCAAGTCCAGCCCCTCCGCATCCAAGGTAAAAACTTTCCACGAAAGTAAAATGTAAAAATCCAACCTTTTGCGAGCATAAAGAAATGGCAATATGTGGCATGATCCTTATCATATTTTGTAACCTCTAGCCAGCTCCTAATAATATATAATTAGAAATTGGAGCTTAAGCAACAAATGGTCCCTATTTTGTTGCTAATGTTAACTGACAACAAATGACATGGATAAATAAATAAAATCTCAAATGTAAAGAAAACAAGAATGAAACACAAAGAAGAGGAAAGTATTGCAACTGATTGTTTCTGGCAGAGAATCTAACCTCTGTAGATTGGATCAAATCAAACTCTTCCGTCCATGCCATCAAAGAGACCTGACCACATTCCCTTTGCTGGTGGTAGTTGTGCAACAAAAGCATTCCAAGGAGGGTAACCAACTCCACTACCGCGAACACGACCATCCAAACGTAGAGATAAATACCTTTACATAAAATAAAAAGAATCAGAATTTATGTTTGTTTAATATTACCAGAAAGGATGGAGGAAACGATTAAGGAAAATTATAAAAAGATATTCAACTGCATGTTCTGGGTTGGAATAAGATTAATGTGGCTGTGCAACAATGCATGTGAGTAAATTAATCCATGAATTCCCTCAAACTAATTAGATAACTGATATGGCAGAGCACTTACACAGGAGATTCGGGTGAAACATTAGCCAATTTCTTTTGTTCATCTAACCACCTGTTGTTTGTGAAAGGAAATATGTGAGTAATTTTAACTTTCTTTTTATCATTTGATATCCTGAAAGTGTGTTTGTGTGTGTGAGAGAGAGAGAGAGAGATAGATAGATAGATAGATAGATAGAGAGAGAGAGAGAGAGAAGCAACAAACTGCAATAGACGATTAGAAATTGTTTTCTCTATGTGGTCACTTACTCGGTCCACTCGGTCACAAAAACAGGATTCAGCTGCCAGAGCCTTTTTCTTTTGCCAGTCAACTCCTTCATTTCTTCACTCTCGTCAAACTCGAAATCAGGTAAATTTCCATCTGTGACAAAAGGGACAACAAGCACCCCTCTTTCCAGAAGGCTCTCGGTGAAAGGCTCACTAAGTTTGAAAGACTCTGCAATGAAAGATGCAGGGCCAGAAACTATAACAAGACGAGCAATTCCTCTAAAAGCATTAACTGGAATAATCTTCTTTTCATCCACACGAAGCTTAAGATTTGAAAGGTTTTCCTCTCTTGTCAGTCTAGCCAACTGGGCATTCTTAGCATTATGATCCCTAGAAAAGAAATGCAAATATAGAGATTGCTCCGATATCTATGCCAAGACCCTCAAGAATCTTAGGGACTTCAGCTGCCCTTGATGAATTTGCCAGTGCACCAATCAGCTGAGTAGTAGCTATTAGTCCTCCAAGAGATGCGCTGGCAATGAAAGCAAGATAAAAGAACATTCGAACAGATCGGAAGGGAGAAAGAACTTCACTCCGTATCTTGGCTGCTGAACTGAAGAACAAATAAGATGGATTACAAGAAGGTAGCACTTAACATAATCTGATTGCCTAAGCTTTTTGCTTAAAGGAAACAGCTTTAGATAAGAAATATAACTTTGATATCTTAAATGATATCCATTTTCTTCATGAAACCAAACAAGAAACAAGGCAAAATCAGAAGTCGGGAAGGAAACACTAGTCTGCATCAGATACACAAGCATTTCAACCACCTCATGTTATCGTATAAATACAAGTATACAACAGTAGTGAATTGCATAACTACAAGTATACGACAGTAATGAAAACTTGATGACATAAAGAAAGCTACTTATGAATAAGTTACTTTACACTGAGGATCCCTTGTTGTGTAAAGGAGTTGTCTATTTAATCTATCACCACACGCCATCAACTACAAAGACATATGCAGTGGTTTTCAGCACATTAAAAGACAATGAATTTTACTTTTGCAGGATTCAATTTTAGCAATGTTTGAACCTCTGATAGTTGGAATTTAACTTGTATCAAAATGAGATAGCTAAATCAATAAACATATCAGTCAAACAAAAGCTTGATTCTCGTAAAGGGCAAATTATCTGCCAGAGTGTTTTAATCCTACTCAACTTGTTTAAATTAAATAAATAACTTTACAGAACACCCTTCAAGTCGCATTGAAAGTAAACTAGCGTCCAGCATAATACATAATTTCTAATTCTTTATTGTCTATTCCAAAATTAGATATACATTTCTATTTTTAGAGTATAAAGTGACAAACTATTACTTTTATTCGTGGTTGATTGAGTACCATCATGGCACCACCACTAAATTGCTAACTAATGTTGTGGATAAGTTTGAAAAAATAAATTTTTCCTTAAAAGTCCTAGTTTTACAAATGTCTGTCTAATTTTAGAACTTTAACGCTGAGGGGAGTAAATTTTTTATTCATTTCATTACGATTCAATTTAATGTTTCATCATTGCAATAATAATGCAAACTTTGAATTCATATAACAATAGAAATAGAAGGTATTAACATTGTAACCAAATACATACATATAAAATACAAAAACATGCAAGAGATAGAGACCTGAAATCAGGAGAGGGAGAAGGCTTATTGGAAGCAGAACAGGAGATTAAGCAAAGCGATTGTGTTCTGCTGCGGCGAAATGTTAAGCTGAAGGTAGCAGTAGGAAATATAAAGCTGGCTTCTTGGCCGTTGATTTGGCGGGAAAATGCAAAGCGTTTGGGATTGGGATGATGGAAATTAGGGCAGAGAATAATACTACTCACGCAGGGGAATTGCGTCACCACCGAGGTCATAGCTTTACTGGTGTGGAAAGAGAAGCAGAAGGAGGCAGCGGTTATTACAGTTTGCTAACACGAGGCCGGTGCGCTGGGAGTGATGAGGGTCATTTGGATGATAACTAAAGAGCCACGATGCTGTAGCCAAACACGGGCTAGTTACATTAACTACTCCTTTCTTTTTGTCTTTTTCTAATTGTTGGGTTAATTCATTCGGAAAAATGTATTAATCTTCTTATAATTTTATTTAATTTCATGATATATTTAACACAAATTTATGGCACAATACATAACAAAACTCGTTAAAACTTAGAAGTAATAATTTAATGAAATATATACAATTTATATAAATTCTACATTTTTTTAAAGAATTATCTCACCTTTTATACCAAAAATATAAGTACTCTAATTGTGTATTTATTTTATTTTGGTTTGATTGCTTTCAACTTGGACACTATTTAGCAATGAGACTTGAGGGATAAGAAGTTTGTGTCTGTATATATATATATATAGATATATATTTTAAGTTTTATTACTCTCTCTGTCCTCCTAATACGAGAGTTCATTCGTTATTAATTAAAAAATGTGTTTTAAAAAAATAAAATAAAAAATGAGTTACTTTTTATGGAAATAAAAAACTGATAAGAAAGATTCTTTAGTATTGTTCTTGATGTAATAGAAGAAGTGTTTACCTTTTACCTTTGTGTGCAATGCCCCTTTAAACACTAGTCTCTCTCCTTGGAAAAGGAGTCCTTTTTATCGCTGTAACTTTAGAATTGATATTTTTACAAGTTAATTTGTTAGTTACACAAGTTATTACTCTTAATATATATATTGAAGGTAAATTTCACTTACTATCCGTTTGAAGAGAAATTTGTAAAATTATCAAATTTATTTGTAAAAATATCAATTCTCAACTTTTAAATTACCACCCTTTCCTCCCCCTCAAGAGGATGGATAGAGGAAGTACTACATCTTTCTATCTTTATAAATGCAATCTTTATCTGTTGTTATGACAATATATGAAAGTGGTGGTATGTATATATGTCGATAAATATGTGATAAAGTTAGGATTCCTTTATATCTCATGTATGCACATATATTGCAATTATAATTTAAATAAAAATCAGAGATATTGAAAAACATGAGAAATCAGACACTAGATTTTCTTTCCAGAAAAACAATGACACTGTTATACCACACCACATACGAACTGATTTCTTTAGAAGTAAAAGTAGCTCGTCTATACAACAAAATGAATAAGGTCACAATAGTAAGTAATCATTTCTGGCAATTTCACCTGCGATCGATGGGTGGAGGAATTACATTTCATTCATATTATTGAAAAAAGATGACGTTCATCAGGATTGCAAATATGAAAAGTTTAGCACATTAAACAATTGATCCTTAATCAGACTAGAAAGGTTCACATGCAACAAGTGAGTGGATCAAGTAGAGCATGAACTGGATGGATATATAAACTTGAGATCGATTTACTATCAATAAATGATTATTCTTTCTGATAGAAATAAATTTACTTCTTTGACAGAAACAGAACTATGGCATATCTTGTTTTGACATTCAACAGATGCGGAAGCCGTGGAAGACTCCAAAGGGCAATATGTTCGGCAGATTAGCTGTCAGTCTTTTTGCCAGTAGCTTCTGAAAACAAAGGTTCAAGTTCCCCTTTCCGGCATAGCTTCTGCACCATGAATCAAAATCACAACTTTTCACCGAAGAAGCTACATTGAGAAACCATTCTTTCCCTATATTATTTTGGGAAGAAAAGAAAAAAAACTTAATAGGAGAAGGAAAACAATAAGGAAGACGTTCTCCCAACAAATAAAAGAGAACAGTACAGGGGTAAATGTGATTAACCTATGACCTACCTCATTTATGTCCGGTTGGTTGATCAAATGAAATCCTTCTGAAACTTTTCATTTTTACGAGCCACAAACAGAGACACCTATGATTTCTGAACATATTAGTGCACATCATTAAGGATTTAAACTGCCAAACCTTACAACTTACTTAAAGAAATCAACCCGTATAAATTGTATTTAGACTTGATATTTTAGGACAAATTATAACAGTCCTGTTGCACCTCTTACCAATAAAAACATTTGGGACAGTATGTTGTCCAGTCAGTCTTTCCAGCACCTTCTGTAACTGTGGTCCTCAGGGACCTGAAAGGCAAATAAAATTTTGAATATTAGAAAATTATGATCAATTGTAGGAAATAGTTACTCCTGATTCCATCTTCATCATAAAGGAAAAAATACTGCAAGTGCATAATTTAAGTCATATACATGTAATATTCATAATTAAATGATGACGCATTCTGAAGCAACATTGCAACATAGATTAACCTCTTCAATTATATTCCCATTTCATCAGCATAAAGAATGTTATAGTTGTTAATGACTAAGCTGGTAATGGTTTGTAGACATCAAAGATTTATAGACAAATCAGGACAATAAAAATATAAAACTAGGTCATCAACTTGATCTTTATATTAAGATAAATAAAGTACAGACAGAACTTCATATATTATAGGAGACACTCCTAATACAGATAATTCTTATTATAACTTTTACTTCACAAGAAGAAAACAGATATGTTCAAATATCTCTCCAGAAGTTTGGTAGGTCATCAGTGCCATGTCAATGCTATAACTTGCCTCCATCAACCTTGTGCCTAAATCTCATAAAGATTCAAACTTTCACCGACATGTCGATTAAATTTCCCCAGAGAAGTATCTATTCATTTTTCATTATATCCAACAACCAATTTCTTACTGAGCCGTCCAGTTTATCTATCAATTAGGCTACAACTTGGGTAGCATGAAATTTGAACTCAAAACACATGAGCTCTCTTTGGCCAATCTATAAGGTGACCACCTTTTAAGAAATCGGTGGATGTGTGCATTGGGTGAGGGACAATACCAGCTTTTAAATCGATCAAGCTTGGATGATGCCTCAAGCACGTATAGTCCAGCTCTATTCATATAAAAAAAAGTACATTATACATTCTACAATATGACCAAGCTTCAAATAATGGTATACACTACAAATTATAACTACAATAAAATGCCCCATTCCCACTTTATATACCATAAATATTTAAATAACATGTTTCAAAGCACCGTGATGTATTCTCCGCTACTATTTTGAAGATTGATTCAAGTCCCTGGCATTATCATGTTAAATTCAAAGACCCACTGAGAGATGGAAATCGTTTCATCAAACCCGAGTTACCTAGCTTATTAAAGCTTGATCAAGCTTGGGCCGATGCCTCAAGCACAAATGTACAACCATTAACTCATAAAACAAAGTACATTATATATTCTACAACCAGAGGAATGTTAGAAACACAGTATTATACCAATAACAACTACAACTATAACTACAATAAAGTGCCCTATACCATGTGTATGTATGTATACCTATAGCTATAACTATAACTATAGCTTGGGTATATGCATGTATACCATATATCATTTTAATAACATGTTTGCAGAGCACCAATAAAGGCCCTCTGACAAATGGCAATCCTTACACTAAATTCATCATGTTTGTCCAATTCTAGTAGCCAAGCCAAGTTCTGATGTGGTTGATCCTTGATCTGGGTGTGTTTTATTAGCAGCTCTAGCTCTAACTAACCAGTTGAATAGTTGTCTACATTTGCATCACCAACAAAATCTTTAAAACCATATTCCCATTTTGACACTAAGCCAAATGTTAGCTCCACTTACCTGTTACCAACTATATATTCCTTCTGTAATCATAACAAATATGCATATTTCTTCATGCATAAAATTCTAAAAAAAAAGAGAAGTAAATAACATACCCAATTCATCCAATTCAATGACGTGCGGGTGAGCACCAAGCCGCTTAAACAGTTGTTTCACCTCAGACGAATATCTTCACCACAATTTCAACAAACCCAACTTCAAACTACTTAAAAAGAAGCAATCTTTCACATCATAAACAAGAAAAAACAAAAGAATTAGGAGAATGGAGAATTGGGTACTGACGAACACCGAGTCTCTGAGTAGACAACAACTGGGTTCTCACTGATAGTCTTTTTCACAGACTCCTCCAATCGAGATCCGAATGAGGATGTCATAGCCCGAATCTTGATGAAACCCGCTTTTCTTGGGCCACGGGTAATGCTGAATTTTGAAGTAATTTTGGTGTTGGTCGAAAGAATGGAAGAGATGGGGAGGAGGGAGAGTGTGTGAGGAAGATGGGAAGAAGTACAAAGAGAAAAAGCTGATGTTGGATGACACAAATGAGACGTTACAGCCATTGACGCAACTTCTCCTTTCTGTACAACAAACACTAGATTGTTGTGCCTGTTTTCGCCAAATCTCTGTGCCCTTTTTTCTACTCTTTTTCGAATGTCGCCTTTCTTCTTCTGTTTGGTATATCGCATTTGTTGGACTCATAAACAAAAGCCCATTATGTGAGTTTTTTATGACATGAAATTAATGTTTGTCACCTAATTTATGCATCATTTATTTTTATCACTATTTTGAAAATAGCAATCCGTTAAAGCATACATGGGATTATCAGCTGGTTTGTTATAAATATTGAATTCTCAATAATAAAATATGCTCCCCCTCACAATATATAGGATGAATATTATTTTTTTCAAATTCAAAGTTAAAAATATTTTTAGTGTTTGAATATTATTTAAAAAATAATTATAACCCGGATATATATATATATATATATATATATATATATATATATATGGGAAATGATCCATAACAAGTATTTGCTATGGATCAAAATTGGGCAAATAGCATCTTAGTCGTCTATTTTATAAATCAATGGCGTAGATTAAAATATAACACTGACCGTACGTCACAGCGTCTGGCGTACGCTAAAAAAATATAATCTACCTACGCTAGTACAACTAACGGATCCTATATGGATATTTCAGTTCTATTACTACCCCAAGCGATAATCAATTTGTGCATGCTTTTATCAATTCTTACTCAATAGTTTCACGCAATAATAACTAATCAATTAGGGTAAACATGGAAGGAATACAAATTTATTCATAAAAAATCACCCACTGACGTAGCTGTCATCATCACCCCACATGCATGGTTTAGTTGCGATAATCATTTATTTTTATCACTATTTTCACTAAAATGCTATTTGCTGGCGGGCGGGCGGGCGGTTCTGTTTCTATGATAACAGTAATTATGATTGATGTAGATTTAGTACTTATAATAAGGATTGTGGCCCATGGCTGGCTAGATAGGTAGCTAGGGCCTAGGAGTAGCTTTTTGAGGATGATAGGAGTTTGGGTAGTCCTTTTAAAATTAAGCTGTTACAAAGAGTGCAAGCTAGCTCGATCACTACTAGTATATGATCATGATTATGATTATGATTATGATTGGGTTAGGTTATTAGGGTTGAGAGGGCGTCCGGTACATGGTGTATCGGACTAACGACCGATATTATGTAATTTTATTTTTATTATTTTAATTAAAAGTATATTTTTTTTATAGTTTTTTGTTCAAACTTGTTTTATTATTTTTTATTTATTATTCTGATAATTGTGATTATAAAAAATAAAAAAAATTACACGGTACGGGTCGTTAGTGAGGTACCAGAAGCCCCCCCCCCCCCCCGTCCCCCCCAGCCCAACCCCAAAATTAGTTTATCAGACAGACATGCATCCAAAACTCCAAACCATCAACTAATGCATGACAGCATATGAGTTTACATTTATGCTTCACAGAGCAGAATTGATTGTAGTAATACTTATTTCCCTTGGCAGCTCCTGGCCTGGGGGCTTGTGGCTCAATGCATGTGATAGGCAACAGAGACTTTTATCCTATTTTATTCATTTAAAGCAAGCAGGTCAAACTCAAAGATAATACTAATAAATACTATATAATATTTTAAAATAATTAATAGTACTAGCTAGTAGTACTGTGCACCCATGTTGAACTGGGTAATTCTTTTTTTGGAGGAGGAGAGATAAACAAATGATGGAGCGCTGGTCCATTATATATATATATATATATAATATAATTAATTTTAAATTTTTCGTTTATCTTAATAAATTTAAAATTTAAAATAAATCTCACCGTCCATGTAGTGTCGGAGGCACGTAACACAACTAATATATATATATATATGGGCCATAATACCCCCAT
The DNA here is from genome assembly GCA_016801055.1 of Panax notoginseng. Taxonomy (NCBI): domain Eukaryota; kingdom Viridiplantae; phylum Streptophyta; class Magnoliopsida; order Apiales; family Araliaceae; genus Panax; species Panax notoginseng. The sequence continues at coordinate 14,945,303 of CM029013.1, read as the reverse complement.
AATCAGTGGACCCCTAGATGTTGATCCGCAAGTTGCTGAGCTGAAATATTGAATCAGTGGACCATTATTAATTAATTTCCCAAAAATTATGATAGGCATGTGAAATAACGCAGACTCAGATTCCATCCATTAGCTACCTACAGGCTACTGTTCTAGTCACAACTTACTATGATTAGTCTTCTTAGATGTAGTACATAAGTAGTTCCCTTGATCCATGATATACTTACATATTATCCCTCCAAGTTCTGAAATATAAGATTAAAATTGATTTTTAAAAAAAAAAAATTTAAAATTAATGTGATTTATTTTATTTTATGTTTGAAAACAATAAGTAATACTTTTAACCTATTTTACAATGCTTATAATTATTTTTTCCAAAATAAAAAGAATTAATATATGTCAATTTTAAGCTTACAAATATCTCAAATTAAATTTAGAAATTCAATCTTAATCTAATATTTTGGATCAGAGTGAATATATATGTAGAGAGGGAGAGAATGTTCATTGATCATTAGTTGCTCTCAAAAACTTGACGTTGAAATTGAAAGCAATTTGACAGAGAGGAAATACCATAACTTAATCACTTTTAGCTACAAACATGCTTGTTTGTAACTACTGCTACTATACAATGTATCTTAATGTTACCTACAAAAGGAACATGAGCCTAAGAACAATTATAAGGTACTACGTACACTTTTTATATACTAAAATCACTCATCACCAAATTATTGATTTATTTCTGTTTTTATCAGAATTAGCTTTCTAATAGGTAAGAATTTGATAATAATAGGGCTTCAATTTCAAAGCATGAATATGAATATGAATAAAAGAAGGAAGATATTTCTCATTATAACTCAGAACTGAATAATTTTACACGGTATATTACTTTATAAAAAGAAAAAGAAAAGGCTCATCTTCTTCCTCAGTACTATACAAAATGTCCAAAAAATTCTAAAACATTTGGCTTCTTGGAGAGGGCTAGTCTCTGTGCTATCTATTCTTTCATCTTTGTGTTTTTTACATTGTTATATTTTTATTTTTTTTACATCATACATGTCACTCTTTTCTGCTTTATATGTAACAAGAAAACAAAACAAAATTGGGAATCAGAAAGTTGAAATGCATCTTCTATGGGTAGGGACTTTTTGCTTTTTCTGCTTTAAATCCTCCTTCCAGATTTTGGAAATATCTTGTGCTATTCTCATGGCATCTGAGGATGCACCGGATAGCCCTCTCTTTGTGAACCCAACAGCATAAAGCCCAGCATTTCCCTTCCAACCATTTGGGAATGGTGTCTTTGGAAGTCCATTCTTGGAGAAAAAATCAGTTTCCTGTTCATAATCAAATACACAAAACATAAGCCAATATGTCCAAACTCTATATATAATCAGCAGCTAGCCAAGAATATTTTTTTTAAATCACTTGTATTGGGAAATAGGACAAACCCATCTGCCATTAAACAGAAACCAATCTATTTGCTAATGGGTTTTATTTAGTTACGTTTTAAATTCCTGTAAAAAAAGAACTTTGAAGAATAAACAGGGGAATAGAACATTTAATTTCTCACCTGGAGCCAGTAGGGAACATTGCTGCAGTATCCGGTAGCCAAAACAACTGAATCAATCTCTAGTTCTTGGCCATTAACAAGCTGCACCATGTTCTTTGAGAACCTCTTGATTCCAGGAACCACCTCAATATCGCGGGATCGAATCTTCTCCAGTGCACCAATGTCAAGAACAGGGGTTTTTCCACGAGTGTTCTTGAGCTCCAACGGACCAATTGATGGCCTTTTTAAACCATAGCTATCAGTATTTCCAAGAATAGGCCATGCCAATACAAGCAAAACCTTATCAACCAGCCAAAGGGGTAGCCATTTCATCATCATCAAAGCCAATTCAAATGTTGATTTCCCAAAAATCTCCCTTGGCAATACATGAACCTGAAGACAAACAAAAAATTACTCATTACATGAATAATCCCAACTTCATATAATTAATCATTTTAATTTACACTTGAAGGGAATCAGGGAATGTTAATTTCTAAAATATATTGATAGCTTACCGAGCTTCGAACAACCATTGATGGTTTAGCATTATGGTTACAAAGATCAAGGGAGACTTCCATGCCCGAATTTCCACACCCCACAACTAGTACTTTCTTCCCAGTATATTTTTCTCCGGATTTGTATTCACAAGCATGAATTATTTCACCTCCAAATGTTTGTAATCCTTCAATCTCCGGTACCGCACGCTCTGCATTTTCTCCCGAAGCAACCACAAGCCATTGGCATATGTACTCAACCTCGGACCGGATTGAATTACTGGTAGAAACAGTCTTGATTCGCCAAAGGCGACAGGCCTCATCATACTTTGCTGACTGAACGCATTCGTTGAATTGCGGGTTGATGTCAAAATGCTTAGCATATGATTCAAGATAATAGATGAAGTGTTTTTTTGTGGGGTACTCGGGGAAATGCTGAGGGAATGGGAGTTTAGGGAGTTGACAGAATTGCTTTGGGAGGTGAAGTTTAAGGCGATCATAAGTGCGTTTTACCCATAAAGAAGCTATGCACTCCGCTCTTTCAAGGACTACAAATGGTATCCCTTGTTCTTTAAGGCAAGCTCCTACTGCTAGCCCTGACGGGCCGGCCCCTACTATGACCGGCCCGTTAACCCATACACAACGGCGGGCAAACATGTGGTTTTGTTCTGAAAAAATAAACATTTTTTTTGTTTTGTTTGTTCTGTTGGGGGTAAAGGTTGAAGTGAAGAAATTTGTAAGAGAGAAGTATCGAGTTTGTTGGAGGGAGAGGGGATGCTTAAATAGAGGTGACGGCCATGCATGTGATGGGGGGTTTGGGGAGTTCAATGCATTTTAGGAGTCATTCTCAAATCATAAGCCGGAGCCTAGCCTGCAAGAGTAGTAGCAAAACAAAAATAGTATCATTAGTTTTAAACACTGAACAGAAATTATTGTATTGCTTTAGTTTTTATATTTCTTTCTCTATTAGACTTCTTAATTAATTATATAAGAATTTGTGTGAATTAATTGCACCGCATAGAAAAGAAATGATAGAGAATAAGTAACAACATTTTGGAAGATGCATGCTGCTCAGGTGAGTGAAGGCAAATTGAATAAATAATTGGGTGATCCCAGTCCAACTATCTCTACATTTACATTAATACAAACCTAAAATTTTCCATCGGAGAATTAATCCTTTAGATAGTAAACTTAAAATTTGAGTAACACTCGTACATTAATCGACTTACCACACTCACTCCCCGGCCCATACAGCAACTGGATATCCAGCTGTCAACTTTTTTTTTACAAAATTTCTTATTATAATATATATCTATTTAACAAAATATAATTAATTTTAAATTTCTTCGCTCATCCTAATAATATTTATCTGGTCGTCCAAAGTTTGGAATAAATTTCACCATTCATGTAATGCCAGAGGCACGAGACACTTCTAGTATATATATATATATATATATATATATATATATATATATATATATATATATATATATGATGAAATTGAACCTGAAAGTGCCAACTTGATACAACACTTGCACAGGAAGGAATCAAAGACCATGCACCTTTTTATTCAAATTATATCTATATATATCATACATAATTACATACGGTATATATGCTATTTATTATGATATACACCACTCAACTCGTAGGTTCACCGTTCATGTTCCTATCAATTACTATATTACATTTACAATTGTACGTTTATAGACATAGATTTATTGGGAATGAATCCTAAAAATAACAGAGACATGCATGCTTTGCCAAAAATAAATAAAAAGAAAAAAGAAATGATACTAGCTAGTCAAAACAAGTGTAATGATAAGAGATTATATTTAATTGGTTTAGCGAAAATTACTAAACAAAGTTAGTTAGTCCTTATCTGTATGTGATTCTGATGCCCCACCCAATAATTCTGAAATCTCTTTTAAAATATCTTATTTTTCTTTTAATACTATTTTCCCAATATGTTTCTTTCCTTCCAAACAAATAAAAAATCTCTACTCCATAAATCATTTCTTTCTAAGTTCTCCTAGTTAAAATAATTCGCATTGTTTCATTTCACTTTCACACTACATAATTAAAAACCTTCGCAATTTAATTTAAGCAGAAAAATTCTGCTCCATCATTAATTTGTAATTAAGTTCTCCTAGTTAATATACACATTGTTTCTCACTACATGAAAACCCTCTATTTAAGCAGTCTTTAATTTAAACTTATGTTGGAACTTGTGGCTCATATGACGTGTATGAGAGGTATTGATCGAGAAGTTTTTGCAAAAAGACCAGTGTCAAGCGAAGCTGAGCGGAATGTGGGAAACAAAACAACCGAACAACCCACTTTACTTTTGTGTGCGTGTGCTATCCAATCCCAATCGTAACAACCCACTTTATTTACAGCACTAACTATTAATTCTTTTAACGATTGTACTGTCTAATTAGACTCAAAGCTGGCAGTATACTTATATAAAACAAAGCGAAATGCATTATATTAAAGTGAAATTAAATATGTAATATTAGTACTCACAGTCAGTTAATTATAGAAAAAAAATGATTATTGTTATCACAGTCAGTTAATTATGACAAACACTCCAATACAACCTAGTTTTGCTTACTAGCATAATAGTAAAATTACAAAATACTAGCTACTAATGAATTTGATGAAAACCTCGTAGCCAATACAGAGGGAGTATATCCTATCCGTGTATATATTTAATTAAGTAATCATTTTCCAAAGACATAATTATACTCCTTGAGTTTTGATCTGAACAATTCACCTCTTTATAATTGGTTTAAGAAAAATATTGGTGTGGTAGCATATCATGATTTCGCAGTTACATTCTTTACCAGACAAGAAAAAAGAAATATATGTGCATATATAAATATAGAGAGAATATGATA